>OY728129.1:388409297-389069297 GCA_963277665.1 Viscum album | reverse complement strand
ATGTATGTATGTATGTATGTACATATGTAGGTATGTATGTATGTAGGTAGGTATGTATGTATGTACGTACCTGCGTATGTTGGTATGTATGTATGTAGGTATGTATGTAGGTAGGTATGTATGTATGTATGGATGGATGTATGGATGTATGTATGTATGTTTGTATGTATGGATGGATGTATGGATGTATGTATGTATGTTTGTATGTATGTATGCATGCATGCATGCATGCATGCATGGATGTATGTATGTATGTATGTATGTATGTATGTATGTATGTATGTATGTATGTATGTATGTATGTATGTATGTATGTATGTATGTATGTATGTATGTATGTATGTATGTATGTATGTATGTATGTATGTATGTATGTATGTATGTATGTATGTATGTATGTATGTATGTATGTATGTATGTATGTATGTATGTATGTATGTATCTATGTATGTATGTATGTATGTATGTGTGTATGTGTGTGTGTGTGTATGTATGTATGTCTGTATGTATGTATGTATGTATGTATGTATGTATGTATGTATGTATGTCTGTATGTATTTATTTATTTATTTATTTATGTATGTATGTATGCATGTATGTATGTATGTATGTATGTATGTATGTATGTATGTATGTATGTATGTATGTATGTATGTATGTATGTATGTATGTATTTATTTATTTATTTATTTATTTATTTATGTATTTATGTATGTATGTATGTATGTATGTATGTCTGTATGTCTGTGTGTGTGTGTGGAAAGTCGTTATTATATCCTAATTTATTTATATATATATATTATAAATATTTTAAAATGTCATATAATAAATATTATATATATATATAATAAATAAATATAAGAAGAAAGGTGGCACAACATAATATAAAAAAAGCAGCAGGGGTAGTTTTGTCTCTAAATTTGTTTTGATAGTCGCACTAGAATTCCCAACATGGGGGGATATTAATCCCTAAGAATTTTTATTTTCAATGGATATTAAAAATAATTCTGAGTAAATAACCTAACTGATATAAATATATAAGAAATGATGGGGACCTTGGACATTATTGTGCCACAGCATGCCCTGCAATAGGGTATCATGATAGCCTCATAAGAGTTACCACATTAGACAACATCAATATTCGTGCAGCGAAAATGGATATACGCCATGAATTTAAGGTGGAGGAAAAGGCTCGAGCATGGGGTGGGGTTTGGAAAAGGTTTTCAGCATATTATACACCGGGACCAGATTTATAATGGGTTTCTACACTGACACCAGCTTGGGGACATGCTTGTAGACATGAACCGGATTGTAAACAAGGACTAGTTTTGGGATGGGCTTGTATATGATGACTAATTTTGGGATGATCTTGTAGATGGGTACTGTCTTGTAGATAATTACATATTTTGGGATGGGATTGTAGATCAAGACTACCTTTGGTATTGTCTTGTAGACTAGTAAAGGAATGTAGGTCAAGACTATCAGTTTGGTAGTGGCTTCCTATAGGGGTACATGAACATTGATTCATCAGATAAATCCTTGAATTCTTTGGTTGTGGCGGTGGTGGCCATAATGGTTACTATAGAGGAATCTTCATGTACTGATTTTTTATCTATTGTTGGTTATCTTTGATTGTTTCATATATACTGGTCTTCAAAATCAAACCACAAAATAATATATTCTAGATAATCTATTTGTACATTAATTTCTTTAATCATCTCATATGTATCTCCTTATGACACTATCATCTCAAAATATGCTCAAGTTGACACTCCAAAACCTGAACCTCTAACACTACCATGTTGTTCTGCCCACTTCAAATCTACTGAAATTAGTTGTTCTTTAAGTATAACCAATGATTATTCTTGTGTCTAAACTCTATAAAAACATATGAACATAAAAAAGATATTTTTATATAATACTATTATAAATCACCACATATTAATATTATATTATAGATACATATGATTCCCATATAGCTTGTGTATTTCCACTTACTAGTTTTCCCATTTTATTTACATGATCCTCCTTCTATAGAACATCAGTCAGATGGATGTGGCTTCAGGTTTCGATTCATTGATCTGCATATAAACAAAAGAACAAATTTTGTTTCATATCGCATATAAATTTTATTCTATATTTAAAATAAAAACCATTTTATTTTCAAGTGATGTATACCACATTCTTATTTTATAGTAGGGGTACATTGGCTTTGATGGACACTACTTATTTTCAGCCCTCCTTTATTATTTAATAAATTAATAATTTTAAATAAAAGTGTATTAAATAAATATTTTCAAATAAAATATTATCAATTATAATACATTTGAAATTAATCATTATCGCAAATACTAATGAAAAAATCCCAAGTTTTGTGGTTTATAATGTGTGGATAGATAACTGGTGGGTGGAGGTTTACTTTGTTCTCAAAATCCCAGAGATTTTTCTTTGTTAGAAGTGTCTAAATGGATCTTTGATATTTTCTAGTCACCATTAACACAAATTTCTTATGGAAATCATCTAAAATAAATGAACTCTTCAAGGGATAATAAAAAGTAAATCAATGTTTCATTAAATAACTATTGCAGTAAAATGGGGGAAAATATATATTAAAATTACCCTAATATCTTCCCAAATGATTTCCCTCAATTAAGTCACGACATTTTTTCATGTATTTATATCAATCAGCACATGAATTCAAGTTGTGACCTCAATGTATATAACAAACATTGACTTGATGGTGTCAACATGTTGGACATGTTGATTCCATACAACCATAAACTTTATAAATTTTATTATTTCCTTAATAACTTTAGTTAACATGGTGATGTTATGTGGATATTGTATTTTTCATCCATATATTACTGATACCCTAACAATTCTTTAGTTTTATCATCAATAGTGTGTTATTCCTTGGGATTTCTAACATCAACATTTAGATAAGTCATTATCTACACGAGTAGTCAAATACTTAATTTAGATTACATAAATGTAGTATAGAAATCATAATATTATCAGGAAAATAATTTTATATTGAAAAACACTTTAACTTGTTCATTGAACTCTCTTTTTTTATTTAAAGGTTTAAGGGATTTGGATCCTATATCGAGTATCCAAATCCCCTTCTTGTGGTCCCATCTAGCATACAAGATACTATATACATTAGGACCATCATGAAATGATTGTGATCTCCCAATGAAAGGTTCATCCTCAATTTAATTTTCATATGACCCTTTAGTTGTTTTAGTCTCCAAAAAAACAATTGACTAATTTCTGTTTGCAGGATCTGGGACATAAAATTCTTTCATGGATTGTGATTCCATTATGAACGGTTCATCATTATACCCTTCCATAATTAAATTCACCTTTAGGATGCTCAATTCATTGCCATTAATTGAACTCCTATTGTAAACCCATTTTTAGCAAAAAAATATACACTTGAAATATTGAATAATCCAACTTTTATATTTATTCGATGATACTAAAGAATGATATATTTGAATAAATTGGATTTCTTTCCTTGGAGCCTAATACATGCATCACTTCCTCAATAAGTGTAACTCCACTATTTTTCATTGTATAGAATTAATCTTGTTCTTTTGTATATAATGTATAACCATTAATTGCCTAACCATTGTAAGATAAAACATTTACATTTGGTCCTCTGGATAGCCATCAAAGTCATTAGACAATTGAATTTTGATTTGCGGATAACTCCTTATAAATATGAACTCAAAACCATCCTATAAACTATTGATTGGGTGTATTTGATATATATATATTATCCCATTATATATTCAAATTTATATTAACTACTTTATGGAATTAAACATGTGAAGAAAGATTTATACTATTATGTAAAATGTAAAGGTGATATTGATCCTACTCTGCAATGGTAATTGTAACAACATATCTATCAGAAATACATTCTCCCATAAGGCTTCCATTGTGATGAGATATTGGGAGACCAATGATAACAACATATAATAGCTAATTAGTATATAATTCAACAGTTTCTTCCACAATATATCATTATACAATACAACCTTCTAGTTGACTTAAATTCTTAACACACCCTTTCAAAATATTTATATATCATTCAGCGATGTAAATTCATCAGTGTTTTACAGGACCACATAGTTGAACCTCTCCAACCAAGTGAACCATCAGGTGGATTATCATATCAAATAATGAAAATAGAGATCATCTCTAATTCACATAATATGACTACAATTTCATTATACATGATTGACAGATTCTCTAGGTTTATAAATTTATTTCTTACAAATTTGAAAAAGAATAAAATTCTGGTTAATGTGTGGCATAAATTTTAGGTAGAATTCTATGTAAAGCTACATGTATTAAATATTGCATCAAAACATGATAGTCATGTGATTTTAGACCCTTTAAGATCAAATTTTGCATTTAAATAAGATTCTTAATATTTGATAAGTACCCCTCTATAACATTTAAACCATTAAATATGTTTCATTATTTAAATGTTTCTTGTCTCGATAGAGTGTAATTCAATTGAGGATGAAAAGTTTCTCTTTCACCCTTTACCAGTGAAAATGTTTCTTTTCTAGATAGAGTGTAATCCATTTAAGGATGAAATATTTCTCTTTCACCCATTACCAGTTAAAATGTTTTCCGTATCCCCATGAAAATCATTAATAACCTAGACATAATAACATCTTTTATTCTAGTTGGTACATTTATTAACATTCCAATAACAATATCATATATATTTTTTTTACGCACATGACATAAAGAAAACATCTAACGTACAAACAATTCCGGTATAGAAATTCAAATAAAATTGATATATTTTTCCAACCATATTTTGTAATATTTTTCAAAAAAAAATTACCAAAAATAGTGTCAATGTATTTTAATTTCTTTAACTATTGATCACCCATTAGTGGAGATGGTGTTTTACCTTGTTCTATATTTCCATTTAATGATGTCATCCAGGATTAGTATTTATGTCATCAAGGTAACATTTTCTAGTGTCCTAAAAAATAGTTTTCAAGGAATGTTTCAAACTAAATTAGTGTGTAACTTCTTCAAAAATGGGACACCCCAGAATTCCATTAATTCTATAGCCTAAAAATTTTCCATAAGAAATAAATTCATTTATTGTCCCATAAAACATGGCTCTCAAAGTAAACTCTTCACTTATATGAGCACCATACAATGTAGAACCTGTATCACACATCAATTTCAAATCTATAATGAATGGAACTAAATAGACATCCATATCATTATCAGGTTGTTTTGTTCTAGATATAAGCAAGGACAACATAATGTATTTGTGAAAAAATACATAACCATAGTGGAAATTTATAATTTACCAACATAACTCACCATGTACTGTGAGTATTAATTTGTACCCAAAAATGATTCATCTCATTTGTAGATAACATAATATCAAGGTTTCATAAATCATTTCAAAATTTAGAATACTCATAATCAATTTTCTTCCACTGAGGAGAGTTTGTTGGGTGACGTAGTTTCTCATCATCAATTCTTATATCCACGTACCATGTCAATTTTCTTGAGGTTTTTTAACATACATATAGTCATATAAACCTTATGATGATAAGAACATACTGTATAACTTTCAATGTACTTGATTCAACTTTCTTGTATCGATTTGGGCCACACTTAGTCATTTTTTGAGTGATTCATGGTCCTTGTGAAATAATATAAAATAATTTGTATAAGAATATATTGTTTCTAGAGATCATACACATTGAAAATAGAATTAATTTAGTTTCACATGTTTGAAAAGGAATCTCATTTTATTCTAGTAGCATATCATTTTGGAGATGAATTAGTTTTGTAAAGATGGTGTATCTACTTTCAACTTTAAAATTATATAGCTTCAATATAGCTGAAAATTTTGTATATTTAGTTCAACTGGTATACAATAGTATCTCTGAAAATCTATTTAACTTCTCAAAAAACATTGTACAATCAAAAATTCCATCTTCAATTGTCATTTATATTTCATCCATAGGATCTTCATCATCATTTACACTAGTATTCTTATCCAATGATCCATAAATCACAGTATCATCCCAATCAGTATGTAGATTCAGTTCTTTCCCATGTTTAGTCCAACATTTATATCTTCGATCTATTCAATGAAAAATCAATTATTCTTCCAAATATTTTGGACAAACTCATCTTGAAAAACAACAATGTAAACATAAAAAGGGAATTTGAGAAGAGTCGTATGCGTGCTCTATTTCAAACATGATGAACTATTCAACTATATCTGGATGATCTTTTCTTATATGATTAGAATCCATCCATTTTTTATTCATATACATCTTATTAAGTCCAACAATATTTATTTTGTACAAAAAATAAATAAATGCACATAGGGTATGTATATAATATATATATACATTGACATGTAAACAAATTATGAGAATTTGTATGTAAATATAAAATTAGGTATATGTGTGTGAATAAAAATATTTTTGTGTAAATATATAAATATTTTGTTTTAAAGAATTTCATAATCATCATAATAAAAGGAGAATATTATTGAATCTTCTAATAAATTTTATTATTTTCTAAGAAAAAAATTATTACTCACTTTGGATACTCAACAAAGCATTGAAGTCAAAAGTTGGAATGAATAGAAAAGTATAGTTTTATCAATAAATAGTGTCATATATAATTATAATAAATATTTCCCCAGTGATGTAGTTTAATTAAACTACCCTTAATAAACTTTGTTATTTATATAATACATATATATATATATATTCACTTAAATTTATTTTATTTTACTACAAAGTTTTTAATATATATATATATAAAAACACACAAGAACAACCCTGAAAATCGAAGTGAAGGGTGGCCCTACAATCCAAAATAAAAAAAAAGGTAAAGGGGGTTTCAAATCTAGAGGTAGCCCAAGAGACCTAAAGTTAAAATCCCTTAGATCTAAGAAAACAATTTCTCAACATACATTTCAAAATATTTTTGAAAATGAGGATTAAAATCTAGGGTTTTAAAGATCAATTAATGATGAAATGGAACTAGAAAAATTGAGACAATGCAAGATCGATTAAAAAGGTGTACACAGAATCGCATACCTTTTATTAGGGTCAATTAATTTGAAATATTCAAGGGGGAGTGGTGGTAGAGGTTGAGTTCCATGAGACCTTGAATGGTGTGAGGAAGTGGGGTTTCTATTATGGTTTTTTCAGAAGACCAAAAAGAGTTTTATTAGCGATTTCAAAAACATGCTCATAAAAATATTTTAAAATAAACTAAAAAATATATTAAACAAAGATCTATTAAAAATGAATAAATTATAAAAAAATTAAAAAATAATTAACACTATTAAATTAATAAATAATATTAAATGAATAAATTGTGAAAATGAGTGAAATTTAATAATTTAAAAAAACATACTTAACAAATATTTACAAAAAATAATAGGTTTTATTAGTTATAATTTTTAAAAAAATGAATGTATATTAAAATGAAAATTAATACATATTAATTATATAAATTACAACCATATTAAAAATATTAAATTTTAATGAAAAAATATATATAAATAAAGGGTAAAACTCACTATTCATGATTCTGGAAAAATGTTGATGAGCTACCAGTCTCTTGAACTCCATTTATTTTTGAGCTTTATAAAACGTGTGAGTTGGTCGATGTTCTTGTTTCTTTGTTTCCGGTTTATCACATCTCTATTCAGCAAGTTTCTTCTCTTTCTTATTTTCTCTAACACTTTTTGTCTTTGTTCCATAGATTCATCCTATATTTATGAAACTCTATATTAATTGATCATATAATTGGTGTTTCTAGATAATTATTGTGGGAATTCCACTCAACATATTCCCAAAAAAAACATCAACCCTTAGTTTATTTATGGATGTTGATTATGATTGGGGAATTATGCACCGACGAATTCCCCGTAATATCAAAAACGTTGGGCATGATTTTATAGTGATCTAGTGATTAGTATGTGTTGTTCAATGATCCTTGTAAAAGTAATGTTGTGAGAAATAAATCTTTGGTGAACACTTGAATTATTATTAAAATTGGTATTATAGAGTTTTTAAAGTAATAAAACCTAGCATATTTAAATATAGAAGAAACCTTCAATATTATTTTTCACACCATGAACTATAAGAGATTATAAAACTATATCTCGATGACGTATCTCATATTCTTCATCATTTTAGTTATCATTTTCAAAATCTAATAATGACACGTCCTTATTTTATTTGAGTTGTATACCTTTCATTACCTTAAGTTCTATCCCCTCCTTGATCTTCTTCTTGAATGCAAGAGATTTCCAAATCTAATAAGAAACATGAATATTATGCAGTTCATCAAGAGATAAATTATCTCTATCTTATAGTGTAAAAAACATTTTCAGCAAACCTTCCTGGGGGTGTCTCATAAATTACTTGAAAATGGTTGATTCCTCTAATGATTCTAAAAATCCTATGATATTTTTTACAATTTTTTCACCCTTGTTAAATAATCATTGATGGTCTCATCATTATCCATTTTAATATTTCAAACTCCCCCCCAATCTGTCGTTTGGATTCTTTCACATTGAAATTCCATTCAAAATTTCTCTCAATATTATCCCAAATTTATTTGTTAGTTTTGAGTCCCATTACATTGGTATAAACTCTGTTATATAAGGATATCAAAATTGAATTCATTGATGTTATATAAGCCTCTAAATTCTATTTTTCTACAAATGTAATAGGGGAAACGTCCTCAACTGGAGAAAACCCTATTAAAACATCATCCTTTATTTCTAGGCTTTGAGATAGAAGAAAAGATATCATCCTATTTTTCAAAGCATGATAATCATTTACATAGAATGTTAGAACACCTCTATTGTTAATTGAATCCAGATTCTCCATCATTAACTTCAATAAATATTGGATCTTTCATAGGGAACCTTTTTAGCTTTGATACAAATTAAAATGCATATGCATTATTATTGTATCACTGGGGGTGAATCAGTTATACTACTTTTTACAATTTGTTCTTCTTAGAAATTGACCTCTAGGGTATCTCAAAGTCTCAATCCACTCATTCTTGAATTCTCACCCTTATCCATATTTAACCAAATGAAATAAATTCAAAGAAAACAATGATTTTTATAAGGTTTCAACCAGATCTGGGTACCTACACTTTTTTGTGTTTGGTTAAAGTCTAAGATATAGATATAAACTATATAATGCAATTGAATATAATAGGATATCTCCCAAAAATCCTCTTATGTCTCCCAAAAGGTATTACAATCTCCAAAATGTGTTTTATACACTATCTCATGCTAGTTTACAATGGTTCCTCATGAACTCCCTAACTAAGATATTTAACCTGATCAGAATTTCATTGCATTAAAAAAATAAGATCTTATTCCTCAAGAATAGGTCATAAAATTCCAATAGATGTTATGAACTAGTGGTATTACCATCAACCTTATTCTTCAACTCTTCTCTTTTTGATATAAATATTTCGTAATACATTAATTTTTTCTTGTTTCTCACTTATTCAAAAGCCTCATCATAATAAAAGTAGTTTCTAACTTCTTTCTTTTATCAATCATATTATATGATATGGTTATATAATAAGAATTATTCATCATACTTCTTCCTCAGTGCACAAGTTCTTCTCTTCCTGAATATTATCGAATTATCACTTCAATACTCATAATCTTCCTTCTAGAATATTTTATCGGTTCTCAAAACCCTTGATTTATGTAAATATGATCTACTTCTCAATTATCATTCAAACTGATATGTAACACTTAGTATTTTAATACTCTACATGATATCTAGAAATATTTAATATAGTATCTTATTCTTCTCCACAAAATCTATGAGCATTTTAACCCACCTTTGTATTCATGAATATCATCATGGTTTGGAATTATTATATCATAGTATAACTATAATCTGTGATCTTCATTCAACATCACACTATGGAATGTCCTACTCTTCATGGTGTGAGTTATGTTCAATACAAATAATCAAATTCTAGTTGATTTTTCATTCTCAAATCAGTTTCGTGGCATGATCTTCATCTCCATGAAAGAAATTTTTTTCACTCTGCTTAAATCACCACCCCATTGAATAATTGTGATGTTTATTTCATTTTAGAATATATTCAACTATGATTCACTTAACTTCTTAAAGTATTTTATACAACATATTAACCTTCAAAAGTTTTTCTAACTAATATACTTTAACACGTCCAATAAATGACCCTTTCATATGATCCTTCCAACATTTAAGTAATATCATGTTGACCTATATGTATTTATTAAGGGTTTTTACTTTGAGTGTTTTTAATATGAAATACCTAATTTACCTTTATGTATTGCTTCTAATTATTTTTACATATTCAGAAAACTTTTGAAGTTACTTTCATATATACAGTATGTATATATATATATTAGGCTCATGGGGTATAATTACATTAAATACACACACCACACGCATAGACCATACAGTCATTCCATAGCTATCATGACCCACTCCCTCCAAAGATGTTCCTATTGAGCTAGCAATGAAGGAAGGGAGATAATATTCCATGAGTCCCGCATCCAGTAGGCCCTAGGGTAGTGACCAGCACCAAGGGTATACAAATCTCACAAAATGAGTAGCATCACCCTTTTTATAGTAACCAAGATCTGGAGATAAGATGTATCAACATTAAAAAAAACTCCAAAAACTGTATATAAAAGAAGCCAAAATCCACCCCACATGCATGTTTAAAGTAAAACTGCTAGAAATACAATGAAAAGATTCAAAGTAAATACCAAAAGAACAAAGATAAGAAGTGTCATGGCAGCAGTCCCCAAGTTTGAGATAGTAATTCCCATCATGGTCCACAAAGTCCTCCTGGAAACCTAAAAGTATTTTTATATCATAGGGTGAGCATATGAGTATACTCAGAAGGAAAACCCAAGTCTCTTTTGCACATGTGGAGAAGTATACTAATGCTCCTATGAGAAAATATAAGAAACCAACCACACCTAACTAGGTATACTAGCCACCCCAACCTCATAAAAGGCACACTCACCAAATAATGTAGGTCAAGTAATGTAATATAGATCACATCGATGATAGGGTACCCTACACCACTTTCCCGCTGATCATCCGCTCTCACACCCTAATGGAAAACGTCATAGCACTTCCAACTCTTCCAGAAGTACCACGTCACAACCTGCCCACACACACCTAGTCCACATACTAGACTATATCTTTCCTGCAGACACCAAGGCCACATACCACACCATATCCTGCCTAGAGACACCTAGGACATATACTGCACCACATCCCGAAGACACCTGGGAAAGCACAACCCATCTCATCTTGAAAACACTTGGGAGACGACAACTCTCCTGTACACACTTGGTCCCCACAAACCACAACATGTTTGAAGGATATTGGGCTAACACCACCTATAAGAGGGATCAGGGAAGATCAAGTGGCCATTCATCTATCCTCCCACTGGGATTTTTGGGAAAGACATCATCCCCTGAAACAATGGGTGTGTTCGGTACATGGTTTTCAACTGGGTGGGTGCATATAGAAATCACAAGGAAGTACAAGTATATATATAGGTATCAAACACTCGGCCCAACCTATGGGTTCTCAATTAAACAACCAAACAACCTATGATACTGTCAACTATACTGGTACCTCTAAATGAATTTATTAACACTGGGAACAATCACTTCGAAAGTTGATTAATGAAAGCCATCCACAACAAGAAACAACTCAAGCATACCCCCAACCAACTCATTTAAACAATTTTTAATTATTTATTAAGGAAACCATTTATTCATTCTATCCATTACAGGGAAACTACTAATCACAACATGCAATAAGAAACACAGTGTAAACCACTCATAGGGAAAAATAACCACATTAAACTAACCCACGGTCATCATTATTCTTCAAAGTCATTCCACCCAATCCATTCCACACCAAGATTACCCACAACCTAATGCAAAACCCCACAAAACACCTCATCACAACCAACCCCGCATCCCTTCTACATAACAACACCACACCCAGTAACATAAATATACCACAACACGAACCTGTAGCCTCACTGCTCGGCCACTGCCCATCCATTCCACAATCAGTCAATCTCTTAACCTAATATACTATTTCACCACTTGTATCACCTCAGAATCAAATGGGATCTCAACCCCATCACCACACAAGGAAATAATAAAGAAAAAGGCCACACGTCATAAAGTCACACCAACAGAGAAAGGCGTATTTAGATTTCGGAATCACTCATTCTTTAATTC
Organism: Viscum album; assembly: GCA_963277665.1. NCBI lineage: Eukaryota > Viridiplantae > Streptophyta > Magnoliopsida > Santalales > Viscaceae > Viscum > Viscum album. Next base: position 389,056,960 of record OY728129.1, on the reverse strand, counting down.
CTCTTTGATAATTCAGGGGTGATAAAAAAAGGTGTATAATCCATGGGAATCCATTTAGTTTACTGAATATAAGTGGTTAATTAGTTTTATGTAATAAGTAAATTCAACATAAAACAACAACAAGAATCCACAAGCCATCACCCATGCACAAACAAAGGCCACAAATAGCCATGATTTTCAGTAGGATACAATACACAATATGTATCAAATAACAGATAAGACAACATGATCATCATCATCATCTTCACATAACCTCATTTATTACTTCTTTTTATCTTCATTAAATTTGGATCCAAATATATTCACAAGGATACATGAGTACACCCACCCCGCATGATACACAAATTAAAAGAGACGAAGGGATCCCTACCTAGAACAACAGTAGAACAGCAACTCCTCCTTATGCTAAAATAGGGTGTGTGTGAGTAGTAGGAATGAATCCAAGGAAAAAATATATTTGAATGCCACACCACAACACATGACTCTATGAGTAATAATGGCTCTAGGGACACCAAGATAAAATGGAAGGGTTCAAGGAAGAGAGGATCTTGGGTTTAGAAAAAGGCCAGATCATATATCAACAAAAGGGAGATGATTTCAAAGTAATTAAACATCTGTTTGTGGATAAGAACATGCATCATGGCCATTTCAAAGTCTTATGGGCATTATGATATTAAATATATATTTAATATCCTTCAAAACTGCTTCATAAATGATCAAACAAGGTTTTAAACTCAATTTACGACAAATAAAATGTAAGAGAGGAAAAACAGGAAAAACTAGGAAAAGATGGAAATGAATCGTTGTTGGGTGAGTCGTCGAAGTGACTCACTGATGTGACTCACCAATGTCACTCACTGACACCAATCACCAACTCCACTCACTGACTCCACTCATTGATTCCACTCACCGATGTGACCTACCAAAACCACTCACTAACTCCACTCACTAATGCCACTCACCAACATGACCCACCAATGCGACCTAGAGATAGTGAGCCACCTACGTGACCCACCAATGTGACCTACTGATAGCGAGTCACTGATGCAACCCACCGACGTGACCTATTGATTGTGTGTCACTAACATGACCCACTCATGCGGCCTACCACTAGAGATTCGCCAACACAACCCACTGACGCGACCTACCGACGTGACCTACCGACAGCAAGCCACTAATGCGACCCACTGATGCCACCTACTAATTCCACCTACTGACTCCACCTACCGATACCACTTACCAACGAAACCTATTATTAGAAAACTTGATTTTTTTCAAACTCCTGAAATGAGTCACTATTTCCTCCCAAAAGACCTCAAACACCATATTGTCACAAAGGAGGGGACCAGAGGGGTCCATACCATTACATAAGATACCTCTCAAACTATTCTTTCCCACAAGAATTTAAAAACAAACTAAGAAGAAAGAGGGATCTGAAAACCACTCCTTAAGAAACCTCTCAAGGATAAACCACCCTATGTTGTTTAAAAGATAAAGTGCAACTTCAACCTCCAAGAACACCTACTATGACATATACTACCCCAAACGACCACTATACACACTACACAAGCATAAAAACTACACAAGAATAAAAACTACACTATCCTAAACACAAGAATCAGGTAATTCCTTCCTCCATGTCAAGATATTATCCACTATAGTAGGTACTAACTCACCCACACAGGTTTAGTCGCATCTCAATTAATACATCACAATTAGAAATCATGTACTACCCTTTCCAAAAGTCTGGAATTCATTACACATTATAGAACAAGAAAGAAACTCATATCATAGCAAAGAAAGTTCAAGAATCGCATCATAAAGCAAGACATAATAAATAAAAACACAAAACAAATCTGGGTAATAGGCACACATCTATGATTTTCACTCCCAAGTACTCTCATCAAGGCCATCATGCCTCCACAACACGCAAACTAAAGTAATGGTCCATCCACACAGCACCTTCTCCCAATGATCCTGGATCTCCATTGGTTGTTCCACAAATTTCACTTCATCCTCGATATCTAACTCTCCCCAGTCAATGATGTGGGAGTCATCGTGTAGATACCAATGAAGCTAAGAGACATGAAAGACATCTTGGACTCTCTCCAACTCCATTGGAAACGCCAACTAGTATGTCGCCTTGCCAACTATCCCCAACACCTCGAAAGGTCTAATAAACCTCAGAGAAAGCTTGCTCCCTCTACAAAACCTCAGTTTCCTACGTCAAGGGGAAACCTTCAAGAAAATTTGGTCTCCAAACTCAAACTCCAAGGGCCTCATCCTACAATTAGTGTATGACTTTTGTCAGTTTTTTTCTACCTTCATCCTCTGTTGAATAAGCTGCACCTTCTCGATCGTACTATACACCATTTCTGGACCAAGAACAGCTCCCTTCCCAACCTCTTTCCAGCACAAAGGTGAACAACACGGTCTCCCATACAAGGATTTTAATAGATTCGTGCCAATGGAAGAGTGATAGTTATTATTGTAAGAAAAACATACCAAGGGTAGGTGTTGTACCCAAGATCTACCAAAGTTTAAGACACATGCCCACAACATATCTTCCAACATCTGGATGGTCCGATCTATCTACCCATCTGTCTGAGGGTGGAAGGAAGTGTTGAGGCATAACTGAGTGCTAAAATCATGCTACAATTCCCTCCAAACTTGCGAGGTAAAACATGTATCCCAATCTGAGATGATGGATATCAGAACACCATGCATCCACCCTACCTCATCCACATACCTCCTAACCAAGGCATCCACTACGCCTGACTCCTTAATCACTATGAAGTGGTCTGATTTTGTCATCTGATCTAATACTACCCAGATAACATCATAACCTCCCTAATACCTAGGTAACCTAATGACTAAATCCATCAAGATTTCATCCCACTTCAACTCAGGGACCTCTAGGGGATGTAACAAACCACTGAGAACACAGTTCTCAGCCTTCACTAACTGGAACACTAAGCACTTCGCCCTGAACTTCTCCACTTCCCAATTTATTCCGGGCCACCAAAACTACATCCCCAGGCCATGGTACATCTTAGAAACTCCTAGGTGCACCACTGAAGGTGATCTAAGAAACTCACGGAGAACTCCCTTGTGCATTTTCACTAGAATAAATAGATTTACATGAAACAAAATCTGATTCTGGACATCCTTAGACCATCCTTTCAGAGCATCACCATGGTCAACGTGATCACGCATCACCTCTACCTCTGAGTCTCCCCAATTACACTCCTCCACCTGCTATATTAGAGATGATGCACCATCATATGAAACAAGCAGCCTCTACCACCATCCATTCATGTATCCAAGTGCAAGGTAGTTTACACCTCCATCGCCTTCCAAGCATCCATAGATTCCCAAACTACTTCCTTCTATGACTTCCTGCTCAAAGAATCACCCAAAACATTCCCCTTTCTTGAGTCTTAAGATATTTCAAAGTCATATTCCTGGAGGAACTCCATCCACCTCTGATGTCACAAGTTCAGATCTCACTGGTAAAAGATATACCTCAAGTACTTGTGATCTTTGAAGACCATAAAGCACTCCCCAATGATATAATGTCACCACAAATTTTGCATGAACATGATTGCTGCTAGCTCCAGATCATGGGTGGCATATTTACATTTGTGGGTATGTAACTTCCTAGACCCATAAGATATCACTCCATGTTGTTTCATCATCATTCCTCCCAAGACCATGCAGGAAGCATCACAAAACACCTCAAACAACAATCCTTCCTATGGAAACTAGAGAACTAGATAACTAACCAACATCCCCTTCAAATAGCCAAACACTACCTCACACTGCTCATTACACAAGAAATCATGGTCCTTCCTAGTCAAAGACGTCAACAGGGATACAACTCAGGAGATGTTGGGTACGATTATCTGATAATTGCTTTCCAGACCCAGAAAAACTATGAACCTTTGCCACATTCTTGGGTGTTTCCCAAGAAAAAACTGCTTCTACCTTCTACGGGTCCACTTCTACACCCTGGTGAGATACTACATGTCCAAGGAAATGTACCTATCTTATCCAGAAATTATAATTGGGGAACTTCCCATGGAGATGGTGGTGTTGAATAACCTCAAATACAGTCTTGGTATGCTCGGTATTCTCCTCCTCTAACTTTGATTAGATCAGGATGTCGTCAATGAATATAATGACAAATTGGTCCAAGAACTCATGGAATATGGAGTTCATGAGTCACATGAACACATCTAGTGAATTCGTAACATCAAATGGCATGACCATGAAATTGAAGTGCCCATACCTACATCTTAAAGTAGTCCTCGGGATATTACCTTTCTTCACCCTCAGTCGTTGATATCTAGATTGCATATTGATCTTAGAGAACCAACTTGTGCCCCTTAATTGGTCAAAAAGATCATCTATCCTCAGGGTAGGGTAAAATTTCTTGACCATAACCTAGTTCAACCTCTGGTATTCTATGTATAACCTCAAACCACCATCTGCCTTTTTCAAAAATAAGACAGGAGCTCCTTATGGTGACACACTGGGTTTGATAAATCCCTTCTACATTAGATCATCTATCTAAATACTCAACTCTCGTAGCTCTGAAGGTTCCATCTGATAAGAATCCTTTTAAATTGGAGAAGCATTGGGTTTTAAGTATATCCCAAACTCAACATCACATTGAGGTGGTAGAGTTACAACCTCCTCGGGGAAGACATCCAAGAACTCCTCAAAAATGTTGTGAACCTCCTCCTTCTCATCATTCACCGATCCCACTGACTACTTGGCCAAAAAGGAATGAAGGGGCTCCACACACTGACTACCAATATGACAACGGCTCACCAATGAAAGCCACACGTTGGCTATCCACATCTGAGAACATGAATCTCCTCTATAAGTAGTCGATAACAGCATGAACAAAATACAAATAGTTGATTCCATTGATGAAATCATACTATTTCATCTATAATGGGAAAAGGTCCCCATGGGACTGATGCAGCCCCATTACTAGTCTACATCCCTGGAACACATCAAACAATATGGTCTGACCTCTGACTGGAGTACTCAATAATAGGGGCACAGGAAGCCTCTTTATGCATAGTCCCAGAGCATGGGATAGACTGGGTGAAAAAAAAGGAGTGTGAAGATCCTAAATCAAACAAAGCACAAGCAGGAGTACTGAACAAACTGATCGTACCTTGAACGATCTTCAGCCCTGTTGGGACTACTTCCTCTACGGCATGCAAATGACCACGCCCAACTCCTCTTCCCCTCTGCTAATGACTACCTCCTCAACTGAGGTTGTGTCGAGGTCTCTAAGGAGAACCATGAGTTCTACCTATTCCTACTCCATCTCCCCTCAGTGGAGCATGAGGATTTTTTCCCTGCTATTGGAACTACCCTATTGACAACTACTACTGAGTCGGGCACTGGACATTACCACCTCCACCATACTGAGCTCGAACGACCATTGGTCACTGATTCTGAAGGTTCCCATGAAATCCAAATATAAAACACACCGGCATCAGGCCTACAGAATAGGAATGAGGACCAGATGGTTGAAATAGAAATTGCTGAGTTCAACTCCCTGATGACTAAAACCTCAAAGACCCTGATGCCTGAGACCAACCACTAGTATCTTTTCCCTTAGAAGAACCCTGTTGGATCCCCTCTCATGGTATACCTCCTCGCGTTTAACATCTCAGGTAAATGAAGAATAAGACATATTTCATATTTATTAATATTTTTGAATTAAATATTACTTTTAATTTAAATGGGTTGCTATGTTCTATAGCTTACCTGATACGGAACAATGGGTTTCTTTGGAATCTTACATTGCACGCTAATAATATAATATTATTATTTTAAATGGTAGTTAACTCCTAGCCGTTGTATTGACGGGAATGAATGAAACTAACTACAATATGATTATACATATTTGTTAAATGTAATTACATTTATCCAATAAAAGTTAGAGGCTAAAAATGTGAATGAACCTAATTTTAAGTATAATTTACATTAAAATGATGATTTATCGCCTTTTAATGGAGAAACCTCTTTAAATATAGTTTTTGTCACTTTAATACATTCTAATTGACCAAATAAAATCCTTATTTAGAATGGGGACATCAAATTTTACTTTGGGTAATTTTTTGGTATTTTTCTGATAAAGTTCATTTTTAATGAATAGTGAAAACATATTGTATTTTAATTCAAAAGTGCCTTTTAATATAATTTATTTATATGGTTAGATTATCTTTTTAATTGGTTTTAAAGTGAAATTAAAATATATTTTTACCATTTAATCCAATGTTAGTCATTGGAAATAATTTCACTTTGAAATTGGACATAAACAAGTATCCATCTTTTGATAGTTATTGTTTCTTAAAAACATGCTATTTGTTTGGATAACGAGAATTAATTTTAAAATTAATTAATGTCACTTATATGTGTTGAATTTTTCAAAATAGACATCATTTTTGAATTCAGAATATCAAATATAGCTTAGGCTGAATTTTTTGTATTTTCTTAAAAAACTTCAATTTTTGATGAATAGTGAAACCACTTAGTGGTAGTTAAAAAAACTGAATTTTTCATTTAAATGAAATTTTACCACTTATGTAAATTGAATTTTGAAAATCTGACATACATTGTTGTTATCAAGATGTAAATGTGGTTCAATAAGATGAAAATAATTTTTGGTGAATAGTAAATTTTGACTTTTATTTACCGCGGTTAAAGGTAAATAGGGTAATTCAAGGTTAAAAGAATATTATAATAATTAAAAATTACCTTAACACTTGTATTAACCTTATTTTTTGAGTCATTTACGACTATGGGCATCTTTGGGTCGATTTTCGGACCCCATTGAGCCACTAGGGAGTGATAATGACAATTTAGATTAATTAATTTAATGTGAAGAGAAAATTGACATTAACAAAAATAGTTTAGTAATTAATTTTTATATGGTGTTATATAAGTCCTATTTTAGAATATAAATATTATTTATAAAGATAAAATTATTTCCTACATGATAGTAATTTTTTTATAATTTTTAGACATCGAATGAATTAAATTATTTATGACACAATAATGATGCAGTATTTACCTCATTAATAAATGATTTAAATAAATAAGATTATAATGATTAAAATATTATCCAAAACATTTACATTTATGATTGGATGATTTTATTTAGACCATGATTCATCTTTTCTTTGACTATAATTTTTTTTGGACCAATAGAAACTGAATATCATTATATAATAAAATAATGTTTTCACACTTTCCTAAAGAGACCCTCCTCTCCCTTATAAAAGGAGACCATTTCTATCAAATTCATCACACCTATAAAGCCATTTGGAACGTCCAAACTCTACCCAATTAATCTCCCTACATCCCTCTTCTCCTCCTAGAAGTCTTACCTTAGGTAGAAGGAACTTCAAGAAGTCCTTTTAGTTCAAACCAAAGGGAGTTACCCAAATTAAAGGTAACGATTTCTCTTAATTTGTTTTCTTTTATTTTAATTCTCCAACCCCTAAACCCTTTTTATTCCTTTCTTTTGTAACAACACCAGTATCCTCAATATACTAGGATTTTGTTATGAGAATTATTCTAACTACACTTACACACACCTCCATCTAATGGATGAAGAACATAATGTTTCTGTGGATGGAAAACTAAGGCCTCACGAAACGATGATTATTCAATTACATATTACCGCCTCTCATGGTGGCCATTATGATGGAAATATATTTATATATGATATATATTATGTTTATTATTTCCTTACTCTTCTGTACTTCCCTTTTATAGCATGCATTTATGGTTTCCATAGTGGGTAAATACGATAATCGCATTTGAGGAAGTACGGACTACCGCCCCCTCAAAGTGATGTGATCCGTTAATGCCTTATGTGGGATGTATAAAGGATGGAGTTAATGATATTATATATGATATTATACTGGAATTATAATATACCTATTTATCATTATGTTTTAATTCCACTAAAATAAGAAATAGAAATGAAAGTAGCGTTCATGCGTACGTACGGCTTACCGTCTTCATGAACGGTGCATTTCATTTCTTACCTCTAAATGTTATGAACTATTATAAATACATGTATATGCTGGATATATATGATATATATGATACCCAAATCATGAATATAATTCTGGATATAATGAACCTCTGACCACATGAACAACATCTAATTATAAGAATTCCATTTTTGACACAAGTACCAAATATCGACAAAATGAACATTATTAACTTAAATAATTGCATAATGTTTATAACATGGTAATAAGTGATATAAAAGGAATAATAAACTTGAAAAAGGTTCTTAATCAAGTAGAAATTAACTTTATTTTATTATTCAGGAGATTAAATAATGATCGAGTCTAGTCGGGCACGAGGTAAGGGACTTCGTCTCAATCTCCTTTTATTGAGGCATATTGTATTTTAATACACGATTTTTTTTATACGCTGTATAAAAACCTTTTAATTTTAATTTCATTCAGAGGGAATATTTTTATACGAAGCGTTTTACTAAATGACAAAAAGGAATGTTTTTTTTAACGTAAGCGGTGAAAACTACCTTTCCACCACCACGAGTATTATTTGATCTTTGGCTTCCTTAACAAGCCGTAATGTTTTTAAATAGAAAAATAAATACCATATACTCTTTTTACATATTTGGTATTGAAAATGATTTTGAGAATGGATTTATTATTTCAATATCTTGAAATGATATTTTATTATTTCAATGTGGAAATGTTATCTTTCCTTTATGCTTATGTTATGTGTTATGATCATGTTATGGTTCTTGGGAATTATTTAAGTATACGGGTGGTTTCGTGATAAACCTAGGGTGGGTGAGCCCGAGATAGCTCTCCAATTCATTGGGTAACGTGAAATATGTAAACGTGAATGTTTCTCCTAAGATATTTAAGGAATATACTGTGATGGGTATTCCAAAGTAACTCCCTATATAGCTATGATAGCTACAATGTAAGTATGGTATGGATGTCGCAAGTTACCTTTATGATTTATGATTTCTATGTTTCTTTCATAAATCTTATGAGTTCATGAGGTAAGTAAAAGAGTTCATGTTTGGTATGTATTTATGAACAAATGTTTTCATTCATTTTTCTATAACCCTTACTGAGCCTTTTATGCTCATCCCAAGTTTTGAAATGTTTTCATAGGACTTAAAGATGAATAGGGTCAAGGATGGGATCAAAGAAAAGTCATGTTGTCTAAAACATGGAACTAGACATGACTCTTTTTTTCAAGAGTTTTTATTTTATGAAAAAAATGGAAACTGTGTAGAAATGTCTACCTTGTAATCTTTTGAGATGTAATAGTTATGTCCTAATTCTCTAAAACTCTAAACCTAAAAAGATCCTCAATGTGAATTATTCATTTAATTCAATATTATGTAATGTTTAAGGCTGGGTCCTTATAGTTGGTATCAGAGGTCGGTTTAGAAAACTTTAGGAGTTATGGTATTGTTAAATAAATGTCCATAAATTAATTTATGTTAATATTGAAATGATATAGCATTTAAAGATTACCATGTTGCTTCACCTAAGATATTTCTGTGTTCAGAATGGTTTTCTGCAGAGGAAATAGGGAAGCTATATTGGGATGACATCAGGAGGAAGACAACCTTCCAAATTAGCAACCAGGGATGGTCAGAATTGGAACTGAATAGTTTTTTGTAGTGATGGCATAGTTGACTCAGGCTATAAACGGTGGTGGTATCCATGTATGAGATTAGCCATATCAACCGCATAGGAACATGTCAGTAGTGGAGCATTTCATGAGGCAACATCCCCCATCATTTAGAGGATCATCTGACCCTGTGCTAGTAGAAGGATGGATTAAATCACTAGAGAATATTTTTGATGTCATGGGTTGTTCAGAACATCAAAAGGTTAGTCTTGAAGTTTACCATTTTGAAGGTGAAACTGATCAGTGGTGGTCTATGGGGAAAAATATCAGGGATAGTGAGGAGATTGATGCTCTTGATTGGGATGAATTCAAAGGTATGTTTCTTGAGAAATATTTTCCTAAGGTGGTTTGTCTTAGGATGGAAAAACAATTCCTGGAATTGAGGTAGGAGAATGACTCAGTGGCTGCTTATGAAGAAAAATTCACTCGACTAGAAAGGTATGCTCCAAATTTCATACGAGATATTGATAGTAAAATAAACTGTTTTTACTCAGGATTAAAGACAAAGTATCGAAGGGATTTAGCTTCTCATGAGTTCAAAAGTTATGAAAAACTTTTTCTTTGTTTGGAGAAGTTGGAAATGGAGTTTGCAGATGATCAGTTATTCTTTGAAAAACAACAGAATAAGAGGTCGAGGTGGCAGGTGAAAGGGAAGAACTCTTCAAAAAAGTCTGATGGTAAGAAACTTAAGTTTATAGTTTGTGAAAATTTTGGTAAAAATCATGTTGGGGAATGTCTTTTGAATTATAGTAAGTGATACCAATGTGGTATAATGGGGAATAAGGCTTGTAATTACACTAAAAAAGATCAGGGTAATGGTAGGAAGAAATCTGATTTATAGTCAGTAAAATGTTTTAAGTGCAATGAAATGGGTCATTATTCAAATGTGTGTCCAACAAAGAACTCAACCGAAGGAAATCATCCATACTACAAGAAAAAAGGGGTGGCTAAATCCTTTGCAACTAATTCAGTAGATGTTGGTCCATCAAATGAAGTAGTATCAGGTACATTGTTTGTTTTTCAGATTATGCCAATATGTTGTTTGATTCAGGGTCTACACATTCTTTCATTTCTTAGAAGCTTTCTAGTAAATTGGGAATTCCACCTAACAATATGAATACTTAACTTATGGTAAAAACGCCTGGAGGAAATGTCAAGACAAAAAGGAAACATAAGAACATTCCTGTCCTTGTGTGCGGAAAGAATCTACCTGCAAACCTTATTGTTTTTCCTCTAGTAGAGTTTGATGTTATATTGGGCATGGATTGGATTTCTGTTTATCATGATAAGATTGACTGTAGATCTAAAGAGGTTTATTTTCATAATGATTTTCAGTTTGTGTACAAGAATGAACCCTTGCTTTTGATAACATATCAGGAAGTCGAAAAACTGGTAAAAGATGGAAATTAATGTTACCTTGCACATATTGTTAAAAACAAAAGAACTGTTCAGATGAATGATGTGCCAGTGGTAAATGAGTATGTTGATGTTTTTCTTGATGGGTTGCCTGGTATTATACCAGATTAGGATGTTGAATTTACTATTGACTTAGTTTCTGATTCTTAGCCAATTTCAAAACCCCCTTATTGAATGGCTCAAATTGAACTTTTAGAGTTAAAGAAGCAATTGTAGGAGTTATTAGATAAAGGTTTCATTCGACCTAGCACATCACCATGGGGTGATCCTGTCTTGTTTATTAAAAAGAAAGATGGTTCAATGAGACTTTTCATTGATTATAGAGCATTTAATAACATCACTATTAAGAATAAATATCCTTTGCCTCATATCAATGATTTTTTTTATCAGCACTAGGGAGCTTAGTATTTTTCAAAGATTGACTTGAGGTCGGGGTACCACCAGTTGAAAGTAAAGGAATCAGACATTCTGAAGACTGCATTTCGTACTAGATATGGCCATTATGAATTTGTAGTTATGCATTTTGGGTTAACCAATGCACCTGCTGTATTCATGGATCTTATTAATAGAATTTTCTGTGAGTTCTTGGATAAGTTTGTGGGTGTGTTCATTGATGATATTTTGGTTTATTCCAAAAGTAAGGAGGAACATGAAAGTCATTTAAGGGTTTTCTTGAAAACCTTAAAAGAAAAGAAAATATTTGGTTAATTCAGCAAGTGTGAGTTTTGGCTACAAAAAATTTCATTCCTTGGTCACATTGTTTCAAAAAATGTCATAACTGTTGATCCTTCTAAAATGAAAGTTGTTGAGGAAAGTCCAAGACCCACAAATATAACCGAGATTCGTGGTTTTCTTGGTTTGTTAGGTTATTACCATAGGTTTGTTGAAAATTTTACACGGTTATCTAGTCCAATGACTAAGTTAACTCGAAAAGGTGTTAAGTTCATCTGGAAAAAATAATGTGATGATTGTTTTCAGGAATTGAAAATAAGATTGGTGAATTCTCCAGTTTTAGCACTGCCTTCTAGAAATGGAGAGTTTGTTATCTACAGTGATTCTTCATTGAAAGGACTGGGTTGCGTCCAAATACAAAATGATCAGGTGATTGCTTATGTTTCACATTAGTTGAAATCATATGAGTTAAATTACCCTACACATGATTTGGAATTAGCTGCTGTTGTTTTTTGCTTTAAAAATTTTGAGGCATCATTTTTATGGAGTGAAGTGTGAAATATATACTGATCAAAAAAGTTTGAAGTATATATTCACTCAGAAATAATTGAACATGAGATAGAGGAGATAGTTGGAATTAATCAAGGATTATGATTTCATGATCCTTTATCATCTGGGAAAATAAAATAAAGTGACTGATGCTTTGAGTCAAAAAAGTAATGCTTCATTAACCATGTTACATTTGGAATGAGATCCTTTGGTTTTTGATTTCATGAAATTTGGCATAGAAGTTGTTGTTGCAGGAAATTCTTCTATTTTGTTTCAGGTTTCAGTGAAATCATCTCTATCTGACAGAATTAATAAATCGCAGAAGGAAGACAGTGAGTTGCAGAAAAAGGTTGTGTTGGTTCGGAAGGGTAAGTTGCCTGATTTCAACATTGATAATGATTGTGTTTTGAGATTTGGAAAGAGATTATGTGTGCCTTGTGATTCACAGTTGAAGAATGAGTTGTTATGTGAAGCTCATAGTTATCTGTTTTCAGTTCATCCTAGCAATACTAAGATGTACAGAGATCTTCAGGAGTATTACTGGTGGGATGGAATGAAAAGAGATATTGCTAATTTTACTGTGAAGTGTTTGACTTGTTAGCAGGTTAAAGCAGAGCGGTAGTTACCAAAAGGGATGCTTCATCCTCTACCAGTGCCAGAGTGGAAATGGGAAAATATATCTATGGACTTCATTATGGGATTACCAAAGACATATCGAGGTAATAATGCAATCTGGGTCATTGTTGATCGATTGACTAAATCTGCTCATTTTCGTCCTATTAGAAATACTTTGTCTCTAGATCAACTTGCTCGGTTGTATGTTAAAGAGATAGTCAGGTTGCATGGAGTTTCCCTCTCCATTGTATCTGATCATGATCCCAGGTTTACTTCTGACTTTTGGAAAGGCCTTCAGAAGTCATTGGGTACTGAATTAAACTTTAGTACATCTTTTCATCCTCAATCAGATGGTCAGTCAGAATGAACAATTAAGACCTTGGAGGATATGCTACGTGCTTGCTCGATGGATTATCAGGTAATTTGGGACCAACACCTTTCTTTGGTTGAATTTTCTTATAATAACAGTTTTCATTCTAGTATACAGATGGCTCCATTTGAGGCATTATATGGAAAGCGTTGTCGAACTCCAGCTTTTTGGGATAAAGTTGGTGAAAGGAAGCTTATGGGACCAGAATTGGTAGAAGAGATGGGTGAGAAAGTTCAGTTGGTTCAGAAGCACATGAGAACATCTTAGAGCAAACAAAAAAGTTATGCGGATAACCGGAGGAAGTATCTTTCCTTTGAGGTAGGTGATCATGTCTTTCTCAAAGTTTCTCTATAGAAAAGTGTGACGTGTTTTGGAAAGATGGGAAAGTTGAGTCCAAGGTTCATTGTACCTTATGAAATTATTGAGAAAGTTGGATCAGTTGCATATAGAGTGGATTTACCTCCATGTTTATCCCAGGTACACAATGTTTTTCATGTTTCGATGTTGAGAAAGTATATGCCAGATCCATATCTTGGTTTGAGCCCAGAGGTAGTTCAGTTGGAAGAGAATCTCTCTTATGAAGAACAACCAGTCCAGATTCTTGACTGTAGAGAGAAAGTGTTGCGGGATAAGGTAATTTACTAGGTAAAGGTTTTGTGGAAAACCCATATGGTTGAAGAGGCAATGTGGGAATCTGAAAATTATATGAGGGATAAATACCCCCACTTATTTTGATAAGTGAATAAAAATTGTGAGGACGTAATTCCCAAAAGGGGGGGAAAGATGTAACATCCCAGGTAAATAAAGAATAAGACATATTTCATATTTATTAATATTTGTAAATTAAATATTAATTTTACTTTAAAGGGGTTGCTATGTTCCATAGCGTACCCGATACGCAACAACGGGTTTCTTTGGAATCTTACGTTGCACACTAATAATATAATATTATTATTTTAAATGGTAGTTAACTCCTAGCTGTTGTATAGGCAGGAATGAATGAAACTAACAAAAATATGATTATACATATTTTTTAAATGTATTTACATTTATCCAATAAAATTTAGAGGCTAAAAATGTGAATGAATCTAATTTTAAGCATAATTTACATTAAAAGGCCGATTTATCGCCTTTTAATGGAAAACCCTATTTAAATATATTTTTGGTCACATTAATACATTATAATTGACCAAATAAAATCCTTCTTTAGAATGGGGACATTAAATTTTACTTTGGGTAAATTTTTGGTATTTTTCTGATAAAGTTCATTTTTTAATGAATAGTGAAAAATATTGTATTTTAATTCAAAAGTGCCTTTTAATATAATTTATTTATATGGTTAGATTATCTTTTTAATTGTTTTTAAAGTGAAATTAAAATATATTTTTACAATTTAATCCAATTTTGGTCATTGGAATTAATTTCACTTTGAAATTGGACATAAACAAGTATCAATCTTTTGATAGTTATTGTTTCTTAAAAACACGCTATTTGTTTGGATAATGGGAATTAATTTTAAAATTAATTAATTCCACTTCTATGTTTTGAATTTGAAAAAATAGTCATCATTTTTTAATTCAGAATATCAAATATATCTTAGGCTAAATTTTTGGTATTTTCCTGAAAAACTTCAATTTTTGATGAATAGTGAAACCACTTAGTGGTAGTTAAAAAAACTGACTTTTCATTTAAATGAAATTTTACCACTTCTGTGAACTGAATTTCTAAAATCTGACATACATGGTTGTTATCAAGATTTAAATGTGGTTCAATAAGATGAAAATAATTTTTTGTGAATAGTAACTTTTGACTTTTATTTACCGCAGTTAAAGGTAAATAGGGTAATTCAAGGTTAAAATAATATTATAATAATTCCAAATTACCTTAAAAATTATCCTAAACTTATTGGTTGAGTCATTTACGACCATGGTTATCTTCGGGTCGATTTTGGGACCCCATTGAGCCACTTGGGAGTGATAATGACAATTTAGATTAATTAATTTAATGTGAAGAGAAAATTGACATTAACAAAAATAGTTTAGTAATTAATTTTTATATGGTGTTATATAAGTCATATTTTAGAATATAAATATTATTTGTAAATATAAAAAGATTTCCTACATGATAGTAGTTTTTTATAATTTTTAGACATCGAATAAATTAAATTATGTATGACACAATAATGATGCAGTATTTACCTCATTAATAAATGATTTAAATAAATAAGATTATAATGACTAAAATATTATTCAAAACATGTAAAATTATGATTGGATGATTTTATTTATACCATGATTCATCTTATCTTAGACTATATTGATTTTTTGACCATTAGAAACTGAATATCATTATATAATAAAATAATGTTTTAACACTTTCCTAAAGAGCCCCTCCTATCCCTTATAAAAGGAGACCATTTATATCAAATTCCTCACACCTATCAATCCATTTTACTCATCCAAACTCTGCCCAATTAAGCTCCATACATCCCTCTACTCCTACTAGAATCCTTACCTTAGGCATAAGGCACTTCAAGAAGTACTTTTAGTTCAAACCAAATGGAGTTACCCAAATTCAAGGTAACAGTTTCTCTTAATTTGTTTTCATTTATTTTACTTCTCCAACCCCTAAACCCTTTTTATTGATTTATTTTGTAAAAAAAATAGTATCCTAAATATACTAGGATATTGTTATGATAAGTATTCTAACTACACTTACACACACCTCCATCTAATGGATGAAGAACATAATGTTTCTGCGGATGGCAAACTAAGGCCTCACGAAATGATGATTGTTCAATTACATATTACCGCCTCTCATGGTGGCCATTATGATGGAACTGTATTTATATATGATATATATTATGTTTATGATTTCCTTATACTTCTTTAATTCCCTTTTATAGCACGCCTTTATGGTTTCCATAGTGGGTAAGTATGATAATCTCATTTGAGGAAGTGCGGACTACCGCCCCCTTAAAGTGATGTGATTCGTTAATTCCTTATGTGGGATGTATAAAGAATGGAGTTAATGATATTATATATGATATTATACTGGAATTATAATATACCTATTTATCATTATGTTTTAATTCCATTAAAATAAGAAATAGAAATGAAAGTAGCGTTCATGCGTACGTACGGCTTACCGTCTCTATGAACAGTGCATTCCATTTCTTACCTCTAAATATTATGTACTATTATAAATACATGTATATTTTGGATATATATGATATATATTATACCCAAATCATGAATATCATTATGGATATAATAAACCTTTGACCACATGAACAACATGTAATTATAAGAATTCCATTTTTGACTCTCAAGTACCAAATATTGACAAAACGAACGTTATTAACTTAAATAATTACATAATGTTTATAACATGGTAATAAGTGATATAAAAGGAATAATAAACTTGAAAAAGGTTTTTAAGCAAGTAGAAATTAACTTTAGTTTATTATTGAGGAGATTAAAGAACGATCGAGTCAAGTCGGACACGAGGTAAGGGACTTCGTCTCAATCTCCTTTCATTGAGGCATATTGTATTTTAATGCATGATTTTCTTTTATACGCTCTATAAAAACCTTTGAATTTTAATTTCATTCAAATTGAATCTTTTTATACGAATCATTTTACAAAACTACAAAAAGGAATGTGTTTTTTAACGTAAGTGGTGACAATGACCTTTCCGCCGCCGTGAGTATTATTTGATCTTTGGCTTCCTTAACAAGACGGAATGTTTTTAAAAGGAAAAATAAATACCATATACTATTTTTATGTATTTGGTATTGAAAATGATTTTGAGAATGGATTTATTATTTCAATATCTTGAAATGATATTTTATTATTGCAATGTGTAAATGTTATCTTTCCTTTATGCTTATGTTATGTGTTATGATCATGTTATGGTTCTTGGGAATTATTTACGTATACGGGTGGTTCCGTGATAAACCTAGGGCAGGTGAGCCCGAGATAGCTCTCTAATGAATTGGGTAACATGACAGAGGTAAATGTGAATGTTTCTCCTATTAGATTTAGGGAATATATTGTGATGGGTATTTCAAAGTAACTCCCTATGTTGCTGTGATAGCTACAATGTAAGTATGGTATGGATGCCGCAAGTTACCTTTATGATTTATGATTTCTATGTGTCTTTCATAAATCTTATGATTTCATGAGATAAGAAAAAGAGTTCATGTTTTGTATGTATTTATGAACAAATGTTTTCATTCATTGTTTTATAACCCTTACTAAGCCTTTTATGCTCATCCCAAGTGTTGAAATGTTTTCACAGGACTTAAAGATGAGGATTAAGGAAAAGTCATGATGTCTAAAACATGTAACTAGACATTACTCTTTTTTTCAAGAGTTTTTATTTTATGAAAAAAATGGAAACTGTGTATAAATTTCTACCTTGTAATCTTTTGAGATGTAATAGTTATGTCCTAATTCTCTGAAACTCTAAACCTAGAAAGATCCTCAATGTGAATTATTCATTTAATTCAATATTATGTAATGTTTAAGGATAAGTCCTTATATCACGAGTGCATTATCCCTACTAAATCCACCTTCTTATGGACCTCTAGGTATGTCGACAAGGTGAAGGGAGTAACTACGTACTAGATAGAAGGATGAAGTGCCTCCTCTAAAAGTCTCTCCTAAAACTCCTCATTTGGAAAGAGATCCAGAGTGAAGAGACAGAGATCCTTAAACTTGATCCCCAACTCTTGTAGTGACATACTCCCATGTTGGAGGGAGAGTAGGTCCTATCTCTTCTCAACCTTCATGGTCTAAGAAATAAATTTTGCCTTAAAATCCTTATCGCAATCATACCATAGAACATTAGTCTTCTTTATCTCCCACATGTATGGCATCCACCACTGATGTGCATCTCCCCTCATCTGACTAACTGCCAACAGATCCTAGTACTCTGTCAGATCTTGGATCAGTATAAACGTGATCTCAAGTTTCTTGAGCCATCTCTCCACCTCCAAGTCCGAAATGTTGTCCTTGTACTTCCCTAGAGTCTATCTCTGGAAACTACATAATTTTTTTTGACACTAGTGCTCCTCCTACACTAGGTCAATCTTCCATCAATCAACTGGGTCGGCATGTTGAGACACTACTATTTTTATTACACTCTGATGACGACTGGGGTCATATCCTAAATATAGACAAGTAATTCCTAATCCTGAGTAGTATCAAATTTTTTTAAAGTTCACCTTAACTCATTTTATTGTTATCCATTAAATATTTCCCAAGATAGTAATTAAAATAATAAAAAAAGTAATTATGATGAATTTACCTTTCCTAGGGTCTCTACCTTGTAAATGGTGTATCCTTACTTGGTTTTTCGGTAGGCTCTGAGTCCTTGTGTCGGACCATGGGTTCCTAAAATCTCACTTTCAAACTGGTCTTCCCTGGCCTATGTCATGTACCAAGATCACTTGACACTGTTTCCCTACCAACCCATGTAATACTCACTATTCCTAACTACAAACTCTATCCTACCTATCAAATATTACCTTTTATATCATTCTATCATGACCCCTCCCTCCAAAGATGCCCCTCCTGAGCTGGCAATGAATGAAGAGAGATAATGACCCCCCGAGTCCGGCCTCCAGTAGGTCCCGGGGTGGTGACCATCACCAAGGGTATACAAATCTCATAAAATTGGAGGCATTACCCTTTTTATAGTAACCAAGATTGGGAGATAAGATGTATCAACCTCAAAAAAACTCCAAGACATATATATAAGAACCCAAAATCTACCCCACATGCATGTTTAATGTAAAATTGCTAGAAATAAAATAAAAATATCCAAAGTAAATACTGAAATAAAAAATCTAAGAAGTGACATGGTAGTAGTCCCCAATTCCAATCTAGTAATGCCTAGCATGGTCCACATAGTTCTCCTAGAAACCTAATAACAGTATTATAACATAGGGTGAGCATATGTGTATACTCATTAGGAAACCCCAAGTCTCTCATACACAAGTGGACAAGCATACTAATGCCCCTATGAGAAAATAGAAGAAACAAATAGAACCTAAAAAGGTATACTAGCCACCCCAACCTCACCAAAGGAACACTCACCAAATAATATAAATCAATTAAAGTAATATAGATCACATCAATGATATGGTACCCCGCACCACTTTCCCACTGATTAGCCACTCTCACACCCTTATGGAAAATTTCATGGTTCTCCCACCTCTTCTGAAAGTACCACATCACAACCTACCCGCACACACCTGGTATACATACCACACCATATCCTACTTGTAGAAACCTGGGCCACATACCACACCAAATCCTACCCACAGACACCTGGGCCACATACTACACCGCATCCCAAAGACACCTGTGAAATCACAACTAATCTCATCTCAAAGACACCTGGGAAACCAAAACTCACCCACACACACCTAGGCCCTACAAACCACAACCTATGCGAAGGATCTTGGGTTAACACCACCTGAAAGAGGGAACAAGGAAGAGTGGGTGTACAACCATCCATCTTCTCACTTGGATGTTTGGGAAAGACACCCTCCCCCATAACAATGGGGGTGTTCGGCACATGGTGCTCAACTAGGGTGGGGTGTGTATAGAAATCGCAAGGAAGTTTGAGTATATATATAGGTATCAAACACACATCCCAACCTATGGGTTCTCAATCAAACAACCAACCTCCCTATGATACTGTTAACTCTACTGCTACCTCTAAATGCATTTTTTAACACCAACAATAGTCACTTATGAAGTTGATTAATGAAAGTCATCCACAACAATCCACATCTCAAATATACCCCCATCCAACTCATTTAACCAATTATCATTATTTATTAAGGAAACCATTTATTCATTCCATACCTACCCAGAAAACTATTAATCACAGCACACAATAAAGTGTAAAACACAAAGAGGGAAAAATAACCACAGTAAACTAACCCACTTCCATCATTATTCTTCAAAGTCATTCCACCCAATACATTCCATAACAATAAAACCCCCAAATTATTTTCAAACCCCGCAACACACCTCATTATAAACAACTCCACAACCACGTTGTATAACAACACCACACCCAATAACATAAATATACCATAACCTGAACCTGGAGCCCTACTGCTTGACAACTTCTCATCCATTCCACAATCAATCAATCTCTCAACCTGAGATACCATTTCACCACCCGTGTCACCACAACAACACATGTGATCTCAACCCCATCACCACACAACCACACAAGGGAAAAATAAATAACAAGGCCACACACAACACATGACCACACCAACAAAGCAAGGCATATTTAGATTTAGAAAACACTTGTTCTTTAATTCCACTTTAATAATTCCAGTGTGATAACCAAAGGTGTATAATCTAGGGGAATAAATTTAGTTAACCAAATATAAGTGGTTAATCAGTTTTATGTAATATAGATATTAAATATAAAAAACATCAATAATCCATGATTCATCACCTATGCACAAACAAATGCCACCAATGGACAAGATTTTCCATAGGATACAATACACAATATGGATCAAATAACTGATAAGACAACACGATCATAATTATCATCTTACAAGTCCCTCATTTATTACTTATTATTATCTTTTATAAATTTTGATTCAACTGTATTCATAAGGAGACCTGAGTACACTCACCCAACATGATACACCAATTAAAAGAGATGAAGGGATCCCTATATGGGACAACAGACGATCTACAACTCCTCTTTATGCTAGAACAAGGGGGTGCGCGAGTATCAGGAAAGACTCTAAGGGAAAACTGGATTTGAAGCCCACAACACAACACATGACTCCATGGGGAATAAAGGATCTATGAGCCCCAATAGAAAATGGAAGGTTTCAAGGAAGAAAGGATTTTGGATTAAAAAAAAGGCCAGATCCTATATCAATGGAAGGGAGACGATTTCAAAGTATATAAAAGTCAGGTTGTGGACAAGACCACATGGATTGGCTTTTTCAAAGCCTCGGGGGAATTATATTTTAAAGATATAATTAATATCCTTCAAAACTACTTCCAAAATGGTCAAACAAGGTTTTAAACCCGATTTATGTCAAATAAAATGCAAGAGGGGTGAAACTGGAAAAACTAGGAAAAGATGGAAATGACTCACTGTTGGGTGAGTCATCGACGTGAGTCATCGATGCGACTCACCGACATCACTCACTGACGCCACTCACCGATGCCACCTGCAGATGCCACTCACTGATGCCACTCACTGATGCGACCTACTGACACTACTCACTGATGCCACTCACCAACACCACTCATTAACACAACCCACTGACACGACCTACCAATAGTGAGTCACAGACGCAACCCACTAACGCCACCTACTGATAGTGAGTCACTAACATGACTCACCGATGTGACCTAATGATAGTGAATCACCAACTCAACCCACCAACGCGACCTACCGACTGTGAGTCACTAATGCGACCTATTGACAACGAACCACTGATGCGACCCACTGATACCACATACTGAATCCACCTATCGACGTGACCTACTGATGCCACTTACCACTGGAAAACTATATTTTTGGAAAACTTATAAAATGAGTCATTATTGCCTCCCAAAACACCTCAAACATCAGATTTTCACAAAGGAATGATCGAGAGGGGTCTGAGCCATTACAATACCCAACCAAGGGATATCCCACTCATTAAGCCTTATTTATTCAGTACATGTACCAAAGGACCAGTGGGCATGAATCCCATTATATATCCCAAAGGCCCACAAACTAGCATAAAGGACTAGTGCAGCATCATGCCTACATCATATTGTCTGGGTCACTAGGCCTGCGTCATGTTTGTGTCACCACCTACCTATGTCTTGCAACATGCATACGTCACCACCTGCCTATGGAAATTTTTTCCCACCTAGATTTGATCTCGAGTTTGGTGCAAGATTATGGGGATCATTTTCCACTTGAGTAATCCCCCATCTAATTCACATATATAGTAAGTTACTCTTACATTATTAATAAAAATTAGAGATTTTTCATTTTCTAAACAATATGCTTTAGAGTTACTTTTACAAACAGAATGCCTTTTCCAATTTTGGTACAAACTTCTAGATGACTCTTATGTATAATCCAGAATTACTCATACATATTTGGTGTCTTTTATGTTTCTTCTATTCTTATACAAAGTAACTTTTATGTATATAGAGTATATAATTGGAGTTAATTTTGAGCTAGATCCTAAGCACTCTTCTTAATCAATGCCTTTGTTAATTTTCAACTAAAATATGTAACTTCTATATATTTTTAAATGGGCTCAAAACCTATTTTACCATCCATAGTTAATCTCTAATAATATCAAAAAAACTTATAAACACTTCAAATGACATTAAAAAATATCAAAAAAAATTCAAACCTCTTCAACCTCATTTCAAAAGTCTTGCATCATATGACCACCCATCTTTGAGTGCATATATGAAACTCCACAATCTCATACATTTAAACTTAAACTCAGTCTTCTAAAATATTTATCGAAAGGATATTCTTCATTGACTTCAGGATATTTTATGTGTAATAATCTAGGGATGGATTCTAACACTACAAAAAAAGGGGCATTAGTGGAGGTTTTTTCTTGAACTGTCGGTAGATTAAACCACCACTTAATAATATAGTAGTGGTTTTCAAAAATAATGCATATTGCACAGTCATTAGTCATTTAGAATTTGTTCAATTAATTTCATTATTTTTTATATGTGTCGTTTTTTGAGCTTTTAAAGGAAGTTTCAATTTTATTTAGTGGTTTTTCTTTAAAAAATATCCAAAAAATGGATCACATGAAACTAACAGCCACTAAATATATTAGTGGTGGTTATGTATAGTGTTGGTTACCCTTAAAAATCACTAAACATAATTTGAATTGATCTACTTAGTAGTGGTTACTAGAAACAATCGATAAATATTACAGTTAAAATTTATTTATTTTTGTAAAATATTTTATAAAAAATGTGAATATAAAAAAAATGACATGCAACAAACTAAATCATAAAAGTATGATAAACCTATCATAGATATTCCATAGATCCACATTCATATATACAAACATCCATAGTCAGTATAACCTTAGTCAATAGATACCTCAATCAACCTATACTTCAGTCAACCCATACCTCAGTCATCAATATATACATATAAAATATTCCCAACAACAACCCATTCCCAATATTCATCCATTCTAGGACCTCCACTACATCTTCCTACCTCCACATCATCTCATTGATAAAATTTAAACATACCATGGAAAATAGGAACCATCGTGACTACCTTTCGAATAATTTCATGGATCATAATGGTCATCTTCCTGCCTACAGCCAACATCCATCACCAATAATGAAAACCAGAACATTTAAGAAAAGAAATGCGAAAGAGAAAATACACAAAATATATTAAGAATGTTGCACATAAAATTTGTTATGTTTTTAATCAAATAGAATAAATTTTTTCATAAAACAAATAATATATCATTAAAAACACTTTGAAAACATAAAATTGCATATTTAATATTTGATTCAACACTTGAAACTGAAAAGAGATAAGTAAATATTATAATTAATTTTTAAATCGACATGTGGTGATCTTGAAATTTACTTAATAGAAAGATTTTATATACTTTGATATCACAGCATGTCCTATATTTCAAAAATAACATAATGGTGGTTTTACCATGATTTAAAATCAATATGAGGTTTTTTATATGGTTTTTACCATTGTACGAATGATTTAGTGTTTTAAAATAATAAAACAGTATTTATAGCAATCTCAAAAAAACGTAACTCAAAATGATGTTTTGTCAGTTCCTACATTTCAAAAATTAATCTAGAGTTTTTTTCCTTTTATTTCAGGTTAATATGGAATTATTTTCCTTGTTTTTACCCCCCCCCCCAACATATGTTTTTAACGGATTTGGTACCTTTAAAAATTGTTTACTGAGTCATTCTGACCACACCGCACGTCAAATTGGCATGTTGTTTGTGAACGCACATAAAAAATAACTCAAAGGTGGTTTTCTAATGATTTTACATCAATATGAGGTCTTTTCTACGGTTTTGACCAATACACAAACGTTTTAGTGTTTTAAAACACTAAAAATGCGTTTATAGCCATCCCGGGAAAACCGTAACTCAGAATGATGTGTTTTAAGTTCCTTCATTTAAAAAATAAATCTAAAGTAATTTTCATTTGATTTCAAGGTAATATGACATAATTTTTCTATTTTTGACCCCCAAAAAATGTTTTTAAAGGATTTGGATCCTTTAAAAAGTGTTTACAAAGTCATTCTGACCACACCACACATCGGATTGATGTGTTGCCTATGTATACATATCAAAAATAATACAAAAATTTTTCTCATTATTTCACATCAATATAATATTTTTTTCTATGGTTTTGACTATTTCATGAACATTTTATTGTTTTAAAACACTAAAAATGTGTTTATAGTCATCTAGAGAAAACTGTAAATTAGAAGGTCATGTCACTGATTCCTAATTATATAAAATAAATCTACATTCATTGTCCTCTGATTTCAGGGAAATACGATATTATTTACCTAGTTTTGACCCCCTAACACATATTTTTAAAGGCTTTTGTACCTTTAAAAAGTGTTTACCAAGTCATTATGATGAGACCGGACATCAGATTGACATATAGTATATGCGTACATGTCAATAATAACAGAAAACTGGCTTTCCCATTATTTAATGTTTGTATTAGGTCATATTCTAATTTTTAGACTATTACATAAACTTTTTAGTGTTTTAAAATAATAAAAACATGTTTATGGATAACCTGATAAAACTATAACTTGGAATGATGGGTTATAGATTTCTACAATTTAAGAATCAAGATATGGTTATTGTCCTTTTATTTTTGGGCAATCTGACATCATTTTCCTAGTTTTGACCACCAAACACGTGTTTTTAGTGGCTTCAATACCTTTAAAAAGTGTTTACTAAGTCATTCCGACCACACCGCATGTAGGATTGATATTTAGTCTATGTGTACACATCAAAAATAATGAAATTATGGTTTTACTATGATTTCACATCAATATGAGAATGTTTTCTATGGTTTTGACTGTTACAAAAATGTTTTAGTGTTTTAGAACACTAAAAACACATTCACAAACATCTCAGGAAAAACGTAACTTAGAATGATGTTTCATTGATTACTGCATTTCAAAAATAAATCTATTCATTTTACATTGATTTCAGGGTGATCTGACATCATTTACTAGGTTTTAACACCCCCCCCCCCCCCCCCCGAACTCATGTTTTTTTAATCTTTTGTACCTTTAGAAGGGGTTTATTGGGTCATTCTGTCCACACCGCACATCATATAGATGTTTAGTCTACACATAAACATAAATAATAACAAAAGGGTGATTTTCCCATGATTTCACATCAATATGAGGTATTTTCTATGGTTTTGACCATTACATGAAAGTTTTAGTGTTTTAAAACACTAAAAACACATTTGCGGTCATCCCAGTCAAATCATAACTTAGAATGAAATGTATTCAGTTCTTATATTTCAAAAATCAATCTACAGTCATTTTAATATTATTTTAGGGAAATCTAACATCGTTTTCCTTGTTTTTATCCTCTGACATAGGTTTTTAAAGGCTTTGGTACCTTTAAAAAGGGTTTACCAAGTCATTCAGACCACACTGCATGTCATATTAACATGTTGTCTGTGCATACATGTCAAAAATAACACAACCATGGTTTTACCATGATTTCACATCAATATTATATTTGTTTCTATGTTTTTGATCGCTACACAAATGTTTTAGTGTTTTAAAACACTAAAAACACGTTTATAGCCATCCTAAGGAAATCGTAAATCATAATGACATGTTGTCAATTACTATATTTTAAAAATAAATCTACAGCCATTTTCAACTGATTTTAGGTCAATATAACATCATTTTCCTAGTTTTGATCCCCCAACACATATTTTTAAAGGCTTTTCTACATTTAAAAAGTGTTTACCGAGTCATTCAGACCACACCATACGTCATATTGATGTGTAATATGTGTGTACACATCCAAAATAAAACAATGGTAGTTTTTCCATGATTTCATGTCAATATGAGGTCATTTTATATGATCTTGAATGTTACACAAATGTTTTGGTGTTTTAAAACACTAAAAACACGTTTACGGCCATCCTGAGCAAACTGTAACTCATAATGATATATTATTGGTTCCTATATTACAAAAATAAATCTACGGAAATTTCCCTCTGATTTCAGGGCAACCCTGTATCATTTTTCTAGTTTTTACCCCATGATACATGTTTTTAAAGGATTTAGTACCTTTAAAAATTGTTTACTGAGTCATTCTGACCACACTACATGTCTAATTGACATGTTTTCTATGCTTTCATGTCAAAAATAACTCAAAGGTGTTTTTCCCATGATTTCATGTCAATCTAAGGTTGTTTTCTATGGTTTTTACCATTAAACCAACATTTTAGTGTTTTAAAACACTAAAAACACATTTATAACCAACCTTGGAAATCCGTAAATCGGAATAATATGTTTCTAGTTCCTACATTTCAAAAATTAGTGTGCGGTTGTTTTCCTTTGATTTTAGGGAAATTTTATGTCATTTTCCTATTTTTGACCCCCCCTGACACATGTTTTTAAAGGTTTTGTTACCTTTAAAATTTGTTTACTGAGTCATTCCTACCACACTGGACATTGGATTGAAATTTATTATATGTTTACAAATAAAAAATAAGACAATGGTGGTTTCCCCATGATTTCACGTCAATCTAAGATCATTTTCTATGTTTTTTACTGTTATGTGAATGTTTTAGTGTTTTAAAACACTAAAAACGCATTTATGACCATCCTAGGAAAACTGTAACTCAGAATTATGTGTTGTTAGTTCCTACATTTCAAAAACAAATCTATGGTTTTTTTCCTCATATTTCAAGGCAATCTGAAATCATTTTTCTTGTTTTGATTCCCTAAAACGTGTTTTTAAAGGATTTTGTACCTTTAAAAAGTGTTTATCAATCCATTTTGACCACACTGTAAGTCATATTGATGTTTATTCTACACATATATGTCAAAAATAAAAAAAATAGTTGTTTTTCCATGATTTCACATCAATATGACTATATGTTTTTTACTATTACATAAATTGTTTAGTGTCTTAAAACACTAAAAATTCATTTCTGGCCATCCTGGGAAAACCGTAACTCATATTGACATGTCTTCAGTTACTACATTTCATACTTAAATATACGGTAATTTTAATCACATTTTAGGGTAATAAAACATCGTTTTCAGGGTTTTGACCCCCTGACACATGTTTTTAAAGGTTTTAGTACCTTTAATTTTTTTACTAAGTCAAAATCGAACAAATGATCTTGGATTGTTTTCAAACTTCTGGATAATGATCTATAATTCATTTTCTACATATAAGAATCAATCACACATAAATTTATTATAAAATGTGGTTGGTATAACTCAAAGTGCATGTTTTCTATATAACAGTGTTGTTTTAGTTTTATTTATAGAATTTTTATATGTTCATTGAAAATGTGTGAATGATCTATGGAATTTAGAATTTAACTTTATAAGATGAGATATATGGATGATGATTACCTCGGGGATCATTCTAGTCATCTAGTGAAATATATAAACTAAATCATTTTACATTACAAACCATCACTGATCATATGTTTTCCTATAAGAGTCTTTTTCTTGCACTTTTTCTTTCAATCTTGTAATTTCTCTTTGTGATTCTCAATCAATGGCACTACTCGAACCCCCACCAAGTGTATCAGTAATGGATGAAGATACCCTACCAAATATGGTTGATGGAGTAGGCCCATAACCCATCCCTCATACATGTTTGGGATGATCCTTCCCTGAAATGATTATAATTGCACCATTCTCGGAAATCAATGATGATTGTAAAGGGTTCGCATCCCAGGCTTCCTAAATTTTAACCTGTTAACACAAAAATATTAACAATGATTTTTTAAAATATTTGAAATTCATTATATTATTTAATTAAAATAATTCATTACTATTTATAATTATTTCATTACTATAAAAACATAATATTGAAAAATAAATTATAACAACAATTAAGTCTTAAACCCAATTAATTTAGGTCAAATAAATATATCAATTAACTCCAAATTGGCATCATTTGATCCATTTAGTTGACCTCATTTAATTGGTTTTATGTCTTGTTAGTTTTTATAATATATTTTTCATTATTATGTTTTATAGTAATTAAATAACATGAAATGGTAATGAAAATTACTTACTCCAACATCTTTGGTAGGGTTATTTACAAAACTATAATTGGATTTCCTATTCAATTTAAACCACATCTCCATTCATCCAACAAAGTGAACTAATTCATTATCCTTTATAAAAAATATAAATAAGTTGGAAAAAACCTTTACTTATAATAAAATGATAAAAATAATAAAGAATAGAATAAAAATAAACATTTTTATTTTTCTAGAAAAACTCTAAGACCCAGTGATGTGAGGAATGAATTTCTTCTCACAATTCATAGTATTTTATTAGATAATTCCTGAGAAAAATATAAATTTAAATAAACACTATAATTTTATTGAGTTTATGTTATTAAGATACTATAAAATATGCCATTACCTCATGAGGTTCATATCTATTAATATTGATAAAGAGATTTCATTTCTCACAAGAAATGCCTTCAAGAACTTTATCATACATCTATCATGAGATCAGATATGTGTCATTAAAATCGTGCCATAATCTTCATTTAAAATCTCTCCATTTATTATCCAAAATTTTCAATTTCTATCGGCATGAAATGGAGTCAGGGACATCAAAATGAAAAAACATCCAGAAATAAAAAACATAACATTTTATAAGTATATTAAAATAATACTCATGTATTTTAAATTATTTATCAAGAAATAATAAATTAATATAACCTTTAATTGAGTATCAAAGTCCTCATTTTTCTAAGTTTTATAAATATGCCTCTAATTTTTATAATTAATGGGAAATATCACCATCTTGAAAGAAAGCTACCTAAGAATCTACCCATAGATTCTGGCAGTGTCACCAATCATCACCCCAAACTCATCAAATGGAATGATAATCCTAAAGTACTTCAGGACCATACATCTTTCATGTTCATATTTGTATCTCTTCTATAGTTTTATTTATCTATTTTACAAATTCATTAAACAATTAATAAAATATATAGTTTTTTTGTACAATGACATACATACCAATAATTGTAACTCGTCAATATACCTTAGATAGAGGGGTGACCAACTAATCCATCACCAGAGGTGTATCAGGAAATGGGATACCAACGAAATATGGGGAAATGGTTGGCTCACTAGTAGTATGAGGTACAAAAAATCACTTGGATCCACAGAAAGTGGTGGTAGTGGTGGCATGCTCCAAGATGCTGATCGACTAGGATCTTGAATTTGTTTTCTCAGCATTCCTTCAATTAAAATGGTTTAGCTATAATAAATGCACAAAAAATGAAAAACTAAAAGATTTTTACAAAAAAAATAAAAAGAAAAACTAGGACAACGTATATATGTAATGAACACTTATCAATGAGAAATTGAAATATATTTTCATTACCAATTTATACATTCAATTATCTTCATCTTCATTGTCTTCATTGTTATCAACCTCTATTGATACAAGTTAATCATTTTCACCCTCTCTTGAAACTTCTATTGTTTTGATATTATCAAGAAAAAACTATTCAATGTTTTTTTGTTGATGAGGTTCACTGTCACAAAGTACCAATTAATCTTCATCACCCATGTCATATAAGTCTCTCTACTTTAAATGTAAAAAAACACTCCAACCTTCATGTATTTCATCATCCACATAATAAACCATCTTCTCTTCTGAATCCAATAAAAACGGATCATGTTCTGCATGCTCACTGGTGTGGATCAAGAGATAGAAGTTCACAATAGTAAAATGTAATGAATATTTCCTCATACCCCTATCAATGATGACCTTCTTGAATTTGAATAAGACAACTGAAAAATAACCATGATAGTTTAATTCAATTATATATTTCATATTTCCATAGTATCCCACATCTAAAAGTGTAAATACACCACTACATTTGGTTTTTTAGTCTTCTTCATGATAAAATGTATGAAACCTGAATCCAAGAA
Organism: Viscum album; assembly: GCA_963277665.1. Classification (NCBI taxonomy): domain Eukaryota; kingdom Viridiplantae; phylum Streptophyta; class Magnoliopsida; order Santalales; family Viscaceae; genus Viscum; species Viscum album. The sequence goes on along the minus strand of OY728129.1, from coordinate 389,026,362 downwards.
TATTGTAGGCATCAAATATCTTAGCCTTCCTTATAGGACCTCAAGCCAAAAACATCAAATCATTTGATATTTTATCCCGATTCTCAGCATTCATTATCTTGAAATATATATATATAACATGTAACTTTTAAGATAGACAAAATAAATACATGTCAATAATATTAATATGAGTATATACTTACACAATGGGTGAACCATTTGATAATCTCCTTATTAATAGCTTTTGTTAATTCCAACTCATTTTGAGCTTGACCCCTTAGTCAACCCTTTGTTTGCAATCACAATTCTTCAATAAATGGATCTATAATAACATTATTGAGTAGCACATATCTATGGGATTTTAGAAACTCCAATTCAATGAGTGTAAAATTTTACCCCTTTCCAATTGGTCATCCAATAGTTGTAAATATCAATGACTAGTTTGTAGAATTAGAATTAGCTAACATGTCATCAACACGTCCATCATGATTGAATCTAGTCTCAATCCCATCCAAATACCTAGAACATAAGTCCAATCACTATTCAGCTATATAACCTTCAATAACGGAGCCTTCTAGTTGAGCTTTATTCCTCACATATGATTTCAAATGATCCAAGTACCTGATTAAAAAAATAATAAACATATTAAAAAATTATACACAATGATTTGATAAAATAGAATTCACCAATGAAGAAAAAAATATCAACATACCTCTCGATTGGATACATCCATTGATAGTGTATCGGGCTACCAAATTTAGCTTCATTAACCAAATGAACTGTCAAATGAATCATTACTGTGAATAATTAATGGTGTAAATAACATATCCAAATGAAAAAGTGTCCAAACAATTCTTTCTTGAAGTTTATCAAGATCGGTTGGATTTAGATTTTTTTCACAAATCACTCTAAAAAGGTTATAAAAATCAACTAGAACCATGGTTACTTTTTTAGGTAACATATTACACATGACAATAGAAACAACTAATCCATAAAAATATGTGAGACATGACTTTTAAATCCATGTAACTTTTGATGTTTTAAGTCATAACACCTTGATATGTTACTTGAATATTCATCTGGAAATTTTACATTCTTTAATGTTTGAATGAATACGTCTTTCTCATGATTATTCATTGTAAAAATATTCAAAGGATACATTCCATTCTCATTTTCCAATAACCATGCTTTATATTCATTAACTCCAAATCCTTATGATCATTAAGGCGATCCTTTGATTTACTCTTCTCATTAAGAAATTTAAAAATTACATTGTTATAGACATTCATCTCAATATACATTACATCTAAATTATGAAGTATAAAATTAAAATCCCTATAAGGAAGTTTGAAAAATATTCTCTTATTCTTTCATTGTTGTGTTCTAGCTTCATCAAATACTATACCTCATACCCTTTTTCCCTCTTATTTAAACTGATGGCATTTTCCAAATTCTTTAGTGACATTCATTATTTATCCCAAGATTTTGGAACTAGATAAAACCTTAGGTGGATTTTTAAATTCAATATCTCTATTGAATCATGTCTTGTTAAAACTTAATTTATGAGAAGCATCCAGAAATCAATGAGGATACATAAAAACCCATTTTCTTTTATTAGGTCACCATTCAGGTTCAAAATCAAAATTAAAATCTAGACAATCCAAACCAGTATCAGTGTTCCAACCAGATAAATTTCTTAGTCCATGAAAGTCACTAATTTTCCACATTAAATCGGCATTCATTTTTAATAGTTGTCTTATTGAAGAATCATATGTTTCCACACCATCATCCCATAAGTCTTTCAATTCTTGATTGGAGGTTGAATGTATACAACAATGTCATTTCCATGAATTTTCTTTCTCAAAATAATAATCGAAATAATGAAAGAATTATTCTTCATACACGTCCATGGAGGTAGATTATAGGGAATCAAAACAACTATCCAAATGCTATAATTAGTATCGAAAGTACCAAAAGTATTAAAACCATCATAACCCAATCCCAAATGTACATTCCTAGGATTCAAAGAAAAATATGGATATAACAAATCAAACATATTCCATGATGTTGAATATTTTGGATGCCTCATCAAGACATTGTTACTATCTTGGTCATTCAACTTCTTATTATATGTAGTTTTAGATGACATGAAAAATTATTTCAAGCATGGTTTTAGAGGAAAGTAATGCAATTCCTTTATATGATTTTTCTTCTTCTATTTCTTCCTAGGGTTTCATTGATTTATACTCTCATTGTTTTTCATTTACTTCCATCTGATTGTATGACATCTTATGCATTATTTTTTATTAGACTCTTATTTATAGTAAAGCATGTAATCATTAGGTAATGCATGTATCTTTGTATAATCATTTCTAAGTTTGTTGATGACTTTATTCATCTCATAGAATGATATAGGGATCTTAGCCTCACTAAATTCACCATGAAGCAACTCTGAAATCATGGACATTTCTTTTTCACTAATTCCATAGGGCCAATTGATATAATACAACTTAAGTAGAAAAGAAAACTTTAGATACTTAGAACACCCTTCATATAGTTCTTGTTGTCTGTATTCAAATAATTCATAAAACTCGTTTTTTGGTCATTGATGTTATGAGCAAGATTAACCTACTCAGGATCAAATGAAGGTTCTATTGATCTATTAAAATCTTCGAAATTGTATTCTATAAAACCAAATGCATCATTTAATAAATTTTGAACTGAATTCTCCTCTTACAGATCACTTTTTTTTTCATTGACATTATTATCATTTTCTTGAATTTCCACAGAATTCGATTCTCCATGCCAAATCCAACATACATATCGAGAAGGAAACTATTTCAATATCAAATTATCATATAATTAATTTCTATTAAACCATCCCTGCAATTTACAATCAGGACTCGAACATTTTATTCTACCATTCACTGGTCAGTTTTCAATTGCATACTCTAAAAATTCTTCGAAAACCTTGGAATAACAAGGTGTGTTTTGAGGAAAATTAATCCAAATTTTATCCATAGGTATTGGATTGTATTGTCCCTATAAATTTATATATATACATAAATTTTTTTAATCAAATAGGCACAGTCAAAATTAAACATCAACCAACTTCATCATTGACCAAGGTATATTTATTAAAACATGGAATTAGAATTAAATGATGTCCTATTTTTCATTATTTATGATTTATAATCATTTTATTTTAATTTTCAATTTTATCTTTTAAAGGTGAATCATTTGGATATTATATTTTCATTGATATATCCTTTCTTACTTTGAATTAATGATTTTTTAGTTATGATTTTTAGATTATTAAAATTACATCTAGAATCATAGAAATAAATATATTTGTAAATTTACATATTATAAATATTTTATTATGACTATTGTAGACGCCGGAAAAGTCCGTTGTTCCCAAACGAAGCTCCGGATGCGGAAAGCGAAGTGATATTTGGAGTCAGAAGCATGTTCCGGAGGGCCCGGAGGACTTGCGCGAAATTTCAGAGGCCCGCGCGCAAAGTTGAGTCGCGGCGCGCAATCCTCCCGGGATGCGCGCAATGCGCTGGGCCGGCGCGCTATTTTGCGCGCCCGTGGCCTGCGCGGCTCCCTTGCGCGCCGGGTCCTGATTCCGCGCCCGCGAAAGGAATTCCGCGCCCGAGACCGGATTCCGCACCCGGGGTTGCCTATAAATATAAGGCGACCCCCGACGTTTTGAAGGTTGCCAGAATCCGAAGCGTCGCTCGTTCGCGCAATCCAACCCCTTCCGCGCGCAATGCCGATCTTCAGGTAACCTCCTTTCTTTCGCGCAATAGAGCCTTGGGGTTTGCCTTCGCGCGCAATCCCCTTGGCTCCTTTCCTTTGAATAATCCTTAACCCGAAGGACTTTGCGCGCAAAAGAAGCCTCTTGCGCGCAATTGCCCCCGGGTGCGCGCAATCCATCCCGATTGCGCGCACCCCCCTCTTCAAAGTGGCCGTTCGTTAGAGAATGAGCCGTTGCCCCCGCGAGCTGTCCGAAGCCCGGTGCGCGCAATCTCAATCATCCGCGCGCAAAGGGCTGGCCCGATTGCGCGCCAGCCCGCCATTTTGCGCGCCGACCTGCTGTTTTGCGCGCAACGCTCCTCTTTTGCGCGCAATCCGCCAGGGTCGCCCCCCTTGACCCCCTGAGGGTACCCGCCTGCGTGGCGCCCGATGATCTTCATCCTGGGTGCCCGCACCGTGCGTTGTCTTCCCGTGCGGCCCTCCAGGCTTGCGCGAAGTGACACGGACCCATCAGCGGCAATCCATCGTCCCGCATGACGTTAAACTGCATTCGTCCAACACGACGTTAAACTGTATATCGTCCAACACGACGTTAAACTGTACCACGTCCGCGCTGAAAGACGTTAAACTGCCAAGCACCTTCGTCCTCAACACACGACGTTAAACTGTACTTCGTCCGGCAAGACGTTAAACCGTCCGCTTCGTCCTCAACACACGACGTTAAACTGTACTTCGTCCGGCAAGACGTTAAACCGTCCGCTTCGTCCTCAACACACGACGTTAAACTATACTTCGTCTGGCAAGACGCTAAACCGTCCGCATCACCCGATCCCGTGCCTCGCACGCAGGGTCCCCCCCCCCCCGGTTTGGATGTGGCCCCCACCCGCTCGTCTCTGCAGGGATGTCGGGATTGCCCCTCTTTAGGGACGATTTAATGGGAGCGGCTTTTCCCTACGGGGGTAGGGTATTACAAACCCCTAGTTTCTTGTGGGGGGCTGCACATGTGTATCTCCATTGCGCTCCCCCACTGCCGAAGCCAGTAGAGGGTGTGACTGGGATCGAGGTGTCTCCTACTTTCGATCCAAGTCCCTTCCAACTGAGTTTTGCCGCATCCGGGCTGCCTCAAGTGCGTAAGTCCTGACAGAATGAACTACGTGGACTTTGATCCCTGTCTTCTAAACAGGGTACGTAGGAAGCCTCCCTAAGGTTCAAGACCACCACCTGGTCGTCCCGGTCGTATTCACGTCGGTTCGTCCATCAGTGGACCCCTCCAGGGTTCACGCTTGCGTCGATTCACCTATGAATCCGCCCCTGTGGGAGACTTCCCATGTGTATCTCCACTGTGCCTCCCCACAGCCCCTTTTTCCATCTCTCCTTTTATCGTCCAGCATGACGTGAAACTGTGATCCACCCGGCCGTTCCACCCCCCTCTGTGCGAGGTGGTTCGGTTCAATCCTCCGCCCGGCGGCCTCGACCTCTTCGTGAGTCGGCTTGCCGACGTCCAGCATGACGTTAAACTGTATACCCGAACTACGTCGACTTTGATCCGTGCTAACGCGCGGTACGTAGGAAGCCCCTACAGGGTCCAAGCTCTTCACTCCATCATCCATCCTGATCCTTACCTGGGCCGCCACATCCCGGTGGGGTCATGCCACTTCACTCCACTCCATATCACTTGGGAAGCCGCCCATGCGCTGGCCCCAGCGTCGGAGGTTCCCCGCAAGGGGTTCTGTCATCTGATCAACTTTTCGTGTTGATCGGTCCGATGCCGTCCCCGCTGGACGTTAAACTCGCGGCGTACCCCGTGTTAAACATGGGAAGCTGAGGAAAACCTCAGGGGACACAGTTCCCCGCACCCAGTGCGGGATGCCTCAGGCCATCATGCCTTCGAGAAGCCCTATTAGGGACGGAAGACAGACGTGCAGAGCCGCAGTGTTACGACACGCCCCCAACACCCAGAGCCACCCGGCCTCCTCACCGCAGGTTGCTGCCCCGACCAGACTCCTTGGAGCGTCCGGGCGGAAGCAGCGTAATTAACCGGTGTCCATGAAGATATGGCGCCGGGAACGAGATTCACGAGCATGTCTTAAATCTATGAGGGAGACCCGAATTAGGCGACGAGTTCCGAGGAGACGTCCAAGGAAGGAGGAGCCGACATCCCATCATCCCGGTTTCGATCAAGGAGAAGACGCCCCTAAATAAGGGATGGATGCCGCCCGCCTTTGGAAAGCGGGACTGCGGGACCACAAGCCGCGCGCCCATCCCCTCGGGTTGACGGGTGCACGCGCGAATGCATCCTGGCGGAACAGCGTAACCTGACGCACATCCGCACCGAAACAGAAAAATGGTGAACCCGACGTGAATCTCTTCTCCTCGATTCGAGGACCGATGGCTTTCAGAGGTGTTGGAAGACCGGCATGTTGCCCGGCCAAGCATTCAGTCTTACCCGCCAGGGGCTGGGGAAGGGACATCGGGCACTCCGTCTCGTAACGTCGAGGGCCTGGGTTCCCCCCACGGAAGGCGTCGTGGCGCTAATGGTTGGTTGTCGATTCCTTTTTCCTGTCAGTGTTAATGGGTCCTTCTCCCTGCTTTTAGAAATCAGGTCGCCCGATCCAGTGCCCGATCGCCACCCGCCCACTGGCGCAGAGGTAGGGGAAACACCAACGCGGCTACTCCGCGCGGTCCCGCCCGTTCCACAGCCTTCCCAGCAGCCGCAATTGCGGGACAACCACGCCCTCTCTCCCCCTCGGAGGTCATCCAGAGAAGGGTGATCAACACCCTGGTGCGGAGATATGAGGAAGAGGGAGTCATCCCCACTAGGGACATGGCTCGCCTAGACCTTGAGGAGGCTGCACCTCGCCACCACCGCCGCCCCCGAGGGCCGCACAGGGAGGCACCGCTGCCTACCTCAACGTCCAACCGCTTCGGGAGCTTATCCCCGGAGCGCTCTGACAGTTCCCTTCCCTATGCGGATGAGGTGGAAGATGCCCGGGATCACCCTATCCGGGATTCGCTCCAGGGATCTACGGTAAGGGCTCCCGCCAGGCCACGGCGACACCGCCGCCAGGCCTCTCAAGTCGAAGAGCGGGCTCTCGACCTGCCCGCGCCGCTCATCCCGACTCGTCTGTCCCGACGCCAACGTCGGGCACGAGCGGAAGAGGATGCCCACCTTGGGGCCCTAGCAACAGCGGCCGCATTGGCCCAAGCCACTGTTGGCTCCAGTCGCCAGGCCCCTGCGCATCCTGAGCAGGGGAACTTCTATGCCCGACCTGGATCGAGGCCTCGACCGCCCCAAAGGCAGGTTGGGTCGACTCTCCCGGTTGCTGGTGCAGGCAGTAGCCACCGCGGACCACCTCGCGGTAGCGCTATTCACCAGCGGGATCTACTCCGTGTGGCCGATCCAGGAGGCATGGGTCATCCCACCTTCCGATCCCGGCCTAGAGGCCTGCCCGGAATCATCTCTCCCCGCGTTCCCTTTGATATCTGTCCTGGTGCCCCTTGCACCTTGGTTTCCAGTCCTCTTGGCCCCAGCACCAGTGCGGCCGGAGGACGCCAGGACAGAGATCAGCCCTGCCCCGAAGAACCACCCAGGGGCAGGAAGGCAAGGCGTCGACGCCGAGGGAAGAATGTTACGGAATTCCGGACAGAGATCCGGCCGGTTCGCTTCTCTGATTCAGAGGCGGAGTACGATTCGGCGACAGAGCCCTTTCCCCAATCCCGCCAGTCAAGGGCAGGGGTAGGAATGCGGCACGTCAGCCTCGTGCTCCCCGAGAGAGAGATCGATGTGATCCCCGCTTCTCTCCGAAGGTATATCCGGAGTAACGAGGGCCTGGTAGACCCCCAAGGATCAAGCTTGCGGTTGGTACCGGCCCCTCCGGAAGTGCCTTCCGTCTCGATCGGAGAAGCCGGAGACTTTTTCTGGGGACCGACGGTCGAACCACGATCTGGTGCACCCTCAGCGAGCACCGATGCTACGGCAGGATGTTCGCTCGCCGGCCCGTCCTATCGTGATGTGGTAGCCAGGGCACCGCCACCCTCAGAGGGCGGCCCGGGATATGGAGGCCAATCAGCCTGTTCGCCGTATTCACCGTCGGCCAGCCCGTCAGCCCGGCGGCCCGCCTCGGCACCACTGCCGGTTCCCCGTCCGTTCCCAGCCATTGAAGAGGACCAAGGAGATCTGGGTCCCGAGTTTGAGTCGTGGAGCTTCTGGACCGTCCTTGCAGAGGGCCACTTCCCTGAGAAGTTTTGGCCAGTCGCAGGACCGGGCTTTGATGCACCCGAATCGCTCACCCCGGATGAGTTCGAATGCTTCCGCCGAACTCTCCGGGAGACTCGCTCCTGTCTTCACCGCCTACAAATGCCATACCCCGGGAGTCAAGCGCACCTGGAGGATATTGGTGAGCAGTGCCGTCAAATTGACCTGGCCATGCTCCCCGCGGCTCGGCACCCCGGGTCATTTGAGCACCACGAGGCCCTCCAACGACGATGCGTTGAGTGTTTTCAAGTACTCCGCAAATTTATCGAGGAAGCCACTCCCCACGTGTATATCCGTGGATGGGGGCAGTACGCTGCCCTACGCTTCAGTGTGATTCGCCGACAGCCCGATTCACTGGGTGGCCCTGAGGGTATATCCCCAGGGACAGAAACGGTCAATATGGCTGACCTGTCGGGAGAGGGGAACGACTTGGAACTTCTCGACGGGGGCTTCCCCCCCGAAGACAAGCCGTCGTCAGAGCCATCGGTGAGAGTCACTCGTCATCAGAGGAACCTCCTGGGGCTCCCCGCACCCACTGAAGCACTGACGTTGAGCTGAAACGTCAGCAAAGGAAAAGAGCACAGCGAGGCTATAAAGCCCGCCGACCCATCTGCCTCCATGCAGAGGGCAGAGGAGGATCCCGAGAAGGCTACGCTACGTCAGCAGCTCGCCGAACAGAAGAAGCTGGTTGACCAGCTCCTCGTCGAGCGCGCTGCAGAACGGCGGCCTGACTACAGTGATCCTAGGCCAGGACAGCAGGGACCGGAACAACCGCTCCTCGACGAGACTCTCCCGGGCAACCGTGATTACGCCGTGTTCGCCGACAGGACAGAGGCCATTGCCTACGGCAAGAGGGCGCGGTATGTTTCGCCACACCCTCCCGAGCGGCGTGACTACCTGAGAGACCCCGCTCGGATTCCTCCCGCTGCCCCAAGGGCCGCTCCGCCCGCCATCCCACGAGCTGCCGAGTTCGACGACCCGGTCGACGACCCGATTGAAGGGCCATGCAATGCGCTCGTGGTTAGAGATCCTCGCCAGGACTGGAACCCATGTCCGGACGATCCGATGGCGGCACTCATTGCCCGCTTGGAGGCCTTGGAGACTCGGCAGGTGGCGATCCCACCGGACGGCAAGCCCTACCCAGCATGGGTGGATGACATGTCGGCGCCTCCGGGATTCAGGAATCCCACTTTCGCTCCCTTCAACGGGACTGGAGATCCGCCACAGCATTTAGCCCACTTCAACTCGAGGTGCGGGCCTATGTTGGGGACTCCGGCGCAGCAAGAGGCCGCTAAGCTTCGCTGCTTTGTTCAGACACTGGAAGGGCCAGCATTTGTCTGGTACAGCCAGCTCCCCGTCGGGTCGGTAACCAGCTGGGAGGACCTCCGTAGACAGTTCCTCTACCAGTTCAGTTCCACGACCCGGAAGACAAGTATCGCAGACCTCTTCAAGTGCAAGCAGAGGCCTGATGAGCGAGTCGCGGACTTCGTCGCCCGATGGAAGGGTCTCACGTATTCCCTTTACATGCCATTGACTCAGGAGCAGTTGCTGACAATGTGCGTCGGGAACGTCAAGACCGAGCTAGTCCCTTCCCTGATCACTCAAAATTACCCCGGAGGGTTCAGGGACTTCTCAGACAAAGCTCAACGTCTTGAGGAAGCCCTGCAACAGGCCAGCCAGGCACACCCGCTGCCTCCTATGATTCCTGCAAGGAGAGTCAGCAGGGCTGAGCCCGCTGCTGTCGCCCAGATAGAGGCCCCCAGGCCATTGGAACTGCTGCCGGCGAGGCCAGCTCCACAGACTCACAGGAATCCGCCTCCACGGGCTCAGTTCCCGGCCCAGCAGCGGCAGCCTCAGAACCGTCCGGCCCCTCCGCGTAATGTACCGCCACAACCCAGGCGAGATAATCAGGGTCCACCTCCTCGGCCGGCCCCTCCAGCCCCTCGTCAAGACCACGCTCCCAGGGGCCCGCGACACCTGACTTACTCATTCCACGAGGATCAGGTCCCCGGTTATTTCCGGAGCGCCCTGGAGCAGAGGATTGTGCGACTGCCTGAGTGTTGGAGGCCAGAGGAGGCACATCTTACGAATAACCCCCGCTACTGCCCCTACCATCGGGCCCTGGGGCACACCATCCAGCGGTGCTATGTGTTTAAGGATTGGCTCCAAGACCAGATTAACAACAATGTGATCAGGTTGGGCCCAGCTCCAGCACAAGTGGCGGGCGTGTTCGTGGGATCAGATGACGATAGTGGCAACGAGGACGAATGGCAGCTGGTCTCCGACCGCGGGTCCCAGAAGTATAAAAACTGGATGGCCCGCAAGACGACCATTCGCGCCCATGGAATCATCCGTGCGCGCTTGAATCAGCCTGAGCCCCCGGAATCTGCGGGTGTTGCTTCGGCATCGTCGTCCCAGCCTGCCTCTTCCAAGAGGAGCAAACGGCGGCAGCGCAAGAAGGAAGAGCGCGCCCCGCCAGTTCCGCCACTATCCCGCACTCTCGGCGATTTCATGCCCCCGGAGATGGGGGTCCCTCCTCGGATCCGCCCGGTGATGGATGATTCGTCCGATGACGGTATTGGGTACGCTTCGGTTAACACCGTCGAGCTGGTAAATCCCTTTTCGGTTCCCGACGTTGAAGAACACCAGGTGGACCTCCCTAGTGTCCCCGGTCGTCACCACCGTCGGAAGAACCGCAGCAGCAGGAGTCGCCGGGGCACAGCCGTTGGTACCTCCAGCCAGGCCGTGCACGCCACTGAGACTAGGCAGCAGGCTCAAAACCGAGCACAACGTGCGCCGCCCCCCCATTCGGGGATGACGGATTCGCCTCCGCCGCTGTTTGTGGTGTGGGACCAGGCAGAACCGCCTCAGCCGCGTCACGACCAGCTCCGCCCTGCCACGGGTCCATCCCGGCCTCCTGACCCCAGTACGGCGACCATTTCTCGGACTGCAGCCAGTGAACAGCGAGATGCGCCAAGTACCAGTCGGCCGCCGATCCAACCGGCAAGGCCCGTCATGCCGCTAACCGCAGAGCAACCTCCTGCAACCAGGGGCTCGCGCTTGGCCAAAAAGTATGATGTCCTGAAGCACTTGGCCGACATCCCAGCAAGGCTCTCCATCCTTGAGGCTCTGCGCATGTCATCTGAGATGCGCGAGGCACTCGCTGAAGCCCTGAAAATCCCCCTCCAGTTTGAGACAGAGGTTGCGGCTGCAGAGGCCTTTCACGCCGAAACGATCGAGGACGCCAAATGTCAGGCAGTTATCTCGTTCTCTGGTAGGGATGAAGACCCTCCTATACAGGGACATATTCGTCCGCTGTATGTCACTGGCCAGTTCAATGGCCTTGAAGTCCGGCGCTGTCTTGTCGACACGGGGTCCGGGATTAACCTGATTCCAACTCGGACGCTCCGGAGATTGGGGTTGTCTGAGGATGACTTGATTCCCTCCGACCTCAGGATCCAGGGGTACGACCGCACCGAGCAAACCCCGGTCGGCAAGATACGTTTGAAGACCCAGTTCGGTGACTTGGTTGCCAACACCGAATTCATGGTAGTCTCTCAGGACACTGCGTATAACGCATTGATGGGCAGGCCATGGCTCCACCTTCACGCGGCGGTTCCCTCGTCATACCACCAATGCCTCAAATACTCCCTTAATGGTCGAGTAGGCGCGCTTCAAGGAGATGCCTCTCCTTTTGCCTCATGTGAAGCCCGCTATCTGGACGCGGACTATTACAAGAGCAAGGATAAGCAGATCCTGGCAGGTGAGGTTGAGCCTGTCGCTGTTGCAAGTGATCCCTGGGCAAGTCTGGATGACGCTTACGTCCTCCCGATTCACCGGTTGAACGTCGCCATGGTCTCGACGGCCCGCGAGTCTCCTGATGAGATGACCGCGACCGCCCGCGCCAGCACCAGTGGCCCAGCAGGATCTGGTAGCCCCAATGCAGTTTCCAACGCAGTCTCTCCCATGGACGATCCCTCCCCGAGTGGAGAGGATATGGAAGATGCACCCCCAGCCTTTGAGGAGGGTGTCCCCGCCACGGTCGATGAGTTAATACAGGTGAACCTTGGAACCGAGGCCGATCCAAGACCCACATTGGTCAGTGCCGCCATGCCCTCTGAGGAGCGGCAGCAGTACGTGGACTTTCTCAGGCAGCACCGTGATGTGTTCGCTTGGGGCTATGACGAGATGCCGGGGCTAGATCCTCAGGTAGCCGTCCACCGCCTTGGTCTCCCGGCGAACCATCACGGGTTCAAGCAGCCTCCCAGGAAGATGCACCCGTCCCACGGTGCCATGGTTGAGGCCGAAGTTGACAAGCTTATCAAAGCCAACTTCGTGAGGGAAGTTCAGTACCCCAAATGGCTGGCCAACATTGTGCCGGTCAGGAAGAAGAACGGGCAGATCAGAGTCTGCATCGACTTCCGCGATCTCAACCGCCACTGTCCGAAGGATGATTTTCCCCTTCCAGTGACAGAGCTGTTGATTGATGCCACGGCAGGGTTCCAAGCCCTCTCCTTCATGGATGGATACTCCGGATACAACAAAATTCGGATGTCCCCTAAGGATGAGGAGTTCACTGCCTTCAGGGCCCCCCAAGGTACCTTTTGCTACCGGGTCATGCCCTTCGGCCTGAAGAATGCAGGTGCCACCTATCAACGGGCGATGCACCGCATATTCAAGCCAATCCTCGGCACACTGGTGGAATGCTACGTCGACGACTTGGTTTTCAAATCGCGCCAGCGTCAGGACCATCTCAAAGATCTTGAGAAAGTGTTCGGCTTCCTCCGGTCTCGCTGCCTGAAGATGAACCCGTTGAAGTGTGCCTTTGGGGTCACCTCCGGAAAGTTCCTTGGATTTGTGGTAAGATACCGGGGTATTGAGATCGACCCAGAGAAAATCAGGGTGATTAGCCAGATGCCTCCCCCAGGTACCATCCGGGAACTGCAAGGGTTCCAAGGCCACTTAGCCTATATACGCCGATTCATCGCGAATATGGCCGGCAAGTGTAAGCCCTTTTCTCGGCTCATGAAGAAAGGTTCCACCTATGTATGGGATAAAGAGTGTCAGACCGCTTTCGAGGAAATCAAGCAGTACCTGCTTCAACCTCCGGTTCTGATGCCGCCTGTATCCGGGAAGCCGCTGGTCCTCTACGTGACCGCCCTGGAACGGTCCCTGGGTGCCCTTCTCGCCCAGAAGAACAACGAGGGAATGGAGAATAGCCTCTATTACCTCAGTCGCATGCTCCTCGATGCGGAAGTTAGGTATTCCCCCATCGAGAAGAGCTGCCTGGCGCTCGTATTTGCCGTACAGAAATTACGGCACTACTTGCAGCACCATGAGGTACATTTGGTTTCTCGGGTAGACCCGTTGAAATATATCCTGAGCCGGCCTATGTTGACTGGCCGTCTAGCACGGTGGGCTGTGATTCTCCAGCAGTTCGACATCAGGTATGTGTCTCAGAAGGCCATCAAAGGGCAAGCATTGGCAGACTTTCTGGCAGCTCACCCGACCTCCGCGGATCAGCCGCTGGATCTAGGCTTTCCTGATGAGACCATTCTCTCGGTTGATCGAGCCGATCCATGCTGGCAGATGCACTTTGACGGTGCCTCCCGGAGCCCCACCGGTAAAAGACTCGATAATCCTAAGCTCAACAGAGTGGGCTTGGGCATCGTCTTCATTACCCCGGAGCGAGCCGTGCTGCCATACTCGTTCCTGTTGTCAGAGGGCTGTACCAACAATGAGGCGGAATACCATGCCCTCATCACCGGCCTCGAGTTGGCTCTCGAGATCGACGTGCCCCGTCTGTGCGTGAAAGGGGACTCCGAGCTGGTCGTTAAGCAGATCAATGGCGACTATGTTGTCAGGAAGCCGGAACTTGTGCCATTGTTAGAGTGCACCCTCCTTCTGATGGCCCGGTTCCCTTCTCGGCCAGAAATTGTCCATATTCCCCGGTCGCAGAACGGTCGAGCAGATGCTTTGGCCAGCCTTGCTGCGTCACTTGCGGAGCCTGAACAGGACAACCTGATCGTCCGCGTGACACGCCGCAGGCTCATCGCTCCCGTTATCCCGGAAGAAGATCGCGGCCCGTTGGTAAGTAATCTCACCACGGTTGCCCCTATGCCCGGAGCCCCGAGTACCCCAGATATGACAGTCGGATCAGCCCCTGATTGGAGGACGCCTTTGGTTGAGTACCTCCAACATGGCATTCTTCCATCGGATCGGGCCGAGCGCGAGCGAGTTCGACGCCGCGCATCGCAGTTTGTCCTCCAGAGCAGCCCCGGCCTGGAGCAGATCCTCTACAAACGCGGATTTGATGGTGTTCTCCTCCGTTGCCTTCAGGGAGTTGAGATCCCACGAGTCATGCAAGAGGTTCATGCCGGTTCATGCCGTGCCCACCAGACTGGGCCGAAGCTGTCCCACCAGATTCGGAGGTTGGGATACTTCTGGCCCTCCATGATCCATGACTGCATCGAGTATGCCAGGAGGTGCCATGCGTTCCAGGTTCATGCGAACTTTGTGCATCGGCCGCCGGAGCCTCTCCATACCACTAGGTATTCCTGGCCCTTTGCAGTCTGGGGTCTGGACGTTGTGGGACCTTACCTACCGGCGACAGCTCGCCAGTGCCGGTTCATTCTGACCGCCACGGACTTCTTCTCCAAATGGGCAGAGGCGATTCCGCTCAGAGAGGTCAAATCCTGTTCGATCGCTGACTTCGTGACCTCCAACATCATCTATCGATTTGGAGTGCCTCACGCTATCCTCACGGATAACGGAACCAATTTCCGAGCAGCCGAGTTGAAGAAGTTGTACGCCAAGTATAACATTCGCTCGAACCATACATCTCGCTATCATGCGCAGGCGAATGGACAGATCGAGGCGTTTAACAAAACCCTCTCTAACATTCTGCAAAAGATGGTTGGTCAGAACAAGAAGAGTTGGCCGGACAAGCTCCCCAACGCCCTCTGGGCTTATCGGACGACGACTCGCAATTCCACCCAGATGACCCCTTATTCCCTGGTGTATGGAGCTGAGGCCGTCCTGCCCATTGAGATCCAGTTGCCGTCCTTGCGCACTGCGGTCTACGACCAGCAAGCGCCGGACAGAGTTGCTGAAGCCCGTCTAGTCGAGTTGGAAGCACTGGATGAGAATAGACTTCGCGCTTTGCACAACTTGGAGAGGCATCAAAGCAGAATGGCTCGAGCTTTCAATAAGAAGGTTCGCCTCCGCTCCTTCCTGCAGGGTGATCTAGTGCTAGCCCTAAGAGCACCGATGATCCCCGGCCGGAAGCCGCCCAAGTTGGAGCCCAAGTGGGAGGGACCTTTTGTTGTCCACAAGGTCTATCCCAATGGCGCGTACTCCCTAGAGACTATGGATGGTGAGCATGTCACTCCTCCCACCAACGCTAGGTTTCTCAAGCAGTACTTTGCCTGAGTACACTACGTCCGCGCGGCAAGACGTTAAACTGCCAAGCATCATTCGTCCAAGCTACAAGACGTTAAACTGTTCAGCATACGTCCTGCACGACGTTAAACTGCATACGTCCAAGCTGCACGACGTTATACTGCCTAGCATATCGTCCGCGCTGCAAGACGTTAAACTGCCAAGTGTTTCGTCCAACATGACGTTAAACTGTACTACGTCCGAGCTACAAGACGTTAAACTGTTCATCATCCGTCCCGCATGACGTTAAACTGCCCCTCAAGAACTACGTGCGGCTTGATTCCCATCCTTATGGGATACGTAGGACCGTCTGGACATTCATGTTTCAGGCCCAGCCCCATCCTTTGGGAATTTCCATCCCATCTCGGGCCCTTGGCCCAGTTGCCTCCGGGTGTGCGGCGTATGGTGTGAACACGGGGCTATGCCCTCATTCACGTCGGTTTTCTCGCCATGCTGTACGCCCCCCACGTTTGGGGATGCCTTCTGCTCCCCCCTTCCTTTTTCGTCCTGCATGACGTTAAACTGCACTTCAAGAACTACGTGCGGCTTGATTCCCATCCTTATGGGATACGTAGGACCGCCTGGACATACATGTTTCAGGCCCAGCCCCATTTCCCGGGAATCTCTATTCCGCGTCGGGCCTCTGGCCCAAGTTCCCCTCCTTTTTGTGCGAGGCGTATCGCGTGAGCGGGGGATTATGTCCTCATTCGCGTTGGTCTACTGGCCGCGCCGTACGCCTCCCCCGTGTGTGGGACCACCTCACACCTCTCATCGTTCTGCATGACGTTAAACTGCCTCTCAAGAACTACGTATGGCTTGATTCCCATCCTTATGGGATACGTAGGACCGCCTGGACGCTTGTGTTTCAGGTCCAGCCTCGTCTCTTGGTTGATCACGGGGATCTTCCCTCTTTTGGTTTCTCTCAGGGTGAGTCCTCCGACCCTTTTCGGTGATCTGTTAACATGTTTTGGGTACTTCGGTCTATGACTCGTAGTGTCAGATTCAATCCCGACAAGTCCTGTGTTGCTTGTCAGGCCTCGCGCTTCCTCTTGTTCGAGCCTTCACTCAAAGGGATCCTCGTTAGCAGTTTGGGTACGATGCCTCAGTGCTCTCCTACCGCTCCGGGTCGATTTACCGGCGGGTCTTGGGCCGCAAATCGATATGAATCCTGCGATTGAGCGGTCGATGCTCGTTTGCTTGCCCCGTCTTAGGCTGACGCGATCGGATGTTGTGTTGCGAATATGGTCAGCAACATCCTTGATCGCCATGTCGGCTCTTTCAGGCTCTGAACATTGGTTGCGCAGTCCTCATCACACTCCGCCTTTGTGTGTTGTAGTGGAATCTCGACACTCTCTTCATACTGACCTTCAGTACACCTCTACACGTTAGGCAGACCAACCAGGGTAATGATGTCGTTCGAGGCTCCCATGATCTGAGCACCAAGGGTATACGCGGATGTCCTCCCTAAGGGCCATGCGTAGCTGGACCCTCGTCCCCATAAGGAGGAAGGAGTCGCCCGAACAATCGCGTTCTGGGCCCAGTATATCTGGAGGCTAGCATCTCTGCCCCTCGGGTGATGGACATACGCAGACCCCTATCCCAAGACTCTTCTCCTGGAATCGTGCGTGACCGCAGGGCTGGGTATGTTCCCACCTCCGCCGTGTCCGCCGTACCGCGATAAGCGGATTCCTCCATGGTCCGAACCACACGACCTTAAACTGTGTTGTCTGGTCCTACCACACGACCGTAAACTGTGATCGTCTTGGCCGCCCGACGAGAAACGGCACTGCATCGTGATGTCCTCCTCAGGGGACACTCATGTTGGGCGCTGGTTAATAACCACGCCATTCATCAATGCCTTCCGTGGCTTGATTATTGTGGCGACGCCAGAGATTTCTCAATCACAGGCATGTCGCCGCACAAAGAAAAACCATTCATCTTTAAGGACAAACAAGAAATATCAAATGCCGCTCCTTCTGTGTGCGAGGGTCAGACCCGCACTCTTCCCCGCGCTGGTGCCCGATTGTGTTGCGCTGCGCTTCAAGAACTACGTGTGGCTTGATTCCCATCCTTATGGGATACGTAGGAACGCCCGGATGTTTGAAACTTCGGGTCCAGCCCCCCACCTCTTAGAGATTCCCCCTTCTCTGGGGAATCCGCCGCCTTCAGGTCACCCTCAAGGCGTGTTCCCCGACCCCTTGCAGTGGTCCACCGGTATCAAGAGTACTCTGGTTTATTGCCAGGAGGGTCAGGATCCGCTTGGTCAGGTTTCCTCCACTTTTCAGGCTTCGTGCTCCCTTTCATTCGGACCCATCGTCTACGCCCTGGGTGGAGCCCCCGTGAACGGTTCGGACACAATGCCTTAGTGCTCTCCCACCGACTCGGGCCGGTACCCCCAATGGCCTCGGGCAGCAAATCGATATGAATCCTGCGATTGAGCGGTCGATGCTCGTTTGCTGCCTCATTCCACCAACGGTTAGTGCGATATTGATGCTGCTTTTCCGCCACGGTCGGCAGTACTCCCATATCGTTACTCTGGTGCCCCCAGTCCTTGAGTGAATGGCTGCATGATTCACATTTTCCACCTCCCATTCTGACCAGGCGAAACCTCGACACTCTTGACACTATCCCTCAGTGCATCTTCGCATATCCAGGGGATAGGACCACGATGTGGCGTACTTTGAGGTCCTTATGGTCCGAGCTCTAAGACCTTAAACTAAGATCTCTCCTTATGGTCCGAGCTCTAAGACCTTAAACTAAGATCTATCCTTATGGTCCGAGCTCTAAGACCTTAAACTAAGATCTCTCCTTATGGTCCGAGCTCTAAGACCTTAAACTAAGATCTCTCCTTATGGTCCGAGCTCTAAGACCTTAAACTAAGATCTCTCCTTATGGTCCGAGCTCTAAGACCTTAAACTAAGATCTCCCCTTATGGTCCGAGCTCTACGACCCTAAACTAAGATCTCCCCTAAACGGGATTCTACGTCCTGCATGACGTTAAACTGCACTCGCAGAACTACGTATGGCTTGATCTCCAGCCTGATGGAGTACGTAGGAACGCCCGGGCATTCTGACTCGGGTCCAGCCTCAGGGATCGCTAAGTCCCGCCCCTCCTCGTTGCCGGCCGTCTGACCTGGCTTCTGGTAGAGTGGTGCAGTTGTGATATTCTCCCCGATTCAGCTCGGGATGCCCCATTGCAATGATGGGAAGTGACGGTTTCCTCGTCAAAGAGGTGCTGTCTGAGAATTGGGGTGATTCACGGCCAGATTAGTGCATCCGCCTAATACGCTTTCCCCACGGTGGCGCAATTCTGAGAGCGTTGGATTCTGTCCGAACAATCGTCACTTCGCCCCACGCTTCGCATGCCCTGTTGATCTGGATTTCCACCCTTGTGTCTGAAGGAACCCCAAAGCGGTATTCATGATGACATGTGGTCCGCCTCCTGCAATATGAATGATGACCTTCGGTCCGTCTATTGCAGTTGTTATGGTCGATCCACTGTCCGCCTACCGTCTTGGGCATTTCCTGGAAGGCCGACCGTTGTGGATGTCTGGATTCGGGACACGCGATTCACCCTTTCTCATTTCCCTATGTTCGGATAAAATCTCAACGCCCCTAGCGTTGTCCCGCTCGTGTGTTGGAACAAGTTGGGGGGATGATACATTGATTAGGTCTGAGGTCTCCTTTCCTAGGAATGACCTCCCTCTTTTCTCCAGAAATCCAGGCCCAATTATGGATGCATGATGCTTGGTTAACACTCCCGCAAGACAACGAATTGTGGTTGAGCATGTTAAGCCAAAAGATGCAGATAAATATATTGATTCATAAAAATGGATCAAAGTAGCGGAAGCAAATGTTTTGGGAACGGCAAAACAAATCCCTTAGGGATTAGCGTGCTGAATGAGTCTTTCTAATGCCGCTACCCTTTGGCTGGTGGCCTCCAGAGCTGCTTCTCGCTCTCTGCGTGCCCTCTCTTCGTCGGCAGTCGCAGCACGCAGTTCGTCGATTCTGGCCTGTGCACGCTCCCGCTCGACCTGAATTGTGACCATCTGTTGGCCCGCCTCCGTCAGTTGTACCTGGGCGTCAACCAGCTGGGCTGCTAGTTGCTCCACAAGCTCGGTACACGTTGCGACGAAGGCCTCCTTCTCTGCCGCCTGCCCTTCGAGGCGCCGGACTTCCTGCTCCGCCGCGAGGAGCGCCCGCGTGCTCTCCGACATGTCCCGACTTTGTGTGACGTCGGCACGCCGGCGGCTCTCGCGCATCTTTTCGGCCATGAAATCACGGACCGTCAGATGGAGGCGTTGAGCATCAGCTCCCCCGGCACACAGGAAGCGCAGCCAGGTTTGAAGTGATCCCATGCGCCCCAGCCACTCCGACGGGTCTCGCTTGAGGAAGCGCTGGATGCACTTCCACCCCCTGCGGCGCGTTATCCGGCTCTCCTCGACCGCCTCCGCGTCTGAGTCGTCCATCTCCTCGGGGTCGGCAGGCCGGTAGGCAGGGAAGACAGCCAGCAGGTCTGCTGCAGGGTCCGCCCCTGGGAGGTCCTCATGAGGGATGGGTTCCCCAACATCCGGGAGAACTTCTTCTCTCTCCCCAGCGGCGCTGACACCCTCGTCAGCCCCCGACCTCTCTCCGATGTCAGCACCGCCGGCGTCCGCAGCCCCCTGATCAGCAGATGGTGGGGCCGGCTCGGTGTGGGAAGTCTGTTCCGGAGCAGGCGGCATGTCCACCACTGGTCCACTCGTAGATGGCCCGGGTTCGGCAACCCGACGAGCCTCCAGTGTTGAGATCACTGCGCGGGGCATGCCATGGTTAGTCACGGATCGTCAACGGCAAGCACCAGCAGTAAAGCAAGGAGAAGCAAGGAGACTTACGGGAGGTCAGAGCATCATCTTCCGCTATCTCGGCCGCCGCAGGAACAGTTGCAGCAGGGGGCCCTTCCGCGCCTGTCAATTCGATAATGGGTGCCTGGCCCCCGCCTTGTCCTGCTGGCGCCCCTCCTACTCCCGCTGAGGACGCCTGACCAACATCAGTGCGCTCCTGAGAAAGATGGAGAAATGGGTTAGAAGCTGCATAAGAGAATGGATGAAGCAGATTGAGTAGGGATAGAAGCGGACCTCGAGGAGCTCAGTGACATCAACATTGTCAGAGCCGGCCACCTCGCCGCTCTCCCGCGGACTCCCCTGATGGGATCTTCCCTCGGAGCCTTCATCCTCCCCCATCTCCTCCTCTTCCTCGGAGTCGTTTCTACTGTCGTCTTCTTCCGGCGGCATCTGTTCTGGAGCGGGCTCCAGACCGAGCATCACCTTCACCAGAAGGGATGGCTCCGCACGCTGACCACGTTGGCACGCGTAATCGTCCATGGCCGTCAGATACGCATACTGCCGGTTGAAGTCCACCCTGTCGGCAATATGGAGGCGCCCGACCTCAGGCAGATGGATTCCTTCTCTGAGAATCTTTCGCCAGATGGCGTCGGTCCCCAGTGACTGCCGCAGGGTCATCCAGGCCGACCACAGCGCCAGGAAGACTGCATCGTGGGAGGGTTCGAGCAGACGTCTCACCTGCTTCCCGGGCCGCTCTTCGACCACCGCGCGTGCCCCCTCTCTGGGAGCCGAGGTCGTAGCGGCAGCTCGCGATGTGCCCGCCGCCGAAGTCCCTGCCCGCGCCGGCTCCGCTGCTTGGAGCGCCTCCGTTCTCCCCCGTGTGGCGGCGCCTCGCCTCCTTCCTTGACACCCGGTCTCCACACGGGTAACCTCGAGCCGCCGAACTGGCTTCCGTAGAAGCCCCTCGGGGTACGCGATGGCCCAGTGTTCGGCGTACTCGGTTTCCAAGCCTGCGTCAACCCCGGTAGGAGGGAGAGTGATGACGTCGCCAGAGCCGAAAGCGGCAAACATCAGCCACATCTGGCGAAGGACGCAAGGGTTCGTCTCCTCCCGGACAGCAGTGAATACCCTCTTCGGCATCCGTTGAAGGCACCCAAACTGCCTGGCGAACCGGGTTGGCACGTAAGGCTCGCAGATCACCTTCCCGTCGATCCGAGCCACGAGCACCCCGCCTCGCATGTTCAGGAAGTATTCATGCTGCTCCAGCGGACCCTGCCCATTGTCGATCATCTGGCCGACGGGAGTGGGGAATGGACTGAAGTTGAAATTGGCATGATTGCCAATCCGAATCCTCACACCCTCCTCACTTAGGGTCATCGGAGCGACCCCCGCGATGTTCAGCAGGGAGGGTCGCAGGCCGTTGCCCGGAGGAATGATGGCGTTCGGAAACGTGTACCCACCGAGGTGAGCAGCCACCCAGCCGTGGAAGAACTGAAAGGGCCCACAGATCCTTCGTGGCGACCCCCCTCGTGAGATGCGTCCCAGGATGGCATACAGCCTCGCGAGCACTGGGACCCCGAGGTTGTATCTTTTGTTGGCGGCCATAGCGCCCGCCACCGCCAGTGTCGCCGGGCGAACGCCCATTCTCGCGTCCCGCACTGGCAGGAGCTACCCGCTCAGAAAGGCGGCCAGGAATGCCGCGTACCGGACATTCGGGTCTCGGGCCTCGATGACGCGGTACCCCCATGAGCGGTAGTCGCCCGTCTCCAGGACCCGCCAGTACGACCCGTTCCGGCTCCTCTGAGCTGCGGTCGGGCACCGCTTCCCCCTGCCTGGCATCTTGACCGCGGGGTCATGCTCCAAGAACTGGCCGAACCACTCCTTGTAGGCTATGTCCTTCTGGAAGTCCTTGACCCCGAGCCGCTCTGTAGCCAGGTCCAGCAGATGCCACGTCAGGATGGGAGTCCGTGACCTGTCACCCCAGGTGTTCCTCGGAGGCAGGAACTCATCATACTGGTAGCCCTCCAGCGGGATACCTCCGATGCAGTGGATGTCCCAGAGACCGATGCCGACCTCCCCATGGTGAAGATGGAAGGTGTTGGTATCCGAGGACCAGCGGGTGAACAGCTCCGGCCCGATCTCGGACTGCTGGTAGAAGTGGAACTGCGACGTCCACACCGCCTCAAACAGGCCGATGTACCGCAGCTCCTCTGCGAAGTGATCGCAAGTGTGGCGTACCCAGAATGCCCAGGCCCACTCGCTGGTGAAATTGCCCCCAGACCGCAAGTCCCAGTCCTTCAGCCAGCCCTTGGTGTCGTCAGTGACACTCTGGCGATATGTGCTCGAGTAGAGGGCTGGAGAATTCTCCGCAGTAGGCTCACCCCCGTCAATGGTTCGCGTCCTCGGGTTCAGGACATAGACGTCCAAGTGCCTGGTCTCCCTGGCAGGATGCCCATTGTTGGTGATGTTATAGCGGGGAAGCTCGTCCTCCCGAGTCACCCAGGTCCGTGGCGTATCAACCTCGAACCCTGGCACCGGAACCTCATCTAGGATGCCGAAGTTCCAGAGCGGCAGGTTGTCCGACAGTGGATATGTCTTCTGGGCCGGCGTCAGCAATTCGAACAGGGATTGATTGTTGGAAACAATCTCCTTGGCTCTGTAAACCTCCTCGTTCGCCGCCATCTCTGCTCTGCGAATGGCGGCATCCCCCTCATTTCCTTGATGCGCGGCCATCTCAGAAGTTTCGGGAGTCGTGCGGGTTAAGGGATGAAGTGTGCGGAATCGGACGAGGCTGGTAGAGAAGTTTGAAGGTTGGCGCGCAATCCAAGTGGACGGCGCGCAATTGGGAAGAATGTCGCGCAAAGTTCCGGGTTTTCGCGCAAAGACAGGCGAATTCCGGATGGTTTTGCGCGCCGATCGGGCGAATTTCGCGACCGGAAAAGGCAATTTCGCGCACGAGAGCGTTGAAGCTTATCGCGCGGAAGGCCTGTGTACGGAACGCGGAACCCTGGACCCCTATTTATAGACGAGGCCGGGATTCCGCGCCGCGCGGAACGCTCGATTGCACGACCGCGGCTGCGAATTGCGCGCCCGGCGCCCCTTTTTGCGCGCCTAAGTCCCGCGCAGCCCAGGACTTCGGCATTCCGGCGTCTCCCTCGGAACCCGATCGTTGCGGCCTCTCGCCGATCAGATTCCGAGGGGGGGCTTTTGTAGACGCCGGAAAAGTCCGTTGTTCCCAAATGAAGCTCCGGATGCGGAAAGCGAAGTGATATTTGGAGTCAGAAGCACGTTCCGGAGGGCCCGGAGGACTTGCGCGAAATTTCAGAGGCCCGCGCGCAAAGTTGAGTCGCGGCGCGCAATCCTCCCGGGATGCGCGCAATGCGCTGGGCCGGCGCGCTATTTTGCGCGCCCGTGGCCTGCGCGGCTCCCTTGCGCGCCGGGTCCTGATTCCACGCCCGCGAAGGGAATTCCGCGCCCGAGACCGGATTCTGCGCCCGGGGTTGCCTATAAATATAAGGCGACCCCCGACGTTTTGAAGGTTGCCAGAATCCGAAGCGTCGCTCGTTCGCGCAATCCAACCCCTTCCGCGCGCAATGCCGATCTTCAGGTAACCTCCTTTCTTTCGCGCAATAGAGCCTTGGGGTTCGCCTTCGCGCGCAATCCCCTTGGCTCCTTTCCTTTGAATAATCCTTAACCCGAAGGACTTTGCGCGCAAAAGAAGCCTCTTGCGCGCAATTGCCCCCGGGTGCGCGCAATCCATCCCGATTGCGCGCACCCCCCTCTTCAAAGTGGTCGTTCGTTAGAGAATGAGCCGTTGCCCCCGCGAGCTGTCCGAAGCCCGGTGCGCGCAATCTCAATCATCCGCGCGCAAAGGGCTGGCCCGATTGCGCGCCAGCCCGCCATTTTGCGCGCCGACCTGCTGTTTTGCGCGCAACGCTCCTCTTTTGCGCGCAATCCGCCAGGGTCGCCCCCCTTGACCCCCTGAGGGTACCCGCCTGCATGGCGCCCGATGATCTTCATCCTGGGTGCCCGCACCGTGCGTTGTCTTCCCATGCGGCCCTCCAGGCTTGCGCGAAGTGACACGGACCCATCAGCGGCAATCCATCGTCTCGCATGACGTTAAACTGCATTCGTCCAACACGACGTTAAACTGTCAATCGTCCAACACGACGTTAAACTGTACCACGTCCGCGCTGTAAGACGTTAAACTGCCAAGCACCTTCGTCCTCAACACACGACGTTAAACTGTACTTCATCCGGTAAGACGTTAAACCGTCCGCTTCGTCCTCAACACACGACGTTAAACTGTACTTCGTCCGGCAAGACGTTAAACCGTCCGCTTCGTCCTCAACACACGACGTTAAACTGTACTTCGTCTGGCAAGACGGTAAACCGTCCGCATCACCCGATCTCATGCCTCGCACGCAGGGTCCCCCCCCGGTTTGGATGTGGCCCCCACCCGCTCGTCTCTGCAGGGATGTCGGGATTGCCCCTCTTTAGGGACGATTTAATGGGAGCGGCTTTTCCCTACGGGGGTAGGGTATTACAAACCCCTAGTTTCTTGTGGGGGGCTGCACATGTGTATCTCCATTGCGCTCCCCCACTGCCGAAGCCAGTAGAGGGTGTGACTGGGATCGAGGTGTCTCCTACTTTCGGTCCAAGTCCCTTCCAACTGAGTTTTGCCGCATCCGGGCTGCCTCAAGTGCGTAAGTCCTGACAGAATGAACTACGTGGACTTTGATCCCTGTCTTCTAAACAGGGTATGTAGGAAGCCTCCCTGAGGTTCAAGCCCACCACCTGGTCGTCCCGGTCGTATTCACGTCGGTTCGTCCATCAGTGGACCCCTCCAGGGTTCACGCTTGCGTCGATTCACCTATGAATCCGCCCCTGTGGGAGACTGCCCGTGTGTATCTCCACTGTGCCTCCCCACAGCCCCTTTTTCCATCTCTCCTTTTATCGTCCAGCATGACGTGAAACTGTGATCCACCCGGCCGTTCCACCCCCCTCTGTGCGAGGTGGTTCGGTTCAATCCTCCGCCCGGCGGCCTCGACCTCTTCGTGAGTCGGCTTGCCGACGTCCAGCATGACGTTAAACTATATACCCGAACTACGTCGACTTTGATCCGTGCTAACGCGCGGTACGTAGGAAGACCCTACGGGGTCCAAGCTCTTCACTCCATCATCCATCCTGATCCTTACCCGGGCCGCCACATCCCGGTGGGGTCATGCCACTTCACTCCACTCCATATCACTTGGGAAGCCGCCCATGCGCTGGCCCCAGCGTCGGAGGTTCCCCGCAAGGGGTTCTGTCATCTGATCCACTTTTCGTGTTGATCGGTCCGATGCCGTCCCCGATGGACGTTAAACTCGCGGCGTACCCCGTGTTAAACATGGGAAGCTGAGGAAAACCTCAGGGGACACAGTTCCCCGCACCCAGTGCGGGATGCCTCAGGCCATCATGCCTTCGAGAAGCCCTATTAGGGACGGAAGACAGACGTGCAGAGCCGCAGTGTTATGACATGCCCCCAGCACCCAGAGCCACCCGGCCTCCTCACCGCAGGTTGCTGCCCCGACCAGACTCCTTGGAGCGTCCGGGCGGAAGCAGCGTAATTAACCGGTGTCCATGAAGATATGGCGCCGGGAACGAGATTCACGAGCATGTCTTAAATCTATGAGGGAGACCTGGATTAGGCGACGAGTTCCGAGGAGACGTCCAAGGAAGGAGGAGCCGACATCCCATCATCCCGGTTTCGATCAAGGAGCAGACGCCCCTAAATAAGGGACGGATGCCGCCCGCCTTTGGAAAGCGGGACTGCGGGACCACAAGCCGCGCGCCCATCCCCTCGGGTTGACGGGTGCACGCGCAAACGCGTCCTGGCGGAACAGCGTAACCTGACGCACATCCGCACCGAAACAACTATCAATAATTTCTGTGATGTGTAGAGAGTTAGAAATTTCTACTTTAGAAGTAAATTGACTATTAATGGGACATTATCCAAAGGGAATGTGATAGATATATATAATATGATTATATTTTAAATTATTTTTTTATAGGATATTAAAATTATAAATATCCTATTATGATGCTATTTAATTTTTTAAAAATGTATTATATTTCAAGGTATTATAAGGATTCGATATTTGAGAATGAAAACAAACTAAAAAGACAAAATGTATGTACCTCATTATTGATGTTGTTCAATATGTCCAACCCATTAAATTATTAAACATGACAGTTTTTTGACTCTAAAAAGTGCCTAATGATGAAAAATTACATTATAGATTATTTTTTGGTATAGTTTTTGATTTCATATGTGTATGGGATGTGGTTTTCCATGGGTTGGGATAAGTTTGATTCAACATAACACAAATTCAACATCAAAATGATTCAATCCAACATTAAAAACATAAACAACACTCAATTGCATAGAACATTATATAATGTAATTAAAACTCTTAGAAATATTCAATAAATCATACCTTTAATGATGTTGGGGGCCACAGTCACTGGAAAAAATGGGAAGAGAATCCTTTAGCGGTTTTCATCAAGGAGTAGGGGGAGTCGGGGTCACGAAGGTCTCCAGTAGGGGTGATAGGGGTCAAAAAAGTCACCGATAGGGGATATCAGGGTCACGACAGTAGCAAGAAGGGTTTAGGGGTCATGATGGTCACCGAAAGTGGGGTCGGGGTCATAGCGGTTGCTGACAAGGGGGTCCGGTCACTGTGATCGCCAGCAGGGGGTTGGGGTGATGTCGGTCGCCGGTAGGGGGTCGGGGTCGTGTAGGTCACCTACAGGGAGGGTCAAGGTTATGACAGTCTCTGAGGGAGTGATATGTGGGGGTCAGGGATGCCACCAAGGGGAGTGAGAGTTGGGGGGGGGGGGGGGGGTCGAGGTTGGGGGTCCTCACCAAGGGGAGCATGAGGTGGGGGTTGGTTAGGGGTCACCGCCAAGGGGAGCACGAGGTGGGGGGGTGCCACCATGTGGGGTGGGGGGTTCTGTCGAGGGGAGCGTGAGGTGGGGAGTCAGGTTTGGGGGTCTTCGTCGAGTGGAGGGGGAAGTCGGGGGTCAAGGTGAGGGTCGTATAGGGGAGGGGCGGGGTGGCTTGGGGTAAAGGAGGGAGGGGGACGAATTTAGGTTTTTTTAAATATGTACCAGCAGTTTAAATAAAATTTCTGAAAATTGTTAAAAAATAGTGGCAGTTTAAATAAGACCGCCACTAATTATAATTTTTTTAATGTAATTTATTTCATGATGGTGATTAGAACTGTCATTAATAAACCACCACTAACCACTGGTTCTTTTTTGTAGTGTACGTCTTCTAGTTATCTATTCTCTTCACCTTAGTTTCTTGGCAAATCTATTTTTCATCAATCATAAACAACACTCTTAGCTCCCATAAATATAAAGTGTTGTAGATAGTGTTCTCAACAAACATAGCACCTGCATTTTATTCATTAAAAGATAACCTCTCTAATCACTATATGTAACTATTTCTGTCTTGAATCTGTTTATATGAGAATTTCAAGCAACACCTTCATCTACATCTCCTTTATCATTCATCCATATGGAAGAAACTGAGCTTCCTTTAACTATTTATATATGAGCAGCATTTGATTCATCTTCATTAGGATCTTCATCAATACCTAACCCATTTAATTTATTTAACATAAACATTTTGACAACAAATAAAACCTCCAATCCATCAATCTGTTTGGGTTTTTGAATCATCAGTAATTTTAGCAGTGGGTTCATTTTCTTTTTTAGGTTAGGTAATCAACATCTTTTGTTCCCTTATCACTACTACCATAACTATAATTGGATGTCCAAGTATCCCAAACAATTGTTCTTGGAACCATAGGACAATCATCGGGGCTTCCTAGTAGCATTTGAAACTTCACTACCACAGAATCGAATTTACGCAGTGCCACCATTTAACAGCGCTAAAAAACACTGATAAAGGGGGTACCTTTATCAATGCTAAAAAAATGCTGTTAAAAAGTGCTTTTAATAGCGCTAAAAAAAGCACTGATAAAAGTACCCCTTTACCTGCACTGACAAACGTACCCCCTTTATTAGCTTTTTTTAGCACTGATAAAGTATACTTTTATTGGATCTTTTCTTAGCGCTGATAAACAGTATATTTAATAAAAAAAATATTTATCCTTAAAAATCATATATTAATATATAAATATATTTATATTGATATAAATATAATATATTTTATAAAATATGATTTATATAAGGATAAATATGCATTTACACTTAATATAAAATGTATTTAGTGAAAATGGATTATAAAATAATTAAAAAATAATTTTAATTAATATTTTTTTAATTATTATCGATTAATAGTCATTTAATAACTATTTGAAGATAGAAAAAAATAAAAAAAATATAAAATAACTAAAATAAGTTGAAAATGTGACTAGAGCTTCAAACAACCATAACTTTTGATTCGGGTATCCATTTGGGTTCTACCACAAATCAAATTGAAACCTGCGATGAGATATACGCACTAAGAGAACCTTGATCATCTTATTTAAGGCCAAAAAATCTCATAAGGCCTCTAAAACTGAGTTTTTAGTCGGGGTATCCCAAATTCTTAACAGTCATTAAACTTTCATCCTCGTTTAAGGGAGTCTTTTTGCCCATTTTTAGTGGGGAATGAATTTATTCCCAAGGCTTATATTCATATTGATATTATGGTTTTGAAATTTTATCATTTTTAATAATGTAGTTTGATTTATAATCAAATATATAAAAATATATACATATTTTGTTTATATTCACCCATAAAAGGTTTTTTAAATATACAGCTAAACATATTTACATGTAAAGTATTTTTCTAAATATATAAACCTTATCTAAATAAAAAATATTTTCCATTTTATTTAAAATAAAAATTTATGAATATATATATACATATACAATTAATGTACATATAATGTTTATATATATAAATATATTTGTGTGTGTATTAACAAAAAGATATATATTTATCTATATATTATAAAATATGTTTATAAATATTAATATATAATATATGTAAAAAAATAAAAATATGTATAATTATATTTATAGATGCACACATATATATAAATATATGTATTTATTTATAAACACACTCACACACACAAAACATCTTTTATATATGTATTTAAATATATAAAAATATATATGTGTGGATAAAAATTGTAACGCCCCGACCCCAGCTACCCAGAGCCGGTGCATTACTTCGTAACATTGGCATGATCACAAAAGATCAAGTCTCGAAAGACCGATTAGTTTAGTAGCCTTGGAAACACTAGATACATTCATAAATGTTACATTACATCACAAAGTGAAAAACTATAATAACATGGTCTCTATAGTCCACACTTCTATCCTCTTCGGACTATCCCTGCAGGTCATTCATAAAATACTTCTTCACATCCTGGAAAATATTAAAACATTGAAAGGGGTGAGCTCGGATGCTCAGTAAGGTTAACAATATAGCGGAATCTTTCATAAATAAACATTAACATTTAAGGCAATGTATAACTAAAACAAAAGCCTTTTAAACTTGAACTTCAACAAAATATGGCAAAAGTAAAATGAGATAATGTCATTCACTTCTTCACATGGATATTCTACTGGTCGAATAATCACATGAAATATCAATAACCACTTTCATAATGAGGGAATGTATAATGCCGGACATTCTGAAACATTTTGTCAAGGCCTCGGCCAAGACGTCTAAAATGATTAAGGCCTCGGCCAAAACCATAAATCAAATTGGGAAAGGGCCTCGGCCAATTCCACGTCTATTTGTCTCATGAGACCTACCGATGCATCGAGGAGCTATAGCGGGCTCCACCCGTCACTTATTAAGTCCAATACATTCCTCATATGAACAGGTTTAAACATCTCATAAACCATAACATAATCGTATCACATAAAACATGCATAAAGGAAACATAACATTTCCACATTTCAATCACAAGATATCAATACAACACATTGATATAATAAAAATGCTTTCAAAACCATTTTCAATACCAAAATAAAAGAAAAGTATAACATGGTATTTATTCTTCAAAAAAAAGGGTATGGCTTGTAGAGGAAGCCGAAACTCAAATAGTGGTCACGGCGGTGGAGAAGTCATTGTCGCCGCATACGTACGACAAAAACATTCCCTTTTGTTGTTTAGTAAACGCTTCGTATAAAAAAGATTCCTTTTGAATAAATGTAAAAGTCAAAGTGGTTTATACACCGTATAAAAGAAATTTATGTATAAAACCAAATATGCCTCAATGAAAGGAGATTGAGACGAAGTCCTTACAAAGATCATTTTTAAAATAAAATAGATATATTATGTGTATTCACTATAGGTACACATAAAGAATACAAAATAAGACATAATAATATCATGACATAATTTGAAAGTAGGAGATTAACCCAAAGAATGGAAGTTGGGTTTAGAAGTTCCCTTACCTTGTGTCCGACTTGACTCAACCGTTCTTTAACCTCCTGAATAATAAACTAGAGTTAATATCTACCTTATTAAGACCATTTTCAATTTCATTATCCTTTTTATATCACTTATTACAATGTTATGAACATTATGTAATTATTTAAGTTAATAACGGTCGTTTTGTCGATCTTTGGTAACTTGAGTCAACAATAAACTTCTTATAATTACAAGTTGTTCATGTGGTAGAATATCCATTATATCCAGAATTATATTCATGATTTAGATGTCATATATACCTTATATATCCAGTATATACATTCATTTATAATATTACGTAACATTTAGAGGTAAGAAATGAAATGCACTGTTCATGGAGACGGTAAGCCGTACGTACGCATGAACGCTGCTTTCATTTCAATTTCATATTTAATGGAACTAAATCATAACTATATAAATGTATAATATAATTCCAGTATAATATAGTGTATAATACCATTTACTCCATCCTTTATACATCCCACATATGGCATTAACGATTCAAATCACTTTGAGGGGGCGGTAGTCCGCACTTCCTAAAATGAAATTATCGTGTTTTACCCATAATGGAAATCATAAATTATGCCATAAATGAGAAATACAGAAGCATAAGTAAAACATAAACATATTATATATCATATATAAAAATAGTTACATCTTAATGGCCACCTTTGAAGGTGTTATATGAGTGTTGAACAATCATCGTTTCGTGAGGCAGAAATTCACCATCCACAGAAATCGTATGTTCTTTAACCATTAGATGTAGGTGTGTGTAAGTGTAGCTCGAATCCATCTTATAAAAACATCCTAGTATATTGATTATACTGGTTTTGTTACAAAAGAAATGAATAAAAAGAGTTTAGGGGGTTGGAGAAGAAAAACAAAACAAAACAACATTAGAGAAGACATTACCTCAAAATCGGGTAACTCTTTTTGATTTGAGCCAAAGGCTTCCTTGAGAAGAGTTCTGCCCAAAGTGAGGCTTCTAGGAGTAAGAGAGGGAAGTTGGGAGAGTATTTGGGCAGAGGTTGGCCGAGCCAAATGGCTTGAAAGTGTAAATGAGGTGGGAGAGGTGGGGGCCTTTTATAAGTGGAGAGGAGGGGCACTTTTCGAAAGATTGAAATGTTACATTATTTCACAATGCTTTTCGGATTCTAAAGGTCCCACACTTATATAATTCGAGGCTAAGGTGATAAGGTTTCGAAATATCCTCATCCAATAGGATTTGGACAAGTGTAAGCCTTGGATTTTGCATTATCTTCTCATTTTATTTAAATCGTTAAATAATGAGGTCATCGCTGCATCATAATGATGTCATAAATAATTTAATTTATTTAATGTCTAAAAATTATAAAAAAAAAATACTATGATGTAGGAAATCTTTTTAGATTTCTAATGAATATTTATAGTCAAAATTTGGACTTGTGTAACCCCACTTAAAAACTGTTTTAGTAAAATAACTCATGTTTGTGTCAATTTAATTTTAACATTAAATAAATATATATTAATGTCATTTTCCAACTAAAGTGGATCCATGGGGTCCCCAAGTTGACCCATGGGTTGTCTTGGTCGGCCATGACTCATCCAATAGGAGTAGGACAAGTTTCATGCTCATCTCATATTATTAAAACATTATTTGTACCTTAAACTACACTAATTACCTCTAATCGTGATTAAGAACTTAAAAGTTACTATTCACCAAAAAATTATTTTAATCTCATTGAACCACATTTTACTTCTTAATGACAACCATGTATGTCGGATTTTTGAAAATCAAATCACAGAAGTGGTAATATTTCATTTAAACGAAAAATCAGTTATTTAACTACCACTTAGTGGTTTCACTATTCATCAAAAATTGAAGTTTTTCAGAATAAGACCAAAATTTCACCCTAAGATATAATTGATATTCTGAATTCAAAAATGATGTCTATTTTACAAAATTCCAAACATATAAGTTGCATTAATTAATTTTATAATTAATTCCCGCTGTTATGACAAATAGCGTGTTTTTAAGAAACAATTTATATCAAAAGATTGGCAATTGTTTATGTCCAATTTCAATGTTAAATTAATTCTAATGACCACCATTGGATAAAATGGTAAAAATATATTATAATTATACCTTAAAACCACTAAATAGTATAATTTATCACAATAAATTATTTTGATTAAAAAAGTTGTTTTAAGTATTTTTCACTATTCATAAAAAAATTGGAAGTTCTCAGAAAGTTACAAAAAATTCAACTTAGGATAATTTCGATATTATGAATTCAAAAATGAAGTCCATTTTGAAATATAAAATTTCTATAATTTTAGAAAGTGGTTATTACTATTCATAACGGCTACTTTGATTAGTCGCGGTGTTTTAGAACTCGAAGTTGCGTACAATGCAAGCTATTGCATTATTGAATGAGAAGCGTATCGTGGAAGCTCGGGGTGTTACAAAAATGAAATAAAATATATATATAAATATATAGATATATCATGAAATACAAAACAAAACAATATAGGAGAGTTGAAGAGGTGCAAACGTATGAGGTGGAGGTCTCAGGTTCGAAACCCATCAAAGACAGGGGCGTGCGGGAGGGTGAGCAAGTATATAGCATTGTTAAATGGGCAGGTCTCAAGTTAGAAACCCAGCAAAGATAGGGGCACGCTGGAGGATGAGCAGGTGTCTAGTGTTGTTAAAGGGGTGTAGGAGGCTATCACTGGGAGGAGGCTTGACGAGCGTTGTTATATGGAGGGTCGAGCGCTGATCAAAAGGGTGGTGTTCCACCCTCCGATTTGTAGACATATTTTTTAAAAGAAATTTTATTTTTTTGGCCTTTATTAGTGCTTTTTTTATAGCTGATAAAAGATGTCTTTATCACCGTATTTTTTGCAATAATAAAAGGGGCACTCTTTTTAACAGCGTTGAGGACAACATCGTTTTTTGAGAATCGTTAAATCCCTTTTTGTGTACTGTTAAAATTTCGATATGTAGTAGTGCCTTCTATACAATTTTGGAGCTTTATCCATCCTTATTCACCGAATTTTTTGACTTCATGACTTAGTTTTTTCTCATGGAATTTTCAGCTTCTATTAGCATGGCCACAAGATCCTTTATATACTCTTTTTTGATAATTATATTTGGGGTGTTAATCACAAGAATATTGTATCTTACTTTAAGGATTTCATTGAAATCTCCTATCCTTCTTTTAAACATAATATCCATCGACGTAATGTCTTTAAAATTTGAATCATCGAGGAATTATCTTAATGAATTGATCTCCATCTTCAATGCTTTTTTCTACTTCATCACTTCTTTCTTATTTACTACTTTCCACTTCTTCATCTTCACTCTAGGAATCATTGGTCTTTTTTGATTTTTTATTAAAGGTTGTTTTACCTTCATTTTCTTGAGTTGTCTTACTCTCTTTCACTTTACTCATCACAATATGCGACATCATGTTATGATAACATATTTTTCATCTTTGTTATATTGGCCTTTCCTTTGACTTTGAAGAATCTTCCTCTACTGTGACTAATAGCCATCTTGCACTTCTTAAATGATCTTTTGGATCGATCATACTTCTCCACTTCTTTCTTCCCAGAGAAACTAGTTGAAAATAGTTAATCTTGCCACAATTAAAGCATTTAAATGGTTGTTTCCCTCTATGTTTATCTTTGCATCGCTACACGCCTTTTGAGAACAAGGAGATGAATTCTTCAAAATCTATGGCATTATATTCATCATTGGTTTCTTCCTACTGTGATTTCTTTGACTCAACATGATTAGAGTTTGTGATCTCCATTATATATATGTGTGTGTGTATATTATAAATATATATAAATATCATATACTAAATGTTATGTAAATATATATAACAAATAAAAATAAGAGTGGTAGCCCCACGGACACAGTCTAGTGGTTGCGTCTTTATGGTGGTATTTGGAAGGTCTCTGTTTCGAGCCTCCCGGTGCGCATTTAGTATAGATTTTCGGCATTTATCCCCCTCCCTGCATCAATGTAATAAACATAAGAAGAATGGAAATGCAACATCATTAAAAAAAATAAAAGATGGGCAATGAGGGTAGTTTTTTCTGTAAATTAGTTACGATGGTCATGATGGAATGGTAGTGCAACATCATTAAAAAATAAAAGATGTGCAGCAAGGGTAGTTTTTGTCTGTAAATTAGTTTGGCCTCAAGATCCTTTAAACAAACATATTATATCTGCTTCAATAATTTCATTGAAATCTCCTATCTTTTAAACTCATTCTCCATCTATTCAATGTCTTTAGCCTTATTGAGGACTTTCCTTAAAGAATTGTTCTTCGTTTTGAATCCTTTCTTATATCAGCGCTTTTTTAAGAGCGCTGATAAAGACCCCCCCCCCATAACTTTTGATTCGGGTGTCTGTTTGAGTTCTACCACATATCAAATCAAAACTTGCGACGAGCTCTACACCATTTTAAATTATAGAACCCTAATTGAGGGTTTTTTCAAGGCCAAAAAAAGGCTCAGAAGGCCTCCAAAATTGATTTTTTAGTCGGCATACCCTGATTTTTTAACATTTAATGGAGTTTCAGGCTCATTTATGGGGGTCTTTTTGCCCTTTTTTGCCAGGGACTAAATTTATTCACAGGTCTTACATTCATATTGATATAATGGTTTTGAAATGTTTTAATTTTTTACAATGTACTGTTATTTATAATCAAATATATAACAATATATACATATTTTTTATATATTCACACCTAACAATTTAATTTTATAAATAATTAATTAAACATATTTACATATAAAATATATTTATTAATATATAAGCCTTATCTAAATAAAAATTAATATCCATTTTATTTAAAATACAAAATATGAATATTTATATACCTATATAATGTGTGTGTTTCTATATATATATATACATATATATATTAGCATGTGTGTGTGCTTTAGCAAACTGATATATATTATCTATATATTTTAACATATAAATAGACATATTATTATATAATAATGTAAATATATATAAATATGTATAATTATACTTACATATACATATATATATATATATATATAATATATATGTGTGTGTGTGTGTATGTTGTATATATGTACTTATTTATTTATTTATAAACACACACAAAAACATATTTTATAAATGTATTTAAAACTAATCTTACAAATATATATTAATATATGAATAAATATATATTAACATACGAATAAATATACGGATAAAAAATATAACTATATATATATAGATATTAATATACGAATAAATAAATAAATAAATATATATATATATATATATATTAATATTTGAATAACTATAAGTAAATATAT
Source organism: Viscum album (assembly GCA_963277665.1). Classification (NCBI taxonomy): domain Eukaryota; kingdom Viridiplantae; phylum Streptophyta; class Magnoliopsida; order Santalales; family Viscaceae; genus Viscum; species Viscum album. The sequence goes on along the minus strand of OY728129.1, from coordinate 388,990,283 downwards.
ATACATAAATAAATAGATATATTATTAAATGGAGAACAAAGTAACATGGAGGAGTGATAAAGTGTCCAGTGTGTAGGGAAGATGTCTTGAGTTCCAATCCAGGAAGAGGCAGGGGCGCATGCGCAGGTGCAGTGGGGGTCTCTAATTTTTGGATTTTTTTTTAAAATTTTTTTTACATTTTTTGAATTTTATCAACGCTGATAAAGACCTCTTTTATAAGTGTTTTTTAAGCACTGATAAAAGACTCCTTTTATCAGTGTTTTTTTTAGCGCTGATAAAATGAGCATTTATCAGTGTTTTTCTGAGCACTGATAAAAGGGTCCCCCTTATCTTCGGTCAGATTAACAACGCTAAAAAAGTGCAGTTAAAAGCTATTTCTAGCACTGATAAAAGCGCTATCTGTAGTAGTGCTACTCTATTAATGATCGTTTGGGTTGATCATATTTCTCCCCTTCTTGCTTAGAAGCCAGTTGAAAATGGTTAGTCTTGCCACAATTAAATCATTTCAATGGTAGTTTCACTTTGCTTATCTTTGCATTGGTGCATTCCTTTTGAGAATAAGGAGATGAATTCTTCAAAATCCATGCATTATGTTCATCATGGGCTTATTCCTACTGAGATTTCTTTGACTCAACATGATTAGAGCCTTTTAAAGCATTGAATGTGGTCTCCATTATATATGTGTGTGTATATATATTATAAATATATATAAATAACACTTAATAAAATCTATGTAGATATATAAAATAAATAAATATATGAAGAATGGTGGTGCAACATCATTAAAAAATAAAAGATGAGCAGCATGAGTAGTTTTGTCTATAAATTAGTTTGGACGGTCACGCTGGAATCCCCAACATTTGAGGATATTAATCATTTAAAATTATTATAAAAATGGAAATTACAAACATTTGTGGGTAAATAACCCAAGAGATGTAAATATATAAGAAATGAGGGGAACCTTGGACATTATTGGGCCACACCCTGCACCGCAACAGGGTATATATATAAGACCGTATGACCACAACCTCATAACAATCACCACATATATTCATGCACCCACATCGGACTTTAAGGCGGAGGGAAAGGCCCGAACTTGGGGTGGGGCTTGAAGAAGGGTTTCGGCTTCGTGTACACCGGCACCGGTTTCGGAATCGGTTTGTACACCGGGATTGGCTTGTAGACCGGGACCGGTTTCGGGATGGGCTTGTAGACCGGGACCGGCTTTGGGATGGGCTTGTAGACGGGTACTGGCTTGTACACGGGGACAGGCTTGGGGATTGGCTTGTAGACCGGGACCGGCTTGGGGATTGGCTTCTAGACCGGGACCGGTTTCGGGATGGGCTTGTAGACCGGGACCGGTTTCGGGATGGGCTTATAGACCGGGACGGGCTTCGGGATGGGTTTGTAGACGGGGACCGGTTTGGGGATGGGCTTGTAGACCGGGACCGGCTTGGGGATTGGCTTGTAGACCGGGATTGGGACGTAGACCGGGACCGTGGGTTTGGGGAGTGGCTTCTTGAAGGGCCACAGGAACTTGGAGTCGTGGGAGCAGTCCTTGCATTCTTTGGCGGCGGCGGCGGGATGTTGATGGGCGTGACAGAATGGTGTGGCAGCAAGTGCCAGGAAGAGTGGGAGGAGCAGGAGAATCTTCATTGGGAAGCGCGGGGAAAAGGGAGGGGAAGAGCTGTAGTGAGCTGAGAGGAGGGGGAGGTGTGTTATAGAGCCCCAAATATTAATGTTATAGGTTAGCAATAAATGGTTGGGGCGGTGGTGAATGGTTGCAGCAGGCCGGCACTGTGAGTCAGTCGCTGCAAATTCCGGTGGCAGGTGTTGGAAATGTCTGACCGTTCGACACGAAAACACAAGCGAGAATGGAAAGAAGATTGAAGGAAAAATACTTGAACACAAATGATGTTTTGTGCACCACCAATTGGGATGCTTTTATGGAGAGGTTTTCATTTCATTATATAGTCAAAAAAAACAAGACGCATTTACAACGTAATTAAAACCACGCGGCAGCCTTAATGAGGTCAAACCGCGTTGACTCATCAATGAGGGGGAGAAAAAAAAAACCTGGTGAAATAAATTCCAAATAAAAAATAGTCAACAATCACCCCCCTAATTTTTATTGCGTTCTCTGGATCTCAACAACGCCGATCTTCGCACGCAACTTCTGAAACTGGTGCGCCCAAGTGACTTCGTGAGAATGTCTGCAGGCTGCTATTCCTCCCTCGAAACCTTCTCCTTGCTCGCCGCCGGCTTCTCTGCAATGAATGTGGCATGCAGGTGGGTGGGCTTGGCTCGTTGGCCGTAATGAAGTGTAACTCACCAGGGTCAAGCTTGCGTTGTGCAAACCCAGGCGGTGTTGTCGGACCGATAATGTTGCCGATGGTGCGAAATCGAAGCGGGGCGTCGTCATGATCAACGTCTAGTGCTTCTGCCATATTGGATGGCGGTGAAGCGAACTCCACTGTGGTTGATGCCACGGGTATCACCTTAACCACATCTGGTGTTGCATCTTCTGCTGAGTTCGCACTAATGGGTTTGAGTGATGAGCTCTGGTCTCCAATAGTGTTGTCGGCCTCCGCATTCCTTGGTCTACATGCCTTTGTGTGTTCGACGGTGAATGGATCCTCACTACTCCACACAGCTTGTTCACCATGAGCACTCCAATCCCACTGTTTTGCCTCGTCGAAGGTGACATCGCGCGTTACATGTACGCGCTTGCTGACAGGGTCATACACGCGATATGCCTTGGACCCTAACTCGTACCCGACGAATATCATCGGCGTACTCCGGTCATCCAGCTTCTTCAGGTGAGGCTTCATGTTCTTAACATGCGCGATGCAGCCAAAGGTGCGAAGAAAGTGCACCGCCGGTCGTTTTCCATGCCAGGCCTCATACGGTGTCATTCCGTCAATGCTCTGAGTCGACGCTCGGTTAAGGATGAAGATAGCGGTGGAGACAGCCTCACCCCAGAACATCCCGGGAAGACCCTTAGCCTTCAGCATGCTTTGAGCCATAGACACCACGGTTTGGTTGTGTTGTTCAATGACCTCATCCTGCTGTTGTGAAAAGAGAACCTTGTGTTTTCGTGTCGAACGGTCAGACATTTCCAACATTTGGTATCAGAGGGAGGATGGCTTCATCCACAATGTCGAACGGTCATACATTTCCATTCTCGCTTGTGTTTTCGTGTCAAACGGTCATGCACCGCAATGCCTGATTCCCCACCACCGCAATCCGCCACCACCAATACTTTACAACCACAATGCAGCCCTCTACGGCTGATCGAGACGAACGTCTTCGCACAACTGGATCAGGAGGAGGCGCGTGATGACAACTTTTGGTACCTCGACACCGATGCCACAAACCACATGACTGGATCTCGCGCCGTCTACTCCGAGTTTGACTCTGGGATCCGTGGCACCGTGAAGTTTGGAGATGACTCTGTCGTCAACATTGAGGGGTGCGGGACCATCTTGCTCACTTGCAAAACCGGTGAGCACCGCATGCTCACGGGGGTGTACTTCATCCCGAGGCTCACCACAAACATCATTAGCATTGGACAACTTGATGAGAACGGTTGCCAGATACTGATCGAAGACGGCATCCTGAGGATCCGAGACCAGCAGCGGCGTCTACTGGCCAAGGTGAAGCGCTTCCCCGGACGGATGTACAAACTCAAACTCGACATTGCACAGCCAATATGCCTTTCTGCAAGGGGCTCCGAGAAGGCATGGCGTTGGCATGCGAGGTACTGCCACCTGAATTTCCAGGCCCTGCGTAAGCTCGCTCAATGCGATATGGTGCGAGGGCTCCCACACATTGATCAAGTCGATCAAGTCTGCGATGGCTGCCTCATTGGGAAACAACGACGAGTGTCTTTCCCTGAACAAGCGAAGCATCGTGCGGAACAAGCCCTCGACCTTGTCCACGGTGACCTCTGTGGGCCGATCACGCCGACGACACCAAGCGGGAGCCGTTATTTTCTACTGCTCGTAGATGACATGAGCCGCTACATGTGGCTCAATCTACTCGGAAGCAAGGACCAGACTTTGACGGCAATCAAATGCTTTCAAGCCACAGTGGAGGTGGAGACAGGGCGCAAGCTGAAGGTTCTCCGGACGGACCGCGGTGGCGAGTTCACTTCAGTGGAATTTGGTGAATACTGTGCCAAACGTGGCATACAACGACAACTCACGGCCCCCTATTCACCACAACAGAATGGGGTCGTTGAACGACGCAACCAGACAGTGGTTGCCATGGCTCGAAGCATATTGAAGGCAAAAGGCCTTCCCGGGATGTTCTGGGGTGAGGCTGTCTCCACTGCTGTCTTCATCCTCAACCGGGCGCCGACACATAGCCTTGACGGGTTGACGCCATACGAGGCCTGGCATGGAAAACGACCGACGGTGCATTTTTTCCGCACTTTTGGTTGTATTGCGCATGTCAAGAATGTGAAACCTCACCTGAAGAAGTTGGATGACCGGAGTACGCCGATGATCTTCGTCGGGTATGAGTCCGGGTCCAAGGCATACCGCGTGTATGACCCCGTCAGCAAGCGCGTGCATGTAACGCGTGATGTCATCTTCGACGAGGCAGAACAGTGGAATTGGAGTGCTCATGATGAACAAGATGTGTTGAGCAGTGAGGAGCCATTCATCGTCGAACACACAACGGAATGTATGCCAGGGACGACGGAGGCCGACGACACTGTCGGAGAACAGGTATCGTCACTCACACCCACTAGCGCACACTCTGCAGATGCTGCAACACCAGATGTGGTCAAGGTGATGCCCATGCCATCAACCGCAGTGGAGTTCGTCTCACCACCATCCAACATGACGGAAGCACTTGACGTCGAGCACGACGACGCCCCACTTTGGTTCCGCACTATTGACAACATCATCGGGGCCACAACACCACCTGGGTTTGCATTACGTGAGCTCGACCCTGGTGAGCTACATTTCACTACGACTGATGAGCCAACCTCCTTTGGTGAAGCAGAACAACACCAGTGTTGGCGCAAGGCGATGCTTGAAGAGATGAGGACGATCGAGGACAATGACACATGGGAGCTTGTCGATCTCCCTATTGACCATCGTCCAATTGGGCTCAAGTGGGTCTTCAAGGTGAAGTGCGATGAGCACGGTGCGGTAGCAAAGAACAAGGCGAGGCTTGTTGCAAAAGGATATGTCCAACAGCAGGGGATCGACTATGAGGAGGCCTTTGCCCCTGTCGCACGCATGGAATCAGTGCGGCTCCTCATCGCAGTGGCAGCGCAAGAAGGGTGGGAGGTCCATCACATGGATGTCAAATCGGCATTCCTAAATGGCGACCTCCAAGAGGAGGTTTACGTCGAGCAACCACCTGGCTTCATCATCAAAGACCATGAGCACAAGGTGCTCCGACTCCGGAAAGCACTCTATGGCCTTCGCCAAGCACCAAGAGCATGGAACGCCAAGCTTGATGCCAGCCTTCTGACGCTTGGGTTTCACAAGAGCGACTCTGAACATGCTGTGTATACTCGTGGAAATAACACTTCTCATCTGATCATCGGGGTGTACGTAGATGACTTGATCATCACCGGCACTGATGTGACCAACATCAACATGTTCAAGATGGAGATGAAGAAGCTTTTTCGGATGAGTGACTTGGGATTGCTCTCCTACTACCTTGGCATCGAAGTGAACCAAGGGCCCAATGGAATTTCCCTACGTCAATATGCCTATGCGACTAAATTGTTGGAGAAGAGCGGTATGGGAGATTGCAACCCCTGTCAAGTGCCGATGGAGGCCCGCCTAAAGCTAAGCAAGTCTAGCACTGGCCCGTTGGTTGATGTCACTCAGTACCGGAGCACCATCGGCAGCCTCAGGTACCTAGTGCATACACGGCCAGACATTGCCTATGCAGTAGGTTACGTAAGCCGGTTCATGGAAGAGCCACATGAAGATCACATGGCCGCAGTCAAACACCTATTGTGCTACATCGCCGGGACACGCAACTACGGTGTCCGCTACACAAGGAAGGAAAACGATCGGTCGATCCTGTTGGGCTTTAGCGATAGCGACATGGCCGGTGACGTCGATGACCGCAAGAGCACTACTGGGGTGTTCTTATCCCTTGGAGACAAGCCCATAACTTGGCAATCTCATAAGCAAAAGGTGGTGGCATTGTCTTCATGCGAAGCAGAGTACATTGCCGCGACAACTGCAACATGCCAGGGAATCTGGTTGGCTCGACTGTTAGGGGAATTTCTACACTCAGACCTCAGTACACCGGTGCTCAAAGTGGACAACAAGTCCACCATTGCCTTAAGCAAGAACCCCGTCTTCCATGACCGAAGCAAGCACATTGACACCCGATTCCATTTCATTCGAGAGTGCATTGATGGAGGAAAAATCATTCTCGAGCACACTCGCACCGAGGAGCAGCTTGCAGACATTCTCACGAAGTCACTTGGGCGTGTCAGGTTTCTGGAGCTACGCGCGAAGATTGGCGTCGTTGAGATCCAGTGAATGAGACAGAAATTAGGGGGGTGATTGTTGACTAATTTTGTTAAGGAATTTATTTCACCGTTTTTTTCTCCCCCCCTATTGATGGGTCAACGCGGTTTGTCCGTAATGAAGTGTAACTCACCAGGGTCAAGCTTGCGTTGTGCAAACCCAGGCGGTGTTGTCGGACCGATAATGTTGCCGATGGTGCGAAATCAAAGCGGGGCGTCGTCATGATCAACGTCTAGTGCTTCTGCCATATTGGATGGCGGTGAAGCGAACTCCACTGTGGTTGATGCCACAGGTATCACCTTAACCACATCTGGTGTTGCATCTTCTGCTGAGTTCGCACTAATGGGTTTGAGTGATGAGCTCTGGTCTCCAACAGTGTTGTCGGCCTCCGCATTCCTTGGTCTACATGCCTTTGTGTGTTTGACGGTGAATGGATCCTCACTACCCCACACAGCTTGTTCACTATGAGCACTCCAATCCCACTGTTTTGCCTCGTCGAAGGTGACATCGCGCGTTACATGTACGCGCTTGCTGACAGGGTCATACACGCGATATGCCTTGGACCCTAACTCGTACCCGACGAAGATCATCGGCGTACTCCGGTCATCCAGCTTCTTCAGGTGAGGCTTCATGTTCTTAACATGCGCGATGCAGCCAAAGGTGCGAAGAAAGTGCACCGCCAGTCGTTTTCCATGCCAGGCCTCATACGGTGTCATTCCGTCAAGGCTCTGAGTCGGCGCTCGGTTAAGGATGAAGATAGCGGTGGAGACAGCCTCACCCCAGAACATCCCGGGAAGACCCTTAGCCTTCAGCATTCTTTGAGCCATAGACACCACGGTTTGGTTGTGTTGTTCAATGACCTCATCCTGCTGTTGTGAAAAGAGAACCTTGGGTTGTCGTTGTACGCCACGGTCAGTACAATATTCACCGAATTCTACTGAAGTAAAACCGTCACCGTGATTAGTGCAGAAAACCTTCAGCTTGTGCTCTGTCTCCACCTCCACTGTGGCTTGAAAGTGTCTGATTGTTGCTGGAGCCTGGTCTTTGCTTGCAAGAAGTTTGACCCACATGTAGCGGCTCATGTCATCCACGAGTAGCAGAAAGTAGCGGTTCCCACTTGGCGTTGTTGGCGTGATCGGCCCACAAAGATCACCGTGGACAAGGTCGAGGACTTGTTCTGCACGATGCTTCACTTGCTCGGGGAAAGACGCTTGTTGCTGCTTCCCAGTGAGGCAGTTGTCGCAGACTTGATCTATTTGATCAATCCGCGGAAGCCCTCGCACCATATCGTGTTGAGCGATCTTGGGCAGAGAATGAGAGTTCAGGTGGCCGTACCTTTCATGCCATCGCCATGCCACCTCTGACCCCCTTGTTGACAAGCATGTAGGCTGTGCAATGCTGAGTCTTAGCTTGTACAGCCGGTCGGGGAAGCGTTGCGCCCTAGCCAGCAGGCGTCGTTGCTTGTCCCGAATCTTCATGATGCCTCCCTCGATCAATACCTGACAACCATTCTCATCGAGTTGTCCGATGCTGATGATGTTGGCGGTGAGGCTCGGGATGAAGTATACCCTCGTGAGTGCGTGGTGCTCACCGGTTTTACAAGTGAATAAGATTGTCCCGCACCCCTCGATATTGACGACAGATCCATCACCAAACTTCACGGTGCCGCGGATCCGAGATTCAAGCTCAGAGAAGGCAGCGCGGGAACCGGTCATGTGGTTTGTGGCACCAGTGTCGAGGTACCACAGGTCGTCATCGCACGCCTCCCTTTGAGCATGTTGTGCAAAGACCTTCGCCTCGACCACTCGGAGAGGACTGCAATGTGGCAGTGAGGAATTCGAAGTGGCAGATTGTGGTGGTGGTGTATCGGGCATCGCAGTACACGCCCTTACCATAAGGAGTGTCGGCTCATCGTCGTCACCATGGGTTAGAAGAGCCTTAGCATGTCTCATCCTACTGCGACAATCTTTGGCCCAATGACCCATTTTTCCGCAGTAGAGACATTGGTCTCTTGAGGTGTCATGACCGTCATTGGATCCCCTATCATCCCTTCGTGGTTGTCGGCGATTCCAGTTGCCAGTCTTGGAGTCGTTGAGGGGTCCATCCCTTGCTTGCCGCTCCTTCATCCGTGCATCCCACTCCTCCTCGGTGAGGAGAAAATTCCCTCCATAGTCGATGGTGGGTGTCGGGTCAAAACGGTCTTCCGCCGCTTTGAGTCTCCCTGTTACCTCCTCCACAGAGAGCGTACAGATATCGAGGAGCGTCTCAATTGAAAGGGCAATTTGGGAGAACCTGGAGGGGACGACGCGCAAATACTTCTCAACGACCTTGTCTTGAGGCTCTGGATCGCCGAGGATCATGAGTTGGTTGACCATCCCGGTGAGCCGCATTGCGAAGTCGTCCACCGATTCACCGTTGTGAAAAACAATGTCTTCGTACTCCTTGCGGAGCTTTTTGAGCATTGGCCTTGCGAACGCGATCAATGCCGATGCGCATGGTCTTCACGGTGTCCCACGCTTCCTTGGCAGTTGCCTTGACGGCGAGTATGGAGATCATCTCCGGCGGGATAGCGCGGAGGATGGCCTCCAGCGCCATCCGATCTTCCTGGAGTTCCGCACCGCCAGTGTCGACGGCATCCCAAAGACCGCGTGCTTGAAGCATGACCTTCATCATCAAGGACTAGTCGCTGTAGTTTGTTTTCGTGAGGATCGGTTACGTCGCCGATCCCCCGATCTCCTTAACCACTCGATGTACCACCAGAGGGCCGCTACCGCTGTCAACGGGGGGTCTGGGACGTGCCGATGATGTCTGGGAGAGTCGGGGCGATGAGGGCTCAGAGTTCGGAATTGTGGATGAAGCCATCCTCCCTCTGATACCAAATGTTGGAAATGTCTGACCGTTCGACACGAAAACACAAGCGAGAATGGAAAGAAGATTGAAGGAAAAATACTTGAACACAAATGATGTTTTGTGCACCACCAATTGGGATGCTTTTATGGAGAGGTTTTCATTTCATTATATAGTCAAAAAAAACAAGACGCATTTACAACGTAATTAAAACCACGCGGCAGCCTTAATGAGGTCAAACCGCGTTGACTCATCAATGAGGGGGAGAAAAAAAAACCTGGTGAAATAAATTCCAAATAAAAAATAGTCAACAGCAGGCGCAGGCCCATGCTGCCGCCAGCTCGTCCGGATCGTCCACCTTGTACAAGATTGTCAAATATGTTGAAGCTTGAAATCATATTCTGAAATCAGAGGAACACAAATTGCAATGATCCACGTGTATGTATCCAGCTCATAAAATCCTAACCATGGATTGAGAGATTGATTGGTATAAATAAATGTCTTAAAAACGATTCTGTAATTTATATAAACCAACCCTATTGTGAAAAGGAAATCATATTCCAATCACTGAGCCAAATACCGTAAAATACATCAAAAACATCATTTCAATGTGAAAAATATCTTAAATCAAGCTTTCACTACTACAAAACAGAGTTTTATCAAACGTTTTTTTTAAATCATTGATAAAAGTTAAAAAATATTAAAAAATATTAAAAAATATTTCTGCAAATCGGAGAGTTTTAGCATCACTTGACACCCCTTTCAACATCGCTAGGAAGCCCCTCTGCCCGCACGCCCAAGCCACCACCTCACCTTTAACAGCACTAGCCCCCATTTCACCCGCGCGTGCACCCCTGCCTCCCCTTGGATTCAAACTCGAGCCCTCTCTCATGCACGTCTGGACCCTTTACCACTCTTGCATATTGTTTTGTTCTCAATTTAATGATATATCTAGTTATTTATATGTATATATAGTTATATTTATTCATATATTAATATATATTTATATTAATATATCTATAGTTATATTAATATATATATATATGGATATATTTATTCTTATATTAATATATATATACATGCATAGTTATATATATATATATATTAATATATATATATAGTTATAATTATTTTTTTTGAAAAGAAAGACAAATAACATTACTAACGAAGATCAGTAGACATATATATGCAAAGTCATGAAAGGAAATTGTCCAACCAGAGCTGGTTGTCATCGAAGGGGCCTGAGGCCGCCAGCTGATGAGCCGCATTGTTTCCTTCCCTTTTGGTAAAGGAGAATGTGTAGCAAGAGAAACCTTGACGAAGCAAGCGAATTCTCCAGATAATGAAACCAAATGACTAGAGTCCGCCGTTGTTGTGGTTAATAGCATCAATAACGATGAGGTAGTCAGACTCAATGATGATATCAACCCATTCACATTCCACAACGAGCATCATACCTGCAAGGATGACAGAGGCCTCAGCTACTACAGGTTCCCATAAGGCATGATGTGATTCATATATTGCAGCAATGATTTGCCCCAGATGATTTCAGGCCAGGAGACCGAGAGCAACAAGCTCATCCTTGGGGAGAGACGCGTCCACGTTTAGCTTAAGAATCCCTTCCATTGGGGGATTCCAATGAGGGGGACATGAGGGGGTTACACCTGGAATATGGTGTCCTTTGTGGTCCTTTCCAGCTCTCAATCCATGAAATTGCCCGTTCAATCCAGAATTTGGGAGGTTTATGAACGTGGTGAAAAACAACATTGTTACACTGAACCCAAATGATCCAGGCCAGGGTGCAAAGTGAACCTGCATTATTTGATGAGAGAGAGGAGCACCAACGTATCAGAAGATCGGGGAGGTCAGAGGCAATGTTCAGTGAAGCATCTGAAGCCAGGCCCCATTTATTCCAAATTTCCTTAGCTCCCGGGCAGTGAATGATGGCGTGCAAAGGAGTTTCTAGAATATTCGGGCAGAAAGGGAAGGACTCAACGCTGACCATATGTCGGTAAACGAGAAGGCTCATGGTAGGGAGGGTGCCCGTGCACACCTGCCACCAAAATTGACGTATTTTTTGGGAGGACGTTGAGCTTCCAAAGCGATTTCCATGGTCCATCTTTTCGGTCGATAGATTGTTTGCCAAGAGCAAGTTTGTAATCGGATCTCACAGTGTAGTCGCCCGATATGTCATTGGTCGAGAATAAATGGTCGGGGCCAGCATCTGGGACCCAGGGGATGCTCAGGATAATTCTTTGGTCTCTTTTGGTAAACCATTCATGGATCTTTTCCACACACCACCCTGGTCCCTGGTCTGAAAGGAGGCAGCTGACAGTGGCGTCTTCAAGACCTGGTTGGGAGGGGGATGTAGCCCGCATACCATCCTTATCGATTAGCTAGGGATCGGTCCAGATGTTGACAGATGAGCCATTCCCAATCCTCCAGCCCAACCCTTTTTCCAGGAGATTTCAGGCCCCCCAAATGCTTCTCCAGAGGAAGCTAGGACGGGGGCCAAGAGAAGAAACATGGAAGTCCGTGTGGGGAAAGTACTTAGCTCGGAGTACCCGCGCACAGAGAGATTATGGACGGTTAATAAGGTACCATCCTTGCTTTGCCAACATTGCATTATTAAAGATAAGTATATTTCAGAATCCCATCCCTCCCTCCGACTTGGGTTTGCAAAGTTTCTCCCAGGCCATCCAGTGGGGTCTATTCCTTCCATCATTTTTCCCCCACCAGAAGTTGGCAGTACGTGTATAGATCTGATTGACGATGGCCGCCGGGAGCTTAAACATGGACATAAAATAGCTGGGGATAGACTAGATGAAAACTTTAATGAGGGTTTCTTTGCCTGCTTTGTAGATTCTTTTTGGGGTCCAGCCTTGAATTTTTTTCTCAATCTTGTCCACCAGAGATGCAGAGATTTCTTTTTTGGACCAGCCAATCACCGTGGGTAGCCTGAGATAATTTTGGTGTTTATCGACCATATGGATGCCTGCTGATTGACCAAGTTGTCGTGACACGTCAAATTGATTATGTTTTTAAGGTTGATTTATATTCTAGGGTAGACCCTAGGTCGTCTCTCAAGGAGCATTGGTAGGTTTAGAGTGTGAATTTTTAATAAAAATGACTAAGATAGGGGGTGGTTTTGAAAAAAGTTTAAAACAATGACTTAGTTGAAATAGCTTAAAAATTGAGTGGCCTAGTGGATTTTAAAAAATATGAGATAAAAGGGTCGATGTGATTTCACTACACACATATCAAGTTCATTGTTCATATAGATTCATCTTAGGTTTAGAGTAGTTCTTTGGTTGGAGTTAATTGGAATCCCGATTAATTCTTAAGCTTTTATTTCAATGCTTTAAGGACCCAACCTTGACGTAACAATCGTATTGTCAAGGTCCAGTACTTATGCATGGAATAAGAGCTTCCAAAGCATATTAAAATCTCAATTAGGTGGGTATGAAAAGGATTCTTGTGATGTCCAATCAGAACAACACAAGTCACACACTCAAAACCTCTCACCGATCGGTTAGAAATTAAGAGCATAACACTCACATGCATCAAATCAAGAATTCAAATCTGAAATAAAATAAGATAAATGGAATGAAATGTTTAAACACCCAAATTAATCCAAACCAGTAGCTAGTGTATGCATTATAACTCCCTTGACATGTGTGTAGCTCCCCCACAACGAACACCCAACTTTTAGCTCGACATCGGGAGGAGGAGGAAGCTCGGGTGAAACTCCTTCTTCATCCTTGATTCCACTATGAGGATAGGGGCCCTCCAAAACCTAAAAGGTGAGTAGGAGATTCCTCTAGGACTCCAAATTGGCCGCACTTCACTCCTTGACCGAACTTGCAAATGAGGTTCCCTTGGTGCCCTTTTATAGGAAAATTGGAAGGTGGTTTTAGGCACACAGATTTCATCAATCCACTTGCATGACACGTTTTGGCCTTCAGATAGTCTTATATCACTTTGGAGAAAATAAAAAGTTGTATCCCTACCTCTTTACTATCTCCATCGAAAGTTTTTCACCATTTGGAAAACTACGACTCAAGATATTGATCAAATTCAAATCACCGCATTTGACTTGGTCCAAATTCGATGGCTTGGACAGATCTGTTCTAATGGTCCCCATATAAGCCGACTCAGGATTGGGTTCCTTAATATGAAATGTAGCCTATAAAAATTTGGATAGGCCCACAAAATTTCAGCCCATTTGGATGCACAAATTTCATGTAATATGCAAACCAGTGGACAGATGTCCATGGATCCATGTAATTTTGGCCCATTTTTCTTCCACTTCATCAAGGGCCCTCCAAATCACCTCCACCTACATTGAAACAATAAAAACAAGTAACATTTCCCATTCTAATATTTATTAAAATTAATTTATTTATTCAAACATAAAGTTCAATTTATTATTATATTTGGAATATTCATTACAAAACTAGTTTAAAATTGCGGTGTAAGGGTAGAATAAAACATTGAATCGTGGTACGGTCACTGATGCACAAAGTTCATCTCTCTTGGAAAGAGGCACCCCTGTGCTGAAAAATATTTCTGATTTTCCATGATTGATATACTGTCTAGACGCCCTCTCATACTGCTGGATCGCATGACTGATCACCCGAAATTTATTTATAGTTGCTCTGGAGAAAATGAGGCAGTAGTCGGTGAAGAAGAGATGTGACACTGGTGGGATTTCACAACAGTCCTTTCCCCATGAATAGAATTAGAGGATGCAACCCTAGAAATAAGGTTAGAAAAAACATCATCCACCAAGATGAAGAGAAATGGGGAGAGGGGATCTCCCTGGCGCAGGCCTCAGGTTGGGGCAAATCCTCGGGTGAGCTCCTCATTGACCTTGATTCTGAAGGAGATGGTTGAGATGCAGTGCATGACTATATCTGTCCATTTAGTGAAAAAACCCATTTTCAGCATCACGACTCTAAGGAAATTCCATTCCACTTTATCATAGGCTTTGGTCATATCCAGTTTCTAGGCCGTGGTTCCTCTTTTCGCGGTGGAGCGTTTTTTCATAGAGTGGAACACTTCATGGGCCACAATTTCATTATCAGTGATCAGTCTCTTGGCCACAAAGGTGCTCTGGTTTTCAGAGATAATATCAGAAAGCCAAGGGTGCAACCGATTGATAAGGATCTTTGAGAAGATCTTATAAGAGACATTGCAGAGGCTGATAGGTCTAAAATCATGGATCGCCATAGGTTTCTTGATTTTGAAAATGAGGACGAGGATAGTTTCATTGATGGCGGAAATGCTTGTATTCCCTGCCCAGATATTTTTCATCATTTTGTAGATGTTGGGACCGATGATGTGCCAGTATTGTTTAAAAAATAGGGTGTGGAATCCATCCAGTACTAGGGCTTTAGTGGGGTGGATATGTTTAAGAGCCAAGCGTATCTCGTCATTCGTCACATCTTTGGTAAGCTGCCGATTGATCTCTTCAGTGATCACAGGTCTGATGCATTCTTCCACCTCAGCAGATGTGAAAGGAGTTCCTGTAGAGAAAAGGTTCTCTAAGTAGCATGACAAAGCTCCATGAATTCCAATGGTGTCAAAAAATTTTCTTCCATCTGGTTGTGAGATACACATGATAGAATTTTTTCGGTGCCTAGCTGAAGCTTTCTGGTGAAAATACCTTGTATTAGCGTCCCCTTCTTTAATGTGGATGACCCATGCCCACATATCCTAGAAGATTTCCTTAACACGCAGGGTCACGTCCATCTCTCTTTGAGTGGCACCAATCTTGGAGAGATTTCAATTGGATGGGGGTTTCCTGAGTAGGTTGTGCAGTTTCTTTTCAAGGACATCACAATGCCTATCAGGGTGGCAGAATTTCTTATTGCTCCAAGATCTCATATCAGATGATACCTATTATATATTGAGGCCAACATCTTCGTGAGAACTCTTCCAGCTTGATCGGACCACCTCTTCGAATTCCTGGTCTTTTGACCAGAAGCTCTCAAATCTGAAGGGTCTACTAGAATACCTGTTACGTTTGCCTTGAGTGCAGTCAATGAAAATTGGGCAGTGGTTCGAACATTTGAGCATTATGTGGCCGATGTGGAACATGCTGAAGAGATTTATCCAATCAGTTGATCCCATAAATCTGTCAAGTCGCTCAGCAATGCGGGTACCATCCGTATTACCTCGGAACCATGTGAAGGGATTACCCATGTATCCCAGATCGACTAGGTCCGCCCTAGATACCGTGTCCTTAAAATTTGACATCGGCGCATAGGGTCGGACAGTTCCACCCCGTTTTTCCTTGTGGAACATAATCTCATTGAATTCCCCTCTGAAGATAATATGGCTCAGGAGATCATGACGCAGCTTGCATAGAAGATCCCAGGATTTCCCCTTCTCATTATGGGACGTCCAGCCATAGAATCCCACAAAAGTCCAAGGCGGGGTGTGGTCCGCCTGAATGGCTGCAGCCACATGGTGCGAGGAGAAGGAAAATATCTTGACGTCGATATTTTCCTTCCATAGGAGACAGAGTCCCCCATAATGGCCTTGTATGGAGACCGAGAGGCAGCCTTGGAAGCCGCATTTCAGAGCAATGCCAGTGGTGTCCTTGTTTTCCAGTATGGTTTCAGATAGGAAAACAATATCAAGGTGACTTTGGGCGCAATTGCGCTGAAGCATGCGGACCGTTCATGGGTTTCCAAGCCCACGACATTTCCAGCATAAGACAATCATTGATCTAGGCGGGGCTGGGCCTCACCCACCTCCGCCTTTGAGCTCTTCGAACATGATTTTCCACCCATCATTTTCCTTCTTTTTAAAGTTGAATTTTGAAGTTTTGGGGTGGAATTTGAAGCTTTAATGGGTTAATGTTTGGGGTGTTTTAAATTTGATATCGAGTATTATAAAGTTCCCACTAACCTTAAAGTGGTTTATTCAGAAAATGGAAAAAAATGAATTTGGTCAGTTCCCTGGGTTTAGGGTCTTCCAGTTTACCGTATCTTTCTTCATGTTGCACCCTTTTCCAGTTTTGATGGGTGATTGGGCCAGGTGGTGGAGTTCCTGTCATCCCATATTCACCCTATGGTAGGATGTATGACTTGGTCCTTTCTGGATCAGGATCGGGATCGGGTGGTTCAAAGTGTATTTGCTTTGTATTTGGTATTTTTTCTGGTGAGTCTTCTGGTGTCGTCATCAGCTCTGTAAATGTTGGGACAGTTCCCTTTAGGGAGTTAGGATATATGCCGGTTCCCTTTGAGTGGTTGGTCCATCTTTAGGGATTTTTGGTGGTCCAAGAATAAATAATTTTTCATGTATAGTTTCTTCCCGTCTGGTATGGGCCCATGTGAGATGGTCGTGGTCCTTTTGTTTCTCCGTCTCAGGGATGAAGGCATATCTAGTCGATTTGGCTCAGAGCCATGGGCCATACTGAAGGATGAGAATACCTGAATCATTCCTTTGCTTTGAGACACACACACTTTCCATATGGCCGAGACGTCCACAAAAGAAATAGAAGATTGAGAGTTTCTCAAACTTGAATGATATCCAGGTGTTGGTGTCATCTAATTTCAAAAATTTAAGAATCCGGATCTTCGTTTCAGGTACGCTTTTCCTTTTTCTGGAGTTTTTAAGAAAAATGGAGTTTTTGGAAAATTTCGAAGTACAGTCCGTGTACTCTTCTCCATCTCGAAGCCGTGTGCTGGCCATGCCCGGGCTACACACACGGTGTGTAGGGGTGACGTGTAGGTCGTTTTTGGCGAAGTACGGAAAAACCTAGTACATGCCGTGTACTCTAAAAGTACATGCCATGTACTTTTTTTTACTAAACACACTGGGGTCGTGCTTGACGGACAGAACACACCCCTTCTCCAGGTTCTTCGTCCAAGAGTGACCCGTACGGCCGGATCTTCCCCAAGCCCCCGCTTCTCCGATTCGAGCACGGTCTATTGCATTGGAAGCGCAGCAGTGAGTTCTTCCCTCTGCTTGAGCATTGTTTTCTAATTCTTACTCTTTCTCAAGATATCTATGGTTGAAAATTTTGTGCATTTTCTCAGATCTATGACGTTATAGAGGGAATTAGCCGTCGTGGTTCAAGTATATCAATCTCCTAGGATCGAGGTAGGTGGTTTGTGCCTTACTGTTCAAAGTCTCTGAGTTTTATGTGTGAATTTTTACCAATACCCGTGAACGGGGTATTGCGTTTTTACCTTTTTGCCCTTGTTGTTTTCCTTCCTTGCTCATATGCTTGTGTAGAGGTAATTTGACCATGTTAGAGGATAATTTTTTGTGCTTGGATGTACTTTCCTTTCTTTGTTCTGTTTACGACCTTTGGTTCTTGTTTGCCTTTGGCTATTACACCTGTTTCATGCCTTGCGGTTATAGGTTGAAGTGAAACTCATGACATACTTGTTGCCTTGTAGACTGTTTAGCTATGTAGCTCTATAGGTGTACTCTGGTTATCCAAGTAGCACTATAGGTGTACTTTGGCCTTATAGCATTATTATGCACTGACTGGCACGGGGCTGACAGAACCTGGTGCTATAGAATATAAGGGATAGACCGAGTGAGCTTCCCAGAGAGTCTTAGATATTACAGTCTATAGAGGGGATGGACCGAGTGAGATCCCAGAGAGTCTTAGATTTTATAGAATATAGGAGGGTAGATCGAGTGAGATTCCTCAGAGAGTCTTACCTTGTTTGAATCTTTTTAAGAAACTTCCCAGGCTAGAGGAGGAATTGACCGAGTGAGCTTCCTCAGAGAGTATGTGGTATACCTAAGGCTATAGGAGGAATTGACCGAGATAGCTTCCTCAGAGAGTCTCTAGACCTTGGGGCTAAGAGGGTTAGACCACGTGATCTTCCTCAAGAGAGTCCCTAACTACCCAAGACTATGAGGGGAATTGACCGAGTGAGCTTCCCCAGAGAGTCTCATAAATGCGTATGACCAAGCCAGAGGGGTTAGGATGAGCGCACTGCCCAGAGGGTTGTGGTACTTCTTGGTTAGGACCAAAGGGGATGGTTGCGAGTACTTCCCAGAGGGTTTACTGCTTCTTAGCTGTTGTTTCACTGCTGTTGATTGGTTGTAGACTGTTTTTCTACTATGTATCATACTTTTTTATTGCTTACTATTACTGCCTATTTCTTCTTGTTGTTGTTTACTGCTTATTGTACTTTTACCTACCATATACTCACTGACTGTTAGGCACGGATCTTCGGGTGAATTCCTACTGGGATTTTATCTCACACCCTATTTGGGCCATGCTTTTGGGCCCAAGTAGACTATGTTGTTGCAGGTGTAGATAAGGGAAAGCGCCATTCGACTTCTGGAACTTGATTTCTTGGAGCATGAGAACATGGGACCGAGCTTTGGCTCGTGATGCTGAGGAGATGTTTCCTTTTGTTTTGTACTTGTTTTGGTACTGTAGTGTTTTCCAACATTGTGACTTGTTTGGTTGCTTTCTTAGTTATGTATCATGCATCATTTATTATATACATATGTTCTCCAGTTTTTTGATTTAGTATTCCACTGTTATATTGTTGGTTGTTACTGCTTCCGCTATTGTATGTTTATTCTTCTTCCACTGTGTACTCTGCCAATGAGGGAATAGTTTCCCCACTATCACATCCAAGGCCCTAACTGCTAGTCGGAAGCCTCTGGTGTTTGGAAAAATGTGCTTGAGTCCATGTGACCAACCGGGTACGAGGCGGCTCTAGGTGGCTTCCAGAACCGGGATGTTACAAAGTGGTATCATAGACATTCTTTTCTCTTGCATTACTATTTGGAGACTTAGATAGGGATAGGAAAAATTCGGTACTTGGTAATGAGCTATGCCCAGGAGTAGCTAACCCGTGTACCGGGAAAGGCCATACTACCTCGTTTATTGCAGTTTTCTGGTTTTGAGATTTTACGGTTGATACAATTTCACCTAGAGTGATTCACATGCTTTGTACTATTATTGTTTTGATATTATGATTCTATTTCTATCGAAACATGATGAGATGAGTGTATGCCATCTCATGCATCATATAGGCACTTGTACAAATCACATGCCATGCATTATTTCCATGCCATTTAGGGTGCATTAGCGATTTCATGCTGTTGTGATAGATGTTGTGTAGATTATGTATGATGTTGTGATAGATGCTTGATAGAATCTCTGCTGCTTGTTAGAGAATTTTTTGTATTGTACTTTGTTTAAATGAATGTAAAATTTTGATTCTTGAGGTGTTATGGGCCCTCTTGAATCGGAAATTGGTGGATCATGATCCTGTTTTCTCTTGTACATGACTGTAAGGGATGCCAAGCTTTGATTCGCGGGGAGTATGGGCCCTCACGGATCAGAATTTGGCACCTATTTGCTTTGTTTTTCATGTTTCTAGGCTTCTGTGCAGTTTCTGAGCTACTGCCCAGAAAAACCTAGAATACACGGCGTGTACTTTCTAGTTACACGCCATGTAGTTTTTAGGCCTTGTTACTGACTGTGTGTGTAGGAACACGGTGTTGTGAAAATAAAGTCAGGATCACGCCATGTACGGTATGTACACGCTGTGTAGTGTAGAGCCTTGTACCCGGTCGTGTCACTAACAACACTGGTCGGGGAATATCGTGTAGAATACGACATGTTGTAAAGGAACACACCGTGTAGTTCTGTCCAGGTATCCATCCATCTCACGAACAACACGGGTCGGCGTGACCTTCTCTTAGACACGCCGTGTTGCTTTTGGAACACGCTGTGTAGTCTTTCCTAGGTACCCGACCGTGTCACAAACAACACGGGTCGGCGTGACATTCTCTTAGACACATCATGTTGCTTTTGGAACACGCCGTGTAGTCTTGCCCAGGTACCTGGCCGTGTCACGACCAACATGGGACAATGTCACCTTTTTCTATACACGCCGTGTTTGTTCAGAACACACCGTGTAAGGGCCAGCCGTGTAGAC
Source organism: Viscum album (assembly GCA_963277665.1). Classification (NCBI taxonomy): domain Eukaryota; kingdom Viridiplantae; phylum Streptophyta; class Magnoliopsida; order Santalales; family Viscaceae; genus Viscum; species Viscum album. The sequence continues at coordinate 388,969,987 of OY728129.1, read as the reverse complement.
GACTGTGTAACTAACAACACAGGCCACCCAGTCTATGTCTAGTACACGCTGTGTCCCTAGGGAACATGCCGTGTAGTCTGAGGTTAGTTTGAACCATGTGAGTTATCCATGTAAGGAGACTCGGGTAGGGGAATAGTTTTCAAGTACACAACGTGTGTTGGGTCAACATGCCGTGTAGTTTGAGATGTTACACGACCTATCGGGTAGGGGTACACGCCCATGTTAATGGCTTAAGTAGACACGCCGTGTAGTTTTTATACATGCCGTGTAGTCGTGTTTTATAAAACTTGATAGTTTCTTCCCCCTGCTCTCGTTTTGTAGTCTTGTGTTCTCTATCCTTATTTTTGATCTAAGGTATACTTTTGATCTTTCAGAGCGATGCCTCTGTGATATCCTCCGGTTGTACGTCTGTTGTTAGGCAGTGATCAGACGCCAGATATGGCTGATCAGGGACTTCCTGCTGATCCTCCAGTCAAGCCAGCCTTGGCACCAACTGTCATACCCGTTGCAGGCGCCGAGGCGCAGTTCAGGGAGGACTTTATGAGGATTATGCAGACCTTCCAGGGAGCGCCGCCTCATTCCCCATCGATGGATGAGTCGACGTGGGTTTTCCAGCAGCAGCATCCTCCTACGTTTACAAGGGATGGAGGACCTCAGGCTGCAGAGTCGTGGATAGAGTCCACACTGACCATCTTTGAGAACCTAGAGATCCCTCCATATAAAATGGTAAAGATAGCTACTTATATGCTTCGGGACACCTCCAAGAGGTGGTGGGAGGTGATCTCACGGTCAGGGCGTCAACAGGATATGTCTTGGGACGAGTTTCGACTCACCTTCTATGACTAATTCTATCCGAAGACCCTGAGGGCCGATTGAGCCCAGGAGTTTATGAGTCTGTAGCAGGGTACTCTCTCTGTTATGGAGTATTCATCTCACTTCACTGAGCTGGAGCGTTTCACACCGATCCCAGCAAATGATGAGTTGTTCCTTGCTGGGAAGTTTGAGGATGGTCTTAAGCAGGAGATCCGTTCCCAGGTCAATATCTTCCAGTTGAATTCGATATCCTCCATCATCAACCAGGCGCTGATCACTGAGCGCAATCTGAGAGATTATGGAGCAGTGAGCCAGGGCGGTTTGGTATCCAGAGCTGGTGTTCCTCATACTGACACTAGGAATCGTCGCAGAGAGTCTTTTCGAGGAGATCGAGGTTCATGGGATGCGTCTTCTGGTAGCCAGGTTGTATGCTACCCGTGCGGTAGGAGTGGGCATACTAGGCCTCAGTGCCAGAGGGATCCGATGGAGTGCCAGTCTTGCGAAAAGATGGGCCATCTTCAGCGTTTCTGTCACATCTTCTCACCTTCAGCTGGTGGTAGGGGTTCCTCTATGACCCCGTGTTCTGGAGATTCTTCACCAGTTACCCACCAGTGAGGGAACTAGAGTTCTTCCGGCTGTTCAGGCCAAGGTGGAAGTCGCGGCCGTGGTGGTGAGTCACCAGGTCATCAGCGACAGTAGAGTGAATCAGCTCAGAGCAGTCAGCCAGGGGCGTAGGGCCGCGGTGCAAACCAGTCTTTCGTCGTGGAGCAGACCTATCAGGAGCAGGATCCTAGCCCATCTATAGTTTGAGGTACGATCTTCTTAGCCTCAGTTTTGTCTTCAGTTCTTTTCAATACTGGTTCCTCCCATAGCTTTATCTCTGTTGCGGTTGTGGAGAGCCTTGGGCTTTGTATCTTTTCATCTTCTGACTTGTAGACTCTTGAAACACCGTTGGGAATGAGGAAATCTAGCGTACGTCAGTGCAGAGAGTGCCCTCTCGAGGTTGCAGGGTGTCATTTCTTATGGGACCTCTATGTCCTAGAGATTATGGGCTATGAAGTCATTCTCAGGATGGACTGGTTGGTTCCCTTCCAGGCAGTCATTGATTTCTATCGCTGTAGGGTGAGTTTCATATCACCAGAGGGTGGATCCTTCCTTTATAGAAGCGAGTGGGATGTCTAGGTGGGTAGAGCTAGACCAGAGCGTCATGGGCTAGTGGAAGTTACAGCCCCGATTTCCAGTCTTTATCTAGATGACCAGGGGACTTCATAGTTAGACTTTCCTCCAGTGGTGGATCATTTCAGGGATGTCTTTCCAGAAGACTTTTCAGGTTTACCTCCGGAGCGTGAGGTAGACTTCTCGATTGAGCTCATGCCAGGAGCGGCAATGATGTCCATTCCTCCTTATCGGATGGCTACACCTGAGTTGTAGGAGCTCAACAAGCAGTTGGAGGAGTTGCAGGCGAAGGGTTTCATCCGACCCAGTACTTCTCCTCGGGGTTCGCCTATCCTGTTTGCGAAGAAGGAAGACGGTACCCTTCGTATTTGTGTGGATTATCGAAATCTGAACTAGTTGATGGTCAAGAACCGATATCCGTTGCCAAGGATCGATGACCTATTTGATCAGCTTCAAGGAGCCCAGGTGTTCTCGAAGATCGACTTGAGGTCCGGTTATTATCAGTTCTACATTAGACCATCAGATATACCCCTGACAGCTTCCAGGAGCAGGTATGGTCTTTACGAATATACAGTCATGTCGTTCGGTCTTACAAATGCACATGTAGTCTTCATGGGACTGATGAACCGAGTGTTCAATTCGTACTTGGACTCCTTTGTTGTGGTCTTCGTGGAAGATATCTTGGTGTACTCTCACACTCGACATGACCATGCCACACATCTTGAGATCGTTCTGAGTACACTGAGAGAGCATCGACTGTATGCTAAACTCTCGAAGTTCCACTTTTGGATAGATCAGATTCACTTCCTGGGTGATGTTATCTCAGATACAGGAGTGTCAGTGGACCCAAAGAAAGTGAGAGCTGTAGTTTTCTAGGAGCATCCGAAGAACATCTTCGAGGTGCGGAGTTTCCTAGGGCTGGCCGGATACTACAGATGCTTCATTCAGGACTTCTCACGCCTATCAGCACCGTTGACAGGTCTGACTAAGAAGAAGGTGAAGTTTTTATGGTCAGATTCTTGTGAGTCAGCCTTTCATGAGCTAAAAGGGAGGTTGACGTCAGCACCGATACAAGTCTTGCCAGATCCGGGCAAGGGCTACATTGTTTACTGTGATGCTTCAGGTATCGGGCTAGGAGCTGTGCTCATGCAGGGAGATGGAGTCTTTGCATATGGGTCTTGGCATTTGAGGCCACATGAGAGGAATTACCCTATACACGATCTGGAGTTGGCAGCAGTTGTTCATGCTTTACGCTGTTGGAGACACTATCTTCTGGGAGAGCACTTTGTGGTTTTCACCGAGCACAAGAGTCTCAAGTACATCTTTACTCAGCGTGATCTGAATCTGAGACAGTGCAGGTGGGTCGAGTATCTTCAGTCCTTTGACTTCGATCTCGCCTATACGCTGGGAAAGGGCAACGTAGTGGCTGATGCTTTGAGCAGGAGAACTCAGATTCAGGCAGTTCAAGAGGCCAGCAGTGAGTGGTAGCTTATGGCTCTATTCTCTGAGATGCATCTAGAGGTGCATGACAGGCAGGGATAGACTGTCCTATCTTCTGTGGATGTTACCTCTTCACTTCTTGATCGGGTATGAATGAGTCAGCTATCAGATTCAGAGGACTTAGTTCTACGGGAGAGTGTGTCAGGAGGGGACCCTCTTCCTGGATGGATAGTGGGCGAGGATGTGATCTTGCATTTCCAGGGATGCGTGTGGGTACCAACAGACATACACGAGGAGCTGATGAGGGATTTCCATTCCTCAGTTTGGGCAGTTCATCCTGGCATCACCAAGATGTATCAGGATCTACATCGCCAGTACTGGTGGCCAGGTATGAAGAGAGATGTTGCTGGTTTTCTCATGAGATGTTCTACTTGTCAGCAGGTGAAAGCAGAGCATTAGTGACCAGTAGAGATTTTACAGTAATTACCCATTCCAGAGTGGAAGTGGAACGATGTCGCGATGGACTTCGTGACCAGGTTACTGAGGTCTCCTCGGGTAAGTGATGTAACGCCCTGACCCCAGTTTCCTAGAGTCAGTGCATTAGTACATAACATTGGCATGATCACAAGAAAGATCAAGTCTCGAAAGACCGATTAGTTTAGTAGATTTGGAATAATTAGATACATTAATAAAGTTTACATTACATCATAAAATGAAAACTACAACAATATAGTCTCCATAGTCCACACTCTTATCCCCTCATACTATCCCTGCAGGTCATTCATAAAATTTTTCTTCACATCCTGGAAAAAATAAAACATAGAAACGGGTGAGATCAAATGCCTAGCAAGGATAACAATATAGCAGAAACTTTCATAAATAAGCATAAACATTTAAGGTAATGTATAACTAAAATAAAAGCCTTTTAAAACTTGAACTTCAGCATAATATGGCAGAAATAAAATGAAATAATGCCATATACTTATTCACATGGATATTCTACTAGTTGAATAATCACATGCAATATCAATAACCACTTTCATAATGATGGAATGCATAATGCCATACTATCATAACCACATATCCAAGGCCTCGTGCCAAGACTACAAATAAGATTTTGTCAAGGCCTTGTGCCAAGACACTAGTTTGTCTCATGAGACCTACCGATGCATTGAGGAGCTATAGCGGGCTCCACCTGTCACTTACTAATTCCAATGCATTCCTCATATGAATAGGTTTAAACATAACATAAACATTCGGATTAAAACTAGCATACAAAATGTCAATACTTTCTCCATAAACCATGAATGGTATAAAAATAACACATCCACAGTCAAACATATCACAAAACCTTCAATACAATATGGAAGTTTTGTATCATAATAAATCAACTTCAAATAAGCTTAAAATCCATCAAAGGATGTTGACATAGATGAAATCAAATCTATTTGAGATAAATATCTTTTTTTTAAATCATTTAAAAGTCACGCATTTTTAAAGGAAGTAATTTAAAAGAGATTTTTGAATCAAAGTGTCCCATACCACTTTGAAACTTTTGAAAAGGAATATCATTTCAAAACATTCATGTTCATATACATAAATCCTTAAAATCATTTTGAAAACATGGACATTAATTAAAAAGATTTAGAAAGATAAATCTTTAAAACATTTAAAATTATGATCTTGATAAAGATTACCTTTCACAAATTCTTAAAATATTCATTTTGAAGTCATTTAAAGGTCACATAATTATAAAATAAAAAATTTACATTCAAAATATTCTTATAAGCTTGTAAGGGAAGCTTCGAAGATTTTACAAAGGTGAAAAATAGCCGCACCCGCCGTATAAGTTAAAAAAAAGACATTCTTACCTTAATTTTGTTGAAAAGGGTAAAAGGACATTATTTGGAAAATGACATAAAGATTCATTTATAAAATTCTTATAAAAATTAAAACAAGGGTATAAATTACTTTAACCCATATTCTGTAAAATGGTAAGAATGTTTTGAAATACATTTTTAAGAAACATGGATGTGGATGATAAAGAGGTTCTAGTAGATAATCACGTATAAACAACCTCAGATAATGAAGAGATTGTGAAATAACAGTTACCTTGTACTTTTACTTGGTTAGGGGTAGGTTAAACTCTTGTATTAAGGTGAAATATTTTTTATTAAATTATACAAGAATATAATACATTAATATGATATCATATATGATCTTTTAACATTGCTTTGTTAATAATATCTTAGTATTATCGTCATTTCGGGTGTTAAATTACTCGTTTTCTTTCATATGTTTTGTTACATAAGCCATGTTTGTTATGGATAGATTGTATCTTATTAATATACAGAATGATATCAAGTCCTTAAATACTATTATTAATAATCAAATGATAATTATACTTGAATGGATACGATGGAGAATGAATCTCATCGCGTTCGTGGAGACGGTAGTCCGTACATACGCACGAGCGACAATATCATCCTTTTGATATAAAAATAATATATAATTGGATGTTATATAATATATACAGAATAATTATCATGTTATATTTATTATTTACATGAATTACACATCATTATTATACCCATCCAAATAATAATTTATTGAATAACAATTACACCACGACGTGGAGACGATAAACCGTACGTACGCACGTATGGTGACATGTCATTCAAAGGATGGATAGAATACTGATTATGGTTGTAAAATATTTATAATAACATAATAGTATATAAAATATACTAGAGTTATTATTATATAATGGGAATAACAAAGAAATAATAAGTTGAAGAAGAAAGGAACTTGAAAGAGGGTGGTGAAAACATTACCTCTTATTCGGGTTCTTCCTTTTGATTTGATCAAAAGGAATCCTTAGGTTGGCTTTCTGACTAAAGGAAGGCCTCTAGGATGAATTTAGGGAAGTTTAGAGAGTATTTGGGTAGGTTTTGGCCGAACCAAAAGGCTTTGAAGGTGTGAATTAATGAGAATGGGTAGTGCCCTTTTATAAGAGGGGTGAGGGGCACCTTTGGAAAAGCTAGAAATACTATTTTATAATAAATTCATATTTGGTTTTTAATGGATCCAAAGTGGATTATTTAAATTTTAAGGTGGGTATGGGTCAAAAACCACTCAACCAATAGGTTTTAGATAGGTTTGGGTCACTATATTAACCTTATCTTTTAGTTTTAACTCTTAGTTAATTAGTTTAACAATTACCATGTCACTTTGTATTTTTATATTATATAGTTAATAAAATTACTATATACATCCAAGATACACCCAAGTGGTCCATTAATGATACACCTATCATTATATAAGTCTCTTGGACAAAACTTATATTTTTAGGAATTTAATATCATTTAATAATATAATATTTTTTTTAAAAACTCTTTTATGTCAATTTTGACACTATTCAATAATTGATTTTTGTAAAACTCACAACAGAATGATTATTTCAAAAAAAGTTAATTAAATAAATAATAACATGTAATATTAACCTATAAAATTATTTTTCTTTATAAAAAGTCTCAAATTACATTTATTTGGGTATTTATAATATCAATTATTCTAATTTTTCATTAATTAGGTAATTACTGCATCACCATTGTGTCATAAATAAATTAAATTATTTAATGTCTAAAAATTATAAATAAAATACCATTATGAATTAAATCTTTTTATCTTTCTAATTAATATTTATAGTCGAAAATCAAACATATATAACCCTATGTAAAAATTGTTTTGCTAAAAGATATATGCTTATATCATTTTTGTATTTATTTTAACTTAATTAAAATAAAGTGTCCCTATCACCTACAAGTGGCTCCATGGGGTCCCCAAATCGACCCAAAGATTCCCACGGTCGGACATGTATCCACCAATAAGTTTATGGAATGTTTTAGGGCAATTTAGTATTATTATAATATTATTTTTTAACCCTTATTTACCGGATTTACCCTTTAACCATGGTAAATAAAATATTTACCGAAGTAATTATTCAAAATGTCTAAAAATAATAGTTACATATTTAAACAATTTGGAAATCCTGATTCCAAATATGGAATCCATTTTTCCAAATTCAAAACACAGAAGTGGCAGAAATAAATTTAAAATTAATTCCCGCTGTCAAAACAAAAAGCGTGTTTTTAAGATATAATTACTATAAAAAGATTGATACTTGTTTATGTCCGGCTTAATTGTGAAATTATGTACAATTAACAATATTTTATTAAATGGTAAAAATATATTATAAATATACTTTAAAACCACTCAAATTTATAATTTATCACTTCTAATTATTTTGATTAAAAAAGTTTTTTTTAATTAAAATTTAGTAATTTTCACTATTCATCAAAATATAAAAGTTATCCGAAAAGTACCAAAATTTCACCCTAGGCTAAATTCGATATTCCGAATCCAAAAATGAAGTCCATTTTGAGAGATAAAATTTATAAAATTTCAAAAAGTGGTTATTACTATTCATAACAGCTAGTTTGATTGGTTGTGGTGTGTGTTAGAACTCGAAGTTGCATACAATACACGCTACCGTATTATTCAAAGAGAAGCATACCGTGAAAGGTTTGGGTGTTACATTATAAATTTTTGATGTCCCCATTCTAAAGAATTAATTTATTTAGTCAAATTGAATATATAGAAGTTTAAAATATTGGATTTAAAAAGGGTTCACCATTAAAAGTTGGTAAAAGTGCATTTTTGAAAAATACTTCTTTTATCTGAAAAAAATGAATTTGTTATTAAATTATGTCTAAGAAACTCATAATATGGATTCTAAAATTATAAGGATTATATAAAGTTTAAAATTTAGTTATTACTATTCATAACCTCTTTTGAACGGCTTGTTTGGTAAGTCATGGTGCGCTTGAACTCGGTGTTGCGTGTAGTGCAAGTTATTGAATTATTTTGAAGAAGTAACACACTATGAAATCTTGTGGTGTTACATTCTTCCCGCCTTCAATAAATTGCGTCCTCTCAAGTTGATATTGTTCTTTGAAAATAAGGGTTGAAAATAGAAAATGTCTTTGTGGGAAAACCCACATCGAAAATTTGGTTAATAAAATTTAGTCTTAATAAGAGGAAAAGAGAAATAAAAGGGTCACCACCAAATTATGATCTCGATTAGGAGAACATTGGTGGAAATTAGAGACATATAATTGGAGGAAAAATGTAAATATTTATTATAGCATCCCGCCTTTTTATCACATAAACTTTCATTACATTACACAAAACTGAGGATCTTTAAGGTTTAGTGTCTTGGAAACCAGGAACATAATACATGAAAACAATATAAAAAATTCTTCTTAAAAACTTGAAAGGATTATACTTAAGTTCATCGTAGGTTCATTACTTCATCTCGTAACCTGGGGACATACATCAAAAGAAAGGGTGAGCAGAAGGCCCAGTAAGGGAAACAAGAGAAACATTTTACATGTGAACTTGAGATACTTCAATAAGGTCATGAAAAGAACTTTAAGGCATGAGAAAGAAATCATGAGATATATCATAATAAAAATAACATTTTTCATAACTTGAATATGTGGCTAGAACATTTAATATAGACAATCATGAACATATCACCAAGGTCCACCCCCAAGGTTTCATTTGAAAATTACCAAGGTTATTCACCAAGATATCGTGAAAATTGTAATCTCTAGTGGTTACATCATTACCCAATGCATTGGAGCGCTATCAGGGCGCACCCTTAAATTTGCCTTTATTATAATGTGAGACACATATATCATCATCAAAAATTTCATAAATAACCCATATAGAATAAAATAAATGGGTTTCATTTCATAATCATAAAGTTTTAAAAACTTCTTTAAAGAGATGATCTTTACGTCGCTTTAAACCCACGAAAATGGATAGAGGGTTTCATATATGTAAATCACAGAATTTAAAATATAAAATTTTGGTATATATTTTAATACCCATATAGAATAGTGAGATTTGAGTATTCACTTAAAATTAAAAGAACTTTAGAAAAATAGAGAGACATTTTGAGACGAAAATTCTGCAGCATAACGACTATGTTACAGGGTTTTAGAAAACATTGAAAAGAGAGGGGACATGGGTAAAACATTCATAAATGACCCATAAAACAGTATAGGGACATAATAAGAAGGATACATGAACATGGTAATGAAAATTCAAGGACATACCATTTGAAATGAAAAACATGGAAGGAAGACAAAAATTAGATTTCTCTTATGAAAATTCAGCAGCATAACGGCGTCACATAAACTTCAACCAAAAATGAATTGATGAGATAAAATAGGGTCTCTAATCATATGAACATAACAGATCAGTATGATAGATATAGAGATCATACCCCAACATAATAAAAAGGAACTTCAAAGACTTGACATTAAAGTAGAACTTGAAAATGAGAAGGGTGAAAGAACCACTTAAAAATTCGGCAGCCTAACGATGTCACTTAAAACTTCAAAATACTGAATTGAAGAGATCAAATGGGGTCTCTCATCATATGATCATAAAAGATCAGTATGATAGATATAGAGATCATACCCCAACATAATAAAAAAGAACTTGAAAGACTTGACATGAAAATAGATCTTGAAAACCAGAAGGGTGAAAGAATCACTTAAAAAATTTGGCAGCCTAACGACGCCACTTAAACATTCTTAAAATAAAATGATGGGAGGAAGAGGGGGTCTCTCATAATATGAACATAAAAAGGGAAGTAAGAGAAATATAAAAGAACATTCTTTAACATAAGAACATGGAGCATAAAAGAAGTGACATAAAAGATATTTCTTGAAAAGAAAGAGAGAGGTCGGATCCCTTACCTTAAAATGTAACTCTTAAAACTCAAAGGTTTAGACCTTGAGGGCTTGGGGGCACCTTGGGAGGACTCCTTGGTAGGTAAGGAGACCAGAACTTCGTTGAGGATGGTTTTGGAGTCGAATGGATGGGAGGAGGGCTTGGTATTTATAGGGAAAGTGAGGGGATAAGGCATTAATGGCCAAGGGACACCTCAAAAGTGGTTTTCTCAAAACCATGTGCTCTCCCATGATATTTACCATGAAGTTAGGCCACATGGGGCCCCCAATACAATAATTAATCACCTTGGGTCGTCCAAACCTTAAAATATCTCATGACATCATCATGACACAGTTATGATGTCATTAAACATACCGAAACACTAAATCTGTATTTTTACTATTCACTGAAAATTCATCTTTCTCAGAAAAATCCCAAAATTTCACATTAACCAAATATCAATGCTCTGATTTCAAAAATGAACTCAATTTTATAAAAATAATTTTCTAAATATTTTAAATTTTATTTTTAAATAAATACACAATTCACCGAAAATTCATTTTTTTCAGAACAAACCCCAAAAATTACCTTAACATAATATCGATGCTCTGAGTTCAAAAATGAAATCCATTTTATAAAAATAATTTTCTAAATATTTTTAATTTGATTTTTAATTAAAAAACACTATTCACCTAAAAAAACTAATACTTGAATAATAATTTATGAAACCGTTATTTAACCATTTTATTGAATCACATTACTTAATCAAGGTGCCTAGATTATTTTAACACTTTATTTAAGTGAGGTTACTAATCTATTTGGTCACATTACTAATCCTAAGCAGAAAATCACTATTCATAAATTACTATTCATCAAAAAATAAGTTGATCTTATTAGACTCTAAATTTTGTGCTGAACATAATTGTAGAAGATTATTTTTTGAAAATCATAACACATTTTTAATTATTTAAGGTTTACATAAACATTTTTTAAAATATCCTTTCTCTAAAATTCACCAAAAATAAGCATACTAAATTTATCTAGACATTTGAAAAGTCATAAACATTATCATAAGAAGAAATCCCAATTTTTATTTGTAACAAAGGATTACAAAAGACAGTTACGGTCTCCTTAAATAGCCCCTTATCACCCCAGCATAGGACCTAAGTGTAAGGTGTGCTAAGGTGAGAGAATCTGAGGGAGGCTCAGCCAACATCGCATTAGTAGTAATTTCTATCAGGTTGAACTTCTCAGGAAGGCGATTCCGTTCTAGCTTCACACGATGATGTTCGGCTTGGTTTTGGTCCAGAGCAAAGCCCAGTGGTGCCACCTTCTTCCCATGTTCTGTTAAATGGGATTCGATCGGTCCAAGACTACTGGGTGAGGCCATAGAATCTTCTTTCTATAATAATTAACCAAGATTACTTGTATTTAGAGACAAAAATCAAAACGTTTAGTTTCCAACGGTCATATTTACCAATGGTCATATAACAGTCAAAACCCAACGGTCTCATTTTAATTATACTCATGTTATCAAATGAAACATTTTTGTTGAGTATAAAATAACAAATAAAATTAGGAAGCAAGATTTATTCAAAATTTTGGGTCGTTACAATCTTCCCCCCTTAAGAAATTGCGTCCTCGCAATTTTTAAAATTGGGTTTTGAAATTTCATTGAAAGTCCCACATCGGAAAAGGAGTCAGTAAAACTATTACTTTAAAATAAAGAAAGGGAAGTACAAAGGTCACCTCAGTTAACCCATACTAGGATTCCATATAGAAAAACATGGACATGGAGGAGAAAACAAAGGGTCAAGTTCTGAGGGAGAGTGATAGAAAACATGATTAGGAGAAAGTTAACCATAAGAAAATCCCAAACTTATGATATGTGTAAACGGTCTTTGATTACCTAGTAGGAAATATAAACCAACAATGTTTTTGTTTTACGTTCCTTTTCATAATTTTGAGGAATTCATTTACTACATAGAACAAAAACATAAGAAAATATACCAACCTTCATTTAGAGTTTCATCCTTTAATAAGTTTCTACCCAAAACTAATCTTTTCTCTAAACAATGAGCATTCAAAAATACTTGGTCTCATAAAAACACAAAAATCATCTTCTAGAGAATCACATAATCCACAAAAGATTAACTATCCATTTCTTCTATCTTTAAACATTATCCCAAAAACAGAAAGGGTAATGTAAAACAACTCTTCAAAAATAAATAATCCCATAGGAATGGAAACTACTTTTAAATATTCAAAGTTCCATGGTACTACCCAAAGTTCCTCATAGACCATTCCATAAATAACGGTCCTTAAAATTCCTCAAAATAAACCAAACTAAGCTTGAAACCCAAGTAAAAGAAGGCTTTGATAACACAGTCTTCCAAAATAAACTTCATTGTTCATCTCCAAACAACATCAACCACTCCCAACATCTTATAACAAAAGTATCTAACCTAAACATATTTTACCCAAGATAGGTTAATCATTCCCATAAGTAACCTAAATTACTATAAGTCCACCTTAAATTCATCGATTCTTCAAAATATAAGTCAACCTTACTCCTCAATGAAAATACCGTAGTAATCTATTTACCTTGATCATATAGGGTCCCCAAAATAGTAAACTTCTTCCAAAATAATAATCATCTTTTAATCCCCTAATAATCTTTGTCCTACTAATACGGAAATCGTCGCATTTCCTATCACATTGGTTGTTGGGGCATGTTCTTCAATTTACCACCATTAACTAAGAAGAGAAAGTATAATTAGAGGCTTAAATACTTAACCAATAATCATGAAAAGGAACTTAAAGCATATAAGGATAACTTGTAGAAGAAAAGTATACCCTAACTTGTGATCCCCTAGGTTTCAAACTAGGTTATCCATGATCATAAATTATTATGTGAATCTTTATTTTATTTTATCTTTGTTCCTTTAATAATGGTTCATACTAAGCTTATGAATTTACCAAAGCATATCCCCCAGGAGTGTCGTAACCAAGAGTGCAACAAGGCCCGTTGTCGTGTACCAATTCCCGTTAGAGTCTAGCTCAAAGCGGTGTTTTCGGGTTTTACCCCTATTTACATCTGTGCCAGAGCCACCTCTACCTGCTCGTATCCAGACATGGATGTATTTGCTTGGCAACCCCTTACTCAATACTCACCAAAATACCAGGAAGATTTCCTATATTTAAACTTTTCTATAGGGTTCTTCCTAGAGTTTTCATATCCTAATTTCCAAAAATAACTAAACCTCCCTTTGATACCAACTATAGCATCCCACCTTTTTATCATATAAACTTTCATTACATTACACAAAACTGAGGATCTTTAAGGTTTAGTGTCTTGGAAACCAGGAACATAATACATGAAAAAAATATAAAAAATTCTTCTTAAACACCTGAAAGGCTTCTCCTTAAGTTCATCCTAGGTTCATTACTTCATCTTGTAACCTGGGGACATACATCAAAATAAAGGGTGAGCAGAAGGCCCAATAAGGGAAACAAGAGAAACATTTTACATGTGAACTTGAGATACTTCAATAAGGTCATGAAAAGAACTTTAAGGCATGAGAAAGAAATCATGAGATATATCATAATAAAAATAACATTTTTCATAACTTGAAGATGTGGATAGAACATTTAATATAGAAAATCATGAACATATCACCAAGGTCCATCCCCAAGGTGTCATTTGAAAATTACCAAGGTTATTCACCAAGATATCGTGAAAATTGTAATCTCTAGTGGTTACATCATTACCCAATGCATTGGAGCGCTATCAGGGCGCACCCTTAAATTTGACTTTATTATCATGTGATCCACATATATCATCATAAAAAATTTCATAAATAACCCATATAGCATAAAATAAATGGGTTTCATTTCATAATCATAACGTTTTAAAAAATTCTTTAAAGACATGATCTTTACGTCGCATTAAACCCACAGAAATGGAAAGAGGGTGTCATGTATGTAAATCCAAGAATTTAAAATATAACATTTTCGTATATATTTGAATACCCATATATAATATAGAGCTTTGAGTATTCACTTAAAATTAAAAGAACTTTAGAAAAATAGAGATACATTTTGAGACGAAAATTCTGCAGCATAACGGTTATGTTACAGGGTTTTAGAAAACATTGAAAAGAGAGGGGACATGGGTCAAACATTCATAAATGACCCATAAAACAGTAGAGGGACATAATAAGATGGATACATGAACATGGTAATGAAAATTCAAGGACATACCATTTGAAATGAAAAACATGGAAGGAGGACAAAAATTAGATTTCTCTTATGAAAATTCGGCAGCATAACGACGCCACATAAACTTCAACCAAAAATGAATTGATGAGATAAAATAGGGTCTCTCATCATATGAACATAAAAGATCAGTATGATAGATATATAGATCATACCCCAACATAATAAAAAGGAACTTGAAAGACTTGACATTAAAGTAGAACTTGAAAATGAGAAGGGTGAAAGAACCACTTAAAAATTCGGCAGCCTAACGGTGTCACTTAAAACTTCAAAATACTGAATTGAAGAGACCAAATGGGGTCTCTCATCATATTATCATAAAAGATCAGTATTATAGATATAGATATCATACCACAACATAATAAAAAGGAACTTGAAAGACTTTACATGAAAATAGATCTTGAAAACGAGAAGGGTGAAAGAATCCCTTAAAAAATTCGGCAGCCTAACGACACCACTTAAACATTCTTAAAATAAAATGATGATAGGAAGAGGGGGTCTCTCATCATATGAACATAAAAAGCGCAGTAAGAGGAATATAAAATAACATCCTTTAATATAAGAACATGGAGCATAAAAGAAATGACATAAAAGAGATTTCTTGAAAAGAAAGAGAGAGGTCAGATCCCTTACCTTAAAATGTAACTCTTAAAACTCAATGGTTTGGACCATGAGGGCTTGGGGGCACCTTGGGAGGACTCCCTGGGAGGTAAGGAGACCATAACTTCGTTGAGGATGGTTTTGGAGTCGAATGGATGAGAGGAGGGCTTGGTATTTATAGGGAAAGTGAGGGGATAAGGCATTAATGGCCAAGGGACACCTCAAAAGTGGTTTTCTCAAAACCATGTGCTCTCCCATGATATTTCCCATGAAGTTAGGCCACATGGGGCCCCCAATACAATAATTCATCACCTTGGGTCGGACAAACCTTAAAATATCTCATGACATCATCATTACACAGTTATGATGTCATTAAACATACCGAAACCCTAAATCTGTATTTTTACTATTCACTGAAAATTCATCTTTCTCAGAAAAAGCCCAAAATTTCACATTAACCAAATATCAATGCTCTGATTTCAAAAATGAACTCAATTTTATAAAAATAATTTTCCAATTATTTTAAATTTTATTTTTAAATAAATACACTATTCACCGAAAATTCATTTTTTTCAGAAAAAACCCCAAAAATTACCTTAACATAATATCGATGCTCTGAGTTCAAAAATGAAATCCATTTTATAAAAATAATTTTCTAAATATTTTTAATTTGATTTTTAATTAAAAAACACTATTCACCCGAAAAAACTAATACTTGAATTATAATTTATGAAACTGTTATTTAACCATTTTATTGAATCACATTACTTAATCAAGGTGCCTAGATTATTTTAATACTTTCTTTAAGTGAGGTTACTAATCTATTTGGTCACATTACTAATCCTAAGCATAAAATCACTATTCATAATTTACTATTCATCAAAAAATAAGTTGATCTTATTAGACTCTAAATTTTGTGCTGAACATAATTGTAGAAGACCATTTTTTGAAAATCATAACACATTTTTAATTATTTAAGGTTTACATAAACATTTTTTAAAATATCCTTTCTCTAAAATTCACAAAAAATATGCATACTAAATTTATCCGGACATTTGAAAAGTCATAAAAATTATCATAAGAAGAAATCCCAATTTTTATTTATAACAAAGGATTACACAAGGCAGTTACGGTCTCCTTAAATAGCCCCTTATCACCCCAGCATAGGACCTAAGTGTAAGGTGTGCTAAGGTGAGAGAATCTTAGGAAGGCTCGGCCAACATCGCATGAGTAGTAATTTCTATTAGGTTGAACTTCTCGGGAAGGCAATTCCGTTCTAGCTTCACACGATGATGTTCGGCTTGGGTATGGTCCAGAGCAAAGCCAAGTGGTGTCACCTCCTTCCCATGTTCTGTTAGATGGGCTTCGATTGGTCCAAGACTGCTGGGTGAGGCCATCAAATCTTCTTTCTATAATAATTAACCAAGATTACTTGTATTTAGAGACAAAAATCAAAATGTTTAGTTTCCAACGGTCATATTGACCAATGGTCATATAAAAGTCAAAACCCAATGGTCTCATTTTAATTATACTCATGTTATCAAATGAAACATTTTTTTGAGTATAAAATAACACATAAAATTAGGAAACAAGATTTATTCAAAATTTCGGGTCGTTACAATCTTCCCCCCTTAAGAAATTACATCCTCACAATTTTTAAAATTGGGTTTTGAAATTTAATTGAAAGTCCCACATCGGAAAAGGAGTCAGTAAAATTATTACTTTAAAAGAAAGAAAGGGAAGTACAAAGGTCACCTGAGTTAACCCACACTAGGATTCCATATAGAAAAACATGGACATGGAGGAGAAAACAAAGGGTCAAGTTCTGAGGGAGAGTGATAGAAAACATGATTAGGAGAAAGTTAACCATAAGAAAATCCCAAACTTATGATGTGTGTAAATGGTCTTTGATTACCTAGTAGGAAACGTAAACCAATAATGTTTTTGTTTTACGTTCCTTTTCATAATTTTCAGGAATTCATTTACTACATAGAACAAAAACATAAGAAAATATACCTACCTTCATTTAGAGTTTCATCCTTTAATAAGTTTCTACCCAAAACTAATCTTTTCTCCAAACAATGAGCATTCAAAACTACTTGGTCTCATCAAAACACAACAATCATCTGCTAGAGAATCACATAATCCACAAAGGATTAACTATCCATTTCTTCTATCTTTAAACATTATCCCAAAAATAGAAAGGGTAATGTAAAACAACTCTTCAAAAATAAATAATCCCATAGGAATGGAAACTACTTTTAAATATTCAAAGTTACATGGTGCTAACCCAAGTTTCTCATAGACCATTCCATAAATAACGGTCCTTAAAATTCCTCAAAATAAACCAACTAAGATTGAAACCCATGTACAAGAAGGATTTAAAAACATAGTCTTCCAAAATAAACTTCATTGTTCATCTCCAAACAACATCAACCACTCCCAACATCTTATAACAAAAGTATCTAACCTAAACATATTTTACCCAAGATAGGTTAGTCATTCCCATAAGTAACCTAAATTACTATAAGTCCACCTTAAATTCATCGATTCTTCAAAATATAAGCCAACCTTACTCCTCAATGAAAATACCGTAGTAATCTATTTACCTCGATCATATAGGGTCTCCAAAATAGTGAACGTCTTCCAAAATAATAATCATCTTTTAATACCCTAATAATCTCTGTCCTATTAATATGGAAATCATCGCATTTCCCATCACATTGGTTGTTGGGGCACGTTGTTCCCTTTCCCACCATTAACTAATAAGAGAAAGTATAATTAGAGGCTTAACTACTTAACCAATAATCATGAAAAGGAACTTAAATGAAAGAAATAATTATAATGATACAGTAGTGACATATTCCAAGTCATAGATATTACTGGATGATTATAGATTGATATAGAACAACAAATTTAAATATCTAGAACTTTAAATATTTATAAAGAAAGAAATAATTATAATAATTTACTTTTAAATGAAATTAAAATTAAATCATATATATTATTTGAGATGAACAAAATGATTAGAATTATTTTGTAATTAAATACATCCTCTTGAATTTTTTGAAATTTGAAAATTTGGTTTATTTTGGTTAAAACATCCATCTTTTTGAATCTACGCACAATCTTGAAAATTTCCAAAATCTCATTGAATATTAAAATTTTTATTTGGATTATTACCTAATAAAGATTTCAAATATGATATCTTTCATAAATTTACAATTTTAATTACTATAATCGATGTGATTACTTTATTTCAAACATTGTAGAAACATTGTGAAAAACTAAATAATTTGTTTTGATATATGTAATGATAGTGAAATCCTATTATATATACCATAATAATTATCCAGTTTTAGAAATCCATAAGTTTCTTATGATCATTTATAGTGAAAAAGAGTGAATTATTTCTATTGATGAATCCATTTTAAAAAATAATGGTTTATGGTATGGGAATTTTTAAAATAAAAAAATAAATGTTATAATACTTTAAATTCATATAATTATTTGTCAATATATTTTCTAACAAGTTATTGACGCAATGAAAATTTATATAAAAAATTATGACTATATGTGTGTATATATAATGAATATCCATTTAGGATTCTAAAATCATACTTTATATGTATTTATTTATTTAGTTAAATATGAATATTACCGAATCAAATATGATTGATGTGAATCGAAAATGGATGGATACTAATCGTATGAAAAAAGGGTATTAGGATGGGGTGAAAGAGTACATCAATTTTTCAAAATATTGTTCATATGAACCTTATAAAATCATTTTCTCATGTTTACATTGTTTTTATTCAATACTAATTAGTTTATAGGAGTTGGAAGAACACTTGATCTGTTATAGAATAGATCAAAGTTATAAATGTTGGAATAAACACGGAGAAGAACTGAATGTAACCAGTGACTAGGATAACACTATATTTTATGGATCATATGTTATGATTACTATAGCGACCCAAGCCTTTTACATAGATTATTACATGATTTTTAACTTAAATATTCCATTAAATACAACCAATGGATCGAGGGTTTGGAATACTAGGTACATAAAACATCAACAAGAAATTAAAATAAAAAATATTTATTTGAAACTCCATAATGATCTCTTAAATCTCTTTGAGCTCCTAAAACTATATAGGATATCTTGGGGAATACATAAAAGAAATAGGTGAGTTATAAAGCCCAATAATGGAATAAACATGATCATGAAGTCAAATGACATAACATGATATATTAAAAGAGAAGTCTCATGAGTAATCAAATGGGATCATGATATCATAAAATAAAATACTCATGAATAATCACATGGGAGCATAAAATAAAGAACATGGTATCATAAGATCATGACAACATAAGAAAGTGGCTACAAAATGGAACATGGAATAAGCATGAGGCAATGATAACTTCTAAGACAAAATCACATGGTTGACAAAGTCCCATCAGGGATTAGGTTCACTCCCTAATCTTATACATAACACATCATGTGACAAAAACATTACCCAATGCATTCTAGCGCTATCTAGATGCACCCATCCTAACATGTACATGATTATGTGTGTCATAGAGGAAATCAATCATAAGGCATAAACATAAGAATTTTCCATGGAAAGAAATGAGTTGCATAATCTGGCCTCATATCATAATCAAATGAGATTTCATAAAGAAGATATTTAAGAAACAAACATAAGGAATGTATTACTGTATCAAAGGAAGGGAGAATAATCTAGGTATATATGTAATATACATATATACATAATTTATAATTATTCCATAACATCAAAGAGATTGAGATGGTGAGTTAGAGAGAGAAATTTCATAACTAAAAAACGGTGGTTTAGAGAGATCTGTTGCCTTATGTTTGAATCAGTTATTTACTTTCCATCAACATACTAGATAATAAAATTATATTAATTAATTAATTAATTCATAACCTTTTCCATCTATATTTTATTTAATATATTTTTATTATGTTACTTTATAATCATTTCAATGTGATTTGAAGTTTAATTTCATTTTTATAAGGGCATTCATTTCATGGTTCCAAGGTCAGATCACTTGTGGATAATTATCGAAGTTCTTGTCAAATGGGACTAAAACTCCATAAGTGAAATTAAATAGCATTCAGGTCCTTCTATAAATTGAAATGTGCCAAAGTATCAATATGTCTTTCGACATATGGATGATTCATTTAGTAAAAATGCTAATGTTATATGGTTAGTTCATTGAGGCTGTTTTATCGACCGTTAAGAACTAGATTCATTAAATTTAATTTAATTAATTATAAAACATTATTGAACTTGAAAAAAGTTATAATATACTTATTATAATTTTATTTAACTATAATATTATTTTTATAACCAACCTTGAAGGTGATTGATAAAAATGAAGTGTGTTGTTTATGGAGGCGGTGAACCAACTATTTTGTAAACAACACTTTCATTTTAGGAACAACAGAAGTGAGGGTTTAACATGGATATTAGACCCTAATAATAATATATAATTATATTTAGGATATTTATGTTACTATTTTTAGGTGTATGGAGATTATCTCGTGGTAGTAGAAGAATAATAAAATTAAAAGAGGTTCATTGAGTATTTTAGCTATTTCTTTGGTCTTCTCCTCTTAGGATACCCCTTAAAGCTCCTTGAAATGGTCTTTAGATGATACTAGTAGCACCAAGACACGGGGGAGTGGATTGAAGAATATTGGATAGAAATTGGGCAAGCTCCAAGGCTTAGAAATTTTGAGGGGAAGGGGTGAAATTTATAAGGGTATGAGAGGGGTGTTTTGGAACATTATATTCATTAGTTTATTATTTTATATGAGGACTATCAATATTATTTATTCTTAGGACTATATATAATAAATAGTGAATTTTAGTCTGAACTAATGGGTGCTTACATCATCAATGACTAAAAAATTTATTTATTTAGCTTATAATACTAAATACCATAATTACCATATTTCACTATTCACTAAAAATTCATCCATTTTAGAAAAATACCAAAAAATAACCCAAATTTGTTTTCAAATTAAGAGAATCCAAATTAAATCCATTATAATTCTAAATATGATAAATCTAATTTTTAAATAAAATTCTCATTTATTTAAAAAATAACAATTTTAATATTATGATCAATTTTCCGACCCATTGAAAAATTACTTATGGTCTCATAAAATTATATTACCAATACAATAAAACATAATACTAATTTATAAATTCATTTTATGAAAATAGACTTTATTTAAACAATTATACTTATTATATAAGTGCAATGAAAAAATTTACGATTTATAAAAATACAAACACTTATTTTATCATTTTTAAAACATTTATTTACTTGTAACATGATATAAATATATCATATTTTCATTTTATAGGATGAGTAAATATTATATTACACTTACATAGGTGACATTACCATTATAATGGCCAGATTACCATTCCTAACAGTAATATTTCTATTCCAATGACCAGAATATTATTCCAACAGTCATATTTTGAAACAGTCATATGGGTTCCCTAATTTCTATAAATACCTCATATTTCATTCATCCTTCATTCAATTATTTTTTACCTTAAGGTTACACATATTTTCATTTTCCATATAACTATTTTATTACTAATATTCTACTTTATTTCTACAACGTTGTTCATGAGTGTAGTTATTCTGGTGGATCAAGAAGATCCAAGTTTTCATTTTTTAGTTATCTTATTTTCTATTTTATTATCCCCTTGTAGAATTTTCAATTATTATATCCAATTTTATTCCCTAAATTTAATGTTAAAAGTAATATAATGATTTTTTGTTTCATCATACGATGGATGACACATTTGTAAAATAAGAAGGAAAATTCCATTGATAGAATTCTGGGCTGTTACATTCTTCCCCCTTAAGAAAATTTTCATTCACAATTTTGTTTTACATACTAAGGTGAAAATTGGAGAGGGTGAATTTTCTTCATGGCTTCCTCTGGTTCCCATGTCGCCTCCTTGTACTTATGGTTTCACCCTATTACTTTGACTAGGTGACTTGTCTTGTTGCATAGAACTTTATCTCTATGGTCCAAGATCTTCACCGATTGCTCCTCATAAGTGAGAACATTTTCCAGCTGCACCACATTTGAATTTAGTATATGTGATGGATATGGTTTGAACTTACTCAAGAGGGATACATGTAATACACTATATACTTGTGAAACGGTTGGGGGGAGTTCTAGTCGATAGGCCATAACTCCAATGTGATTAAAAATCTCAAAGCGGATGATGTACCTATGGCTTAGCTTTCCCTTATTCCAAAATCTCATGACTCTCTTCCATAGGGATATTTAGAGAAGTACTTTATCTATGACCTCAAACTCTTGTTCTTGTTGATGATTTTCATCTTTAATATTTTGTCAACTTTGAGAATCCTTGATGTGATTTAGAATAGTCTTTACATTTTCTACAATTTAAGGTCCCATCAGCTTGTGTTCAACTACTTTATCCCAAAACGCAGGTGTTATACATATCTTCCCATAAATGGCTTTATATGGATCCATTTTGATGCATGGGTGGAAACCATTATTATTTTAGAGCCCGAATTGTAAGGACCTGAAATTTTTAATTATATTTGTTTCCTAAATTTGTGTGTTATTTTATTTTACACTCAACAAAAATATATCCTTTAATTAATGAAGTGAGTATAATTAAAATGAGACCATTGGGTTTCTACTGTTATATGGCCGTCAGAAACTATATTCTGAATGTTGTGTTTTTATAAATACAATTATCTTGGTTAATTAATACAAAAAGAATATTTAATGGCCTCATCCAGTAGACTCGGGCCATATAAAGCCCATATGTTGGAGCTTGGGAAGGAGGTAGCATCACTGGGCTTTTCTCTGGACCAAACCCAAGCTGAACTTCAACATATGAAGCTTGAACAGAATCGCCCAAGGGAGAAGTTCAAGCTGATAGAAATCACCACTCAGGAAATGTTGTCCGAGCCACCCCAGTATTCTATCACTATAGCACACCTTCTACTTAGGTCATATGCTGGTGTTATAAGGGGCTATGTAATGAGACCTTAGCTTCTTTGTGTAATCCTTTTATATAAATAATATTTTTATTTCTTATTATGGAAAAGTTTGTGAATTTTAAATATCCAGATAAATATAGGATGTGTATTAATGATGAATTTAGGGGAAAAGGGTATTTTAAAATATTTTTATATTATTAAAATAATTAATAATGTGAAATGATTTTTAAAAAATGGTCTTCTACAGTTGCGATCAGTTAGAATTTTAGAGTCTAATAAGATCAACTTGATTTTTAGTGAATAGTAAAGTATGAATAGTAGCATACCCGTAAGAATAGTAATGAATAGTAAATTGGCCAAAAAATAGAAACTTCACCCATGAATGTATAAATACAATTTAAACACCTTAAAAGTGAAAAACGATCATAGTATAAGTTTTGGTATTTTTGTATGTCATAAATATTTTATTTACAATTTTATAATTAATTTAATAATTTAAAATGGAAATATATTTTCATAAAATGTAATAAAAAATGGTTACCTTTTTTATTATGGTTATATGATAATTTTATGGGACCTTGATTACTTTTTTAAGGTGTTACAAAATGAGTTATAGTTTTAAAGTTATATTTTTGGAATAAATAATGATTTTATTTAAAAATTAAATTAAAAATATTTAGAAAATTATTCTCCTAAAATGGAGTTAATTTTTTAATTCAAATCATTGATATTAGGTTAGGGTTAATTTTTGGTATTTTTCTGAAACAATTGAATTTTCAGTGAATAGTAAAAATACAGTTTTGAGTTTCAGGTGTTTAATGACACCATTAATGATGTAATATTTCTGGTCAACTTATGAATAGTGATACATTCTATTAGGTGTCCCAAGTGTCCAATACCATGGGTAAGCCCATGGTTTTTCAAATACCACCGATGAGGTGTCCCTTGGAAATTAATAATTTATTCCCTCACTTTCCCTATAAATACAAAGCCATTTACCTCATTCATTTCATTCCAAAATTCTCCCCAATGAAGTTCTGGTCTACTTACCTCCCAAGGAGTCCTCCCAATATGCCCTCAAGCCTCCCAAGGTCCCGACCTTCACGGTTTCGAAGTTACTCTTCAAGGTAATGGAACCTTTCACCCTCCTCTTTTAAGTCACGACTTCCTTTATGTTATGTCTTATAGTTCCATTTTATTATGAGGGGTATTGTACTTATATATCTATAATAATTTCCATTTAATTTCCAAATAATTAGAGACTCTTTCATCTCTCATCAATTTATTTTATGAATTTTTATGTGACGCCGTTAGGCTGCTGAATTTTTGTAAAAGAAATCACGCTTTCTCTTTCCTTTCAAGTTTCCTTTTCATGTGGTCTTTCATTCAAATGTCCACACCATGATCTTATTTATTTTTATTATGTCCCTATACTTCAAAACGGTTCATTTATGTATGGTATACCCTTGTCCCCTCTCTTTTTATTATTTTCTAAAACCATGATATATAGCCGTTATGCTGTAGAAATTTCACCTCAAAATTTCTCTCTCTTTCCCTCTTGTTTTATTTATGTGAATACCCAGACATATTTTGTTTCTATGGGTGTTCATAAATATACCAAAAAAGATATATTTGATTCTGGAATTGACATACATATAACCCTCACTCCCTTTCCATGGGTTATAAATGACATAATGACCTTTTTTTAACTTTTAAAACATCACTATTTTGAAATGAAACCCATTTATTTTATTCTCTATGGGTTATTTATGAAATGTTTTATTTTGATCTATGTGGTTCACATGTAAATAAAGACATATTAAGGTTTCACCCTAATAGTGCTCCAATGCATTGGGTAAAGAAATTAATCTCTAGATATGACAAGTTTCACGATACCTTGGTGAATAACCTTGGTAATTTTTATGACACCTCAGGATAAACCTTGGTGATATGTTCATGAATGTCTAAATGGAATGTTGTAGACACATATTCAAGTTATGATTCAAGTTATTTTTATTATGATATTCCTATTCTTTTATTTCTCTTGCCTTTATGACTTTTATCATGTTCTTATTAATATTGCTCAATATCACATGTCAACTGTTTCACTTGTTTTCCTTACCGAGCCTTATGTTCACCCTTTCCTTTGATGTATGTCTCCAGGATATGAGATGTAGTAATTGTACTTAGGATGAACCTATAATGAAGCCTTACGATTGTTTTATAATAATTTTTTATGTTGTTTTCATGTATTATGTTTCTGATTTCCAAGACACTAGACTTTAAAGATCCTCTATTTGTAAAATGTAATGAAAAGTTATGTAATAAAAATGTGGGATTATATAGTTGGTATCAAAAGATAGTTTAGTTATATTTAGAAATTAGGTTATGAAAAATTTAGGAATAATCCTATAGAAAAGTTTAAATATAGGAAAACTTCCTGGTATTTTGGTAAGTATTGAGTAAGTGGTTTATTAAGCAAATACATCCCTATTTGGATACGAGCAGGTAGAGGTGGCTCTGGCACATAGGTACCTAGGAGTGAAAACTATGACAAGGAGTTTTAGGATTGACCCAGGGTATCCTAGTATATAATAATGGGCCTTGCTGCACTCTTGGTTATGAAAGTCCCAGGGGATATGTTTGGTTAATCACAAGCCTTTTATGAATCATTATGAAGGAATTATAGAGAAATGTAATTGTTTAAGCATGAAATTTTAAGAAATAAAATCTTTTATTATTAAAAGATTCATAAATGAAATAAGTTTCTCACTAAGGTTTTATTAATTTAGAAAATGGAGGGCACTAGGAGGAACTGTGCAAATGGTGATCACAATGGACCATGTGCTGACGACCCTCCGATGGAAGCCAGAATGGAAACATTCATGAAAATAATGAACCAACTCACTCAAGTTATGGGAAACAACTTGAATATATCTGAGAGACTGATCTCAACATGAAGGGAAAAACATTTTGTTGAGTCCTTTATGCATCAAAGACCACCAAACTTTAGTGGATCGACTGACCCATTGATTACTGAACAGTGGATCGGCTCTACAGAGAAGATATTTTCTCTGCTCTGCTGTTCAGAGCAAGAGAAGGTCACCCTGGATGTCTATCGCTTAGAGGGAGAAGCTGATCAGTGGTGGGAACTGATTAAAAACATGAGGCAAAGAGTAGAGGTTAAAGCTATGGGGTGGGAAGAGTTTAGAGGGATCTTCTTCAGTAAGTATTTCCCTCGTTCCATGAGAACAAGAATGGTGAAGGAGTTTCTAGAGCTGAAGTAGAAGGAGAATGAATCTGTGGGAAGCTAAGAGATGAACTTTACAAGACTTTCTTGTTATACCTCAAGCTTTGTAATGGGTCATAATAGTAAGGTTGATAGATTCTTCGGTGGACTGAGACCTCATCTGCGGAAGAATCTAGCCAACCGAGACTATGAAAGCTATGAATAGATCGTACCGAGTGCACTGAAAGTCTAACTGGAGTTTGGTGAGATGTAGTGGTCTCATAAATCAAATGAAAAAAAGATATAGATGGAGCCCAGCTTAGGGAGGAACTTTGATTATGGAAGAGGAGGAAAGAAAGTGCAATGTTGCACGTGTAATAAATGTGAGAAGAAGCATTCAGGAAACTGCCTGCTCGGGAGTGGGAAATGCTACAAGTGTGGAAGAGATGGAAAAATTGCAAGTAATTGTCATAGTGATGTGAAACCTCAACTTCCATACACTGACGACAAGGGGAAGATGGTGTAGGACCTACCTGATTTCTAGTGATTTAAGTGTGGACAACTTGGTCACTTTGTCAATCACTGTCCAAATTCGAGGGCAGTGGAGGGGAACCACCATCAGCCTCAACAAAGGCCAAGGGAGCAAGGTTGTGTTTTTGCTATCATGATAGATTAAGTTAAAGCTCTAAATGATGGGGTATTAGGTACTCTTGTTGTTCTATCAAAGATAGAAAGTAATTTGTTTGATTATGGTTCTACGCATTCCTTTATTTACTCCAAGTTTGCAAAGAATTTGGAATCAAATCCCGACTTGCTAAAAGTATAGTTATCAGTCAAGACTCCTGGTGGGATTATGCAAGCATCGTCAGTGTTTAGAAACTCTAGTATTTACTTTGGTGAGAACAATCTTATCTCAAATCTAGTAGTCATTCCCATGATGGAATTCTACATTATACTAGGGATGGATTGGCTCTCAAAGTGTAATGCTAAGATCAAATGCAGGAGTAAGGAAATCTCAGTAGTCTTGAATGGAAAACCTACAGTTATCTTCCAAGGAGAGATATCTCAACCTGATCTTTGTCTAGAAGAACCTCCTATATCCTTATTTACGGAATTTATTGGTGAATAAGAAAAAGGAAATGAGAGTTTGAGGATAGAAAATGGACCCATCGTCCCAGAATACATTGAGGTATTTCACAAGGAGTTTCCTGGAACTACCCCAGAAAGAGAGGTAGAGTTATCTATTAAACTCATACCTGGATCTCATCCAATATTAAAGACCCTATATAGGATGGCATATGTGGAGCTGGATGAACTAAAGAAACAACTCCATGATCTTTTGGAGAAGGGGTTTATCTGACCAAGTGTGTCTCCTTGGGGATCAACTGTTCTCTTTGTGAAGAAGAAGGATGAATCGATGCGGCTATACATTGATTTTAGAGAACTGAACGAGATCACAGTAAAGAAAAAAAATACCCTCTTCCAATAATTGATGACTTATTTGACCAACTTCATTTGTGGGGCTCAATTATTCTCTAATATTGATCTTTGATCTGGTTATCATGAATTGAGGGTGAAGAAAGAAGATATTCCAAAAACCGCATTCTGATCAAGATATGGGCATTATGAGTTTGTTGTTATGCCTTCTGGACTGACTAATGCACCTGCTATTTTTATGTATTTGATGAATAGAGTCTTTAAGGACTACCTTGATAACTTTGTGGTAGTTTTTATTGATGATATTATGATATATTCCAAAAATCATGAGGATAATGACAATCATCTAAGGGTTATTTTGAAAACTCTACAGAAGGAGAGGATTTTTAGAAAGTTCAGTAAATGTGAATTCTGGTTACAACAAGTTGATTTCTTGGGGAACATTATTACCAATGAAGGAATCACAGTTGACCCTGTAAAGACAAAAGTTATAGAGGAGTGGCCTCAACCTACTACAATAACTGATATTCATAGTTTCCTTGGATTAGTGAGATATTATAGGAGGTTTGTGAAAAACTATTCATGACTTTCTAATCCATTAAGCAAGTTAACTCGAAAAGGGGTCAAGTTCATCTGGACAAAAGAGTATGAGGAAAGTTTCCAAGAGATGAAGAAGAGATTGATTACTGCAACCATGATAACTCTTCCCTCAAGTGGATAAGGATTCATTATTCTTAGTGATTCATCTCTAAAAGGGATTGGGTGCATCCTCATGAAAAATGAAAAGGACATTGCTTATGCATCTCGACAGTTGAAGACTCATGAGTAGATCTATCCTACGCATGATCTGGATCTAGCTGTGGTAGTTTTTTCTCTGAAGATATGGAGACACTATCTTTATGGGGAGAAATTTGATATATACACAAACCATCAAAGTTTGAAGTATATTTTCACATAAAAGGAATTGAACACGAGACAAAGGAGATGGTTGGAACTCCTTAAAGGCTATTATTGTTCAATTAATTATCATCATAGAAGAGAAAACAAAGTCGCTGATGCATTAAGCAAAAAATACCCAGTTGTTCTATCCATTATGAGGATTCAAAGAGATCCTTTGATCAACGACCTAGTAAAACTAGACATGGGAATTATAAAGGAAGAGAAATCATCAACCCTAACCCAAATGATTTCTCAAACATCATTACAATAGAAGATCAAGAAAAATCAGAAATAAGATCCTTTATTACAGAATAAGTTTGAGGATGTGAAGGATGGGAAATTTACTGAGTTCAATACTGATCAAGAAGGTGTACTAAAATTTTGTACAAGACTATGTGTTCCATATATTCTGGAAATAAAGAAGAAGATGATGGATGAAGCACATAGCTCTACATTCTCTATACATCCTGGTAGCATGAAAATGTATAGGGACTTTCATGATCATTATTGGTAGGATAATATGAAAAGGGAGATTGTTAACTACACGTCAAGGTGCCTGGTATGTCAGCAAGTGAAGGCAGAGTGACAACTTCCTAAAGGGGTATTGCAACCACTACCCATACCAGCATGGAAGTGGGACAATATCACTATGGAATTTGTCACTTGTCTCTCAAGAACTTCCAAAGGAAACAATGTGATATGGGTTATTGTGGACCGTCTCACAAAGATTTCCCATTTTATCTCTATCTGGGAAGATTTATCTCTTGATCAACTTTCCAGGATTTATGTGAAGGAAGTGGTAAGGCTGCATGGAGTTCCACTTTCTATCATATCTGATCGTGATCCATGGTTCACATCAAAATTCTAGAGAAGTCTTCAACAAGATCTGAGCACTGAATTGAATTTCAATACAGCCTATCACCCCCAAAATAATGTCCAATATAAAAGGAATATTCAAACACTCGAGGACATGGTAAGAACATGCTCAATAGAATTTAAAGGTGGATAGGATCAACATCTCTGTTTAGTTGAGTTCTCTTACAACAACATCTTCCACTCAAGCATTCAAATGGCACCCTATGAAGCTCTATATGGGAAGTGATGTAGAACCCATATCTGTTGGGATGAAGCTAGTGAGAGAAAGCTTCTTGGGCCTGATCTTGTATAAGAGATGACAGAAAAGGTCCATGCCATCCAACAACACATTAAGGCTGCTCAGAGTCAGCAAAAGAGATATGCCACAAAATGTCAAAGGGGCCTGGATTTTGATTTTGGTGACAACGTCTTTCTTCGGATTTCACCTTGGAAGAGATTCATGAGGTTTGGGAAAAAAGGGAAGCTCATGCCTAGGTACATTGGCCCCTATGAAATCATTGATCGTGTGGGAGTAGTGGCCTATCGGCTTTCACTTCCTCCAAATCTAGTAAAAGTTCACGATGTCTTCCATATATCCCTCTTGAGGAAGTGGAAACATGCCCCTTCACATGTACTAAATCTAGAGGTGGTACAACTGGAATATGAACTCTCTTATGAGGAGCAGACGGTGGAGATCTTGGATCATAGAGACAAAGTTCTACACAACAAGACTACCCACCTTGTTAAGGTGTTGTGGAGGAACCACAAATGTGAAGAAGCCATGTGGGAACCATAGGAGTCTATGAGATAGAAGTACACACACCTTTTCTCATCAGAGGGTACGAGATAAAATTTCAGGGATGAAATTTCTTAAGGGGGGAAGAATGTAACGACATGAACCTTTTAATTATATTTGTTTCTTAAATTTGTGTGTTATTTTATTTTATACTCAACAAAACTATATCCTTTAATTAATGAAGTGGGTATAATTAAAATGAGATCGTTGGGTTTTGACTGTTATATGAACGTTAGTTAATATGACTGTTGGAAACTATAATCTTAACATTGTGTTTTTATAAAAACAGTTATCTTGGTTAATTAATACAGAAAGAAGATTGAATGGCCTCATCCATTAGACTCGGGCCATATGAATCCCATCTGTCAGAGCTTGGAAAGGAGCTAGCATCACTGGGCATTGCTCTGGACCAAGCCCAAGCCAAACTTCAACATATGAAGCATGAACAGAATTGCCTAAGGGAGAAGTTCAAGCTGATAGAAATCACCACTCAGGCAATGTTGTCCGAGCCACCCCAAGATTCTATCACCATAGCACACCTTACACTTAGGTCCTATGTTGGTGTTATAAGGGGCTATGTAACAAGACCCTATCTTCTTTGTGTAATCCTTTTATATAAATAAAATTTTTATTTCTTATTATGTCAAATTTTGTGAATTTAAAATATTCGAATAAATATAGGATGTGTATTATTGATGAATTTAGGAAAAAATGGGTATTTTAAAATATTTTTTTATTATTTAAATTATTATTAATGAGAAATTATTTTCAAAAAAATGGTCTTCTACAGTTGTGATTAGTGAGAATTTTAGAGTCTAATAAGATCAACTTGATTTTTAGTGAACAATAAAGTATGAATAGTAACATACCCGTATGAATAGTAATGAATAGTAATGAATATTAATGAATAGTAAATTGGCCAAAAAATCGAAACTTCACCCATGAATGTATAAATACATTTTAAACATCTTAAAAGTGAAAAAAAAATCATAGTATAAGTTTTGGTATTTTTGTATGTCAAATATTTTATTTACAATTTTATAATTAATTTAATAATTTAAAATGAAAATATATTTTCATAAAATGTAATCATAAATTTTTACTTTATTTTATTATGGTTATATGATAATTTTATGGGACCATGATTACTTTTTTAAGGTGTTACATAATGAGTTATAGTTTTAAAGTTGTATTTTTGGAATAAATAAAAATTTTATTTAAAAATTAAATTAAAAATATTTATAAAATTATTTTCATAAAATTGAGTTCATTTTTGAATTCAGATCATCGATATTAAGTAAGGGTGAATTTTTGGGATTTTTCTGAAAGAGTTGAATTTTTGGTGAATAGTAAAAATACAGTTTTGAGTTTCAGGTGTTTAATAACACCATTAATGATGTAATAATGATGTAAGATTTCTGGTCAAATTATGAATATTGATATATTCTATGATGTTTCCCACGTGTCCAATACCAAGGGAAAATACCAGGGGCAAGCCCATGGTTTTGTAAATACCACCGATGAGGTGTCCCTCTGAAATTAATAATTTATTCCCTCACTTTTCCTATAAATACCAATCCATTTCCTTCATCCATTTCATTCGAAAATCCTCCTAAACTAAGTTCTGGTCTCATTAACTCCCAAGGAGTCCTCCTAGGGTTCCGTCAGGCCTCCCAAGATCCCGACCTTCAAGCTTTTGAAGTTACTCTTCAAGGTGATGTAACCTTTCACCCTCCTCTTTTAAGTCATGACTTCCTTTATCTTATGTCTTATAATTCCATTTTATTATGAGAGGTCTTGTTATTATATATATATACTACTGTCCATTTCATTTCCAAATTATGATAGATCCTTTACACTCTCATCAATTTATTTTCCGAATTTTTATGTGATGTCGTTAGGTTGCTGAATTTTCGTAAAAGAAATCACGCTTTCTCTTTACTTTCAAGTTTCATTTTCATGTGGTGTGGAATTAAAATGTCCACACCATGATCTTATTTAATTTTATTATGTTTCTCTACTTCAAAATGGTTCATTTATGGATGGGAGACCCTTGTCCCCTCTCTTTTTATTATTTTCTAAAACCATGATATATATCCGTTATGCTGTAGAAATTTCGCCTCAAAATTTATCTCTCTTTCTCTATTGTTTTATTTATGTTAATACCCAGACCTATTTTGTTTCTATGGGTGTTTATAAATATATCAAAAAAGATATATTTTATTCTGTAATTGACATACATATAACCCTCACTCCCTTTCCATGGGTTATAAATCACATAATGACCTTTTTTAACTTTTAAAATGTCACAATTTTGAAATGAAACCCATTTCTTTTGTTCTATATGGGATATTTATGAAATGTTTTATTTTGATCTATGTGGATCATATGTAAATAAAGACATATTAATGGTGTTCCTTGATATCTCTCTAATGAATTGGGTAAGGAAATTAATCTCTAGAGACGACAAGTTTCATGATACCTTGGTGAATAACCTTGGTAATTTTTATGACACCTCGGGGATAAACCTTGGTGATATATTCATGAATGTCTAAATGAAATGTTGTAGCCACATATTCAATTTATTATTCAAGTTATTTTTATTACGATATTCCTATTCTTCCATTTCTCATGCCTTTATGACTTTTATCATGTTCTTATTAATATTGCTCAAGATCACATGTCAACTGTTTCACTTGTTTTCATTACTGAGCCTTATTCTCATACTTTCCTTTGATGTATGTATCTAGGATATGAGATGCAGTAATTATACATAAGATGAACTTATGATGAAGCCTTATGAGTGGTTTATAATAATGTTTTATGCTGTCTTCATGTATTATGTTCCTGATTTCCAAGACACTAGACTTTAAAGATCCTCTGTTTTTAAAATGTAATGAAAAGTTATGTAATAAAAAGGTGGGATGATATAAAAATAGAGTAATATGTTTATCTCACCCCCCTTTAAAGTCTATTAAGGATTCTCTCATCATATCTTCAAGTGTCTAGATTGTCTACTCAAATTGGCCCACAGTTTGGGGGAGATATGTTGTACTGATGTTCAATTCAGCATTAAGATCATGTTGGATACTCCTCTAGAACACATAGCTAAATCTCAAATATCAAATGGATTCAATTAGTAATGGTGTTCCAGGAAACCTCATCACTTCTCTAATGTATATCCTTGTAAGTTCATCGAGTGAGAAGTCCTCTCGAATAGTGATGGAATGAGAAATATTTATAAGATAGTATTCCAAAACCCATATATAATTATTACCTTTGAACATATTTGTAAGATTAGAAATAGAGTCTATGGTTATGTTTTTCTACTTCCATATAGGTATGGGAAATTGTTTCATTATCCCCTTATAATTTTTCATTTAAATATTTACTTGTTGACATACAAGGCACTATGATGCTAATTCCACAATCTCCTTCTTCATATTGTCCCACCAATAGTGCTCTTGGGGATCTTGATACATTACCATGCTCCTTGGGTAGATGGAGAAGGTTGAGCTATATGGATCTATAGGGTCCTTAAAATTTTACCAAGAGAAGAAATTCCCCCCACAATTGCATTACAAAAGGAAGCCAGTGCTTCTACAAGTTTATCAATGCAAAGGGACTCAAATTGATTTTCATTTCATTGAAATAACTTGAAGGAATTGAAGTTTTCAAGGATTTTAAGTATCCCACATACCATCATTAGGAAAGGTATGTGAATAAGGTGGATTGAAAACCACTAGGTATACAATATGGTCTGCAAACCTCTAGTCTGCAAGGCAATAGCCAGCGACCGAGGCAAACCACGAACCGCGTCAACTGAGGGAGTTATGTGAGCAAGGACATTCCACGTACCGTACCACTAACCCATCAGTTTTGGATGAAGAAAACATGGAGGGTTCTGCAAACCGTTATCACAAACAAAATCCTCTACAAACCCTGGTTGACTGAGTCTTCTGTAGGTCAGAATATTGCTTCAATGGGCCTCCACAAATGGTGCCGCATGCCCAATAGATACGATCACTGCAATACTCTATAAAAGGTGGAAAATAGAAGCACATAAAAAGGAGAGGGATAGAGAGAATGATGGAAAATTAAATCTTGAGGGATACTTAAAATTTTGCACTCTGACTTTTGTTTTGTTTCATCAGGCGAAGCACGAACCACTTCCTCCACAGGTACAGCCGGTCGCGAACCATAAAATGGGGGAATTAAATAATAATAAGACTCGCGAACCTAAATAGTAAAATTTAAACCAAAGAATTCTTGTAGATTAATTTCCTGCGAATGGTAATCCCCTTGATCCTCCTCCAGTATGGTGCTCCGCATAGCGTACCACTATGCGGACTGAACCTGACGCCACGTACCAAATCGGTATGCAGATGTAACCCAAAGTGGCATGGTGAGCCACATGCCACTTCGGTATGTGGTGGATGATACCCATTCCCACATACCACACCGGTATATAAATGGACCCTCTTCCCACATACCACTATAGTATGCGGGGCCTTCCCCACCACACATTAGAAACTAGTACGCGGAATGGGGTGTTCTTGGGTATTGTTCTTTCCGGTTCTAACCTCACCCCTCCATTACTGTCCAGTCCTCCATGATCCCTTTTCTAACTAGTCCTCTGAAACTTGGACAAAGTGTCCTCCAAGGCCACTGGACTTATATGATTATGCCATCAGGTGCATCAACACGCCCCATTGAGTCTACATACCCATGGTAAGAAGAGTCACGAAGGCCATCCCCGCAAAGGTGTGGGCTTCGAGAATGCCTATAAGGCTACATTCCCATGGTAACCAGAATTACAACCTTGGGATACCGACGCGATCCTACCTATTATCGGGATTAAGGGTGATCACTTTCTTTTTCATTCAATTAGGGATAGTGATCAGTCGAAGGGGTTATGTTCACTCCCCCCTTTGGTGAGGATGAAACTCCCCCCCTTTCCTAGAACATGCTCGGGGGCCCTCCCACTGAAGTAAGTACCCAATCTTCTGAGTCCAGGCCGTATAACCTTTAAATATATTTCACATGGAAAGGTTCATCACTCTATTCCCTCTCGCACCGTTGCCCCGACCTCTTCTACTGTGGGCTCTCCCTCCCTCACCAACATGGGAGGAGGCATCTGCATTGTTGAATCTTTCAAATCCTCTTGTTTCTCACAATAATCTTGACTCACATGGGATTAGAGGATTATGAAGATTACAACATGCACACATTATGAACTATGAGAACTTTGATTCCTGATCAAAACAAGATACATAGGATGCCTACTAGAAGGCCCGATCTCAAAAGGGTGCCCATTCGAAAGAGTCCACCCAACCATGACCGATCAAATGGGTAGCTCCCACGTGTAAGCCCCCCACATTTTAAACTATGAGAACTATGATTCCTAATAAAAAAAGGATATGTATGATGCCTGCCAGAAGTACCAAGCTCAAAAGGGTGCCCATCTATTAAGGGTCCACCCAATCATGCCCCCCTCAATGGGTAACTTCTATTCGTAAGCCCCACACAATCCAAACTACGTTGGTTATGATTCCCCTCCCAAGGATATGTAGGAAGCCCTTATTATGGACCTAATCCCAACATCATGTCACCATCCATCCCCCCTAAATGAAGATAAACTCTAGAGCGCCTTACTATATGGATCAAGTCAGCATCACCTCTGTAGCATCAAATATATGCATGCCTAAGATGATCCTACAAACCAAGGGTAACCCATGGACACACTCTTTCGGAATAAACCAAGGATTCATGAACGTATGAAAACGACTTAAATATATAAGAGAGTCCCAGAATAGGCAAAAATCCTCCCCCAGAATGGTGCGGTGAGCCTGATCTCCAATCCTCACGACCAATGGAGTCCTTAAGTGTCGTTGGAAAAATCGCCAGCCAATGATCGCTTGACTTTTGAAAGAAGGCCCATGAATCATGGAAAACAAGGATGTTGGCTGTTCTTGCCTCCATGAATAAACTCGTTGGAGACCATTCGAGGAAGTTACATCTGAGAATGACTAATTGCATGAGTGCTTGATCCCCACACAATCACCCGTTGGGACTGACAGTTCCCGCAGGGTTAATCTGACCTTCTTTAAAGGATAATGACGATGAACGGGTTGAAATAAAGGAATGGTAAATTCGAAGGGAATCTTCCTCTATAGAAAAAGAGATGGGTGACAATACTCTTCGGCTATTTCCACACTACCTGTAAACGCGCCACCTCAGAGGCAGAACACAAATGGTAAACCCGACGTGAATTCTTAACATAGGTGGTGTTCTCACCCCACTTAGGCCCCTTTACCCCACAACAAAAGAAAAGGGGAAGGGAGATAGGATGGATCGTCAAATATGCATATGTTTAATGGAATTCTACTTTGACAATGTTTTGTGGTCTGTATGTCTTATATGTATTGTAGGTTCTTACAGAGCAACCTTTGATCCAAATGAAATCCCCACGATCCATGCAGACGCATGCATTAGCGATCCCACAGGTGTCCAGGGCCTCAACGAAGAGAAGGACCCCCTTTCCTACCAAGCGTATTCAACGCTGGGTATCCAATGTGCTGATCAAAGAGTACCACCATAATAGTAATCTCCCTAAATTAGAGGATGCAATACAAGACCTCTAGTTTTCAAAGGTCCCCTAGCCGCCTCTTCAGCAGCTGCCTGTACCCCAACACAAGGCGACCCCGGTGGTCGTCTCGAACCATTTCGGGAGCCTGCCCCTAGAATGAGACAACAACTACCACTCTTACCTCTAGGAGGCAGATGAAGTCAATGATGATGACTTCATATCAACTGAACGGGGGTCCTACCCACATGCCCATGCCAGAGAATGTTTCTTCCGACACTGGATGACCAAGACCCCTCCCATCGAGGAGGAACTTATACCGAGGGAACCTGCCAAAGTCCATGAGACCTGGGCCCCTCAGGCTGCCCACTAAGGGCAGCGAATATATAACCAGGAACACACTATCACCCTTGTTCCTGAAGAGCAGCTTCATCATACTAACATGAAGACATTCAATGAGCAGAAACACAACTCTACCCTCTCCACTCAAGCCAAACACATAAATTGGGTGGCACGATACAAGAAAATGCACATTTCTTCTAGTGCTCGTCGGTCCCACTGTGTAGACAGATCAACAAGTTACAGGCAGATGAAAATAACTATCGATGCACAACAATCCCAACATCAAAATAGGGTGGAAAATGGATTTACACAGGCACAAATAACTTTTGATGCACACGAATTCAGTTAACTAAATAAGGCGTCACCCAACTACATGCTGGAACAAACACCTGCTGATGCATTTCAAGCCTTCTATCGAAATAGGGCAGTAACTAGCTATACGCAAGCCCAAATACCTACTGATTCACAAGAATCCCATCAACCAAATAAGATTTCACTCAGCTACATGTAGGGACAAACACCTGCTGATACATTTTAATCTTGCCATTTAAATAGGGTAGAAACTAGCTATACACAGGCACAAATACCTGCTAATGCATAAGGATCCCAACACCCAAATAGGGAAACAACTAAATATGAGCAGAGTAAAATTCCTACATATTCATACAAAGCCTATGAGACAAATACAGTGGCAAGAGAGCGAATGAAAATCCCTAATCATGAATATGAGTACCAACAGTAAAATACAGTGGAAACTAGAGAAGATAACCAGCAACAGAATCATTCCTCTATCCCTGCACAGGAGAACTGCAAGTATATACTGGAAATTCACGGAGGACCAGAGTAGGAATAAACTAATGCTCTGACATCAGAATGGGCCTTCATACCCATTACATCCAAAGATGTATTTCAGAACATCCTGGAAATGATGGAAGATCAGATGTCGATTCCAAACCATATCCTCCAAACATACCAAGATATCATTATATCAGCGACAAATGAAAGAAATCAGGCCCACGACTCGATATACTTGAATGGAATGACTCACTCGGCAAATGAGTTAGTTAGTATGGAGTAGTTATGAATCTATGCTCTAGTCCAGGAGGGTCGATGACAATATCCCACGACATACAGACAACCAAATTGGGAAAAATACCCGTTCCAACTGGGGGATGTCGGTCCAACATGGTGGCCACTCCAGGGTAGTCATATATCCCTGCCAAAACTCAAGATGCCTGTAGGCATATCTCGACGACATAACAGTACCCAACAAGACAATGAACTATATATGAAGGCTGTTACAAATAGTAGATGACCCTGGTTACCTGCAAGAGTGTGCCCAAAAATGATAGGTTCCAAAGGCAACCAGAAAATGAAGAGCACATACATGACCCTACTTTGCAGGAATCTAGGGTTCTTGAATCCCTAAAAAATATATCAAAAACTTCCCAAGACCCTTTCATTCCATTACCAAATTATGGAAGTGGAAGTAGAAGTTACGATGGTCCTCCCCATAATTTAGCTACTAGTAGCTCTGAAGGTCCTCCACAGAGCACCCATAGGGTCTTACTCTGTGGGTCAGGAATGATCGGTCACAAGAGCCTATATCCTAATGCGCATTGGGGTAGTCCTCCCCTTGAACTAAAGATCATACAAAAAGAAGGTCCTCCCCTTACTATCATCCGCCTTGATGGTCCTCCCTAGGGTATACACTGTAGATATGCTTCTCCCTATAGTCGGACGTCAAGTCATGATGGTAGTCCTCGCCATGATGAAAGTCTTTGCGAAATACCTCCACATAATGACAGTTGCTATGAAGGTCCTCCCCACAGTGACATCAAGAAATGATAAGGTCCTCCCCTCATTGTTGTACATCCTATAGGCCCTCCCCAGGATGTACACTACATAAATTCTCCCTGCAGCCAAGTATCAAATCATGATGGTAGTCCTCTCCATGATGATGGCCATTGCAAAGGCCCTCCATGCAATGAAAATTACTGTGAAGGTCCTCCCCACAGTGACATTAAGCAGCAAGAAGGTCCTCTCCTTTCTACAACCCTCTATGAAGGTCCTCCCCAGGGTATATGCTATAAAGAAAATTCCGACAGTCGGGCATCAAGTTGCAATGGTAGTCCTTGCCATCACAACACCACTTGTGAAGGTCCTCCTTGCAGCCAAAATCAATGCCGGTAAGAAGGTCCCCCCTTTCCGAAACAAATATGAGAAATCCCTCATATACTGAGGTTCTCGGAAAGGAGTCAGACACATCAGCCACTCCGTCTACAACGAGTGATATTCTTTCTCAACCAGAGGATGTCCCAGGGCCATGTTCATCTTCCGAGCCACCCCTGCACCATCCGAAAATCAATAAGAAACCCACCTATCTAATTTCTTGGAATGAAATTATTAATAAGAATTCGAGTTGGGCATACCAAGTAGAGAAGCCTACAGAACAACAACAACATGATATGTTGCTTGTGAGAAGACAACTAGCTAGGTATAATATACCAGTGATGTATTGGAATACGACTACTTCTCACTTTGACATACCAGGAAAATTGTATGTGGAATGAATGCATGACATTCACCTCAACACATGGATGAATCATCGAAATATGAAAGAAAAATTCCTACCCTACGAAGGGTACACAGACCATGTCAGTACGATAGGAGATATTTTCTATCTAATTGACCTAGAAGCCCTCCCGTTCGCAAGACATCAACAATAAGAAAGAAAAAAAAACCTTGAAATGGATTTCCTCCATACACTGCATAAATTGCATCGCCTCATTGAAAATGCCCTAGTTGGAGTTCACATTCAGGGATGGAGAGAACAAAGAACTTCACACTTCACCCCATGTCCCATTCAGCAAGCCCCTTTTGAAATGACATCCTATAATTTCATCATCAAAGGGAAATAATTAAGTAAAACCCCTTCTTAGAGAAGATGGGATACTCAACAAAAACCAGCCCAAAGTAAGTCTCAAAAGCATCAGGGCCAAATAGATCAATCCATCAAAAATATTCTAAGTCAGGAAACCAAGAACATCCAATAGGATTCCCACCTTAGGGAATCCAACCAACAAGTAGTTCCCATGTCTTCAAAAGTCCATAGACTCAGCGCAGGCCCAATTCCATACTCGGATCAGACCTGTGAAGAGGTA
Source organism: Viscum album (assembly GCA_963277665.1). Classification (NCBI taxonomy): domain Eukaryota; kingdom Viridiplantae; phylum Streptophyta; class Magnoliopsida; order Santalales; family Viscaceae; genus Viscum; species Viscum album. Next base: position 388,929,482 of record OY728129.1, on the reverse strand, counting down.
TGTGAAATTGAAAGGGTGAAAATAATAGTGGCTACTGTTGTGATATGCGAGAAGACCCAGCTCGCAGGTCTGGGGGCATTTTTAAATAAAAATTACCCCGTAAGACCAAAAAATATAGTCTGTAGTGCAGTGACAGGAGTACAAGAACAACCCCAGCCTACAGGGTTGGGGAAATTTTTACCTCAAATCCCCATATGGCAGATGTCTATCTTCCACAGTCTTGGAAGAACGATGGATAGAGGAGTTTCCCGTTCCACCCCTTCTTATGGTTCGCACCCTCCGAGACAAAGGCACATTACATGGTTAGACCAGGGCACCCTTCGGGTCAATCTTTGTCAAGAAGCTTGAAGAATACCACAAAATGGAAGGAGAAAATCCAATTAAGGGCACAAGAAGCCTTCCTACCATTCAGAACCGTGTACACCACCCCCAATTCGGTATGCCTCAATGAACGTGGTAAACGACAACCCCAAAGATCGCACAAGAAATGAAATAGGGGGGGGGGATGCAAATTAAGATGGTTCCCTCTCAGAGATGTCCCACAGAGAGCCTAATGGTGTGCACACCCGGAACCAGAGGGCGATCCTAAATTTGGGATCCCCTTCAACTAACCCATCGTTACCACCCCCGTGAAACCCTAATAAAGAGAAAAATAAATCCAAGGGCATCTATGACCTGCATCCTCCTCCTCGTGAGAATGAGTCCCTCACCCTTGAGGAAAGGTTCACCAAGTAGGAGGAATAAATAAAAGAGATCAGGCGAATTAATGCTAAACTACATCGAGGGAGTTACCTCACCGGATGTGTTCCCCCCGTGGAACGTCAGTAGGGGAACCCAAAAGATGTGCCCATGACACATGCACTCATTCTAGTGAATGAAGCCGAGCTAAAAGGACTATTAAACCCAGCCTCAGAAGGACATCAAGACTTCTCCTCACTGGGAAGGCAGCCAGAATATATCTAGGTAAACCCTCAAATGATAAATCTGGCTGGGTATCAACCCCAAATTTCAGTTGCGCCGGCCCACCCAATCACGACCCCTACCACACCGACTCAAGATAAAGCCGGAAATGATATAAATCAAGGGATCTTAAACACCATAGAGTAGCTAAGAGCTCAACTATAATCCATGGAGGGGCGGTGCACTCCAATAAAACTAGAGCACAAACCCTACCCCAAGTGGGTGAGCAATGTTCCACCACCTCCAAACTTCAGGAACCCTGTATTCCCAATATTCAATGGCTCAGGGGATCGGGAATAGAATTTGATGCACTATGTCTCTTACTGTGACCCCATGATGGGCACTATAGAGCAGCAAGAAGATGTAAAACTCAGGTGCTTCATACGAACCCTGTAGGGCTCGACTTTCGTATGGTATACTAGCCTACTAGCCAATTCAATTACAGGTTGGGAGGACCTTTGACGATGGTTTCTATTCCAGTTCAGTTCGATGATACCCAAGACAATGGTCAGTAATCTCATGAACTACAAGCAGCGAGAGAACGAAATAGTCTCAGACATCATTTCTAGATGGAAAGGCCTGACATATTCTCTGAACCGGACACTCCCCTAGGATGAGATGATAACCATGTGCATCGATAACCTTCAGGATGAATTGAGAACACCACTCATCCTGGTGAAGTATACCAGTGGATTTAGAGACATCTCTGCAATTACCCAAAGGATAGAATAATCCTTGAAAATGACCAATCTTAAGTCCCGAGTGGCCCCATCATCCCCTGGGAAAAGAACAGGAAAATCCAAAGTGGATTTTGTCATGCTTAAGCCACCCTCAACACTAGCTTTAGTTGCAAGGCCCCCACCAAACTATGTGGGACCCCCTGGACACCAACAGCCACCCCCACCTCGGCAAGATGAGTGAAGAGGTGCTAAAAGAAATCAGTTTGAAGAAAGAAGGAATAATCTTTATTTGTTCTAAGATGACCAGTTCCACGATTATTTCATAACGGCTATAAATTGCAATATAATCCAGCTTCCAGAGCCAAAGTGAGCCGATGAATTGGGTCTCAACGTCCATCTAAATTAATCTCTATATCACTGGATACTAGGACACACCATCCATGAATGCTTTGTTTTCAAGGATCACCTACAAAAGATGGTGGATTCTGAGCAATTCAAGTTGGGCCCGCCTCCAGCACAAGTGTCATATGTTTCCACCTCAGACTCAAGAGCAGAAGAGGAGTGGAAAACAGTCACTGGCAAGAAGGATAAAAAGTTCAACAATTGGATGACCTAGAAGACTATCAACTGAGTCCATGGAATCCTCTAGGAACAATTGAAATAACCAACTGTACCCCCAAAATCTCCTAATACAACACAACCATCCTCCTCAGCCCCACGGTCTTCTAAAGGCCATATTGGTAGAAAGAAAGAGTAAGAAGATGAGATGACACCAAAGCTGAAGTCAATGTTGAAACTTTTGGACTTCATTCTGACAATCTTGGTTCAACAGCCACCGCCCCAAAAAAGGGAACAATGGGCACCGTCTCACCAAACGACACCATCAGAAGAAGACAATTTAAACAGAACAGTATCAGATCAAGAACTGATATTCGGCTCCATTAACGTCATTCACTTAATGAAACCCTTATCTGATGAAGACTATGGCCATGAACCCGAATTCCCCGCACCCAATTGTAGAGCTGGAGGAAGATTCTGCAGAGGCTGAAGGTTTCCCGGAAGGCATGATCGTGGAAGGAGTCAAATTCCCATCCCCACCACAAGTCAAACCGTTAACATTAGATAAAATCATGAAAGGACCCTCTGATAGACATGATAATAACCAGAATAATCCTTCACCCCCAAAGGAAGAAATCCAAGCCCATTTTTCTTGGAATATCCATCAGGGGAAGAACAAGTACCAAACCTCCCAAGGTATACAGGCAGAACATTTTGGCCAAACATGGAATGGACTACAGCACCACCAGTCCCTACTATAGAGGCCGAACCATCTACGTACAAAGATCAAACTCCTAAAGTGTCTGTAAATAAACAACCTTGAGCTGGGAAACACTGACCTTTAAAGAAGAAGTATGAAATTTTAATGCATCTAGCCTTCGTACGAAAAAAGATGTCAATCCGAGATGTGTTGAGCCTATCTACAGATCTTATGGAGGCACTCATTAAATCCTTGATATGTCTTAGGAGTTTGAGGATAAAATAGTAGCTGCCGAAGTCTACCGAACAGAGACTAGTCCCAAAGAATTTCACACCATCATCTCCTTCATAGACAGGGATGAATATTACATCATGCAAGGGAACATCAAATCTTTATATGTGTCCGAAAAGATAAATGGAATTTATGTTTGGAGGATATTCATCGACAACGGATCTGGAGTTAACCTCCTCCCATTGAGAAAGATTCGTCGACTGAGGTATAATGAAGACATATTGAAACCCTACACTACAACTTTTCTAGGATATAATAAAAGTGATCAAAAACTATTGGGATGAATCAAGCTTAAAACTTGGCTCAGAGATCTCATATCAGACTCCAAGTTCTTAGTGGTGCGGCAAAGTATGGCCTTCAACATTCTGTTAGGGAGGCCTTGGCTACATCAGCATGCTGAAATTCCATCCTCATACCATAATTGCATTAATTATTTCACTAATGGGAAAAGCGGGAAGTTGCACGCCGATAAATCCCCATTTGAATTTTTTGAATCACACTATATAGACGTCGGTTTCTTTGAGTTGGAAGAAAAAAATATTTCAGTTGACAAAGTTGATTGGATTAATGCACAAAATAGAATGGAGATGGCTCCCTCTGACCCCTTACAGTAACTTAGGGAGGAGTACGTACTACCCATCAACTAAGTTGAATGTGTAAGTACAATTCCAAATATAGACTCACCTATCTGCATGGTCTCTGTTACATCCACCAATTCCAAAGACACAAAAGAGTGGGCTGGCTTCCCTTTGTCAGGAAAAACCCTATCAAATATGCTCTTGGACCATACTCAGGACATCAAACTACCCTTGCCTCACACACTAAGCTAAAAGATGATTTATATTCCAACATCAGAGAGTTCGTCTCAAAAATCCTTTCTCCATCAGAAGAGGAAGATGATGAAGATGAAGAAGAAGAAGAAGAAGAGGAAGAAGACCTCAAAGATGCCCCTCCCGCATTCAAAGAAGGTTTTTTCACCATAATTGATAAACTTAAGGAGATAAATCTGGGCACCAAAAATGACTCGTGGCCCATTATTATCAGTGTGGACATACCGGTTGAGAAACAGGATGCATACACCTCCTTTCTAAAGAAAAATAAAGATGTGTTTTTTTAAAATTACACAGAGATTCCAAGCCTTGATCCTGAGGTCAGCACCCACAATCTGGGCTTACCAGAATATCACAAGGGCTATAAGAAGGTAGCCAGAATGACCCACCCAACTCATGCTACCAAAATAGAGGTTGAATTTGACAAGATGATAAATAAAAACTTCATACAGGAGGTCCAATATCTGATCTGGCTGGCGAACATAATCCCTATCAAAATGAATAATGGACATATTATAATATGCATTGACTTCAGGGACCTTAATCGGTATTTCCCAAAAGACGAATTCCCAATCTTGATCACAAAATTTTTGATCAATGCAATATCCAGATACGAATCCCTCTCCTTCATGGATGGCTATTCTGGATACCATCAAATCTGGATGGCCCAAGGAGATAAAGAATCTACCACTTTTAGGGCCCCTTAGGGAGTGTTCTGTTATAAAGTGACACCCTTTGGTCTAAATAATACTGAAGCCACATATCAGCACACCATGCATCGCATCTTCAAGCCCTTTTAGGGAAAATTCATCAAGTGTTATGTTGACGACCTGGTGGTTAAGTTATGATAGTGTTCGATCCACCCGAATGACCTTGAAACTGTATTCAACAAATTGCGACAACAAAATTTAAAGATGAATCCTCTTAAATTCGCCTTTGGAATTACTTCAAAAAAATTCCTTGGCTTTGTTGTATTCCATCGTGACATCAAAGTTGACCCCGAGAAGACAAAATCCATTATTGGAATGTACCCAACTCACAACCTCACCGAGTTGAGAGATCTCTAGGGGTACCTCGTCTATATTCGGTGCTTCATAGACAACCTAGCAGGTAAATGTTTATCTTTCACTAGGATCATGAATAAAGAAGTTACATATGAGTGGGATAATTATTGTCAAGAATCATTTGACAACCTCAAAAGATATCTCCTAATCTTACTGGTTTTTATGCCACCAGTTGAGGGGAGACCACTCATTTTATACATAACCACCCTAGAACAGTCATTAGGTGCCTTTATCACGCAGAAAAATGATGTTGGAAGTGATAATAACCTCTACTACCTTAACCGGACAATGATCGATGCCGAAAATCTGTATTCAAAGATTGAAAAGAACTGCCTAGCCCTAATCTTCATAGTTCAGAAGCTCAGGAATTACCTACAGCACCATGAGGTCCACTTAGTCTCCCACTACAACCCTCTCAAGTATATCCTCAACCATACCATGTTAAATGGGTGACAATCATGATGGGTGGTCATCCTACAACAGTTTGAAATATGGTACATGCCCTAAAAGGCCATCAAAGGACAAGAATTAGCAGAATTCCTGGCCGAACACCCCTCAATAGAAATAGAACCATTGGATTCTAAACTTCTAGATGAAGAATTGTTTTCCATTCAAGAAAACCCCCAGTCATGAGAAATGTACTTCGACGGTGCTTCCCCGAGCCCGATAGGGAAAAGGATGGAGGATCCCAAGCTCAAAAAAGTGGGGCTTGGAGTCGTGCTCATATCTCTCAAAAGGCCACCTTGTATTACTCTTTCCTACTTTCAAAAGGATGTAAAAATAATGAAGTATAATATCAGGCCCTCATTGCAGGCTAGAAACTGGCACTCCAAGTGCAAGACAAACACCTAAGAATAAAGGGTGATTCAAATCTAGTCATCAAACATGTCAATGATGACTATTCTATTAAGAAATAAGTATTGGTTTCCTTGATGAATCATGTTTGAGAACTTATGGCATAATTCCCCTTATAACCAACATTGACTCATATCCCCCAGTCATAGAATTCTCAATCCAACGCTTTAGAAAATGCAGCCACAACCTTGGCTGATCCTGACTGGGATGAAATAGTCATTAGAATTTCTCACTATCGGATGGTCTTTCCATTAATCCAGAGTAATACCGAGGAAATTGATGAAATTAGCCTCGTTCCTAAGCCTTATGGTCATATCACTGGTTGGATGACACACATTACAAATTACCTTCAGAATGGGGAACTCCCACCAGTTAAGGATGAAAGGGAGCATGTTTGAAGACGGGAATCCAATTTTCCCCTATACAATGGGGTAAACCAAGAGACAGTTCTCTACAAACAAGGCATTGAAGGAGTCCTTCTTAGGTGTATTGATGGAGAATAGACTACTTAGGTCATGAAAGAAGTTCACACTAGAGCTGGCGGAGCACACTAGTCAGTAACCAAGCATTATCACCAAATCTGGAGGCTTGTGTATTAATATCCAACCATGATACAAGACTGTTCCATATTCACTAAGAAGTGCCATTCCTTCCAAGTTCATGATAATTTCATACACCGCCCCCAGAGTTACTTTATACAACTAAGTACTTCTGGCCATTCTTCACATGGGGGATGGATGTTGTGGGACCATATCCTCCTACCACAGCCAGACAATTCAAGTTCATACTCACAGTGACTGAATTCTTTTCCAAATGGGCCAAATCTGTACCCCTTAAGGAAGTCGGGGAGAAAAAAAATTTCAGCTTTGTGAAGGCCAACATCATCACCAGATTTGGTGTCCCTCATACAATACTAATGGGCAATGACACCAACTTCTGCTCTACTGAGTTGTACAAACATCACTATGAGTATGAAATCAAGGCCAATCGGTGGTCCTTATACCACGCAACAACCAATGGGAATATATAAGATTTTAACAAGACTCTATCCAACATACTTAAAAATATTGTCGATAAAGATAAGAAATTGTGGCCAGAAAAGCTCCTTTATGCTTTTTGGGCTTACCAGACCACGATCCGCATTGCCACCCAGGAAACCCCCTACTCACTATTATATGGGGAAGAAGTGGTGTTACCTATCAAAATCTATGTGCCATCACTTTTTGTGGACATTTTTGATCAACTATCCATAGAAGAGAAATCTCAAATATGGTTTGATGAATTGGAGCAGTTAGACGAAAATGGCTGCACAATCGGCACCATTTGGGAATCTACCAAAACCGGATTGTGTGAGCCTTCAACAAAAAGGTTCACCTTCGATCTTTTCTCAAATGAGAAATGGTGTTAGTCCTTAGAACCCCAATGATACTAGGGAAGAATCCCCCAAAGCTTGAACCAAAGTGTGAAGGACCAAATTTCATACACAGGGTCTATTCCAATGGAGAATATGACCTAATATCAATGGGAAATCATCTCATTACGGCTCCTACAAATGAAAATTTCTTGAAGAAATACTTCGCGTAACAAAATAGAAAAGTCCAAGATCTACGAAGTTAAACTATGAGTCATAAAGAATGTCTTCCATGCCAAGGTCCAAGCTCTACAACCCTAAACTATAAGTCATAAAAAATGCCCTCCATATCATAGTACAAACTCTAAGACCTTAAACTATGAGTTAAAAATGCTCTCATATCATGGTACAATCTCTACAATGTTAAACTATGATTCTTAAATGATAGCTTCCATGCCAAGGTCTAAGCTCTATGACCCTAAACTATGTGTAAAGAATGCCTCCAATAGCAAGGTCTAATATTTATGATGTTAAAATATGAGTCATAAGAAAATTACCTCTATATCATGGTCTAAACTCTAAGACCTTAAACTATGAGTAAAGGAAAAACACCATGGAGCTAAGGTCCAAGATCTACAACCCTAAACTATGAGTAAAAATTCCCCAAATGCTGAGGTCCAAACTCAAAAACCTGAAGCTATGGGTCATCTTCCATTCCACATGAAATTAAACAGTAAGGAAATCATCCATAAAACATGGAGTTAAACTGTGAATCATGTACTTTCCATAAGATGTTAAACTATATAGAATAAAATGTCTTAATTGCATGACAATAAACTGCATGATCTCCCACAGAACTACACGAGGATTCATTCCTACCCTCACAGGATATGTAGCGACACCTAGATCTCTAATCTTGCCTCAGCCCCCATCGAAAAAATGCCTCTATAATGCCCCCCATCTACCCACCTTCATATAGGAAATCATTATCACTCCATGTTTCTCACATCGAGTACAACTCCCGTGATCTTAGGATTAGTGATAGAGATTCTCTTACAAAGATCAACTATGGGGTAACATGACATACCTGACAATTGTGATGGGTAGAATGAAAGCTACCCTACCCTTTGGACCATGCCATATCAGTATGGGGTACACACAGAACTTTGTACGGCTTGATTTCTACCCTAAAAGGATACGTAGCGATGCCTCGATCTTCAATCTTGGCCCAGCCCCACCAGGAACAAAAAAATGCCTCCCATTATATCCTCTACCTCCCAAAACCTACGAAGGAGACTCTATGACCACTCATTATTTATCAAATCAAGTATAACTTACGTGAGCTTAGGATTAGTGGTGAGGATTCTCTTATGAAAATAAATCATAGGGGAATATGGTAGGCCTGACACCCGTATCAATTGAAAAAAAATTCCCTTACATGTCCTCACACATGGACTGATCCAAATAGGTACAGGGAACTTTTAGAACTACGTGTGGCTTGATTCCTTACCTCACAGGATATGTAGTGGTGCTCTGATTCCACATCCTGGCCCAGTCACCAGTAATAAAATGCCCCTTTCCCCCATGCGTAGGTTATACTTGTACATGGAGTCCATGAAAAGTCCCGTCACATGAAAATAAAACTGTGAAATTCTTCAAGAGTTATGTGTGGCTCAGTCCTTAGTATTACGAGATTCCACACAATCCTCTCAGTCATGAGAGGTCAAAAGATCCTGGTTCCCTATATACATGTGGGTTGGAAATATGAGGAAGCTCCAGTAGTTCATAGTTAATCATAGTCTAGGCATTCTCACATTCCCAAGCACATCTTTCCTGTTTGTCACACTCCATACCTCAAGAAAACTTAGATCCTCATGATCATTTAAGGCCATATGGGATGGAAGAATAGTGTCTTTCTGACACCTTTGCTTGACTATGCATATCATAACCTAGTGGATCTGCATATATTTCCCACAAAAATTGCCATCAATAAAAGGGAAATTTTTCCCCAGGAGAGTCCTCTCCTATCCTAGTACGCCCAACAGCTTTCAAGCCCCATGTCATCCCTCATGATTCAATTCGTCCTTGGGACTATGGTTTACACATTCTATAATCATTCTTGTATAAGGAACACTAGAACATCCTGATCAAGATTAACCTGAAGCTAGTGGAGATCTTTATGACAACGAAATCATCCTCACTACTCAATGTTAAACTGCAAGGCCAAAATCATCCTCACCACATGACGTTAAACTGCAAGGCCAAAATTGTCCTCATGACACGATGTTAAAATACAAGGCCAAAATCGTCCCCACCGCACGACATTAAACTGCAAGACCAAAATCATCCTCACCGTATGATGTTAAACTATGAGGCCAAAATATTTATCATTGCACAAAAGTAAACTACGAGGCCAAAATCGTGCTCATGACATGATGTTAAAATGCAAGGTCGAAATCATCCTCACCACACAATGTTAAAATACAAGGCCAGAATCTTCCTCACCACGCAAAATTAAAGAGTAAGGTCAAAATATTCCTCACCATCTAACATTAAACTGTGAGGCCAAAATCATCCTCACCACACGACATCAAACTGCAAGGCCAAAATCATCCTTGTTGCACGATGTTAAACTACATAACAATGGTTTAAGACCAAAATTTACCTCTGATGCTAATTTTTCTATTCTTATGAAATAACACAGAATCTTTGCAGTCCCTTGTTTCTAACACCGAGAATAGCTCATGTGAACTTAGGGATTTTAGTGAGAGATACATAGTGACATTAGGGAAATTCATGCCTCGGTGGCTCTACATATGTTTCCCTCAAAAAATGGATGTCAATCAAAGGAAAATTCATCCCAAGAGAGTCCTTTACTATCTCAGTACGCCCAATGGATTCCAATCCTCATTCCACCCCTCCTGATTGAAGGGCCCTCAAAGGCATGGTTTACATTTTCCCCCTTTCACACATCTTGGATATATCAGAACCTATGGTCCCAGTTCATCATTAGTCACTTTTTAGGTTTATAAAAGATATCACACTCATATGTGTGAAGTTGATCCACATAAAGGGGAAGAGTTCCCCCACTCATTTCTAGGTTTTCCCAAATAAGTCCAGTTAAAAATCCTCCTTCTGTGTTCAGGAGCACCTTTAGTCAAAGGTCACATACTGTATTAAAAAAATCCCAATCTCCATAATCCTTAATAGCCATCAGAAATGGAAGGTCAGTGTCCTGCAGACACCTTTTCTTGACTACTCATATCATGCCTTGGTGGATCTGAATATATTTCCCACAAAAATGGCCATTAATCAAAGGCAAATTTGTCCCCAGGATATTCCTTTTTAGATTCTGTACGCTCAAATGACATTCATTTCTGGTCACACCACTAGATTTGGAAAACTCTTAGATAATGGCTTATGTACCTCCTTCTTTCCAAGTTCCCCTGATGTGAAAAAGACTCTTAACAGAACTGACCATTCACCAACTCTCCCTCACACAAGTAAGAAAGGTGTGAGAATAGTTTCCCACTCAAAGCTGATATGAATGTTCCTAATGTTTTTAGACAACACTACTTGGGCCAATCACCCATTATGGCTCCCAACGCCAAAGTAAATTAAAAATGTTTCAAATCCCACTAGACCATTGAAAATAAAAGGCCAATGTCCTGCAGAAACCTTTGATTGATGACGCACATCATGCCTTGTTGGCTCTACATACGTTGCCCACAAAACGACTGCCAATCAAAGGCAAATTCTTCCATAGGAGATTCCTTTCCTACCTATGTAGGCCTGAAGCGGCTCCTGGGCCTCATGTATGTCTAGGATCCACAAATTAAGGGTCAATATAAATCTATAATCCATGTATTATGGATATTAGAACATTACTGGATAATGGCCCTGAGTCAGGGCCCTACCCCATTAAGTTTGGTTAAAGATGTTTGACCTAAAACATTAGTAATAAGTTTGATTGACAGGACTATGGACTGCAAGAGAAAGGAAAATACTCCATACTCTCTAGGGGAAAATCCATAGAAGGCACCTCTGGGAAAAAGTCAAGTATCAGTTTGTTAAAAAAACATTGAGCCATCAGAAAAGGTGTAAAGCTTGTTAGGTCTGAAACCTGTAAATGGGTGGCCTAAGAAAAATCCATGTTATACCCGCTAAGCCCATGTCAAGAAGTATTAGGAAAAAAATAGGGTTATAATGAAAAAAGTCATAAAATTTCATGTGTTATACCATAAAACCTTAGCAATAGTCGAACTACGCTCGCTGAGTCCCTTATCTCAGACAAAAATTAGAGCTCAATTCGATTGTTTAAGTTTACTGATTTCAAGTCATGGTTTAAATTTAATACTTGATTGAAATTATGTTGATAGGAGGAAACAAAGAATAGATGTTTAAAAGCCAAATCTGTTCCATTAATTTCAGAAAAAATGGAGGAACATCCCTAATTCTGAGCCTCTCCAGAGTATTAAAAAAAGGGGAGAGTACATATCATAATTTGGGATAAAACTACAATAGGACCCGGTTCGACTTTTCCAAAAGGATGGCGAGTGATTGCCATGGGCCGTTGATGGTCTATTCCAAATAATTTCTTTCCTCTGTTTCAACTTTGACCGTCAGATGCACCCACTCCAGGACAGCTTTAAGGTCCCACCCCTTCTTCTGGACGACTTCATAATTGGTGCGGGAAGAGGCTAGTTTTTCCCTTAACTTGGATTCATGGGATTCATACTCCCACAAATCCTCCTATTGGGTCACCACCAAATCACTATCCTTCACCTCCTCCACTGTCAGATGATCAAATGATTCTGAAAAATCTCGGAAGGTCGCCACCTGGTAATGGGAAGAATTGAACCTAGCTAGCTGGTCATCACATGAAGCGAGGTCTTCTCAGGCAATGAAGATTTGGTAAATAAGGAAGTGAAGGTGCTGATAATCAAAGCCACCACAACCCATCTCAGTAAATAACCACTGAAAATTGTCACCCTCATCAGCAAAATTGGCCAGGGGTGTCTCCACTACAAGAGAACATAGCTGGTGCCATGCCTCTTTGCGCACTGCATGGTGTCTCACCACATCACCAGCACTTCGATCCTCTCCTACTTCCACATGTTTTTAAGAATTAAGCATCACCATAGAAGTGGGGAGGGGCCTAAGGAAAGTACCCCATACATGAGACTCTCTTTTCCCTCATATGGCCCAACCAATGGAGCCGTATGTGGAGGACTAATTGTGGCCTCTGGGAAGATTGACGATACTCAGTTGGGGCTAGTATAATTAAGATCTTGGGAAATATCTGCAGGAGGGGAGTAATATGAATCACTCCCCCCCTAAAATAGGATGTACTAATGAAATACCTCCTAGACGCTTTTGATGATGGACCAAACACCTTCTTACCACAAGAGAAGGGGCAGGAGGTGTATCCACCTTGGTTTCTACATGGAAAAAAGTAGAAGACGTAACTGTTGCACTCACCACAGTGAGAGAAATGTGTCGCGTGGTCATTGGGGCAAGAACGGGGTAGGAGATGGTCAAGGGTTTCTGCACCCGCCGAACTGGTTCTTTCAACATCCCTCCAGGGTAACAATCTACCTATAGTTAGGCATACTCCATCAATAGAAAGGTGGGCCTCATCATGTTAGGGATGATAATGTCCCTAGAAGCCCCTTCTTGCATCATCATAATCCAAAATTGGTGGAGAACCACAGGAAGAGATTACCCCCTTAGTCAAACAACTGGAAGCAGTGCCATCTGTTGAAGGCATCCAAACTGCCTGGAAAACTGATAGGGGAGGTCTGGCTCAAAAATAACTACGCGGTCTACATGACCAGTGAGCATCCCATATCGAAGTGTGATGTGGTATGAAATTTCCTCCAAGGGACCACCCCTGTCACCTCTCAATAATAAATGAGGGGTAGGATGCTGTGTGAATGAGAAATAAGAGGTGTCGTTCAATATCCCAACGATGTCAGTAACAGTCAGAGTCCTGGGTCGAACAAAAGAAATGATGAGAAGAGCAGGATGAAAGTCAGAATGGGGAACCTGTGAGGTATGCTGATATTCATAACAAGGGAAGTGCTTTGCCATCCACCCATATAGAAATTGGAATGGTCTGCTGATACGATGTAGAGACCTGCCTTCCTGAATCTGTCCCAACAATTCATAAAGCCAAGTGAGGGTAGGAAGTGCCAAATTAATGGGACAACCCTTCACCAGCTTAGTCTCCATCATCAAGTTATAGTCCCAAACCTCAGTGTATACGTCATGGGATGGGAAGATCCATCCACTTAAAAACATGGAGAAGAAACCTATTTGCCTAAGTGCAAGTGAAATGTATGGACAAAGCTCATATTCCCATGTGGTATGTCTCCCTGCTTCGAGGGTGGCACAATATGACCCTGGGGTTTGGCGGGACTGGTGAGTAGGATGGGTTTAACTACGGTGACCCTTTGACCTGGGTTCATTCGTCTATATGAATAACCTTATCCACACTTTGAATGGGATGATGGAATAAGCCTTGGGGGGATGATCCAGTGATCCCACTACCATGAACATTAAGCTCCTTGTCAAAGGGAGCATGTGATTGGTATCATTCCATGTGGCGACTGCCAGGAGAAACTCGTCATACATTTATCCAAGGATGGGAAGACCTCCATGCTGGTAGATATCCCATAGACTGATCCCCACCTCTCCATGTAGTAGGTGGAAGGTGTTGGTGCTCGAACACCAGTGACTTAGCAATTCTAGAAGGATTTCACTTAGAGAGAAGATTGAAAACTGAGACACCTAGGATGCCTAGTGCATTCCCACCACCTCTATCTAGTTGGGGGACTCTAGATAGGTCTGATGCACCTAAAATGCTCAGGACCACTCATTAGAGAAACATCCTCCAGCCCAAAAATCCCACTTGGTGCTCAACCTGCCACTAGGATTTTCTCAAGAGATGCTGATAATAGATGGGTATTCTCAGACGTCTAGTCTCGGGACACCATTATAACACCTGTGATTTCCTTGAGTCCATGCCGAACCTCATAGTATGAATACATTTTCCTGAATAAGAATGGTGATGACTTCTACGATTGGGGAAATTTTGGCACAATCATGATCTTGTGGTGCCTTTAAAAGGATGAAAGGTATGATAGGGTCGAGAAATGGTAGAGGCACATCAGCGGGAAGACCAAATCCATAAAGTGGAAACTATATGGATAATGGGTAAGCTAAAAGCTTTGGAATCAAGAAGAATGTCAGAAATATGTCACGAGGAATGATGTTGGTTTGAAGATCATCATCGCTATTCCTCTCCATGGTGGCTGTTTTCTTTGTCGATTTATCAGTAGCCTATGAATCATCCATTCTAGCTTGCATAGTAAGATCCAGAAGCCAATGAGAAGTCAGTCCAATAGAAAATTGTTGGATAAAGGCTATGAAAAAAATGTCTAAAGGACTTAAAAAATTCCCACAAAAGGCTCCGTATACTATTCCTAGAAATGGTACGCGAAAGGATCCTTCCGTGTACAACATGATATGAAGAAGCTAATCTGCCTAAAAATATGGTATGCAGATGTGGTTCAACATGTAATACCATGGTATGAAAAATATCCATGAGGAGAAGGCCCATGAACCATTGGCTGGCGAATAGAACGATCCTCAGAATGAATAAACCGCGGACCTTGGCCTTAGTTAAGTTCACGTTAAAAAGTTTTGGATTAAAATTTAAGTATGTATTAATAGTTTTTGAAGTTTAGTTCACTGATCCAAGTTTGGTAAGTGAACAAATAAGCCTTGTAGAATTATTTCATATGGAATATAGATTTTAATTTTTAAAATTCCATAGTCTCATTCATGGAATGAGAAATGTGGTACGCGGAAGAAGAAATGGTGAGAAAATTGGTTTACGGAATGTATAGAGAAGCTCCAGAATGGAGTTTTTGCAAGGAGCATGGTACGTGAGAGTGAAGGAGGCTCGGAAAATTTGGATCAATTTTTTCCACGAGAAACGGTAAAAGAAAAATGACATGGCCCACTATATATAGGTGTGGTCCCCTTCTACTAGGTCTACCTATTCTACTGCGAACCATTTCAGTTCAGGACCGCTTATACATCGTAATAGACCCCTTTTCATTCTGAACAGACACCATTCTGATGGGGGGAATTTGTAGGGTATTTTCTCAAAGAGAAGAAAGTCTCCATAAAATTGATTTGCAGAAGGAAGACAATGTTTCTACATTTCTATCAAGGTAAAGGGACTCAAATAGAGTTTAATTTCTTTTAAGGAACTTGAAGGAATTCAAGTTTTCAAGGTTTTTAAGTAGCCCACGTACCATCACTGGGAAAGGTACACAGAGAAGGTGGATCAATAACTTCCAAGTATATGAGATGGTCCGCAAACCGCTGGCCCACGAGGTGATGTCCAGTGAGCGAGGAAAACTGCAAACCGCGTCAACTGAAGGAGTTGTGCGAGCAAGGACATTCCGCATACCATACCGCAAACCCATTAGTTCATGGACAAAGAGAACAAGTAGGGTTCTATGAACCATTATTATGAACTGAAGCCTCCATAAACCCTATTTGACCGAGTCTTTTGCAGGTCAAAATAATGCTTCAATGGTCCTCCCCAAATGGTGTCACGTGCCCAATAGATAATATCGCTCCAATGCTCTATAAAAGGAGCAAAATAGAAGAAAAAAAAGGTGATGGATAGAGAGAAGGATGAATGATGAAATTTTGAGGGAGACCTAAAATTTTTCACTCTGGCTTCAATTTTGTTTCATCAGGAGAAGCACGAACTGGAAATCACTTCCTCCACAGGTACAGCAGGCCGCGAACCATAAAACAGGGGAATTGAATAATAATAATAGACATGAAAACCTAACTAGTAGACCGAAAACCAAATACTTCTCGCAGATTAATTTCCTACGAATGGTAATCCCCCTGACCCTCCTTCAGTATGGTGCTCCACGTAGCGTACCGCTACGCGGATTGAACCTGACACCGTGTACCAAATCAGTATGCGAATGTAACCCAAAGTGGCACGGTGAGCCGTATACCTATTTGGTATGCGATGGACGATACCCATACCTGTATACCACACTGGTACATAGATGGACCCTCTTCCCACATACCACTATATTATTCAGGCCCTTCCCCACCCTGTATGAGAAACCAGTATGCAGAATGGGGTGTTTTCAGATATGTTCCTTTCGGTTCCAAAATCATCCCCCCATTACCATCTAGTCCTCCATGATACCTCTTCTAACTAGTCCTTCATCACTAGGAAAAAGCCTCCTCCAAGTCCACCAGACCCGTATGATCTGGCCATCTGGTGCATCAGCTCACCCCATTGAGTCTATATACTCATAGTAAGCGGAGTCACAAAGTCCATCCCCACAAAGGTGTGGGCTTCAGGAATGCCTGTAAGGCTACATTCCCATCGTAACCCGAAGTACAACCTTGGGATGCTGATGTGAACCTACCTATTCTCAAGATTAAGGGTGATCACTTTATTTTACATTCAATGAGGGATAGTGATCCATCAAAGGGGTTATATTCTCTCCCCCCTTTGGTGAGGATGAAACTCCTCCCTTTCCCGAAATGTGCTCCGGGGCCCTCCCACTAAGGTAAGTCCCCAATATTCCAAGTCCGGGCCGCATAACCTTTAATGACATTTCACATGGAAAGGTTCATTGATCCATGCCCTCACCCACCGTCACCCCAACGTCTTCCACCACGGGCTCTCCCTCCCCCACCAATAGGGGAGGATGCATGTGCATTATTGAATATTTTAAATCCCATTGTTTCTCACACCGAGCATGAATCATGCAGGATTAGATTTTTGTGAATATTATAACATAAACACATTCTAAACTATGAGAACTCTGATTCCTGATCAAAATAGGATACATAGGATACCTACCAGAAGGCCCAAGATCAAAAGGGTGCCCATCTGAAAGGGTCCACCCAACCATGACCAATCAAATGGGTAGATCCCATGCATAATCCCCACACATTTTGAACTATGAGAAATCTGATTCATAATCAAAATAGGATACATAGTATACCTTCTAGAAGGCCCGAGATCAAAAGGGTGTCCATCTATAAAGGGTCCACCCAATCATGACCCCTCAATAGGAAACTTCTATGCGTAAGCCCCACATAATTCAAACTATGTGGGTTCTGATTACCCTCACGAGGATACATAGGAATACCTTATTATGAGACCAATCCCAACATCAAGTCACCTTACACACCCTAAATGATATTAAACTCTAGAGTACCTTATTATATGGCTCAAGTCCACATCACCTCTATAACATCAAATATATGCATGGCTAGGAAGATCCTGAAAACCAAGGGTAGCCCGTGGACACACTCTTTGGGAATGAACCAAGGATTCATGAACGTATAAACATGGATTAAATCTATAATAGAATCCTAAAACAAGTAACAATACTCCCCCTGAAAGGCTGTGGTGAGCATGACCTCCCATCCTATTGACCAATGGAGTCCTTAAGTGTCATTGGCCAAATCGTCAGCTGACAAGCGCCTACCTTTGGAAAGAAGATCCATGAATCATGGATAACAGGGCTGTTGGGTGTTCTTGGATTCATGAATAAACCCATTGAAGACCATCCAAGGAATTTAAATCCAAGAAGGATCAATTGAATGAGTTGTTGATCCCCATGTAATCACCCGTTGGGACTAACAGTTCCCGCATGGTTAATCCGACCTTTTTTAAAGGATAATGATGCTGAATGGGTCAAAACAAAGGAATGGTAAATTTGATGAGAACCTATCTCTATAGAAAAAGGTACAGGTGACGATCCTTGTTGGCCATTTCCACACCACCCGTAAACATGCCACCTCATAGGTAGAACAACATCATTTAATAAATCTTTATATCTCAGGATTTTATGGTACACAAATTCATGACCAAAATCTTACAACTCCTTATTTATCAATTTTGAACTATAATGATTTCTCTTTTACATTATCTTATACCTTCTTCTGTATTTCTACATCATCTAATTGGGAATCCTATATCTTCTCTTGAAGGGATGGTTAAGAAATAATTTGAGAAAGGAATGATGATGTTCATTCCTTTATTATCTTCATTCCCATCATCTAAAAGTATAAGAAGATTTAATCCTTCTTAATTCACATCACTGGTAAGGTTGATAAGTCCTTTATTCATAGAGAATCTTTCACTATATTTTTCCCACAATAGTATTAGATTGAGTAATCACAGTCCTTGATCAACTATAACCATTTTTTCTGGTGCATATTCATCTCATTTTGTGTGAATATATACTTGAGGCTCTTATGATCCATATATATTTCACACTTTTCCCCATAGAGATAATGCTACTATATTTTCAATACAAAGATCACTATAAACAACTCCAAATCATGCATTGTATTGTTCTGATCAAGAAATTTTAACTACCTTAAGGAGTTGGTTATCATTATATATTAGTACACAACCCAAACCCTTCTTTTATGTATCAAGGTATACCAAAAAATGTTCCCCACTTGAGAGCAGTGTGAGAACTAGTTCAGTGAAAATATTATTTTTCAATTCCTTTAATCTATCTTTACATTCATCAATCTAGAAAAACTTTACCCATTTCAAGTTAGATTTGTTAGTTGTTTTTACAATCATGAGAATTTTTTTCACAAATCATCAGTAATACCCATCTAGTCCAAAGAAATTACAGATCTACATTATAAATATTTGTATGGTCCACTCCTTAATCTCCTTTATCTTATAAGGGTGTATAGATATCTCTTTTCTTGTGATGAAATTCCCCATTAATGATACTTACACCATATAAAACTAATATTTAATGTACTTTTCATAAAACATCTTCTTTCAAAAAGTCTTTAGCACAATATTCAAATACTCCCCATGCCTATCCTTGATTTTGAAGTATATGAGAATATCATCTATAAATACCACCACAAATTTGTTGAGGTAATATATAAATACTCTATTTTTTATGTCCATGAATATTTCTAGATAATTAACGTGTACAAATGGAATAAATATAAACTCATTGTTTCCATACCTCATTTGAAATGAATTATTTGGAATATATTTCTTCTTCACCTTTAATTGGTGATATCCCAATGGAGGTCCACCTTAGAGAAATACTGGGCCCACATAGTTGATCAATCAAGTAATCTATCTATGGAAATGGATACTTGTTCTTTATGATGATTTTTTGAGCTCACGATAATCAATTCAGAGGACCATTGACCCATCCTTATTCTTGATGAAGAGGACTAGAGAACCCCATGGTGAAGAAATCAAGTGTATATAACCCTTTTCTAGATTATCTTGTGATATCTTCTTTATTTCTTCCAATGAAATGGTGGAAATAATACTGTGAGTTTTTGATATGGGAATAGATATATCTATAAGTTCAATTGATAACTCAATCTCTTAGCTAAGAAAAAGACCAGACAACTCTTCAGGGAATACATCAGCATAATCCATCGTAATGGGTATGTATTCAAGAATTATTCTCTACTTAGAATCTATCATTTTAGGTATATATGATTTATCATAATGAAATAATATCCATGGTTGAGAATAAGATTCCAAAGAAGATTCATCATCCTTCATACAATTATACATAATAGGAGGATGAATTGAGATGTGAAGAGTGATCTCCCTCACCTGATAGTTGATATTGGTTTTAGATAAGTATAGGCAATCCAAACCCAATATAGAATTAAACTCTAATAAATGAAGTAGGAGAATATTTTTTGGGAGGTTTAGTCCACAAAAATTTACTATAGGGAGGAGTTATATACTTGGGATGTAATAATTTCCCCATTTTCTATTCTCATAGACAACTCAACCTCCATGTTTTGAAGTGGTGTTTGTAAAGACCCGCAAATTTCAAGGAAATTTTTTTTCTTAATTTTCTTTGGAATTTTACAAGAGCGCAGCTTCAGACGGCACCTGATTCCGAGGCCCGGTGTGCCCGGAATCAATTTCCGAAGTTTGGCTCGGGTACGTTCAGTGAACGGACGAGCGGGTTTTTCTATCTTTTGAACCGGTGCCCGGAATCAAATTCTGAGGGCACCGATGAAATCGCAGCGCCGGTTTTTGCTTAGAAACGCCTCTTCCGGAGTTGCGTTTGCTCAGACGTGGTTTTTAAATTTTGCGGCTTTAAGTCAGAAATAAAATAAAGTTTGTGCAACAACTTTATTTTATTTCACTTAAGCTGTTTGGAAGTCACTTGAAGCCACTTAAAGACGGCTTGAACTGAGTTGAACTGGATAGGATGCTATCCGGAAATATCCTACCCCCTTGGTAGGATATTTGTGAGGTGGGGCCCGCACGAGCCCCGCCGTTTCTTTCGCTAAGTAACGCACCCGCGAAAACCCGTCAAAGTAACTGAAAAGTCAACCGACGCGTTTTCTTTAATTCTTAACAGACCATTTAATTGGGCTGTTTCTTTCGTGAATTAAATGGGTCGTTTCTTTCGAATTGATGGATCGTTTCTTAACCGGTTTCGTGCGTTGGCATGTTTATAAAATAAGACCAACCTAAAAATCCTTTGAAAGGATTTGAGAGGATCTTGTTTCTTCATCCCCACGCAAAGAACACGAAGAACGCCGGCGACCGGAATTCGACGACGCACACCGAGATCTGCGACGTCGACGAGCTTTACCCGCGACGTTCTTCGGCGACGCCTCTTCTCCCGCAGCCGATCCTCGTTCGGCAACTAAGGTAAGAACAAGATCGTTAATTATCCCTTTTAAATTTCATGGCAACGGATTTAATTAATTAAATCAGTTTGTTCTTGATCCGGAGATTGGCGACGCGACGCCGGAAACCGCGACGACGCACAATCTCCCCTTCTTCCACGACGAGCGGTTCCGCGACGACCTCACGTCCGACGACGACAAGGTAGGGGTTGTCGATTTTCTTTTGGTTTCCTTATTTTATTCTTGATCGTGATTTTATCAAGACTAACATGTGACTTGATTTTATTTTGAGTTGCGTTATTATTTTAACGTGAGGGGGGCCGGACCGCACGAACACGGCCGAACCCCCCCCTCCATCGTTCTTGTTTTATTCATGCGGGTGGAAGCAAGTGGCGTGGTGCCGTCGCACCACGCGGATGATCGTGCTTATAATTTACGCAACGCCGTCGCGCTACGCCGAGGAGAATCTTCAAGAACGCGACGCCGTCGCGCCGCGTTGGAAGGAATCATGGTACGGCGAAGGGGCGTGGTGCCGTCGCACCGCGCCGGACGACGAACACCGCGGCTGGTTCCGGGCCGCGGCGGGACGAGGAGACCGCGGCCGGTTCCGGGCCGCGGCGGAAGAGAAAACCGGCGGCCGGGCCGCCGGCGTCGGAAGCCGAAGGGGGAACCGGAAATTACCGGTTCCGTTGGAGAAAACCGGCCGGCCAGCTGGCCGGCCGGAAGGCATTAAACCGGGGAAATTAATTCCTCGGCCAGCCTGTAAAACCCCCCCTCTTTAAGAGGGGGGCAGTTCCATGTAAGGGGGGGCAACAGCCCCCCGGTTCTTTTAATTAATCGCCCCCCACGTGGGGGCCGTTTGTCACAAAGGCACGGCACAAGGCCGTGCCGCCTTGAAGAAACCGCGGGGCTTAGCCCCCGCGTGCGCCGCGGCCCGCCGCCGCCACCGCGGCCCGCCGCCGCCGCACCGCCGCGCCGCCGCGGCCCGCCGCCGCCGCACCACCGCGGCCCGCCGCCGCCGCACCGCCGCGCCGCCGCGCCGCCGCTGCCGCGCCGCCGTCGCCGCCGCCGCCGGCCGCCGCCGGCCGCCGCGCCGCCGCCGCGCCGCCCAGGGGGGGTCGGGCCGGGTCGGCCCGGACCCGGACCCCCCCCCGTTTCGGACCAGTTTTGGTTTTTCGTCCATAACTTGAGCCTCAGACCTCTGAATGACGAACCGTCTGCGGAAACGCGATCCTTGGATCGAGACGGTCGTTTAGGTATATCGCACTCAAGGTTTCGGTTTACTTTGAGTTCGGCCGGGTTGGTTCGTTCACGAAACCAACCGGGCCTTCGAAGCGGAATCGCTCATATCTTGAGCTACGGACGTCCGATTGACGCGCCGTCAGTCGCGTTGTGTTCCTCTTAGTGAGACGGATCTTTTGGCATACTCCGCCCGAGGTTTGGACGCAGGTGGAGTGCGGTCGGGTTGGTTTTGCCTTAAAAACCAACCGGGTCCCGGAGACGAAAATGCCAATAACTCTCAGACCGGGCGTCCGATCGACGCGCCGTCTGTTACGTTGAGTTCCTGTTGACGTTACAAAACTTTTGGATACATCAACTTCGGTCTTCGTGACAGTTGATGTATCAGCCTCTCGGCTCGTGGAGCGGACCCTCCGTACGAGTTTGCTGTGTGCGGGAACCCTAGTGCTGGCTGCGACTGTTCTACTGCTACGACTGCTACTGTGACTGCGACGACGACAGTACAGAGATCCTGTGTGGATTCGACGACGACAGTACAGAGATCCTGTGTGGATTCGACGACGACGACTACAGCACTCAGCGATCCTACGTGGATCAGTGCTACAGGTCCTGTGTGGGCCCGATCCTGTGTGGGTCCTTGCGCTCAGCGGTTCTGTGTGAGCCAGCGCCTACAGGTTCTGTGTGAGCCCGATCCTGTGTGGGTCTTTGCGGGGGTTAGTTACCTATCGATCCTTCGTGGGTCCGACGACTTAGATGGATCAGTGATCATCTTTATCGTCCTTGAAGAAGTACACATGTGTGAGCTGAATCCTATTGCTTTCCTATGAGGATTGTGTTGTGCAATCCTGCGTGGATTATGTTTTGCTTTCCTATGTGGAATACGTATACTTTCCTGTGTGGACTGAGTTGTACTTGGGCTCGGAGGTTGGAGCGTATTTTAATTGATGACTTAGGTATATGTATGGGCATATACCTAAGCAGTGTCGGTTGTTACTTCGTGTTTGTACTTTTCTTCGTGGTTTATCCTTTGTGGATTTGAGAGACCTTCAGGGGTCTCGGGGTCCCTACTGAGTAGCTTATACTCACCCCTGCACGGGCTTCGCCCGCACTACGTTGTGTTGGTTGCAGACGACGGACAGCGTTGACTTAGCTGAGGCTTGTAGAGCGGGACGGTACCCGGAGGTGGACCACTGGGCGGGACGTGCACGGAGTGGACGGCGGGACCCGTGGAGCAGAGGAGCTATCTGTACCCACCCTTCAGGTGGGATTTCTGGTGGACAGCTCGGAGTAGCGGCTTTTACTTTACAGTTGCTGTTTTTCCCTTTTCGAGTTGTACTTTACTTTCAGTTTGAGTTTGTATTCTGGCCCATTTACCTTTCCGCACTTTCAGTTGTACTCTGCTTGCTTAGTGTTTACTTTCTGCTTGTTTACTCTGTGGTGTGTGTTTACTTTTCAAAGGCAATGCCTTCCCTTTTTCTGGGATTTACGCCTCGGTGCTAGTCGCCAGCCCCTGGCCTATGGAAGACGGGCTTGGGGTAGTCACGGCACGGACCCCGAGGGCGGGTCGTGACAGTGTTTGAATAGTTTTACTAAACATGAAATATAATAATGAATTTTTAGAACCAGAAACAAAATGAATATTCGATATTATTGAATGAATAACCAATATACCTTCCACCATATCATTTTTGGGATCTACCTCAGCATTATTGATATGATATTCCATCCTTTATCTATAGGAATTGGAGGTTGTTATCATGGATTGTCTCAAAAATCCCTTGGAATAGGGAATTGGTTCACATAATGATTGTGTTCCATGTAGTTGAAACGCTATACTATAGGTTGAGTTTTGATATGAACCTTATTTTCTTCTATTTTATTGTTGGGATTCTTTATATACCTTCACCATTGATTATGTAAATACCTCGACTCCAGTAATATCGATCTGGTGGAGAATTTATTACATTAGTACTAGATACAACTAATCACATCCTAGAGGACCAAATAGTTTAGTAGTCTTGATAAAATAGATAAATACTTGAATCTAACATATATTTCACACCATAAAAAACAAAAAATTATTCTCTTTGAGAACATCATTATTATCTCTAGAATATCCTTCCATATCAATCATTGTACACTTTATGGAATCCTAGGGGAAGGAAAAAAATATCATTGAGCTAAAATTCTCAACAATGGTATGAATACAGTAAAAACTATCATGGAATAAATAATTTATAATCAATATGTAAAGGTAAATAATTGACAAAAAATACCATTTGATTAATAAATTGAGCAAAATAATAATATGGTATAAACAAATGATGATCAAATAATTCTATATAAATATTCTCATGAGTTTGAAAATTATCCAGGAATATTAAAAAAATTAAAATAATCACATGGAAATAAATAATTTATTTCATAATTATGGAATTATTAATTATATATATTATAAACTTACCATTTAGGCCATATGAAAAGACATCTAAAAATACTGTTAAGGCCTCGATCCAGGACATCTACATAAATGGGTAAGGAATTAACTAAATACCTAATATATTTTGTCTCATGAGAAATATAAATTCATCATAAAGACATGTAATTCTAGGTCACACCAATCACTTAATAATTCCAATACATTCATCATATTAATAAACAATAAAACTTAATCAACATGACTTAAAAATCGACAAATGTCTGTATTAGAGGTACAAGAATACAAAATGTCAAAACTTTCCCAAATAAAACCAATCATAAAACATACAAAGAAATATATTGGATGGTATCATTATAATATATCCTTATTAAAGCATAATATTCCACAAAGTATTTTCATAGAGTTGAAAATACCCTAATAGGATCATTGAACAATTTCTTAAGGAAAATACCCTTTTCACATTGAAATGACTTATCGAAAAATTTACCAAATATTAAGGATAAAATTTTATATGAAAATAAACTTTTAAAATTGTAAAGTAAGAATCAAATAACTAATAATTCATGATGGAAATATATTACATTCATTCCATATAAGTTAAAAAAACATTCCTTTCACACTATTTATAAAAAAAGTCAAAAAGTACCTTATTTGGAAAGAGACAAGATGATTCATTTTAAACCATTTTGTAAAAATTTAAACATGGGTAAAAATGTAGTTAATAAATTATTATAGGATAGATAAAACATTATTTTATACATTTTATGGAAAATATCGATATAAAATAAAATTATTCCTAACCGAGTAGAAAAACAAGGTTAGTTTTCCTTAATAACAACATTATGATATCTTGAGTACTTAAAGAGAGGAAAATAAATAGAACAATTATAATTTAAAAAAAATAAATATAGGAAAACAATTTATATTATATTTAAGATATAAATATTAAATAATTTCCCCATTAGAGACTTAAATATAAACAATCCCAGATAAAGATGAGATTTTGAAATAAACCTTTACCACTTTGGTGACTTTTGAATCGTAGGCCCCATGAATGAATAACTTCAAATGAAACTTTAAATATAATTAAAATATGGATATTCATGATATATGATTTAAAAGGATTATTATATACACTTTATAAACATAAATATATTCATAACATCAAATATGTCTCAAATGAAACAAAATTAAGATAACAAACCCTTACGTCAGGTTTGAATTCCTTTGTATGTGTTTCAAACTACTATATTATAAATATAAATTTATTATACATATATTATAGAAATATAATCATATATATCATACCATATATTATTTACTTATAACCTTTTATCACCCGTTCATTAATAATTATTTATTAAAATCACTATCCTGGGTGATAATTTCTTCGTCTTTCATGTATATTTTGGTATGGTAGTTATAGTACTTGTACTTTGATCATGGTTAAATAATATTCATAATTTTATTCATGATATAAATATCATGTATATTCATTATATATATTTATATATTTATATTCATCCATAAAATACAAATATAGAAAAATTAATTACACCATTCATGGAGACGGTAGGCTCTATGTACACATAAACATTATTTTCACTTTTCAACGGATGGAATGAAAGAAAGGTAAATAATAATTAAACTTTAAAAAGTCAAATTTATATATTATATATCATATATATTCATTAAATTAATCATTATTACCATCTATTTAAATAAAAAAAATGAAAAATGGATCACACCGCTTCATGGAGGTGGTAGTCAACATGTATGGATGAGCGACATTATTATTTTCAAACAGATTGGAAGGTAATAAGGTAGACATGATATTATAATTTTAGAAATATAATTATGTAATATAGATATAATATATATTAATTATTTATATATTTATAACCATACAAGTAATATGGTTATGAAAAATGAATTACACTGCTATGTGGAGACGGTAAGTCGTATATACACACGCGCGATGCTTACACTTTTTATAGGATGGAAAACTAAGATAGAATTTGGATGTACTATAATAATAATAACGTATCAGTATATTTTTTACTGTAGATATTATTTTATTATTGTTAAATATATTTAGAGGAATTATAATAAGAATGAAATTTGAAAGAGTCGGTATAAACAATTGCCTCTTCTTCGGTAGACTTCATTTAGATCTCCTCTCAACAGACCCAAACTTTGTCTTTTGGAAATAAAAACACATATAGAATGTGGATAATTATTTTTAGAATATAATTTGTCATGGTTTGATAGATATATAAGGATTAATGTGTTGTAAAGAAGATAAAGTATGGGTGCCCATTTATATGTGAGGGGAGGGGTATTCTTGGAATTTCTTAATGTATTAAATTAATTTAAATTATTTTTCATATAAAAAAAGTTCTAAAATTATATTATTAAAATATAATATGAGGATAAGTCAAAATAATATCATCTAATAAAATTTGGAAAATTTTTGTTAAGTTTTCACCCTTATCTTTTAGTTTTAACCCTCATTAACCCTTTTAAAAATTACTGCAATATTAAAGTTTTCTACCCTTTAAGTGATAAGAATGTTAACATAAAAAGAAAAACGACCCATAAATGAAAAATGGTTGATATTTTAAATCATATTCAATTAATGTTGAAATATATAATTTTTATGAATTTTAAATCACTTAATAAAATATTTTTTTTTATAAATTATCATAAATGTCATTTTTGGAACTATTCATTTAATTTGACTTTGAAAACAACATGACATAAATATAATTCAAATATAATCCTTTAACATATTCTTAATTTGTTATATTTACCTTAAAAATTCTTTGGAATATTTAACTCCTTAAAAAAATATTACTTTTATAGTATTTAATATCATTTACTTTATTTTTTTATTGCTTGCACAAGCTATGCGTTTGCGTTTCATAAGAATTAAAGGTAATTATTTTAGCCCTTAAAATTAAAAAAAAATTAACATGATAAAAAAATTAATGAATATTTAAAATAACCATTTATAACTAAACATAAGTTGGTTTTATACCCATCATAAAATATTATAGATATTAAAACAATGAAAGTTATATTTTTGACTTTATCTTTTACTTAAATATTATAAAGGTAAAAATCATAGAAAAATAGGAAAAGGCCACATTTTTTAAGTTTTTATGATTATGTATGAAATTTAATCATCAAATAAAATTAATTCAAGTGTTGGGATAATATTTAAATCATTATCACATTATTTGTAACCATAATTACTTAATTCAGCCTTTACTGATTTGATAAATTTTACCATAATTACTATTCATAATGCTTAAAAATAAAAGGGAAATATTTACCAAATTTGAACCTAATGATTAAAAACCTGGTATCCAATTTTCATTATTCATTTTATTTAAATGTTTCAAATTAATTTCAATAAATTTTTTAAAATGAAACGAAAAACATTTTTTATTGAAAAATTATTTTTTAAGCATAAAAATTAACTTATATAAAA
This sequence comes from Viscum album, assembly GCA_963277665.1. Taxonomy (NCBI): domain Eukaryota; kingdom Viridiplantae; phylum Streptophyta; class Magnoliopsida; order Santalales; family Viscaceae; genus Viscum; species Viscum album. Next base: position 388,901,293 of record OY728129.1, on the reverse strand, counting down.
ATCCTAAAAATTGTTGATTAAAATTAGATTATTCAAATTAAAATGGATCATATTACACTTTAAGACCAAATAAAAGATATAATTGGAATTTTATATTATTTTATTTAATGAAAATAAATTAAAGTATTTGAAAAATTAGCATTTTTAACAGTTCACTAAAAAATATTTTTTTTAGAAAAATCCCTAAATTTCACCCTAAGTTAATTTTGATATTATGATTTTAAAAATTTTATCATTTTTACCATATAAATTTTTTAAAATTTTAAAAAATTAATTATAATATTCACTCAAAAAACACAATAAAAACTATTTTTAATGAAAACCCATCTTTAAAGAATAAAATGTATTTACCAAAAATTGAGTCCTTATTTTCTAAAAATCAATCAATAAATTTTAATTGAGTATAAAATTTATTCATATAATTTATAATTTGGTTAATAAAATTCAAAACCATAAATTTAACATATAGGTTGTAACTATAACATTATATAATAATATTTTATGATTCGTTTAAACTCATTATTTCATGTTGTGTATGCTATCGAACATAGTGATATTTTAAAATATTAAGGTGTTATATATTATCATAATGCCCCTAATTTATATAATTTAATAATCTATAGGTCCACTTCAGATAGTTTCTAGGATTCTTCATTCGACACTTTTGACATGTGGTATGTTGGGTATCCTTTCCACCATAAGATTTATCCATAAATCCTCCTAAGAAAAACTTCATTTTACGAATTTTTATCTCCCTGCCCATGAGACCACTGAGAGTCCCCAATATACATCTAAAAATTAGAGGAACAATAGAAAATATCTTCTTACTTTTAAAATTCTATAATTACTAAATATTTTTATAGACTCATCTTTAACCCAGTTAAGAGATGGTCTAACTTACTTTCTGTGTTAATGAAAAATCCAAAGGCATACCGTGAAAACCTAGTAAAGTTTACCTCATACGACCTGATAGATTCAACTTCCATTTTATTCAGTACAAGAAAATCCCTCTCTATTTCAAGAAGGATATTTTGGGGCAAATATTTTTTGAAAAATATTTTATTGAGTCCTTCCCATTCCATGGAATCAATTTACTCTTTGGACATCGTGTTCTTGATCAGTGTCCACCATTGATTAACTTCCCCATACCTGAGATAAATAGCCATCATAACATTATCTTATTCTGAGAATTGGAGTAAAGATAATATCTTCTCAATAAATTTAATCCATTGTTCCATGATTAGGGTATCATAATACCCAATAAAGGTATGATGACTTTGTTTCATAAAGGGCTTGACTGAAACTTTCTCTTTCTTAGGAGAAGGAGAAAATTCCACACGATTTACATTATTATTCATATCATGAGTCAGCTAGGCCATTAATCCCATGAATTTCCTAGATACCACTCCCATAAGGTTATGGATATAATTTGGTAAATCATCACATTGCCTATAATATTGGTTATTGGGATGATTCCTAATATTTCTTTATATTAACTAAAATGAAAAAGGGGATGATAATTCTCAAACTAAAAATCATATAAAAGGGAAACTATGAAAAATAAAAGTAATAGCTTATAAATGAAAATTATTTCATAACTTATGATTTTATAGGTTTCCATCTAGGTTATCCATGGAAATATTTCCTATTAGGTTTTATAACCTAACAATGTACTAAATTACTTCATAATGGCTTATTTTTTTTTATTAATTTTCCAATGCATATCCCTAGAAGTTTCAAACTAGGTGATAAGAAATTTCTCTTTATCATGCACCAGGTGAAGACCATGTTAATACCCAATGATCCATTTTTAGGGTTATTAATTCTTGGTATAACTATTCCAAATTCACATTGAATTTTAGTATTCATACATGGATGTAATTTCTTGTAAACCACTCACTCAATACACCACCAAAATTATAGGATATTCTGCTATACTTAGTATAATTCCTAGGGTTCTCACTAAATTATTCTTATACTAACCCCAAAATTAATTGTACCTTATTATGATACAAACTATAGAAAACCAATCCTTTTTAAAATATTATTACATGTTTAAAAAAATGTTTCATTAAATAAAACCAAAGGACTGAGAGTACCAATGTCTTCGGAAGACAAGGTATATAAAACTACAATATGAAACTAAAATAAAACACATTTATTTTAATCTCCATAATGAGATATTATATCCCTTTGAGCTCCTAGAAAATCATAGGATAAACTGAGGAATTAATAAAATAATGGGGTGATCTATAAATCCTTATAGGTAATAAACAAGATAGTGAAGACTAATACATGAGATAAAAGATATCATATGATATAATAAAAGATAAGGCTCATGAATAATTAAATGGGAGAATTAATTAAATAAAATTATATCATAAATCCATAAAAACATAGGAAAGTGACAATAACATGAATAATTACATAACTATAAGTCAAGGCTAACTACCAAGACAACATCACATGGTATAAAATGTCCCACCATGGATTAGGTTCACTTCTTAATATCACACGTAACATCTCATACGAAAAAAATTACCTAATGAAATGAAGCGCTATTTGGGTTCACTCATCACAAAATGTACATGGTTATGTGGTAAATAAATCAAATAAATCAAAAGGTATAAAAATAATCTTTACCCATATAAAAAAACATGTAGCATAATCTTGACTCATATCATAATTAGAGGATATTTCACAAAGAAGGCATTTGAGAAATGAACATAAGGCATATATTACCTCATAAAAGGAATAGAGAATAAGATATATATATATATATATTTAATATAAATATATATAGAATTTCGAATAATTGAATAAAATATAAGAGAGATAAAGGTTGAGTTAGAGATAGAAATTTCATAACCCAAAAAAGGGTGGTTTAGAGAGATCCCTTACCCTATGTCTGAAACCATTCTACACTTGAACTTAACATCCCAGATAGTCAAAATAGATTCATTCATTAATTAATTCAGAATATTTTATATAAATATTTTATTTAATATAATTTTATTATGTTCATTTATAACCATTTAATTGAGATAAAAATTTTAATTTATCTTTTCTGAGAGCATTTGTTTCATGGTTCCAAAGTCAAATCACTTGTGGATAATTATTGATGTTCTTGTCAAATGGTACTACAAATAAATAAGTATAATGAAATGGTATTCACAAAATTATTTAAATTGAAATGGTTCCATGTATCCATATTTTTTCTAACATATGAATGATTCAATTAGTAAAAAATTCTAATGTCACATGGTTAGTTCATTTAGGCATTTTTAGTGACCTTCACGAACTAGATTCATTTTATTTAATTAAATAATTACTAACATTTTAGATAACTTGAAATAATTTATAATATAATTAATATATTCATATTTTACCATAATATTATTTCTATAACCAGCCTTGAAGGTAGTGGATAAAAACAAAGTGCGTTGTTCATGGAGGCAGTGAACCAACCATTTGATAAACAACAATTTCATTTTATAAATGAAATAAATGAGGGGTTAAGATGGACATTAAACCATAATAATATAAAATAAATATTTTCAGGATAATTATGTTACTATTTTTAGGTGGATGGATATTATATGAGGGTAGTATAAGAATAATGAAATTAAAAGAAGTTAGTCAAGAATTTTACCTCTTTCTTTGGTCACATCTTCTTAGGATATCCCTTAAAGATCAATGTAATGGTTTTTAGATGAGACCAGAAAAAATAGGATGTTGGGTATAATATTTATAATAGAATTGGGAAAAAATTGGGAAAGATCTAAGGAATACAAGTTGTAAGGAGAAGGGGTGGTGAGAGGTGGTATTTATAAGGGGAGGAGAGAGGTGTTTTTGAATATTATATTCATTACATTATAATTTTGGTTATAAACTATCAATGGTATTAATTATTGTGAGTATATACAGTAAATGAGTCATGTGAGTTTGAAATAATGTGTCCTTGTATTATTTATGACTCAAAAAATGATGTGTTTAGCTTATAATGCTAAATACCATATTTCACTATTCAAAAAAAATTCAACTATTTTATAAAAATAAAAAAATTCACACTAACAATTTCTCAAAATGATGAATAAAAAAATTAAATCTTTTTTAAGAAAATAATTTTCTAATTATGATAAATTTAATTTTTAAATAAAATCCTCATTTATTTGAAAAGTACCTAATTTAATATTATTATCAATTTTCCGACCCATTGAAAAATTACTTAAGGTCTCATAAAATTATATTTTAATTATAATAAAAAATAATTTTAATTTATAAATCCATTTTATGTAAATAAATTTTATTTTAAATCATTATATTTATTATAAAATTTTAATTAAAACATTTATGTTTTACAAAAATAAAAACTCATAATTTATCAATTTCAGAATTTTTTTTACTTTTAACATGATATAAATATATCATATTTTCATTTTATAGGATACCTAAATATTATTTTACACTTCCATAGGTGAGGTTGATATTCAAACTGTCAGGTTACTATTATTAATTGTCTAATTACTATTCCAATGTTCATATTACTATTCCAATAGTCATATTTGTATTGGTTACATGGGTTCCCTACTTTATATAAATAACATATACTTCATTAATTCTAAATTCACTTATATTTTCACAAAATGGCATATATATTTTTATTTTAACGATAAATGTTGCATTACTGATATTCATCTTTATTTCTAAAACATTGTTCAGGAGTGTGGTTATTCTTATGGTTTAAGAAGATCCAAATTTTCATATTTCAGTTATCATATTTTCTATATTTCATCCCCTTGTAATATTTTCAAATAATTTGACCATTTTAATTCTCTAAATTTAATGTTCAAATTAATACATTATAATTTTTTTAGTTTCATCATTTAGAGAATTAAACATTTATAAAATCAGAAGGGGAATTCCATTGATAGAATTCTGGTTCATTAAAATTACAAGTGTGAACAATGATAAATACCATATTGAGGATATGATTACAAGTGTTAATGATGATGAATATTATATTGAGGAAATGAAAATTATAGTTGAAGATAAACTTAATGATTGTCCAAAATTATTAAATAAGTTAAATAGTTTTTTAAAGAAGCCATTGTATGCTATTTGTACTTAATTTACTACATTTTAAGCCATACTGAAGTTATATAATGTAAAATATAGAAATGGATAGAGTGGCACAAGATTTACTGAAATAATTTCTCTCTTAAATGATATGATACCGGAAGATAATGAGATCCATTGCAGAACATATGATGATAAAAAAATTCTACGTTCAGTGGGTATGATCTCTATAAGAATGCATGCTTATCCAAATGAATGCATACTATTTTTTAAAGACCAAAAATTAGTTAAAAAATGCCCAATGTACAGTGCATCTCAATATAAGAAATTCTATCCAATCCCTTTGAAAATTGTATAGTAATTTCCAATAATTACTAGGTTTAGGAACTTATATAGAAGTGGGAAGATTGTATGGTAATATACGTGGTATGTAGATATAGGAAATCAAGATGAGAAACTTCACCACCCAATAGACACTCCTCAACGGAAGAAAATTGATCATGTGTATCTTGAATTTAGAAACGAGTAAAGAAATATTCATCTTTATCTATTTGTAGATGGAGTGAATCCTTTTGGTTTAGAAATAAGAACTCATAGTTCATGGCTAGTTATGATGGAAAATTATAACTTTCCACTATGTTTATACATGAATAAAAAAATACATTAGGTTTTCTCTTCTTATATCAGGACAAAAAAACCAGGTAATGATATTGATGTTTATTTGGATCAATTGATCAAATATTTGAAATTAATTTTGGATTAATATGTCATGGTGTATGATTCTTAAACAAATTAATATTTCACATTAAGATCAATTTTTTATAAATTAATAAATGGATTTCCTGATTATGGAAATTTTTTAGGATATAAAACTAAAGGAACTCAAGGTTCACCAATTTTTAAAAATAGCACACACTTAGATAGGTTCAAACATTCACCAAGGAATGTGTTTCTAGGACATCAAAATTTTTTACCCCAATAACATGAATAATGATCATTGATGAAAACATTTGATGGAAATTCAAAAAGAATTCTCAACACCATCTCTAATAACTGGTGATCAAATAATTGAGAAAGTAAAGCATTTCTCCACTATTTTAAGTAAACCTTATTCAAAAACCACTACACCAAAATCAGTGTTTAGTGGCCATTTTTTAAACTCCTAAATTTTTTATATTTTTCACAAACCTGAAACTTCTCCCCTACCCCCATCCCCCAACCCCCATGACCCCTTGACCCCCCAAATCCCTACCCTCGCTGCCCCTTGCTGCTGGTCCCTGTACTCACTGCCCCTCACTGTTCCTTGTCACCCCTCGATGTGCCTTGCCACCCCTGGCAGCTGGTCCCTACCCTTTCTCCTACCCCAGACCCTTGCCAGCCCTCACTGTCCATCCCGACCTAGTGGTGAAGGTAGATGGACTACCTTGTTTTGAGTTCCATTCTCTTATTCTTTCCTAAGGTTGAGGGTAGTCATTTTCACTATAGTTTCATTGGAAGATGATTGTGATATATTTTCTTTTTTGGGTATTCTTGAAAATGGAATAAAATAAAGTAATTCTTATAGTTAATTGTTTAGGTTATGGGGTTTTTATCCTTTTAGATAAAATTTTAGTGCTGTTCATATTTTTTTATTCATGTATTTTGTTGTTCTTGGTTTTTGGTGATTTTTTAATTGGGTATTATTGGTGATGAAATTTTTATCTCTGTTCTTAGGAGCTTCTTAATGGGTGATAATAATTAGTAAATATCAACATTGATATTGGTAAGTGGTCTAAACCCTTTGAGTGATTCTCTAACAATGCCTTTGACATTCCTACCCTTTGTTTTTAATTTTTTTCAAAGTTCCTTTCTATTTTGAAAATATAAATTAATGGATTTAAAAAAATGAAAATTTTTTCAATGAAGTATCACATGATATTAAGTAATATTATTTATTACATCCTATTATTTTATAGAACTTTATATCACTATTTTTAAGGTGTTTTCATTGTAATCATTACATTAATATTTTTGGTTAATCTTGAAATGTGAATTTGGTAGTCCATGATAGGGTTTTTCTATGTGACCCTAATGAGACCATGTTTCATGCACTCCACCCTTAGTTAAATGAGTGGTGTAGAGGAAATGTGGTGGTTGGGTCTTTTAAGTGAGAGGAATTGATTTTAATTAAAAGGTTTAATGGTTTTTTTTAATATAAATCTTAGGTAATTGGTAAAAAATGGGTTTTTAAGAGTCAAAATGGGAGGTGTTTTATATAAAAACCATTGTTTTGTGAATGGTTCTATTGGAGAAATTTCTTAGTTAAAATTATTTATCCTTTAAAAATGTTTTTTCAATTCATGTTTTTGAAGGCACAAAACATTTTATATTTTAACTTATTTATTCTAAAGAAGTTTCTATACATATGTGTTATAAGAGTGTAAATAAAATGGTGGTTAAGGATGTGGGTTTCCAAAAAATCATCTTTAGTCATGTTTTTTTTATTTTTTAATCAAATTCTTACACGTGTACTCAATATGAAGTTCATTTCTCCTTGAAAATAGAGAAATAAATTAAATCAAGTGATGGTTTTAAATCCTCTAATAATAATTGACATTAAAGTAGGATGTTCTACGAACCTAGTGGTGTTAAGTGATCCTTTAGGAATGCATACTTTAGATTATTGGCCTATGTATTTCCAACATTATTTCAAGTAATATTACTAGTGATATCTACCTAGTTCCATGTTCAAATTTTCCATACTTTGTTTGAAACTATTACACGTACCTAGACTCTTTCCCTATCTAAAATCTTTTGGATTTGTCTTAAGAATTGAGTGTTCCATAACATGTATATTATTTGGAATGAGATTTTTTTGATTTACTAATACATTACTATATTTTATTTATGAAAATTTGAATTTATTTTAAACTATTATAAAAAATATTGGTTTTTATCATGCTATTGTAGTATTATGACAATATAGAGTGAGAAGGTGCATTATGTTTCCCTCTAGAGAATGTTTATTTATTTTTTTATATGAATACATTATAATAATAAATATTTGATATTAAACATGTCAAATCATTTAATATAGAGAATGTTTATTGTTTTGATATGAATTATTTCAATTGTTAGGATGTAGATAATGTTTAGTGTGTAAATATTGAAAACTTCGTGTTTCTATATCATTAATTGATTTTAGTGTGATTACCTTAGGTGTACTTATTTTAAATTTCACATTAATAACCTTGATTTTGTTATGTATATCATATCAATCATTTGGAAATTATCTTATATGTTTCATCTTGAAACATGTCTAATAGATACACATAGAGGTATATCTATATGTATATCAAGCTCCTCCTTATGAAAAGGAATGACCGTTTATAGAGGAAGGATTACATATATGTATAATATTATTGATAGATATTTGTTATACATAAATATTTTCTCTCATATGTGATTATGTGTGTTGAGTCAATAAGGTTTTCTTTATGACTTTTCCATTCATTCATATAAGGGGGAGATTGTTGAGTCAATAAGGTTTTCCTTATGACTTCACGATTCCTCAAAATATTTTTAAAAATCAAAAATGGGGAGAAGGAAAAATAATTCTAAAGGGAAGAAGAAAAAATGTTTCTATGTAAGGGGGAGTTTATTTAAGGGGGAGTTCTCATTACGAATATTTCCACATTCAAATGAAATTTCTCATTCTGGAAATCTAGAATATAATCCTTAGTGTTCCAAAGCCTAATGGGGAGTTAGTCGTATTCATCATTGTTCATATGTAAAGGGAGATAAGCTTTAATTTCAAAGCCTAGAAATTTATTCCAAGTCCTTATATTCTTTTTCGTAAGGATGTTTTTTCTTTCCAAAAAGGGGGAGATTGTTGAGTCAATACGGTTTTTCTTATGACTTTTACATTCCTTCATATAAGGGGGATATTGTTGAGTCAATAAGGTTTTCCTTATGACTTCATGATTCCTTCTTGTTTTGAAAATCACAAACACCTTATCTTAAGGAAAATTTCATTTTACCCTATATTTTACCCCCATAAGGAAAAATTTCCTTCCCCAAGGAAATTTATTCTTACCATGTTTTATTTGCTCAAATCATAATTTTTATAAGTGTAAAAATCAGATTGAAACCAAAACCTCAGAATCATATAATACTAAGATATGAAGAATTCTGTTTAAGACTTCGAATTCAGGTTATGAACTCTCATGAAGTTCAACTACGAATTCTGGTTACAAACTCTCATGAAGTTTAACTCCGAATTCTGGTTATGAACTATCATGAAGTTCAACTATGAATTCCGGATACAAAATCTCATGAAGTTCAACTCCAAATTCTGGATATGAACATTATGAAGTTCAAGTCTGAATTCCAGATACAAACATTCATGAAGTTCAACGCCGAATTCTGATTACGAACTTATGTAAAGTTCGACTATGAATTCTGATTACAAATTCTGGTTACGAACTTTTCTAAGTCCTGACTCCGAGTTCTCTGAATTCTAACTCCGAACTCTTATGAGTTCTGACTCTGAATTCTCATGAACTCTGACTTCAAACCTTGTATGTTCAGGTTCCAAATTCTCATGAACTCTGACTCTGAACTTTGTAAGTTCAAGTTCCGAATTCTTGTGAATCTAGACTTTGAATTTCCTTGATATTCAGACTCTGTAATTCTATAGAATTCAGGTACCAAATTCCTACAAAACAGAATCCGAATATCCTTGTATTGTAGAATCCGAATTCAATTTGGGTTAGACTCCGAACTTTCAATTTATCTTACATTCTGAATATCAGATTCTAGTTATACTTACACTCATTTTGTTATAAAATGATGTAGTTCTTTTAGTTATCAACTAACTGTTGTTTGAGTGACACGTGTACAGGTACCTCTGAAATTCAAGTAAAAATGTGACTGTTGGAGGAGGGAGCCGACTGTTGGAGCTGTGCCTATAAATAGGAGCTCATTTGAATGAGCTCGAGACTTTTGGAATTTTGAAGCTCAGAACTTTCAGAAGTGATTTCTAGAGAGAGTGTCTCTTATAAACTCTCAGGCTTCATGTAGAATGTTTTGAAATACTTGTTCAAACTTTGCTTCGTGCAGATTTTCTTAGTGTAGAGGTTCGATTTCCTTGAAATCAGAGACTTCAGGTTGTGAAGTCAGAGGTTCCAATTTCCTTACAAATCGAGGGCTTGCGGGGATAGCAAGACTGATACCAATATTTGGATTGAGGGCTTACCTGGGTTTGGGTAAGACATACTTTCTTGAAATTATAAATCAAGGGACCTCTTATCCAGGGTTGTTGGATACCCTCCTCTTTGGTTAAAAGAGTTATTACTTGTTACTTGTAATATTTTGTTTTCCAATGTGTATTCTAGTTATTGAGGAAAGTATAACTTTCTTATACTTCCTTACATTTGTACTTTGATTTAGTTAGATTCTATACGCTTTAAGGTAGAATCTTAGTTGGTGTAAACTTTTGTTAAGTTTCATTTCTGGAATCACTTTTCCGGAATCAAGAAAGATAATAGATCTTAGAGGTGTTGTGAATTTTGGTTAAGAAAAATTTCCTTAAGGATTTTTAAAGTATACAATTCACCCCCTCTTGTATTTGAGCATATCATTACATATTCGATCCTATATTTGGTATTATAGAGTATATCATACTCAAACATAACATCTAACAATGTGTCCTCCTAAGTAAGGATGATAAATATATAGTTCCTTCCTATGAGAAGATTAGGCCAACTATGTAAAAATAATATTAAAAAAATTTCATCTCATGGTAAGATGCATCCTCTTAGATAGGATGATTATAGAAACACACACACATATTGATATGTATATATATGCACACTTCTTCCTATATAGGATGGGTTTTGACATAAATCCTTGATGGAAAGGTCCATCATTGTAGAAAAGTACACTATATGGATTCTAGGAACATATAAAAGCAGGTTTGGATGACGTTGATGAAAATTTTTAGTGTACTAATAAATCATATTATTTGTTAACTATAGATTATTAGTATTCTTATGTTATTCAGTTTACATAAATCATAAGCTAAGAAAAAGAGGTTCTTGGATGAGTAATATCAACTCTTATGGGTTATGTGGTTCTGTATATTTAAATGTATATTGGAGAAGAGAAATTGGTTTTACTTAACTATTATACTCAATAAGAATATATATATTTATTCATTCGACATTGATCCTCCTCAATTACGCTTGTTCAATTTTGTATTGGTTGAATATATATTTGTGAAACAGTTTCAATTTCCTTAAGTAGCGAGTGAGCAATGGATGTAGTCAAACATTTTTATCTCACTTTGTATAAGGAATAATATGTTAGTGGTACCTAGTACCTCATTATAGTTACCAGATTATTATAATTACATTGATTTCGTGAACTCATGTCATCATCTTTAAAGCGGTTCATTTCTCAGTTGAACACCTCATTAGCATGTCCCATGAAGTAATGATCATTCTCAACATAATTTTCAATGTTGGCATCATGATGGTCCCTAATAAATTACTGACATTGGATAGTGATAACTTTTTCAATGATTTATTAAAAGTATACTTTCATTAAAAATTGATTTCAACATGTGTTTTTCCTCCTAGGATTCTTAATGGGTTGTAAAAGAAAAATGTAACTGTTTTACACATCATTTTCGTAACAACTAAACTTTATGGATTTCAATTATCCTTTTTAAAATGCTTCATTGTGTATCATATGTATTTATATAGGAATACCTTATTCAACATATTCATATTTTTTTTTCAAATAGTATATATGAATATCTTTTCTTATTTAGTAAAATGTATGTGTTTTTTAATAATGTGTAGGCACATTGTGATATATATGGATAAAAGCTGGATCACATTACTATGGAACACACCTCAATATGATAAGGTTTTGGAGGAGTTTTTAGATTTTTCAATTTCCAATCAATCCATTGATGGGAGAATAAGACGTACATGCCCTAAATGTAAATTTAGAAGATGGTTAAGGAGAGATGAAGTTTATGAACACTTGATATTGAAGTAATTACCTACTCAATATTTGTGTTGGATTTGGCACAGAGAATCAAACATTATAGAAAGGTTGAGCACTTATGTAAATCCACAGAATGAGCTCCCAACTTTGTCGAAAATGTAAAATGAAACGAAAACCTTAAAAATGATGCATTCAGCATTTCAAGACACCAACATCAACATGATAACATATCAAAACAACCATTTGAGGGTGCTATAAATACTAATGTGAAAAGTGATGTTTTTGAGACTACAGGACAACCAGATCAATATTGTAACATATCATTGGATCCTCCTCTTGATTCTATGGAGACTAATGTATGAGAAAACTTTACTGAGTAGACAAATTCATTCCATGGTTTAGTTGACGATGGAATCCCAGATTTGTATAGTGGATGTTTGGAATATTAAAAAATTTCTTTTCTGCTGAAGTTTTACCATATCGAATTCCTATGTGGAATTAAAAATAAGTCGATGTCCATGATATTGGAATTGTTTCATGATGAATTTCTTGAATCAAAGATACCCGAGTCTTTTTATGATATGAAAAAGGTTATTAACAAGCTTGGTATGAATTATAAAAAAATAAATTCATGTCCCAATGATTGTATGCTTTATTAGGGAGAGGATTCAAGCATACATGATTGAAAAAAATGTTCTTCTCCTAGATGAAAGTCAATGGGTGATATTGGAAGCCTGAATCAACAAAAAACCATGAATAAGAATAAAATAAATAGACCTTCAAAGGTTTTGAATTACTTTCCATTAAATACTCGATTATAAATATTATTCATGTCATCAAAAACTGCCAAACACATAAAGTGATATTCTCTAGATAATAAAAATGATGGGTTAATGAGACATCTAATAGATTCAAAATCATGGAATTCATTTGATTAATTACATCCATATTTCTCATCTAATCCTAGAAATATTCAATTGGGATTGGATACCAATGGATTCAACCCATTTGGCAATTTGAGTACCAGTTATAGCATTTGACCAGTTCCTTTGATCCCTTATAGTATTCTTCTATGGATGTGTATGCAAAAAAAACATTTTATCATTTCGATGATTATTCCTAGAAAAAAAATGTTGGGAAATGATATTGATGTATACTTGTAGCCTTTAATTGAATAATTACAGGATTTATAGAGAAACAATGTTGAGACATATGATGAATCTTCTAGAAAAATGTTGAAAATGCAAGATTCTCTCATGTGGACCATTAGCGACTTCCCTGTACATTGGAATTTTTCTGGTTTCAACACTTACAAAGGTTTGTATTTTCCTATTTGTAACTTTTATTTTGAGACCAAATGGATACCTCATAGTAGAAAATGGTTCTTCTTGTGTCATCGAATATTTCTCAATGCATCTCATAGATTTCAGCTGAATAAGTCAAAATTCAATGGATTCATTGATTGTAGACCACCTCAAAAATTTTTAATAGGTTCTAAAATATTGGCACAACTTGGAAATTTTGAAACATAATTTGGGAAGGTGCATCATTAGAATGATAGTAGGAAACGATTTTGAAGTGCCTCGTCAAGTGAAATCTGAACAAAATAATGGAAGGAAAAAAGTATATTCTTCAAACTTCCATATTGGGAATTTAATTTGTTGTGGCATAATCTTGATGTCATTCATATTAAAAAGAATGTTTGTAACAATTTGATCTTCACATTACTTAATGAGCATGGAAAGTTGAAGGATCATCTCAATGATTGGAAAGACATATAAGCAATGAACATAAAGCATGATCTCTGGTCAGATGAGAATGGAAAGTACGCTCTGACAATATTTGCAATGAAAACTAGGGATAAAGATAATTTCATTCGAATTTTAAAACACGTGAAAGTTTCTGATGAGTATTCAAGTTACATCTCAAGGTGTGTTGACTTAAATCATTATAGGTCACCTAGATTTAAAAGCCAAGATTCACATATTTTGTTACAATAGTTATTACAATTGACATTGTGTACATTATTACCTAAAAAGGTTACTACTGTTGTACTCCAATTCTATACATTTTTCAGACAGCTATGTGAGAAAACTATACATCCATTTAAGCTTGAAAACATTGAGGGGATATTTTTATTGAAACTTTGTGAAATGGATATGATATTTTCTCCATCGTTTTTTACTATCATGATGCATTTAACTATGCATTTGGTTGAGGAAACCAAATTATAAGCCCGTGTACATTATCGATGGATGTATCCAATTGAGAGGTAAATTATTTATATATTTTTAATTTCAGTAAAAAAGTCTTGAAACTACATTAAATATATAATTATTTTATTTTATTTTATTTTATAAATATCTTGGGCATTTAAAATCATACGTAAAAAATAAATATCATCCTAAAGGCTCTATTTCTAAAGGATTTTAGGTAGAGGAGTGTCTTAACTTTTGTTCTAGATACTTGGATGATATTGAGATAGGATTCAATCAAGTTGTATGTGTTGATGACACATTTAATCAATATCAAATACATGGGAAATCAAAAATCTTTCCTACTATTGGATGATCAGTTGGGATGAGCTCAAATGTTACACTAACAGAAATGGAATTATTACAAGAACATAGATATGTACTATTGAATAGTGAAATTTTAGATCCATTTATTGAAGAGTTGAGGATACAAACAAAGCAACAAATGAGAGGATGAACATGAAATGAGAAATATATAACAAAATCTATTAATAAAGAGCTTGTAAATTGGGTTGCACGACGTGTAAGTTCATAAATATTGAAATAAATATGAATATTAAGTTGATAAAAATATTTTGTAAATCTAATAATATATATTAATTTTTATAGATCATGAATATTTATATTTGAGCAGAGTTGTCAAAATATTTGAAATTTATTGATTGAGGACATCTAAAACAAGATAGAAAGTTCAATGTTTACAATGTGAATGACTTTAGATTCTATAGAATTGATTTGGAAGAGGGTTTTAAAACACAAAATAATAGGAGATTTATGTTTTATGAAGTGGGATACTATGGAAGGTTGACTGATATTATTGAATTAAATTACCACGAGCATTTTTTAGTTGTTTTATTTAAATGAAATTGGGTGGATATTATTAGGGGTGTTAAAAGAGATTCCTTGAAATTTACTTCTGTGAACTTCTCTCACTTGATGAATGTTGGTGACCATGAACTTCATAATCCATATATCTTATCATCAAAATAGAAAATGGTATATTATGTGAAAGACATTGTGGATGAAGGGTGGAGTGTAGTTTCTCATGTAAAACAAAGAGACTTGTATGATATGGGTGATGAAGTGGAAGATTTGACCTCTGACATTGAATCCCATCAATAACAAGAAGTAGAATTATTTTTCCATCATGATATTGAAAATATTATTCTTACAAGGGTGGATAAAATATATGAAGTAATGGTACATCAGTAAGATAACATGATTGAAGTAGAAAATGAGTTTATATCCAGTTATCCATTCATTTATCAACCACTTATGTCATTTATACAGTCATTCATTATCATTATTATGTATATTTTTTTTGTTAGTACTGTTCATATGTTATAATTTATATTTTTTTCGGCATGATTTTTTAGAAATATATGTTCTAAACTTAATTATATTTGATTAAATGATAGGAATTCCAAGTATGAAGTAGTATACTTTCATTCGACTCTCAGTCGATGTTCCATCGACCACACCAAAAGATGATGATCCATCTATCTCCTTCCCTACCACATTTGAGACACCATCCTCTTGCCCCCCTGCACTGTATCTCACATCCTCCGTCAGTGTCCCATCAATAGCTCATTCGGTAAATTCCCATTCAGCACCCTCAGTAGTGAGGGAGCAGGGTGCCAATCTTTGTTCTTTACGAGGATATTAGAGGGCGAATGTTATAGGTACAAATTTTAATATGAATAAATTTATTTCTCTTTTTTATACTACTAACTATTTGTTCATAAAATATGGATATAATGCGACTACAGAGAAAAATATGAAAAATTTAGATGTATGGAATCTGACTGAACTAAGATAGTTGTCCCATTTGATTCCTATGAGGTCTCTACTGGTGGTGAGCAGGTAAATCAAAAAATTTCAAAAACATTTAGTTCACAAAAATTTATTGGTTTTATGTTTAAATATAAATATACACCATTATTTAATTTTTGATATAATTGTCTTATAGGTGCTGGTAGCAGGAAGTAGAGATGGAGTTGGAGAGGGTGACGAGAAGTGTTCATCATCGGATAGTGATTGGTGGTGTTTTTGACGTTTTGGACAAATATAGAAAGAGATAGGATGTTCATGTATCATGTGTGATAATGATTATTCACCTAACAACTTCTGACCCAACATTTTAAGCCAAATATGGTTTTATTAGTGGGTTTACATTTTTGTGTGTTTTTATTGTTTTAGAGGCATGGTGTAGTTTAATAATGTGAAATATAGTTTCACTTGACATATTTAGTTATGATTATATTTGATGTGTGCACACCTTGGGTTATATGTTCTATGCATATGTTTTTTTCATGGTACTGGGGCTATAGAATCTGCTTCCAGTTTTTATTTTCAAATCAACATATAGTAGTGGTTTAAACCACCACTAAATTTTGATAGTTTTTAATCAGTGGATGTTTAAACCGCTGCTAATAAATGGAACAAACTTATTTAGTACTGATTTTTATTGGTTTTAGGAGAAATTTTTCTGAAAAAAGAAAAGTATTTGGGAGCGGTTTTAACTGCAGCTAAAGACTCTCCATATTTTCCCACTAAAACCCACCGCTAAATCCAATAAAACCACTATTAAATATGTTGTCTAAAACACTTACTAGAAACTGCCACTAAATGGAAGAAACTTCCAGCTATTGGATTACAATACTAGTTTTAGCGGTGGTTTTATAAAACCACCGCAGAACCATATAATGGTGGTTTAAACTTCCTCAATTCAGTGATTTTCTTGTAGAGAACTCTTAAAAAACCTATTATAAAAAGAGATCATTTTTTTGAATTAATATACTAGAATTATTTTTACATCATAAATTTTCTTGATGTCAAACACATGGAAAAAATTCATGTGATAGTGTAATTGACACATTTCTAAATGTACCTGAAAAAATAAATGATGAAATTAAGGCTAGGTTGGACATGATTTATATAGAGATATGAGAAGAGTTTGTGCGAGTGAAGGTCAAAAGTTGATATTTTCTTTCTCTAGATACTTACACTCTTTCCAGGAAAGAGATATATTGAGTTTGATACATCTTGAATGATGTACAGGTTCCATAGTGGTATTAATCAAATATCAAGAATATAATGTTAATGACTGAATTAATGTTAAAGGACCAAAATCACACGAGTGTCTTGTTTTTGTGCAAGATCCAATTCTTGTAGAATTACAATGCATTTTACCAAATAATTCCCATCATACATTATCCATGATCTATTTTTTTCAATGCTATATACAGTAAATTTATAGATGCAGTGAAATTGATAACTATAGAAAAGAAAATTGCTATCATATTTTGTGAATTAAAGATGTTCTTCCCATAATCATTCTTTAATATGATGGTTCACTTGGATAGAGAGATCTAGATATGTGGTACTATACATTATATATGGATATACCCCATTGAAAGGTATACAAATATTTTGAAAGGATATGTCAAAAATAAAATCCATCCAAAAGGTTGCATTGAAGAGAGATATATTTTCAATTAATCTATTGAGTTATTTACCAAACACCTATCTGATGTAGACAACATTGGTATACCAAAATCTCATCACATCGGGTGACTTGTGGGTAAAGGAATTTTCAGAATAGATGCTACTAAAATTACTAGTACATAGTAGGGGCATTATCACCTTTATGTTTTATATAATATTTTAGAGGTTTCTCCATATGTTGAAAACCATAATGTAATTATTAGGCATTTTAATCCATCCCGGTCTAAGAGATGGATATCAAATAAACATAATCAGTATTTTATATGATGGTTTTTGAGACCATATTTTTAAGGAGTCAACTAAAAATATGAATTCCATTTTAGAATTACTTAGATAGATATTAATTGAACCAATTGTGTTTGTATTATCATATAACGGTTATATAATCAATGGTTATATTTTCTATACAAAGGAACATGATAAACACAATACCATGAAAAATAATGGATTTACACATGTGGATGAAGCAATTTATATTTCTTGTACACTGTAAAAAATCCAATTTATGTGAATATATCATAATTTGGAATCAATGAACAAATATGGGAGTTTTATTACACAACATTATAATTGATGATTTTTCAATGCAAGTTGGTTGATAAAAGAAGTGCAGTTAAAATTGATGAATTGAGATTTATGAAATTTGATTTAATTAAGGGTACAAGGATGAATCATTCATAATGGAATCAAAGAATGTATAAGTATTTTATGTCAGATATCCTAAAAATAGAAAGTGGTCAATTTTTTATTTATTGATGAAAACCACTGAAGGGTTAGATGTCAATTCCACTAAGTATGTCCCTTTAAATGGGACATTGTATTCATTTCATAGTGGTCCCAATATAGACGAGGCCTTGTATATTGGAGGAGACCATAATGAGGGGATTTGGATACTCAATAGAGGGGTCAAATACCTTCAACCTTTAAATAAAATAATGAAAGTCGAATAATAACGTTATATTTTATTATAATATATATTGTGTTTCCTCATATTATTATCAATTTATTTCTTCATTTACATAATATAAATTAAATTCTGAACTGATTATTTAGATAATGGATTTTTCACATGTCGATGCTCCCAATATCGAGGATCAATAGATTTTTAAACCCAGTGATGCTCCCAATATAGAGGAATAAAAGGTTTCTCCACATACTGAGGCTATTAATCCCAAGAAAAAAAATATTGATGATGTTGAAGCTGAGGAAATGGTAGAATGTGAACAACCTATGTCCAAGAAAAATAGGAGCATCATAGCGTGACATTGTAAATAAAAATTACTATGGTAAAGTATATGTATAAAATTTGAGTTTGGATGGAATGCACATGACCGACCTGTTAACCGCAATAAGTCTACAATAATTAGTTATATTGGGTTCACCACTTGAATGCATATTCTGATTGATTTAGATATGTAGAACAATGTTTTTCCTATGATTACGACACTAATTTGGGAATAAATTAGTGTAACATTATGATATACTCTCTTTATTTTACTAAACAAATAAAATAATGAAATGTTGATTTAATGTTCATTATCCCTTTCATATTTTATTTATATTAGAAGAATTATGAATGATTTTTTTTAATGGTCACTGGAAGGGTTCATATAGACATTCATAAAATTCTTATGAAGCATTATCTTGGGGATACTGATGGGAATGTATACCTGCACCCACTATAAATGTTTTCACACATGATAAACCACGAAACATGGAATGAATTTATTAGTTCCTCAAGGATGAATTTTTCAAGTACATTTTGACTGGTGATACATTACTTGATAATATGTGTATTAATCACTTTGATTAAGAAGGTTTAATTTGTTAAATAGTAATTGAGTGATGAAAAAAACAGCATGTAGAAAAACCAACATACCCCTATCATAGGGCAAGGATGGGGTATATCGATAGACACAAATTTGGTGAAATATATTATTAAATTTAAATTATTTTTAAGCGTATTTCAATAAAGTAATCCATGATTTTCAATTTTTTATTAAATAACGAGAAATTATGGAATATAAGTTGTTTTAAATGAGTAAAAGAATGATTTTTTAATGTTAAAGTTTTATTATTTGATATTGTGAATTTTTCTAACTCTTTTTCTATGTGTTTTTCAAAAAACTTTCCACTTGGGACAACCTTCAACCAATGAAGCCACAAGCCTCCTCGGTGACCCATAGAGGGGTCACCCAGCCATTCGACCCCTCAGCAGGACGAGCCCAGTGGAAGACCTACACACGAGGAATCACTATCATACAGGAGGCCTATGGTGATCAAATACAACGAGGTAGTCCATTGCAGCAATGGGTGTCCTCCGACACCTGATTGGCTTCACTGAGAAAATAAACCCTCACTGTGTCTTATAAATCCCCACTCAAAGGATAAGCATTTTGATGTGGGATAGCTTCGACACCATGCTCCTCCGTATCTTTTCTACTACTTCTCTGCTCATCCACTACCGCTCAGCTCCACCACTCCACCTCCACTCTCTACCTTGGCTGACCAACCCATGCCATAATCTCTTCCAAATTCCTCCATTGCTCCGCCTCTGCTCTCCGCCATGCAGCTCATACACCTTGAAGGAGGAGCCTGAGCCAGCTGACCCACATAGAGTTCTTCAATGCATAGATTCAAAAACCAACTGTCTTCAGGTGTATCTTATTTCACACCTGTGGTAGGTGTGATTTAAAAAAACTCTCCCTACATCTTAGGAAGCCTTTAAGTCCGAAGAGGAAGCTGAGGTCTCCTCCTTTTCTACCTATAAAAGGAGCTAATTCCCCCCCTACCAAAGCATAAGTCAAAACCCAAATATGGAGATCTCTACCAAGGGATACTGCTACACTGATGTATTTTATTTCTTTATTTTTGTTTTATTTTCTATTTTAATTTAAATTTTAGTTAATTAAATAATTAATTGAAAGTTTCTATAAAAGTTTCACCACCATCATCCATGTTTCTTATTCTTATCCTTCTTATTCTAAATTATTCTTCTAATTAATGTTATTATTATTAGTATTATTATTGTTATTATTATTATTATTAATATAATTTAAAAATTATTTATAAATTATAAAAATTTCTTATTATTTCTTATTTCTTTTTTATTTTCTTAATTTATTTTATATCTCTTTGTGTCTCTCTTTCATCCCAATTCTTCAATTTTATTTATTTTCCTCTTCCAATATTTTTATTTTTATTATTCTTGTTTCTATTTTATTTTATTTCTTTTCTTCTACTCTTATATATTTCTACCATTGTGATATCTTACCCTAAAAAATGAGAGGATGGACCAGAGGTTTGGCTCGAGGGGAGGTTAAGGAGTTCTTGAATTTTTCATAAATTTTATTTTAAGTTTTTAATAGATTTGAGTAGTATACATGGGTGAGGTGAATGTACTCTAAGTGGTGAATTCAACTTAATGACATACAACTCAATATATTCTTATTATTTTATTTAATATCTTATCCCTCTCTCCATTGGTTAATTCATTAAATGATGGAGTTGAGTTAATTAATGGATGAAATGACATTAATAGAGCTAGGTCCTGGAAGATTGTGCACCTTAGACCAAGGTGTGTCATCAACCTTGATTAAAGGAGGAGATGAAATTGAAGTTTTTTAGGCATTTAATGATTTACATAACTTCAAAATAAATAATAGTAATTCAAACATGATATTTCATGTTTGGATTATAAAATTTAAATCAAATATATAAAAGAGAATAATAATTGAACCCAAAACTAAGTCCTTTATTCATTAACTCATTTTTTTAGAATTGCATGGTATTATAAGTTAGAATTTCCATTTTTTCAAGTCATTAGTCAAAAAACCAAAAAGATTTATTATTGTTTTCATAAATTAATCAAAACAAAAAAAGAGATAGTTTAGGTGATTTATAATAAGTAGGTGAACCAAACTAGGAATCCCCTCAAGTGAGATGACCCTGGTTAAAATTTATATTGCATTAAGAAAAAAATAATTTTCTTTTTCTACACCCCATGATAGGTGTGTGTTCAAAACATGCACCATTTTTGGGGAGCCAATCAGTTATTCATTTACTTTTTATATTTTCACATTTTAGATAGATTTTATTATTTTTATAAAAAAAACTAAAAAGAATCCATAATGTATTCAAATGATTATTGTTCTGCATGGACTGATGATTACTCACATTTGTAAGAACTAGTGGCTGACGCACCCTTGTCTATAGAAGATTGGGTTTCCATATGGGCTAGATAGATCCGGGTAGCCTAGAGCCAAATTTATATATAGGTGGAATTAAAGTACCTCATACAAGAGCAAAAAGAGGCCCTCAAACAACTAGTGTTTAAATGATTTTCTAGAGAACTAACTAAGTTTTGGGAGTACTTCCCAGAATTTTATCATGAAGTGTCCAAGACAATAGAAGAGTGCTCCTCATTTCCTCCCAAAACATTTGAATAAGTTCCCCCAAGAATATATCGAGGAGAAAGTGAAAAAAAACTCAATTATTATATTCAAGATCTTAGAGAGACGGTGAATGATATTCACAACTAAATGGATTGGATAACTGTATATGTCTAAGCACCATTAGAGAAATCTAAAACTGAACTAGAAGATATGTCACTTGTCTTACCTGAGGAGGCCAAGGAGGAAGAATTGCCTGTAGAGCTACATGTGGGAGATCAGTAAGAACTTTATGACTTCTAGAATGAATGTGAGGAACCTCTTGATCTACCCATCGCTTAAAAAGAAGAATAGTTGACCCTATTAAAGTAAGACACCCCCCAAGTGGTGGAATTTTACATAAAAATGGAGGATCCCCACTACCTGCATCCATCCAAAGAGAATATACTCTAAGAGGAACTCACCACTTTTGAAACTATTATATCTGAACCAACTTAGGGAGTCGATATTTTCTCAAACTCTATTTCATTTGATTTTATTGAAACTTAATTATGCATCACTCCCTAATATTTTGATTATACATATTCAGAAAATCTATACTATGCCTTACAAGAGGATGAAGAAACTAGAAATACACCTGTCAAGGAACACATGTAGCTCCCTAATTTCAAAGAACATGCATTTGAGGAACCCCATTAGGAGATCCATATAGATGAGCCTAAGGAAATCAGAAAAGTGGCTACTGATATTAAAGGGGAGAAATTACTTAATAAAAATTCAAATTTTATTCAAGTAAAAATACACATTTACTTCCCCTTTGACCATTCAATTGTTGCATCCCATGTTAATCCAATACTATAAGAGAAGAAGAAGGTTGAACAAGTAGAAACCAAGAAGAAGGATGATTCAAACTTTATCCTACCCCCTCCATGAAAGCTATACCTAATTTTGAAGGGGGATGATCTGGTATACTCTATATATGTACCATTCCTCAAGAAAAAGGATAAAGAACAAGTTGGGAAAAGCAAAATATGGTGTTTTAAATCAAGGAAGCTTCATCCACCATCAATATTTGGATAATAACTGGTACTGCTCTTTGGAGGTTGTAAAAATTCAGGGCCCACTTGGTGGGTCATATAAAGACTTATTCCTTTGATTTTATTTCTAAGAATTTAGATTTCAATTTTATTTCTAGGAAGTAGTCCAACATGAATCCACTACCACATATCCGGGCATGGGATGCATCATCTTTTATTAGCACTAAATAGAAAGCACTGATAAAAGCCACACCTTTATTAGAGCTAGATAAAAGTGATAATAAAGGAAAATTTTATCAGTGCTAGAAAAACACTAATGAAGGTGTACCCTTTATCAATGCTATTCTTATCACTGATAAAAGTTTTTAATAAAAAATATTGTTAATATTTATAAAATTATTATATTTATATTAAAAAAATAATTTTTATTTATATACATTAATTAAAAATTGAATGTTTATAATAAATAAATATTTTTTAATAATTAAAATACAAATATAATGTCTTAATAAAGTTATTGGGAAAACATCCCTCAAGGTAACATTGATGTGTTATTGAGTTCATTGTGTTTGTTGACAAAGTAGGTTTCCATGATCAGTTGTGGAGTTCCATAGATATTTTTGACATGGTATGTTGAAAAAATTCCATGTCAAAGGAATGGATTCCTTGGAATTAGTAAAAAAAATTGTATATACAAGGTGGCACCATTTCCTAGTGTTTTCCAAATTTTTGGGGTCCAAAATTTGGAGGTTGGCTCAAGCATTGTGAAAGATGGATATCTATGAAGGTTTTATGAAAATATGGTAAAGTCATGAGTTTCAAAAAGACTGGTTTTTGCGAAGGTCATTTTTCAAAGGTGTGGGTCATCATGAATGATCACAATGAATCACAAAAGGTTTAATAGTAATCTCCATGAATATTAGAAGCTTCATTAATGGAAAATTTACATTGTGGTTTGCATAGATAGGGAGCATTGTGAATGAGATGGGAGATCATTGTGAAATTGTGATAACATGGATGGAAGCTTTTAGAATCAAAGGAAATTTCTATAAATAGGCCTTTACCCCCTTCAGTAAATAAGCAATATTAATGAATATTATAAGGCTATGAATTCATGAAGGTGGTCCGCAAAGGTAGTTGTTGCAAACAAGTTTATGAAGAAAGGAAGTTCTCAAAGACTACGAAAGCCGATCAAAATTTATGAGAATCATAAACATATAGATGTTGAGTAAGTATAGTTGAGCTTTGTAAAAGAGGGTTATTTCATGAAGTCTATTTGAGCTATGTGAAGGTAATGAGAATCATGAAAGTATTAGAAAGTGATTTCCCAGTACATCTGTGGTAATGTGGTATTCACCAATTGGATTAATGTTGGACTTCAACATAGCATTTATATATAACTAAGGATGTTTTAATTTTTGATAATGAAGGGTCCTACATGTCCATAAACTATGGGTGAATCCCCTCTAAATCATTGAGAAACTGAAGAGGAAGAAGGTTGTAACGACCTGAAATTTTTCAATAAATATTGTTTCCTAATTTTATGTGTTATTATTTTTTTTTATACTCAACAAAAATGTTTCATTTTATAACATGAGTATAATTAAAATGAGACTGTTGGGTTTTGACTGTTATTTGACCATTGGTCAATATGACCACTGGAAACTAAACGTTTTGACTATTATCTCTAAATACAAGCAGTCTTGGTTAATTAATATAGAAAGAAGATTTGATGGCCTCACCCAGTAGTCTTGGACCGATCGAAGCCCATCTAACAGAACTTGGGAAGGAGGTAGCACCACTGGGCTTTGCTCTGGACCAAACCCAAGCTGAACTTCATCGTATAAAGCTAGAACGGGATCGCCTTCGCGAGAAGTTCAAACTGATAGAAATTACTACTCGTGCGATGTTGGCCGAGCCTCCCTCAGATTCTCTTACCTTAGCACACCTTACACTTAGGTCCTATGCTGGTGTGATAAGGGGCTATGTAAGGAGACCGTAACTGTCTTGTGTAATCCTTTGTTTTAAATAAAAATTTCGATTCCTTTTATGAATTTTCAAATGACCAGATAAATATAGTATGCATATTTTTGATGAATTTTAGAAAAAGGATATTTTAAAAATGTTTATGTAAACCTTAAATAATTAAAAATGTGTAATGATTTTCAAAAAATGGTCTTCTACAATTATGTTCAATATGAAATTTAGAGTCTAATAAGATCAACTTGATTTTGGATGAATAGTAAATTATGAATAGTGATTTTATGATTAGGATTAATAATGCGTCCAAATAGATTAGTAATCTCACTTAAAGAAAGTATTAAAATAAGCTAGGCACTTTGATTAAGTAATGTGATTCAATAAAATGGTTAAATAAGGGTTTCATAAATTTTTATTCAAGTATTAGTTTTTTCGGATGAATAGTGTTTTTTTAATTAAAATTTTAATTAAAAATATTTAGAAAATTATTTTTATAAAATGGACTTCATTTTTGAACTCAGAGCATCGATATTATGTTAAGGTAATTTTTGGGGATTTTTCTGAAAAAAATAAATTTTCGATGAATAGTGTTTTTAATTATAAATTTAATTAAAAATATTTAGAAAGTTATTTTTATAAAATGGATTTCATTTTTGAAATCAGAGCATTGATATTTGGTTAAGGTGAAATTTTGGGATTATTCTGAGAAAGTTGAATTTTCGATGAATAGTGAAAATACAGTTTTTAAGTTACAGGTGTTTAATGACATCATTAAATGACGTATTAAGTATGTAATCAATATGTTCGAATTATGAATAGTAAGATAAGGTATGAGGTGTCCCAAGTGGCCAATACCATGGGAAAATACCATGGGCAAGCCCATGGTTTTTCCAAAACCACTAATGAGGTGTCCCTTGGCCATTAATGCCTTGTCCCCTCACTTTCCCTATAAATATCAAGCCATCCTCTCATCCATTCGACTCTCCAATGTCCCCCAACGAAGTTCTGGTCTCCTTACCTCCCAAGGAGTCCTCCCAAGGTGCCCCCAAGCCCTCAAGGTCCAAACCTTTGAGTATTAAGAGTTACGTTTTAAGGTAAGGGATCCGACCTCTCTCTTTCTTTTCAAGAAATCTCTTTTATGTAATTTCTTTTATGCTCCATGTTCTTATGTTAAAGGATGTTCTTTTATACTACACTTACTGCCCTTTTCATGTTCATATAATTAGATATCCCCTCTTACTCTCATTATTTCGTTTTATGAAGTTTTAAGTGGCGCCGTTAGGCTGCCGAAATTTTTGTAACGGATTCTTTCTCCCTTCTCATTTTTCAAGATCTATTTTCATGTAAAGTATTTCAAGTTCCTTTTTATTATGTTGGGGGTATGATCTCTAAATTTATCATACTGATATTTTATGATCATATGATGAGAGACCCCATTTGATCTCTTCAATTCAGTATTTTGAAGTTTTAAGTGGCGCCGTTAGGCTGCCGAATTTTTAAGTGGTTCTTCACCCTTCTCGTTTTGAAGTTCTACTTTCATGTCAATTCTTTCAAGTTCATTTTTGTTTTGTTGGGGTGTGATCTCTATATCTATCATACTGGACTCTTATGTTCATATGATGATAGACCCCATTTGATCTCTTCAATTCAGTATTTTGATGTTTTAAGTGGCGCCGTTAGGCTGCCGAATTTTTTAGGGGATTCTTTCACCCTTCTCATTCTTTTCAAAGTTCTACTTTCATGTCAATTCTTTCAAGTTCCTTTTTTTATGTTGGGGTATGATATCTAAATCTATCATACTGGACTCTTATGTTCATATGATGAGAGACCCCATTTGATCTCTTCAATTCAGTATTTTTAAGTTTTAAGTGGCGCCATTAGGCTGCCGAATTGTTTAGGGGATTATTTCACCCTTCTAATTCTTTTCAAAGTTCTACTTTCATGTCAAGTCTTTCAAGTTCCTTTTTAATTATGTTGGGGCATTATCTCTATATCTATCATACTGAACTCTTATTTTCATATGATGAGAGACCCCATTTGATCTCTTCAATTCAGTATTTTGATGTTTTAAGTGGCGCCGTTAGGCTGCCGAATTTTTTAGGGGATTCTTTCACCCTTCTAATTCTTTTCAAAGTTCTACTTTCATGTCAAGTCTTTCAAGTTCCTTTTTAATTATGTTGGGGCATTATCTCTATATCTATCATACTGAACTCTTATGTTCACATGATGAGAGACCCTATTTTATCTTTTCAAATCATTTTTGTTGAAGTTTAAGTAACGCCGTTAGGCTGCCGAACTTTCATAAGAGAAATATAATTTTTGTCTTCCTTACATGTTTTTCATTTCAAATGGTATGTCCTTGAAATTTCATTACCATGATCATGTATCCTTCTTATTCTGTCCATCTACTGTTTTATGGGTCATTTATGAATGTTTGACCCATTTTCCCTCTCTTTTTAATGTCTTCTAAAACCTCGTAACATAGCCGTTATGCTGCAGAATTTCCATCTCAAAATGTCTCTCTCTTTTTCTAAAGTTCTTTTATATTATTAAGTGAATACTCAAAGCTCTTTCTTCTAAAGGGGTATTCACATATATACCACAATGTTCTATTTTAAATTATGTGATTTACATACATGAGACCCACCTTCCTTTTCTGTGGGTTTTAAGGTGACGTAAAGATCATGTCCTTAAAGCAGTTTTTAAAATGTTATGATTACGAAATGAAACCCGTTTATTTTGTGCTATATGGGTTCTTTATGAAATGTTTGATGATGATATATGTGGCTCACATGATAATAAAGGCAAATTTAAGGGTGCGCCCTGATAGCGCTCCAATGCATTGGGTAATGATGTAACCACTAGAGATTACAATTTTCAAGATACCTTGGTGAATAACCTTGGTAATTTTAAAATGACACCTTGGGGATGGACCTTGGTGATATGTTCATGATTGTCAATATTAAATGTTTCAGCCACATCTTCAAGTTATGAAAAAGTTTTATTTTTATTATGATATGCCTCATGATTTCATTTTCATGCCTTAAAGTTCTTTTCATGACTTTATTGATGTATCTCAAGTTCATATGTAAAATGTTTCACTTGTTTCCCTTGCTGGGCCTTCTGCTCACCCTTTCTTTTGATGTATATCCCCAGGTTATGAGATACAATAATGAGCCTAGGGTGAACATGAGGAGAATCCTTTCAAGTGTTTAAGAAGAATTTTTTTTTGTTTCATGTTTTATGTTCCTTGTTTCCAAGACACTAAACCTTAAAGATCCTCAGTTCCGTGTAATGGAATGAAAGTTATGTTATAAGAAGACGGGATGCTATAGCTGGTATCAAAGGATGGTTTAGTTATTTGTGGAAATTAGGATATGAAAACTCTAGGAAGAACCCTATAGAAAATTTTAAATATAGGAAATCTTCCTGGTATTTTGGTGAGTATTGAGTAAGGGGTTGCCAAGAAAATACATCCCTGTCTGGATACGAGCAGGTAGAGGTGGCTCTGGCACAGATGTACATAGGGGTAAAACCCGAAAACACCGCTTTGAGCTAGACTCGAATGGGAACTGGTACACGACAATGGGCCTTGCTTCACTCTTGGTTACGACACTCCCGGGGGATATGCTTTGGTAAAATCATAAGCTTGGTATGAACCATTGTTAAAGGAACAAAGATAAAATAAAATAAAGATTCACATAAGAATAAATGATCATGGATAACCTAGATGGTAACCTAGGGGATCACAAGTTAGGGTATAATTTTATTCTACAAGTTATCCTTATATTCTTTAAGTTCCTTTTCATGATTATTGGTTAAGTATTTAAGCCCATAATTATACTTTCTCTTCTTAGTTAATGGTGGGAAATGGAATAGCATGTCCCAATAACCAATGTGATAGGAAATGTGACGATTTCCGTATTAATATGACAGAGATGATTAGGGGATTAAAAGATGATTATTATTTTGGAAGACGTTCACTATTTTGGGTACCCTATATGATCGAGGTAAATATATTACTATAGTATTTTCATTGAGGAGTAAGGTTGACTTATATTTTGAATAATTGCTGAATTTAAGGTGGACTTATAGTAATTTAGGTTACTTATGGGAATGATTAACCTATCTTGGGTAAAATATGTTTAGGTTAGCTACTTTTGTTATAAGATGTTAGGAGTGGTTGATGTTGTCTGGAGATGAACAATGAAGTTGTTTTGGAAGACTATGTTATCAAATCCTTCTTGTATTTGGGTTTCAATCTTAGTTGATTTATTTTGAGGAATTTTAAGGACCGTTATTTATGGAATGGTCTATGATGAAATTTGGGTAGTACCATGGAACTTTGAAGATTTAAAAGTAGTTTCCATTCCAATGGGATTATTTCTTTTTGAAGAGTTGTTTTACCTTAACCTTTCTGTTTTTGGGATAATGTTTAAAGATAGAAGAAATAGATAGTTAATCATTTGTAGATTATGTGATTCTCTAGAAGATGATTCTTGTGCTTTTATGAGACCAAGTGTTTTTGAATTCTCATCATTTGTAGAAAAGATTAGTGTTGGTAGGGACTTATTAAAGGATGAAACTCTACTTGATGGTAGGTATATTTTTATGTTTTTGTTCTATGTAGTAAATGAATTCCTCAAAATTATGAAAAGAAACGTAAAACAAAAATGTTGTTGGTTTACGTTTCCTACTAGGTAGTCAAAGACCGTTTACACACATCATAAGTTTGGGATTTTCTTATGGTTAAATTTCTCCTAATCATGTTCTCTATCACTCTCCCTCAGAACTTGACCCTTTGTTTTCTCCTCCATGTCCATATTTTCCTACATGGAATCCTAGAGTGGGTGAACTCGGGTGACCTTTGTACTTCCATTTCTTTCTTTTAAAGTAATAGTTTTACTGACTCCTTTTCCGATGTGGGACTTTCAATGAAATTTCAAAACCCAATTTTAAAAATTGTGAGGATGCAATTTCTTAAGGGGGGAAGATTGTAATGACCCGAAATTTTTAAATAAATATTGTTTCCTAATTTTATGTGTTATTTTATTTTATTTTTATACTCAACAAAAATGTTTCATTTTATAACATGAGTATAATTAAAATGAGACTGTTGGGTTTTGACTGTTATTTGACCATTGGTCAATATGACCACTGGAAACTAAACGTTTTGACTATTGTCTCTAAATACAAGCAGTCTTGGTTAATTAATATAGAAAGAAGATTCGATGGCCTCACCCAGTAGTCTTGGACCGATCGAAGCCCATCTAACAGAACTTGGGAAGGAGGTAGCACCACTGGGCTTTGCTCTGGACCAAACCCAAGCTGAACTTCATCGTATAAAGCTAGAACGGGATCACCTTCGCGAGAAGTTCAAACTGATAGAAATTACTACTCGTGCGATGTTGGCCGAGCCTCCCTCAGATTCTCTCACCTTAACACACCTTACACTTAGGTCCTATGCTGGTGTGATAAGGGGCTATGTAAGGAGACCGTAACTGTCTTGTGTAATCCTTTGTTTTAAATAAAAATTTCGATTCCTTTTATGAATTTTCAAATGACCAGATAAATATAGTATGCATATTTTTGATGAATTTTAGAAAAAGGATATTTTAAAAATGTTTATGTAAACCTTAAATAATTAAAAATGTGTAATGATTTTCCAAAAATGGTCTTCTACGATTATGTTCAGTACGAAATTTAGAGTCTAATAAGATCAACTTGATTTTTGATGAATAGTAAATTATGAATAGTGATTTTATGATTAGGATTAATAATGTGTCCAAATATATTAGTAATCTCACTTAAAGAAAGTATTAAAATAAGCTAGGCACTTTGATTAAGTAATGTGATTCAATAAAATGGTTAAATAAGGGTTTCATAAATTATTATTCAAGTATTAGTTTTTTCGGATGAGTAGTGTTTTTTTAATTTAAATTTTAATTAAAAATATTTATAAAAATATTTTTATAAAATGGACTTCATTTTTGAACTCAGAGCATCGATATTATGTTAAGGTAATTTTTGGGGATTTTTATGAAAAAAATAAATTTTCGATGAATAGTGTTTTTAATTAAAAATTTAATTAAAAATATTTAGAAAATTTATTTTATAAAATGGATTTCATTTTTGAAATCAGAGCATTGATATTTGGTTAAGGTGAAATTTTGGGATTATTCTGAGAAAGTTGAATTTTCAATGAATAGTGAAAATACAGTTTTTAAGTTACAGGTGTTTAATGACATCATTAAATGATGTATTAAGTATGTAATCAATATGTTCGAATTATGAATAGTAAGATAAGGTATGAGGTGTCCCAAGTGGCCAATACCATGGGTAAATACCATGGGCAAGCTCATGGTTTTTCCAAAACCACTAATGAGGTGTCCCTTGGCCATTAATGCCTTGTCCCCTCACTTTCCCTATAAATATCAAGACATCCTCTCATCCATTCGACTCCCCACTCTCCCCCAACGAAGTTCTGGTCTCCTTACCTACCAAGGAGTCCTCCAAAGGTGCCCCAAGCCCTCAAGGTCCAAACCTTTTAGTTTTAAGAGTTACGTTTTAAGGTAAGGGATCCGACCTCTCTCTTTCTTTTCAAGAAATCTCTTTTATGTAATTTCTTTTATGCTCCATGTTCTTATGTTAAAGGATGTTCTTTTATACTCCTCTTACTGCCCTTTTCATTTTCATATAATGAGATATCCCCTCTTACTCTCATTATTTCGTTTTATGAAGTTTTAAGTGGCGCCGTTAGGTTGCCGAAATTTTTGTAACGGATTATTTCTCCCTTCTCATTTTTCAAGATCTATTTTCATGTAAAGTATTTCAAGTTCCTTTTTATTATGTTGGGGGTATGATCTCTAAATTTATCATACTGATATTTTATGATCATATGATGAGAGACCCCATTTGATCTCTTCAATTCAGTATTTTGAAGTTTTAAGTGGCGCCGTTAGGCTGCCGAATTTTTAAGTGGTTCTTCACCCTTCTCGTTTTGAAGTTCTACTTTCATGTCAATTCTTTCAAGTTCCTTTTTGTTTTGTTGGGGTATGATCTCTATATATATCATACTGGAATCTTATGTTCATATGATGAGAGACCCCATTTGATCTCTTCAATTCAGTATTTTGATGTTTTAAGTGGTGCCGTTAGGCTGCCGAATTTTTTAGGGGATTCTTTCACCCTTCTCATTCTTTTCAAAGTTCTACTTTCATGTCAATTCTTTCAAGTTCCTTTTTTTATGTTGGGGTATGATCTATATATCTATAATACTGGACTCTTATGTTCATATGATGAGAGACCCCATTTGATCTCTTCAATTCAGTATTTTGAAGTTTTAAGTTGCACCGTTAGGCGGCCGAATTTTTTAAGGGATTCTTTCACCCTTCTAATTCTTTTCAAAGTTCTACTTTCATGTCAAGTCTTTCAAGTTACTTTTTAATTATGTTGGGGCATTATCTCTATATATATCATACTGAACTCTTATGTTCATATGATGAGAGACCCCATTTGATCTCTTCAATTCAGTATTTTGACGTTTTAAGTGGCGCCGTTAGGCTGCCGAATTTTTTAGGGGATTCTTTCACCCTTCTAATTCTTTTCAAAGTTCTACTTTCATGTCAAGTCTTTCAAGTTCCTTTTTAATTATGTTGGGGCATTATCTCTATATCTATCATACTGAACTCTTATGTTCACATGATGAGATACCCTATTTGATCTTTTCAAATCATTTTTGTTGAAGTTTAAGTAACGCCGTTAGGCTGCCGAACTTTCATAAGAGAAATATAATTTTTTTCTTCCTTACATGTTTTTCATTTCAAATGGTATGTCCTTGAAATTTCATTACCATGATCATGTATCATTATTATTCTGTCCATATACTGTTGTATGGGTCATTTATGAATGTTTGACCCATTTTCTCTCTCTTTTTAATGTCTTCTAAAACCTCGTAACATAGCCGTTATGCTGCAGAATTTCCGTCTCAAAATGTCTCTCTCTTTTTCTAAAGTTCTTTTATATTATTAAGTGAATACTCAAAGCTCTTTCTTCTAAAGGGTTATTCACATATATACCACAATGTTCTATTTTAAATTATGGTATTTACATATATGAGACCCACCTTCCTTTTCTGTGGGTTTTAAGGTGACGTAAAGATCATGTCCTTAAAGCAGTTTTTAAAATGTTATGATTACGAAATGAAACCCGTTTATTTTGTGCTATATGGATTCTTTATGAAATGTTTGATGATGATATATGTGGCTCACATGATAATAAAGGCAAATTTAAGGGTGCGCCCTGATAGCGCTCCAATGCATTGGGTAATGATGTAACCACTAGAGATTACAATTTTCACGATACCTTGGTGAATAACCTTGGTAATTTTCAAATTACACCTTGGGGATGGACCTTGGTGATATGTTCATGATTGTAAATATTAAATGTTTCAGCCACATATTCAAGTTATGAAAAAGTTTTATTTTTATTATGATATGCCTCATTATTTCATTTTCATGCCTTAAAGTTCTTTTCATGACTTTATTGATGTATCTCAAGTTCATATGTAAAATGTTTCACTTGTTTCCCTTACTGGGCCTTATGCTCACCCTTTCTTTTGATGTATATCCCCAGGTTATGAGATGCAGTAATGAGCCTAGGGTGAAAATGAGGAGAAGCCTTTCAAGTGTTTAAGAAGAATGTTTTTTTTGTTTCATATTTTATGTTCCTTGTTTCCAAGACACTAAACCTTAAAGATCCTTAGTTCCGTGTAATGGAATGAAAGTTATGTTATAAGAAGACGGGATGCTATAAAGGTGATCCTTTCCACCACTAGTGAGCTAGAGAAAGAGACTATAGGAGTGACCCATGGAAAAGTAGTGAGTTAACCCTAAACCTTGTAAAGGTAATGATCCTGGGCATAGAAATGATCTAGCTCAGACAATGAATTAGTAGTGAGCCTTAGAGAATTTCGTACATTGGAACAGTATAATTGTATGCTCCTTGGATGTATCATAGTAAGGGTGAACCAAATAAAATCATTGTGTCTAATACATGCTTTCATTTCTTTTAATACATTACTATGGGAAATAAGAAGAAAAGTGTTTTGTTTAATGATGAAACAAAATCCGAAGGGGAGTCATTTTAATTTTTCATACCCTGATTCACCCCTCCCATGGTATTTAACATAGTTGGTCCAACACAAGTATTATAATATTATAAATAAATAAATATATTTTTAAATAATTATAATATTATAATATTTTTTAGATAATAAATATATTTATTATATTTATAATTTTATATAAATAATTTTTAAATATATTTATTTATAATTATAATTATATAAATAAATAAATGTCCCCATTGAATTTAGTTAATAAATATATATATCAAGAGATAATGATGATATTAATGGATATGATTGGTGTTATTTATGTTCATACATTGATGAGTGAGTACGTATAATTGAAATGATATGATCATAAGTTTATTTGTGGATATGATTGTGGGTTGTTATGTTCTAAATGTTTAAATTACCTATATTATGATGACACATGCATATGTTATGTATTCAAGACTCATGAATGATCATTTATACACTGACACCCTTATTAATCACGCTTTCCATATATATATGATGACTCATTTTTAATAATCTATACCTTATTAGGTATGGTTTATTCATGTTATACACATTAAATTATTATATTCCCATAAATGCTTATAAAATTACAATAAATATATTTAAATAATAAATATATTTTTTTTATAATTATAAAATTTTATTTATATATAAATACTTTTTAAATATATTTATTTATAATTATATATATTAGGTGTTTGGGGGTAAATTACATTAAACACAAAAACACACCACACACACTGGCTGGAAAGGCAGGCCATAGCCCCCAAAGAGATAACCCACCTATGAAGCCTTAATTATTCAATACATGGCCCGAAGGCTCAGTGGGCATGAATCCCATTACGTGGCCCAAAGGCTCACTAACTGGCCTGAAGGCCCTTTGTAGCATCATGCCTGCATCATACTACCTGCATCATGTCTGCATCACCTCCTGCCAGCGTCATGCCTGTGTCACCACCTACCAGTAGAAATTCGCTCCCACCTGGATTTTATTTATAATTATAATTATAACTATATATATATTTAAATAATTATAAAATTACAATAAATATATTTATTTTTAGTTTATAAATATATATATTCATATATTAATATACATATATATATATATACTTATAATTATATAAAATATTTATAAATATATTTATTTATAATTATAATCATAAATAAATATATATATTTAAATAAATATAAAATTATAAAAAATATATTTATTATATTTTATAAATATAAATATTTATATATTAATAAATATATAGATATAAATATATCAATAATTATATACAAATATTGATAAATATATTTAGTTATAATTATAATTATAAATATATATATATATATATATTTAAATAATTAAAAAATTATAATATATATATATATATATATATTTATTATATTTATAGTTTATAAATATATATAATTATATAAATATATTTATAAATATATACAAATATTTATAAATATATACTAATATTTAAAATTATAATTATAAATAAGTATTTATATATTTAAATAATTATAAAATTATAATAAATATATTTGATATATATATTAATAAAAGTATAAATATAATAAATATATTTATTATAATTTTATAATTACAAATAAATATTTATTTATTTATAGTTATAAGTATAAACACCCACATATATATATTTATAATTATAATTATAAATAAATATATATTTAAGTAAATAATTATAATTATTTAAATATATCTATATTTGTTTATAAATATAATTATAAATAAAATAAATATATATATTATAATTTTATAAATATATATAATTATATAAATATATTTATTATATATATAATTATAAATAAATGTATATTTATTTATAGTTATAATTATAAATAAATAAATAGATATTCATTGTATATATAATTATATATATATATGTGTATAATAATATACATTAGATCTTTATCAGCACTGATAAAGATATTCCTTTATCAATGATAAAAAAGTGATGATAATACTTTTCTTTATCTGCACTATAATTTTAGCACTAATAAAGACATGTTTTATCATTTCATTTTTAGTAATGATAAAAATATTCCTTTATTAGCCCTAGAAAAACACAGTTAAAGAGGTTTTTTATCAGTAAATTCAGTTTTAGCACTGATAAAACTACTCTTTATCAACATTTTTTTGAAGGAGATGATAAAAACTTTATCCCTTAAAGAAACCATAACCGACTGCCTTCTCTCACACACCTTTAAGCTCTTGTGGAAGCTAACTATCACCACACCACTACTCTCGCCAAACCCCATTGTCGCGTTTCCTCCACTCCGTTGCTCTCTCTGAAATGCAATAGTGCCATCATGCCTCCACTATCACCAAACTATATTCCCACTGCTATTGCTTCCACCAAACCCCAACTACCTCACTGAATCCCACTACCACCTGGCCCCACTGCCTTGCGGAACCCCACTATAGGCACATCTCTATTGTGACTTTGTTGAACATTTTGGATGAATCAAGACCCTCAAAACTAAAGGTATGCTATTTGAATATTGTTTTTATGTATTTATAACTGATTCTATTCATAGTTCACTTTTTTATTCTTGAAAAATAGTGTGTGAGGCACCCCCTTTATGTTATTCTTGTTAAATTTGTTGTGTATCTAGTGGTGGTATTAGGTTGTTGAAGGTTAAATATGATTTTAGTAAATTGATATGGTCTAATTATGTGATGGAAAATTTGGTTTGGAAAGGTTTTATTTTTTTGTGATGAATGTTATCTACCAAAATTTAGATTTTATGTTTTGGGTATAATTAATGATCTTTTAGTATAAAAGTTTTTATAGGACGGAGTTTTAGTGTTAACATAATAATGATGGTATTTGGGTTTATTCAAGAGATATAAGTTAGGATGATAATTCGTTGGAATTTTTGGGGATGTTTTTTGATAATAGTTTATGTTTCGATGATTTGTTAATGTATAATAGATTCTTATAGTAAATCATTGATTTTTTTAATTTTGTTAGTCATTGGTTTTGATGTCTTAGTGAGTGTAGGGGTAATTTTGAGTTATTGTACACTAGATTAGTTATGATAAAAAATTAAAATTCTTCTTGGATTTTCTAGCATGTAATAAATTCTAGGTTTTTCATTTGGGTGGGAAATTAGATACTTTTGGTATGTGTCCATATTTGGACAAAGATACTTTCAATATGGTTATAATAGTAAAATTCATATTTATCCAAAGGTTGTAACAAAACATAATTAGATACTTTTACGTATTAGTAATGTCATAAAGAAGATTCAATATCAAATTAAATAAATTAAACCATAATGGGTGAATTTCAATAGATACATGGTTTCCCACACTATTTATTTCACAATAGGGGTTATTTATTGATTAGTGCATAGATTATCCAATTGAGAATCCAAATCATGTATTTTGGGAAAAATTTCATCATTCTTACTTCTTTCAATTATAATGATTTTACAATTGTGTCATTTTGGTGAATACTTTCATTCCTTAAAATATGGACAAATAATTGTATTTAAAATTAAAATATAAAGTGAATTTTTGAAAATATAACTCTTTTTAAAATGAATATGGAAGGTAAAATAAGAAATTTTTAAGGTGTATTTCATGATTTATTTTCAAATGATTAGGGAAAGACATGTTTGATTTAATAGAATTATAAGGAATTCAAGGTGTTCGGGTTTTTATTATATAAAAAGAAAACCACATGGATAGTTTAAGAGTCAATATTTCACTAAAATAAACATTTCATTATAATAGAAATTTTATAATACAAGTTATTTTATTTCATTACTATAATGCGAAACAAAACTACAAAATTAATGTAATGAACTAACTCAGGTCAACTTGCCATGTCACCTGAGTCGATTTTTCATAAGGTCTGAAGTACATTCTTGATCTCTACATGCTAAAAATAATAACTGAGGGAATAAAACACTAATAAGAGTGGAATTATAGGAGGAAACCTGAAGGGTGAGATAAGTTACATTTAAACACTAATAATGGGATTGTTTGGACTAATCTAAGAGGAATTATTGGAGGCAACATGAAGAGTGACATAAGTGAAAATGTTAACATGTAATCCAAAAAGAGATTCCCTATGATAATACCTAAAATAAGAGCATGTGGTAAAATGTTTAAGAAAGGTGGTAACCCTATTTGAATATGGAAATAAAACTTTGGTTGGTAAATTTCCAACCCCTTGAATTGAATATTTATATTTTAAGCTGGGAAAGTTCCAAGGGGGTTTTGAAAAATACATTTGTATCCTAAGTTTTTTCATAAAAATGCTCCTCATTGTGATTTTTAATAATGCACACCCATTTATATTTCTTATTTTATGTCCCAAAATTTCAAATATAAAATATTTCCCTCTATTTTTTCAACACCATAAAATTAAAATTTAACTTCTTAAAAGAATTAGAGAAGTATTTCTATCTATTTAAAATTATACTTCAAAACCCCTTTTAAATTTAAAATTATAGTTTACAGAAAATTTTTTAAATCTAGTAACTTTTCCATTAAAAAAACATTTACTCAGATCACTGTATTAAATCCTTCGGATCTCATGTAATGACACTTATTTTCTCAAAGGTATGGATTTTTGTTTTAAAAAATATAATACTTTTTTTATTGGTGAAACCATTATTATACTAAATAACCGTATATTCTATTATGAAAAAGGATTTCAAATAATATAGCTTTTATTTATTTTATATTTTAATTATTACATTCAATATTTGTATTTATAAATTTCTTTCTATATGTTTTTGTTTTTGATCAAGTGGGATGATAAACCATTTCTCAAACTTTCCATTTTATTTCAAGTAATTCATGAGGTCCATCTTCAATTAAATATATTTTGTGTATTTATTTGGTTAAATATTAATATTAAATAATCAAATAGGATGGATATGAGTAAATAATGGATGAATTTCAATCACATGACAAAAGAGTATAATGATTGAGTGAAAGAGTTCATCAGGTTTTCCAAAGATCATGCATATGACCCTTCATAAATCATTTTTTATGTTTACACTATTGTTATTCAAGACTAATTAGTCTAGAGGAGTAGGAAGTATAATTGATCACTCACATAATATATTGAAGTTATAAATGTTGGAATAAACATATAGAAAAAGAAAATGTAGAGAGTGGCTAGGATAACACTACATTTTATGGATCATCTAATATGAATACAAGTGTGGAAAATGAAGAAGACTATATCGAGGATGTGATTACAGGTGTGAATGATGATTAATATAATATTGAGGAAATGATAAGGATAATTGAAACCAGTTTAAAAAACATTGTTTATAGTTGTTGCACTAAAAAACCTAATCTATTTTTTAGAAATTGTATAAATAAACCTGAATTACCCATGCTTTGATGGCGGTGTGCACCAAACTTCTCATAATCAAATGGATGTGAGAACCCAATCTCTATTACTTACGGATGTGATAACCAAATCCCATAATACTCAATAATAGTTATCACCCATGAATAGAAAAAAGGGTATGATTTCTATATGAAATCCATTTGAAGAACACTCTCAATCCTTTGATAATAATACAATAAGAAGATATGGGAGGAATAGTGACAAGTGTATATGAGAGTAATAGTATAATGAAAATAAAGCACAATGATCTAATTTTTTTCTAAGGTAACCATATCCTTAAAAGAACTCAAGGGGGTGTATTTATAACCTCCAATATATGTAGCAATATTTTATAACCTCTTATGGTCAAAATAAACCATTGGGAGTCCAATTATGGCATTAGGGGATGCCACAAAAGGCTATTTTGTTGCCTATATTGACAGCATTGGATAGCCAGTGGGTTTCATTGGCCATCTAGTGGTACTTGGATAGAACCCATGTTATATCCAACTCCCAATGTCCATCCAGTGTGTCCCATTAGGTATCCACTGGTACCTATATGTAGAGGACTTCAAGAAGGTCCTCCACATCCATTTTTAATTCTACATTAGGTCTGAAAACTTTGTAGAAAAACTTCTAAAATAAAAACATGAAAATCCATGAAATAAAATGTTTATACACACATTTAAGTGTTTATGATCATTAAAACCACCTAAGGTAGTGAGGTAAAATACTAAATATATCCTTCCAATATTAAAGAAGAAACCTTTCAAGGTACGTTTTTCTCCCTCTCTTATTTTCCATTCAAGAACTTTTATTCTTTAAATCCATTTTCTTCCCAATTAGTCATGATAACTTATGTTTATGAGAATGAATTTTCTTTCTATATGATACCCAAATAATTAGAGGCCCCCTTTCCCTCTCATTAATATCTTTACTCAACTTTTATACACAACCTTTATGCTACCAAAATTATCTCATATTTTTCCTTGAAAAAAATTTATATTATGAATACCCATCCAATATTTTCATTCTAGGGAAATCACCTAGATGTAATGATAATTAATTAAAGAAGAAAATCATGTATGAAACCTATATTCCTTAATTATGTGATTAAAATTATTAAATAAATCCTTGTGTTATACAATCAATGCGAGACACATAATTTTAGAAAATATGAAGTGTGTGCCCTGATAGAACTCTAATGCATTGTGTAATGTTTTTGTCCCATGAGTTACCATCAATGGTTATTGAGTGGTTAGCCTAAGAATACTATGTTATAATTTCTTAGTGATTATCCTTGACTTATTCTTATGATGTCACATTTTATGTTGTTTCCATATTCCTATGATGCCCTAATTTTATGATGAAATTTTCTCATTACATTATTCCATATGATTGTGATATCTTGAACTAGGTGCCACATATCAGTGCCCTGACCCGGTTCATTACATGACCTCAAGCATTCCTCCCAATACGTAAGAGGTTGTTGATTAAAAGTGATGGTCTAATATGTAACAATGGGATAATATACCCTCTTTCTCAAATCAAGAAAACAACAAAAATAAATAAATAAATAGTTAAAATGATAATAATAAATAATCAACAAGGACCAATCATCATATGGTAATCCCAAAAATAGAGATAAAGACCAAAACTCAAGCAATAAATATGCCATGCCATATTTGAACCATGTTCCAATTGAATACCAAAAATAAAGACACAATGATATCTCCCAAGAGGGTCCCAACATCATGTTTGATTCCCACATCCATGCCCCAACCAAAATCTTTACTCAACCATCAAACATAGGACTCTTACCCTTATCCTCTCCTGAAAACTTGATGTTTATTCAGGTACAAATCGCTAGCCCGAGTAGGGTGTGAGTACAACTCTCTAGGCCACTACCAATGATTTCTAAATAAATTCTCAGTATATAACAGTGTATGAAATTGTATAAAGAATATAAGAACAAATAAAAAAATTAAATAGGTTTCAGATTTATTGTTATTTAGTCAACCATATTGGCCCTTGGGTTCATGGTTAACCCACAAAAATCATACCTGCTTTAGCCCATTTATATGTTTGAATCACACACCATCCATCCAATATTACAATTTTTATTCTAAAAGGGGACAATACAAGGAAGAGGTCACCCCCACCTAGGGGGGAAGAAATAATGAATACCAAGGGCATCACCTTGAATCAAGTTCACCCCCTCTATTTTAAAATGAGACACATTAGAGAGGTAAAAAACTGGTATCCCGGGGACCGCAAGATAGGCTAGGTAGTCCACCAATTTGTTCCCCTCACGCCAAGTATGGGCGACACTAACGTTGTTGTTAAGGAGAGCCTTGAATTGTATAATTGTATAAGAAATTGAACATGGAGGGGTTCTTTTACCATGCAAAGAATCATGAACAATCATGGAGTCCATTTCTAGTTGCGCATTGATAATGTCCATATGATTGCACATGGACATCCCTATAAGAGCTGCAAGAGCCTCCAACTAAATATAATTACCACTTCCAAAATGGCCTGTGAAATCCAGAACCACAATCCCTCCATGGTCCTGGAGAAACCCTCCTCCTCTCATGTCACCCATTACACAAGAACCATTTGTATTAAGATTGAGACCACCTGCTGGTGGAACCCAGCAGATCCATCTCCCCTACACCTTAGATCCACACTGCTGAGCCTTAGTCTGCGATGCTTGAATTGCACTAAGGGATGGAACATCCTTCCTGATACTAGCAAGACCAATCAAGTCAATCAGAATATATCTAGTTCTGGCCACAACCACTCTACCTGTAGAAGAGATCCCCTCAAACCTAGATTGATTCATTGATTTCCTTAAATCCCAGCAGCCTATATTATAAATTATATCTCACGTATTAGCCTCCTTCGCATTACCATTGATCCCCTTGAACCAATGCTCTATGAACCTATCATTGTTATCGTCTTGGAAGGAGTACCCTGTGAACGCACCGAAGAAGCTTCACATCTACTGGGCCAATTCTCCCTCTAAGAAGATATGGTTCATGATCTCTTCCTTTTTATTCACACAAAAATAATAGCAGGAAGCCATGATAATGACTAAAAATTTTATATTAACATCATAGGTTATAACATTATACCAGATCCTCCATGTGAGGAAGTTTAGTTTAGTCGGAATTTTTTCCCCACGCCACACTGTTTCATCTCTCCTGCTACCCCTGAGTAATGTTACTCCTACTAAAATACTTAAAGTTAAACTTAACTAAGGTGGAAGGGGTATAGATGTACCTGTCTTGCTCGAAGTTAATAAGAACAGAGTCAAACAATTCCTATTGAGGTGTGTCCAAAACCGACTTGAAAAACTAAGGATGCATGCTTGCCTCCCCAAAGAAGATAGTGGGGGCAGAACATCCCATATATTCCAGTACACTACCTGACCGGTTGTGATACCAATAGAGAATGTGACCCTCCCAAATAATCCATTTTTGGTGCAGTAAGAGAGTCAAGATTATTCTACATACTGAGGACCACAGAGACGACCCCCTGGTCTATAGGGCTGCAACACAAGCCTTGTATCTTTGAGACATATTCCTCCCCCACAGGGTGTGTTCCTTAATCATTTCCCATGCTATATTTTCATGAATGGAATGAATTGTATTCACTAGGCTCCTGACATTGATTACTCCTTCGCCGATGGGATGAGCCATCTTTCTCCACAACACCCACTACCTCTTCCCCTTGGATAACGCATCCCAGATAAAACACGTAGTGATTCTGTTAATGAACATGATAACCCCCTTCAACACATTGGTAGAGGCCAGAGCATGCACCAGTATAGATGAGAATACACTATTCACAAGAGTGATCTTCCCCCCACGAATGATAAGAAATGGTTTTTCAAATTCAGAATTTGCTCCATAATCTTAGTCACCACTTTGTTGAAGTCCCTGGTTCGCATTCTTCCTGGGGATATTGGGGTACTGAGACACTATCAAAAATAGCCTTTCCCCATGCCCAGCTCACTACTCCTCCTATCCACCCTGCTTGAATCACATGAGTTAGATATATAGAAAATATTCGTCTCCCTATTAACGATTTTCCCACTCCAGTGATAGTACTCCACCAGGATCTTGTTAAGTGCACTAAGAGACCTCCAACCAGCATTCATGAAAATTATCATGTCATCATCATACATCAAATGTGATGTTGGGGAGAGGCCACACTTCTTATGGTATGGAAGAATCTACCCTTTATTAACACCTTTTTTAATCAGACTACTAAGAGTATCTTTCATTAGGATAAAAATGATCGGTGATAATTGATCACCTTGTCGAAGTCCATGAACAATCTTAAAAAAGACATGTGATCTCCCCATAAAAGACACCGCCATCCATAGCGAGCAAACACACCTTAAGATGATATCACATGCCCAATTGGAGATCCCTATCTTGGTGAGAACCCTATTAATAAAGCCCCACTCCATCCTATCATATGACTTATTCATATCAATCTTAAGAGCCAAATTAGATCCACAAGATTTCGTATTCAGATATCTCATCATCTCCTATGCCATCGCCATGGCCCCCTGAATCGAGCGGTCTTGAATGAAGCCACGTTACTCTATGGATACCAACTGAGAGAGAATACTGGACAACCTCTAATTGATAAAAATTTATAAGACTTTATATGTAATGTTTTACATGCTCACAGGCTGATAATGGATGAGGAAAGATGGGTGTTTGGTCTTCGGTAAGAGAACTAGAGTAGTCGCTGACGCAATCCGAGGAAGGTCACCCCCTCGAAAGAAGTCCTAGATGGCAAGAATAAGATCCCATTTTACAACCTCCCAAGAACCTATATAGAATGAGCCCGAGAAAATGTCTAGTCCCACCATGCTTTCTAGATTCAGATTCCACATGGCCGCATGCACCTACTCTTCCTCAGTAATACCTTCAAGCGGAGAATTATCTTGCACAGATACAAGATTCAGAATCACTTCCCAAAGTTGAGCCTCACCCAAAGGATTCCCCTGAGGCATATTCTCGTTCTTGACCATAAGGAGGTCTTTAAAAAATGATAATTCCATGCCCCCGACCACCTAACCGTTGTCTGTGTATTTGCCATCCTCCAAAACCAGGTTGGGTTTTACAACA
The DNA here is from genome assembly GCA_963277665.1 of Viscum album. Taxonomy (NCBI): domain Eukaryota; kingdom Viridiplantae; phylum Streptophyta; class Magnoliopsida; order Santalales; family Viscaceae; genus Viscum; species Viscum album. Next base: position 388,856,375 of record OY728129.1, on the reverse strand, counting down.
CGCCTCCATTCTCTAATGCATGCAGGAAAGTATGTAGTGTTATTGTCTCCTTCCCTGAGCCACTTAGTCCTGGAACATTCTGCCACCTGTCATTCCAAAGAAAGTCACATCATCTCCAAAGAAGTATTCTTCCCTATGAGTTCATCAAACACCACATCATCCCACATCTCCTCGATTCTGGCCTCTAGACTCTCAATGTCATGTTTAAGTGCATCCATATCCTAATCAATTGGGGGAAAGGATCTAGCCCATAACATGAGTTCCTACTTCTGCCGCCTCATCTTGGAGTGAAAATACACCCATGAGTGGCCCCGAGGCGGTTCATTATAGTCCTTCGATACCACATGGTGGTGGTCCGGGTTAACCACCCACTGACTTGAAAACTTGAAGTGCACCTGCGAGTCCTCCTTCCTACAGAGATATAACAATAGTGGAGAGTTGTCAAAAATGCTTCGGCTCAAGTGGTTAACCTTCACGTCTGGAAACTTAGCGATGGTGTGAATGTTGGAAATGCACTGATCAAGTCTACTCTAGCATCAGATACCCCCCCTTGGATTGTTGCACCAGGTGAAAGGATCACCATAATACCCCAAGTCTATCAGATCCTTACCAGCCATAAACTGACCCAAATACATACTAGCCCACCTTAGGAAATCAACTCACCCCTTATTCTCATTAGGCTGCACTACAATATTAAAATCCCCTCCCACCAGCTATGGATGGTCACCTGGGTCAAACCCGTTCAACTCTGACCATTACACCTACCTTCTCTGATCATCGCAGCTTCCCTAAATGAATCACATAAACAAAGATTCACTTTCACTTGATACCTTCGTCATGATATGCTAGTCCCCCACTTGGATCAAATCCACCGAGACATCCCTCTTCCAGAATAACCATATGTGGTTATTGGTTGGAGCCGCATGCATGGAGGCATGCATTTTGATCTTATGAGTAAACTCTTTAATTTTAGTAATGTTCTGCTTATGCTCAATTATTACAACTAACTTGACTTTGTGTCTCTTAGACTCTGAGGATATGAAATTAATTTTCACCCTCACCCTGATTCCGCGGGAGTTCCATATCATGATTGGAATAGTTTTAAAAAAATATGGATTTTCTTTGTCCCCAGGCATAGTAATCATCCTCAATGGAGATTACGGTCTCTCCTTGTCCTATAAATTCTTCTTCATCTGGCTTAGATACACTCCTGGGCTCAAGACAGGCGTGCCTGAGTATCAGAGTGTAAGGATAGAAGGTGAATTTGGGTATACCCTGCCTGCCTCCTTACAATACAGCCATGCCATATCACCAACCTTCTCAGGGCCTCGATCCTCACAGGGTCTATAAGAGGCAGAATAGCTTCTTCTTCCCAGTCAGTTGGACTTCGTGGGGGACCGATCTCCAGGAGAACTGGTACCAGTAGGTGAAAATCTTCACGCCATTGACTTAGTGCCTCCAAGGAACTCGACTGCAAAGGTAGTGGACTCTTGACCTCCACCCACCTTGAGATAAAACTCTTCACAAATACTAGAATATAGATAAACATAGGGGGAAAACAAGAATGGGGAGGTTGAAGCGGCCTTGAACCCCCTCATGTAGAATTCAAGAAAATCTCCTTTCGACAAAAACTTACCAGGTAAGACCAACAAGTCTTTGGAATCTGGGGAAACCAACTGAAATATATGTGGTTTAAAGGGGACCAGATCTAGATAGAGGGATGACAGTACTCTTAGAAGGAGGTATTGGGGCCTTTCATGATGAGAATGTTGGTGCACTGGAAATGGGTCCAGAAACCTGATCCTGGCCTGAGGCTGAGGCCAACCTTGTGTGAGTAGGAGAGGATGGAACGAAGTGTCTAGAACTAAATGTATCTTGGTGACGACCCCCTAGGAGGTGTTTTTGTAAATTATGCAACGAGTGACCTTGTAACGAACAAGATGAACAATATCTAGGAAATACCAGGAAAACTATATCCTGTGACCACACAACGGAGTCTGAAACTTTCAAGGAGATCTTATTTGAAATCAGAAGAGACAGGTCCAGATCAACGCTGATCTGGGCCACCATGGTATTCGCACTATGACAGGTGAGTTCGGACATGCAAAGATACCCTCCCAGAGTGTCACTGATGGCCCTGAGGAAAGCACCATTCTGAAAGGGAAGAGTAAGACCTGGTAGGCTTACCCACACCACAACATGAGGGATTTCCTTTCCCTTATGAACCTCCATTGACTACTGTGATAAATTAAAACACCATCTACCTAAATCCCTTGGGGAATTACACTAAACATGTATAAAATATGCTTCTAAAGTAAGCACCAAGAATAATGAGCTTCTATGGATCATCGTGATGAGTGATTCCCTCTACAAACCCCAGGAATCCATGAATATATTAAAAATGGGAATAAAAGTTTTCTCAGAACCAAACCATGCTACAAGAGTCCATTTTATACCTACCATGGCTTCGTTGAACGCCATCACATGCGACACCATAAAAAAACTCGAGCCTTCCCTCACGACCGAGTGGGAAAATGACGCAATCTCTGGGAAACATGGACGTGAAGCTCCAGGAACTGGGCCACACAGAACATCCCTGAGATTTTATGGAAAATATTCTTTTAATTTCATTTATGTCTTATATTATACACCACACCAAGTTTAGCTTGTACTATACGCAACACCATATTAGCTTGCAGTATACGCAACACTATTCTTGGCTCGTGATACACACAATTTCAAGTTCGTTTGGTAGAAGTTATTCTACAAAACATTGAGTGTATATATATATATATATTCAATGTATAAATAAAATATGGTTGGATTCTATTATACACAACAACAAAGGATTCTTTCACTACACGCAACCCTGACTTGGCTTTCATTACACGCAATCACGACTTTCTTCGATATCGTGTGTTATACGCAATATCGGGTTTCACTAAACAATGATATATGGTTATAATATTATTATGAACTAAAAGTTATGAATAATATTAACTAAATTTTTAATTTTATAACATTATTATTCATCTTAAACATTTTCTAGAACATGTTATGAGAACAAAATAATTGTTTCAGTTAAACTAAGTTTCTTTCATAAAATGCAGTTTCACCGCCTTTTGATGGCGCACCCACTTTAAATCTAGTTTTTGACATATTTATAAGTTAAATTTGACAAAATAAAATTCTTCTTTGGAATAAGGATATAATAATTTACTTTGGATAAAATTTTCATATTATTTTAATAACTTTCATATTTTAATGAATAGTAAAAACACGCTATATTTTAATTAAAAACAACTTTTTTCATCGTAATAATTTATGTGGTTAATTATAATATTGAATGGTTTTAAAGTATAAATAGAATATATTTTTACCATTTAATATAATTTATGTCATTAGAATTGATTTTACAATGAATTCGTAGGTTAAATCAATTCAATGTTTTGCAATGTTTTAAACAAAACCCGTTTTCTTTCGACAATGAGATTAATTTTAATTTAATTTCTGAAACTTCTATGTATTGAATTTGGAAAAATGGATTCCATATTTTGATTCAGTGGGTCCAAATTATGTTAATAGGATACGTTTTATTTTTTGGCATTACGAATAGTAACTACGATAAATTTTATTTACCATAGTTAAAGGTAAATCGGGTAATTAAGGGTAAATATAAGATTATAAAATTACCCTAACACCTGCCAAAATCCTATTGGATGAATAAAATTCGATCCATATCACCTAAGGGTTGTATTAGATTCATTTAATGGACTTTTTTCCATGAAAATAATTTAATTATTATTAAAACCAAAGAAAGTGACAACATGTCACTTTCTTAAATCTTATAAGTATAATAATTTTAGTTTAGTGATAAAATTCATGAAACTTAAAATATAAATATTCTACATAAATTTAATAATATTATCTACATCATATGAATTTATTTTTAATTTTTAGGGATTAAATAATTATCATTAAAGGTGACATAATAGTGATGTTGAAATTATTTTATTAAGAGAAATATCAAATAAATGGTTTTAAAAATATTAAAATAAATATTATATGAACTATTTAATGTGCTCCACCAATTTTATAGATAAATATTACATGTTATGAATCTATTAAATCTTTTAGTTCGAACATATCTTCTGTATATTGTTTATTTAAATTCAAATAAATGAATAGTGTCAAAATTGATACTATTGTTATTCTATAAAAATAACATATTATAATATTGTTTAAAAATCACAAAAATATTTAAAAATTATAAATTTAAATTTATATTGTCTATAATTTCATAAAGTGTCAAATTATGGAAAATTCAAAACACATATGTAATTATTTATAATAATTTAAAATTTAGAATATTAATACCACAAATAAAATTAAATTGATAAATTAGGATAAATCAAGTTGATAATGTTTAAAATAAATTCCTAACATCTATAAATATTATTGGTTGATGATATTATAACCATATCTCATCTAATCATTGGATATGAGTCATTTTGGAAGTTTTTAAGTGGGGATGGGATTTAATATAAACTAATATTTCTTATATTTCCAAAGGTGCCCCTCTCCTCTCTTATAAAAGGGCACCTCCTCCCTCTCCTCCTCACAACAATTTGAGCCTTCAAGATCGGCCAAAACCTATCCATTTCACTTCTCCACTTCCTTAGAAACCTACTAGAGGTACTGGTATTCTCAAAATACCAACTCTAGTGCCCTAAGAGAAAGTTTAAAGGAGGCACTTCGAGAAAGAGGTAATACCTTCTACCATTTTCTTCAAGTTCCATTCTTCTTATACTACCTATTATTTAGTTGTTTCATTATGAATTAATAACATCAGTATCACTCATATACTTATATGTTATTATAAATATGAAACAACCATATTTCACCTTCAATCCATCCTACAGAAAATGAAATCACCGCGGGTGTGTATGTACGAAATACCGTCTCCACACCGTGGTGTAATATGTTTTTCCACAAACACCTTACATGGATGGGTATAATGGTGTAAATAATAACTATATATGGTTATTATAACATAATAATAACTCTGATATATTATTCCATCCACTCCAATTCTATTCAATAATTATGGGAACGATATCATCGCTCGTGCGTACGTACGGACTACCGTCTCCACGACACGATGAGATTCATTCTCCATGTTAACCATTAATTAATGATAATAAAGTATATATAATAATTAATCATGAAATATATGACATAATAATGATACTGTATTTATATATATATATATGTATTTCACCTACTTAATTCCATTCAATTCAATAAGGAAACAAAAACAACATTCATGCATACGTACGACCTACCGTCTCAATGAATGGTGTATTTCATTCCTTTTATCGATATATATATGCATATGATGAATATATATTATATATAAATCATGTTTTACATTCTGTAATTATGTAAATCAGGATATAAGTAATAATATCAAGAATGACAAGTCGAAACACATATGATAAATGAAATTATTTTACCCAAAACGCTGCTTTAACATGGAATTTACAAAAGAACAGGTAATATAAAGTCATAAGTGAAACATATATGATATCATAACAATTAATATGATTATGTAATAATTCAATTACTTTATTTAAATCATTATACAGGAGGTTCGGATCCATACAAAGCATATCGGACCTAAGGTAAGGGATAATTTTGCAAATCTCATTTTTATCCGAGATTGCTTATTCGTAAGTATTTACTGGGGTTATTGCTATCATCCATGTCCATGTTTTATAAAAGTGTTTTCATGTATGTTTAAGGTCTTTTTACCCATTTTTTACCTTTACTACATGGTATGTAAGGAATCTTTTTTTTGTTTACCATACGAGGTACTTTTTGACTTTTCCGACAAAAGTACGAGGAGATTGTTATTTTTAACTTATACGGCGTGAACAGATTTTTACGGTTTTATAAAGCCTTATTTTCATGAAGCTTCCTCCAAAATATTGCAGGAATATTTTCAACAAAATCTCTTTCTTTTAAAATTTCATGACCTTTTGTGAAAAGAAACTGATTTTGAAGAAGAAAGGATATTTTCCTCAAGAATTCATTTCAAGCATTTTATTAAAACCATTTTTCCATCTAAGATGACATTATTTCATATGTGTATGTTTCAAGTATAATGTCTCTATGATTTACATGGTTTAACTTTTCTTATTATGAAACGATATCCATTTCATTTATATGTATTATGTGATGATGGGATGATGTTTATGAGACCCATTTTATTTGTTGGGTTATTATGAATGATGTATGTTTATTTTATGGCACAAGTAAGAATGATTTCATTATGAGATGGGTGGGACCTATATCTCCCTCCAATGAATTGGGTAAAGATTTATATCTCATGATATAGACATGGCTGGAATGATATGTTAATCCAGTTTAGTGTTATAGGACTAAAATGGGGAGTGAACTCGATTCAGAAAGGGACTTTGTCCACTAAGATGGTCATGGCAGTAATGCCTTGGCTACTATGGAAATCATATCATGTGATTAATGGTTTCCACAATTACATGTTTTATTCCCATGATAATTTTTCATGATTAATGTTTCTTCATGATCTATGCCTTACGTACTTCCATGTTTTATGTTATTGCTCAAGATTTTGATGTTTAGATTTTATGCTCATGTTTTTTACATTCAAATGTATAAGGATTGTTTTATGTTCTCTATGCTTACCCTTACTGAGCATTTGAGCTCACCCGTTATATGTTTTCTTTTCCCCAGGATTTAAAGAAAGGTTTTAGGTAAGAAAACAAAAGGGGAGGATCATTAATGGAGATGTTGAAGATCTTTCACCATGATTAGAAGATTATATTCCAAGTTTCCAAAGACACTAAACTATTACGATCCTTGTGTATCTATTTTTGTTATGTATTAAGTATTCCAAAAAAGTAATGTAATGTCCATGTACGTCAAGATTCTGGTCTCTACAGTTAGTATCAGAGGAAAGGTTTTGTCAACCTTTGGAAACTAGGATGTGAAAACTTTAGTGAGATCCCTAGAGATATTTCTAAGGTATGTCTAGGGATGTCCCTAAGGATAAATATACGTATATGATATAGTCCTAGAACTATGGTAACTATCTTAGAATTTAACCTAAGATGTTATATATTGAGGGTACTCCCCCTTTACTATGTTGTTTTCCCTAGCATGATTTTTTCCTCTCTCACTATTCTTTTTGGGTTTTAGAAAATGGCTGGAAATAGGAAGATTCACGATAATGGAGGATATGAAAGACAATGGAATGATATTGTTCATGAGCAACCAAATGAAATGGGATTTGGAATTACAAAAATCGTTATTATTCCTAATCAGCAATCTCATAATATGATCAATAATCTCAACTTTGGTAAGTTTCCCAACCCAGATAATAAGAGAAAGATGGAGTTTTATGATGACCATAGAGGAAAGAAAGTTCAATTTCCCTCATATAAATTATGTGGGAGGAGGCATCAGGGATATTGTTTCAAAGGAACTAGAAGATTCTTTGGGTGTGGAAAAGAAGGACACAAAGCCAGTAAGTGAAAAGGAAAAGGTTCAGTTAACACCATGGACAAGGATAATGGTATTGCTACTACATCAAAAATGATTAGATGTTTTAAATGTGGAATTTATGGGCATTATGCAAACCAATGCCCTAAGGGAAAATCTAATGAAGAGAATCAGCATGGTCATATGAGTAGTATTTATGTGGATGATGATGAAGAGACTACAAATGAAATATGAGATAAAATAAATGATGAAGCTCAGTCAGTGGTTTAAGAAGTTAGTGGAATGATTGTATGTTTATAAAGAATAATGTATGGTACTATGGAATAAAGAATCATCTAAGGATTGTTACACTATTGCTTTACATAAAGTATTTGATAGTATATGTTGAATGGTACCGGTAACCATGGAAGGTTATTCAGATATTTTTGGAAAGTAGATGATATGCGCATAATGAAGGGATAAGAAGATAATGAGATGTTTGATTGTATTCATGAGCTCATGAATAATATAATAACTAAGTGATATTATGGGTTGATTATATAGATTTTTTGGGATTTTGGTATGTGGAAAGAGTTACCTTTTGACAGTATTCATGTTTTCACTAAGGTTCTATGGTAATTTATGTTTCAAGAGAATATATGACTAAGGTATTCATGTGTTTGGAATGCAACCAACAAGATATATCTTATGATATATGTGAGATAAATGCTTGTATTCACATTCTTGGTAGATAACCTTTCTAGTTATAGTTTTCTTTATACTATAATCTCGGACTGAATTATTTTAGATAAGCCTAAAGATTGGAATGGATTATGTTGGACATAAGTTAGTATTGTTTAAGGATAGAACTTTTTTCGATATTATTGATGGGATGTTATACTAATGTAGTTTTAGAAAAAGGACAACCTGTAGGATGGGCGACAACCCATCACGTCGGACAAGGCTGCGGGAATCGAACCCACAACCAAAGTGCGACTGGCCTTTATCACCTACCACTGGCCTACAGGAAGTCCCTGGTTAATATAAACTAGTTTTATTTTATTAAGTGGTATGATATATGATGTATAAGTTCATTTTTGGAATCATATATGATTAACCTCACCATAGATGGACTTATGTATATTTGATAACTTTTGCTAACCTTTTGTTTGAAACAGATGGAATGACCCATAATTCTATCACATGATCTATTAACACTTAACGAATAACAAATTCAACTTCATTTCATTAAGATATGAAGTAGAAATTGTTCAAAGCACGAACAACAGTGAGATTTTACCAAAATCAAGCATGTATTTATTCTAATTCAAAATTTTCAAATTTAGGGAAATGACATTGAAAACCAAAATGTTTTTCCTAGTGCTCTTATATTCGATTAATCAGATGGTACCTTTGATCATCACAATTTTATGGCTTTGTGATTGATGACTTTTTCATAGCCATGTTCTCTACCACTCGCTATCAGAACATGATGGTTAGATTTCTCTTCCATATCCATATTTTCACCTATGTTCTCCTATGTGGAAACCCAGTGATTAGTTAATTTGGGTAACCGTTAAGTTTAATACTTTAGTTTTTAAAGTCAATTTTTTATATTCCTTTTTACGATGTGGGTTTCTATTAAAGAAACTTTCAAGTAGTAAACCATTTATAACCCCGACGAATTTCGAGGGAGAAATTAATTTCAAGGGGGGTAGAATGTAACACCCCGAGATTTTATGAAAAATATTCTTTTAATTTAATTTATGTCATCTATTGTACACCAAACAAATTTTAGCTTGTACTATATGCAACACCGTATTATCTTGCAGTATACGCAACACTATTCTTGGCTCGTTTTACACACAATTTCAAGTTCGTTTGATAGAAGTTATTCTACGAAAAATTGAGTGTATATATATATATATTCAATGTATAAATAAAATATGGTTGGATTCTATTATATGAAACAACAAAGGAGTCTTTCCCTACACGCAACCCTGACTTGGCTTGCATTACACGCAATCACGACCTTCTTCGATATCGTGTGTTATACGCAATATCAGGTTTCACTAAACAATGATATATGGTTATAATATTATTATGAACTAGCTATTATGAATAAAATTAACTAAATTTTGAATTTTATAACATTATTATTCATCTTAAACATTTTCTAGAACATGGTATGAGAACAAAATAATTGTTTTAGGTAAAATATGTTTCTTTCATAAAATGCAGTTTCGTCGCCTTTTGATGGTGCACCACTTTAAATATAATTTTTTAAATGTTTATAAGTTCAATTTGACAAAATAAAATTCTTATTTGGAATAAAGATATAAAAATTTACTTTGGATAATTTTTTCATATTATTATGATAACTTTCATATTTTAATGAATAGTAAAATAACGCTATATTTTAATTAAAAAAACTTTTTTCATCGTAATAATTTATGTGGTTAAATTATAATATTGAATGGTTTTAAAGTATAAATAGAATATATTTTTACCATTTAATATAATCTATTTCATTATCATTGATTTTACAATGAATTCATAGGTTAAATCAATTCAATCTTTTGCAATGTTTTAAACAAAAACCCATTTTCTTTCGACAACAACATTAATTTTAATTTAATTTCTGAAAATTATGTGTATTGAATTTGGAAAAATGGATTCCATATTTTGATTCAGTGGGTCCAAATTATGTTAATAGGCTACTTTTTATTTTTGGGCATTATGAATAGTAACTACGGTAAATTTTATTTACCATAGTTAAAGGTAAATCAGGTAATTAAGGGTAAATATAAGATTATAAAATTACCATAACATCTACCAAAATCCTATTGGATGACTAAAAGTAGACCCATATCACCTAAGGGTCGGATTATATTCATTTAATGGACTTTTGTTTTATGAAAATAATTTAATTATTATTAAAACCAAAGAAAGTGACAATATGTCACTTTCTTAAATCTTATAAGTATAATAATTTTAGTTTAGTGATAAACTCCATGATTCTTCAGATATAAATAGTCTCAAGAAAGCTAATAAAATTATCTACATCATTTGAATTTATTTATAATTTTTAGGGATTAAATAATTATCATTAAAGGTGACATAATAGTGATGTTTAAATTATTTTATTAAGAGAAATATCAAATAAATGATTTTAAAAATATTAAAATAAATATTATATGAACTATTTAATGTGATCCACGAATTTTCTAGACAAATATTACATGTTATTAATCTATTAAATCTTTTATTTCTAACTATATTGAGTATATTGTTTATTTAAATTCAAATAAATAAATAGTGTCAAAATTGATACTATTGTTATTTTATAAAATTAACATATTATAAAATTGTTTAAAAATCACAAAAATATTTAAAAATTATAAATTTAAATTTATATGGTCTAAATTGTAATAAAGTTTTAAATTATGTAAAATTAACAACACATATGTAATTATTTATAATAATTTAAAATTTAGAATATTATTACCACAAATAAAATTAAATTGATAAATAAGGATAAATCAAGTTGATAATGTTTAAAATAAATTCCTAACATGTATAAATTTTATTGGTTGATTATATTAAAACCCTATCTCATATAATTTTTGGATATGAGTCATTTTGGAAGTTTTTAAGTGGTGTTGGGATTTAATATAAACTAATATTTCTTATATTTTCAAAGGTGACCCTCTCCTCCCTTATAAAAGGGCACATCCTCCCTCTCCTACTCACACCAATTTGAGCCTTTAAGCACGACCAAAACCTGCCCATTTCACTTCCCCACTTCCTTAGAAACCTACTAGAGGTACTGGTCTTCTCAAAAGACTTACTCTAGTTCCCTAAGAGAAATTTTAAAGAGGCACTTCGAGAAAGAGGTAATACCTTCTACCGTTTTCTTCAAGTTCCATTCTTCTTCTACTCCCTCTTCTTTAGTTGTTTCATTATGAAGTAATAACATAATTATCCCTCATATACTGATATGTTAATATAAATATGAAACAAACCTATTTCACCTTCAATCCATCCTACGGAAAAAGAAATCACCGCACGTGTGTACGTACGGAATACCGTCTCCACGCCGTGGTGTAATATATTTTTCCACAAAAACCTTACATGGATGGTTATAATGGTGTAAATAATAACTATATATGGTTATTATAACATCATACTGATTCTGATATATTATACCATCCACTCCAATTCTATTCAATAATTATAGGAATGATATCATCGCTCGTGCATACGTACGGACTACCGTCTCCATGACGCGATGAGATTCATTCTCCATGTTAGCCATTCATTAATGATTATAACGTATATATAATAAGTAATCATTAAATATATGACATAATAATGATACTGTATATATATATATATGTATTTCACCTACTTAATTCCATTCAATTCAATAAGGAAACAAAAACAACGTTCATGCGTACGTACGACATACCATCTCCATAATGGTGTATTTCATTCATTTTATCGGTCGATATTTGTACATGATGAATATATATTATATATAAATCATGATTTAAATTCTGGAATTATGTAAATCAGGATATAAGTAATAATATCAAGAACGAAAAGTCGAAACACCTACGATAAATGAAATGATTTTACCCAAAACGCTGCATTAACATGAAATTTACAAAAGAACGGGTAATATAAAGTCATAAGTGAAACATATATGATATCATAACAATGAATATGATTATTTAATAATTAAATGACATTATTTAAATCATTATACAGGTTGTTAAAATCCATATGAAGCATATCAGACCTAAGGTAAGGGATAATTTTGCAAATCTCATTTTTATCCGAGATTGCTTATTCGTAAGTATTTACTAGGGTTATTGCTATTATCCATGTCCATGTTTTATAAAAGTTATTTCATGTATTTTTATGGTCTTTTTTACCCATTTTTGACTTTTACTACATGGTATGTAAGGAATCTTTTTTTTGTTTACCATATGAGGTACTTTTTGACTTTTTTGACAAAAGTACGAGGAGATTGTTATTTTTAACTTATACAACGTGAACAGATTTTTACGGTTTTATAAAGCCTTATTTTCATAAAGATTACTCAAAAATATTTCATGAATATTTTCAACAAAATCTCTTTCTTTTAAAATTTCATGACGTTTTGTGAAAAGAAATTGATTTTGAAGAAGAAAGGATATTTTCTTCAAGAATTCATTTCAAGTGTTTTATCAAAACCATTTTTCTATCTTAGATGACATTATTTCATATGTGTATGTTTCAAGTATAATGTCTCTATGATTTACATGGTTTAAATTTTCCTATTATGAAATGATATCCATTTCTTTTATATGGATTATGTGATGATGAGATGATGTTTATGAAACCCATTTTATTTGTTGGGTTATTATGAATGATGTATGTTTATTTTGTGGCACAAGTAAGAATGATTTAATTATGAGATGGGTGGGAACTATATCTCCCTCCAATGCATTGGGTAAAGATTTATATCTCATGATATAGACATGGCTGGAACAGTATGTTAATCCAGTTCAGTGTTACAAGACTGAAACGAGGAGTGAACTCGATTCAGAAAGGGACTTTGTCCACCAAAATGGTCATGGGAGTAATGCCTTGGCTACTATGGAAATCATATAATGTGATTAATGGTTTCCACAATTACATGTTGTATTCCCATGATAATTTATCATGATTAATGTTTCTTCATGATCTATGCCTTACGTACTGCCATGTTTTATGTCATTACTCAAAATTTGATGTTTAGATTTTATGCTCATGTTTTTTACATTCAAATGTCTAAGGATTGTTTTATGTTCTCTATGCTTACCCTCACTAAGAATTTGATCTCACCATTTATATGTTTTCTTTTCCCCAGGATTTAAATAAAGGTTTTAGGTAAGAAAACAAAAGGGCAAGATCATTAATGGAGATGTTGAAGATCTTTCACCACGATTAGAAGATTATATTCTGAGTTTCCAAAGACACTAAACTATTACGATCCTTGTGTGTCTGTTTTTGTTATGTATTAATTATTCCGCATAAGTAATGTAATGTCCATTTACGTCAAGCTTCAGGTCTCTACAAAGACGCCTTTGAGGGACGAAGCATGGAGGGAGTAATAGCTGAATTTGTTTGAAAACCACCAGGAACGTGGGGTTCATTCCTCCGAGATCCATAGGTATCCATTTATCATGGAACTACTATACCCATATAGATATTTTAATTTATTATTTCAAGGTATTTTATTATTCAGATTAATACAAATTTCATTTTGGTACCTTAGAGAATCAGTCTAGGTACCATTATCATGGATACATGGAGTGTCAATCTAGCATCATTATCTCGGGTACTTGGAGCATCATTCCAGCACCAATATGATGGGTACTTAGAGAATTAGTCTAGAACCAAAATTTTAGGTACTTGGAGTATCAGTCCAACAACAATTCACATTCATGCATCGTGGCCCTAGAGTAGTAGTTTTTCACCCCATGTAAACTTAGAGCATTAGTCCAACACTCTCTCCACATTTTTCACATTTATATATTGAGGTTCATCATTATTCATCCTTTTAATCACCCATTCTCAATATAGTGAACTATTTCAATTAAAAAATTTCCATTTAACCAAATTACCATCAATCATCTCACATTTCATTAACACTTCCATGTTAAGACAAATAATTATTTATAATGCATTATCATACCAATGTGTTTACAATTAGTTTAATTACATAAACCCAAAAATTACCATTTTTTATTCAATAAATCATCACTTCAAGGATATTGGAATACCCCATGAGTTTCCATCATGTCTATTCTTATAATCTCTAATGGATCCAATGGGATCCAAAAAGGGTATCCTAATTTCATGGGGATTCAATTCATTTTTGTAATCTAAAAGAAATTACAGAATAAAGAAATTAAATGATACAAATAAAACAAAAAATCATGATCAAGACTATGGAATTTAGCATATAGACCACCTACCTTAGGATCATTGATGAACTCTTTCCTAACCTTAGCCCTTAATTCTATGTAGAACAGATGAAATCACAATGGTGAAGAAGATCTAAGATCAAAAACAAGGATCAATATCCAATGAAACATGATCCATTAAAATGTATATCTAAGCAATAAAATTTTATAATTTATCCATCTCAAAAGGGAGATAAATATGGGAGATATAAGAACCTAAATAAGGAAGAGTTCACATACTATAGAGGTGTTGATTCTTCCACCAGATCATTGATTTGAAATATAAGAGGTTTAAGGAGCCTTGGAACCCTATAGAGAGCCTCCAAGAGAAAGGAAAAATGTATTAGGATGAGTGGGGTGATTAGGGATATACATAATGGGGTTTTGGAATTTTTAATTTAATTTTTGAAGTTCTAAAATCCCAAGCACACAATTCCCTAAATGGTCCACATGGTTTGATGAATTGTGAGCCCTAACTGTGCTCCAATACTATCCAAGGGGTGAACGATTTATCCTTGAGGTGAATTTTTTTTAAACTATGAATAAATCATACAAAATCCACTTTCCTAGGGGTTTATGATTTGGTCAAACCATGCACCTTCTTCTAGTGGCTTAAAATGGGTTGCACAATTTTCTGGGGAAAGCTACATGATTTTCCCTAACCATGAGCCAAACATGAATAGTCGTATGGGCTTCCACATTTCTTAAAATTCACTAAAAATGACCCCTAATAAAGAACCAAACAAGGTATTATAATAAATGGTAACAGAATACATGAAAATAAGTACGTGAATCATGATGAAAGGTCATGATCTTACAATATCCTCACTTTATAACAACCCATCCTCAAGCTTCACTCCAAGAATCACTAAGACACCATGGTGAAAAGGATGGTCCACTAGGCCCACATATCTACTTTCCTATCCCATTTTTCATCTTAAACAAGGAGAATCCACCACAAAACTCAGACCAATGATATAGTATTTACCAATAAAACTTTCTCACTGTGATCCCCAACACAAATCAGATACACCTCAAAGGACACATCGGCCTCAAGCTCAACATCATCAACATAAATTACATGAGAAGGGTCAAGATGATAATTTTGAAGCTAGGAAACATGAAAAAAATCATTCATATTAGTACAAATTTATGGAAGATCCAATCTATACACCACTAGTTTGATCCAATCTACTGTATCAAACAGTCTAACAAATGTGGGTGCTAACATGCCTTGCTTCTGAATCATACAATGACCCAATCTTGGAAAAAACTAAAGAAAAACACAATCACCCACTATAAACTCAAGAGGTCTAAGACATTTATCAACATAATACTTATGCCTACTTTGAACATTATCCACACATTTATGAATCAACTGAACCTACTATGACGCCTCTTGGTTGATACTCAGTCCCATAAACTCCGAATCAACCACCTCCATCCAACATAATGGTGATATGCATGTCATAACATAAACTGCCTCATATGGTTCCATATAAATAGTCACCTAAATTTTTTTGTTAAAGTAAAATTCAACTATCACTATGTTCTTCTCCCAAGACCCACCAAAATCAGGGATTCATACCCTTAGAATGTTCTCCAACACTTGAATAGTGCGCTCCGATTGACCATCGATATTTGGGTGAAAATATGTAATTAAAAAGACCTGAGTACCTAGTTCCTTATTTAAGCATATCTAGAAGAATGAATTAAAGAATGGATCATGATCTAAAACTATACTCCATGGAACTTTATTCAAACAATCTATCTCTTGAATATAAAAATAACCTAATTGAACAATTGGGAAAGTTTCCCGAATTAGCAAGAAATGGTTCAATTTTTCAACCACTCTATAATTACTCATATAACAACATTATTATAATGAATCCTCAAAATAATCACCATAAATTCCATGGTAACGTCATCCCACTTCCAATATGGAATGGTCAGTGGATGTAACAAACCACCAGGTCACTGATGCTCATCCTTCACCTGCTGACAGGTGTAACATCATGTCATGAAAACTATAATTTCCTTTTTCATTCCTAGACACTAATACTCTCTCCAAAGATCATGGTACATCTTGGGTAAACCAGGGTACACCTCCCACTTAGATGCATGAAACTCATGAATCAAATACTCTCGCATACATATAGTCACAACAACATGGCCCTAACCATAGATGATCTCATCCTCATATGTAGTTCAATTGGATGGTGGATCCCTACATTCAAAGTTTTTTCTCAAAGATAAAAACTATATATCCTCATACTTCCTCTAAATTACCTATATAAGAAGTTTGGACTCAACTAATAAGGATATGAGGTTTATCTTTTCATGGACCTTTTGATCCTATATATGAATTACAACAAACAAAGCCATCATATTCCACTTAGAACTTGACTCCTAGACTGCCTGAGTTTGTGAATTATTTCTCAAAGCATCAAAAACACTGTTTCCATTACTGTATGAATATTTTAGCCAAAATTCAAACAACTACATACACTAAACCCACCTATTCTTCCCAAGATTCAAATATCATTGTGAAAATATATAGATTAAATTTTTTTGTTCATTATACACAATAAACTATTTTCCATAGGTAATGCTACCAAAAATTTAAGGCATAAACCACCATAGACAACTCAAGATCATATGTTGGGTAATTATATTCATATAGACTCAACTATCATGGCCCATTTTCCAAGACTCAATCATTTTACATTAACACTTCCCCAAAACCAATTTTGAATGCATCAAAAAACACAGTATACTCCTCACCTAGCTTAGGTAGGATCAAAATCAGTGTAGTAGTAAAACACTTCAGTAACTCTTGTAAGGAATTCTCACATGATCCATACCATTTAAATTTTATACCCTTCTTGGTCAGTCTCAAAATTGATTCTTCCATGTGAGAAAAGTATTAGATGGATCTTTGATAATAGCCTGCTAAACCCAAAAATCACCGAATATCAAAAATATTATTGGGATAGTCCCATGAAACAACTATCTAAACCTTCTCTAGGTCCACTAAAACACCTTACTTAGAGATTATAAGACCCAAGAAATGTACCTTATCAATCAAAAATTGTCACTTAGATAGCTTGGTATATAGCATATGCTCTCTTAGTTTTCTCAGGACAATTTCAAGATTCTTGGAATGAACATCAGGATTTTGGGAGTACACTAATTTATCATTGAAGAAAAAAACCAAAAATTGAGCCAAAAATAGGTGGAAGATTTAGTTCATCAAGTACATAAACACAAAAAGAGAGTTTTTCAATCCAAACAACATTACAATGAACTGACAAAGGCTATACCTACTTCTAAATATAGTCCATGGTATATTAGAAGGTATCACTCTCAACCGATAATACCCTAACCTCAAATAAATCATGGAGAATACACAAGTAACCCGCATCTACTCAAAAATATTTTTACATGTAGAAGAAGATACTAGTTATTAATTTTCATCCTATTTATCTTTATGTGATTGGAGAATAAGTATAATGTTCCATAAACCTTATTGGAAAACAAATCCATAGATCCCAAAGGTGGCCTACTCAGATGGATAAATCCATTACCCAGTAATTCTTCTAGATGAGTCTTAATCTACTAATTCATTATTGGTCCCATTCTGTAAGGAGGAATTAAAACAGGTCCAACTCCAGTAACCAACTCAATTATAAACTCGACATCTATATCAGGTGGATTCCCTAAGAAGTCTTTAAGAAACCCATCATGAAACTGATGAATTAGGGGTGGATAGATGCTATGATTTACACTCCCATCATCGAATATAAGTGTCTCATCCTAGTAATTGAGATCCACTAGTTGCTGATGAAATGGACCTACACAGCCTGCTTGGATATCCCATTCTACATGATGAACATAACTGCTACCCTCAGGATATCTAAAGGATACTCTCCAAGCGTAACAATCTATATGGGATTAGTATGATACAAACCAATCCATATCCAAAATCATATCAATAAATGAAATCTCAAGTACATATAGTTCCCAAAGGAAATGGTACTCACTAACCTCATGGTAAAACCCTTTTCATAAATATATGTCTCTTGAAGGTACACCCAATGGTGTGCTGATAACCATAAATCCATATAAAAACTCCACCATGAGACCCATACCACTTAGAAGTTGATAAGATATAATATAATGTGAGGCTCTTGTATCAAATAAGGAGCTAAAAGCATAGAAGATACAAGAAATATACATTTGACTATCGATGGACCAACCTCACAATCAACAAGGACATATGGAACTACACGTAACTGACCCACTCCTATACTCTATGCTCCATTTTGAGTTCCCTTTTCTGCACTTCTCTCTTAATACATGTGATATTTCCCAGAAGTTCCATGTTCAAAACCCCACATGACACAACCGGTAGAACCCCAACTGCCTGACTTGTATGGGGGTAGAATACCCCTTTTAATACTCTAGTTTGACCTAGACCCTTCATCATTACACGACATTTGAGGGTTCCTATAGTACCTATGCAAGTGTCCCATAAATCCACAATATCAAAACTCCACTAGTGGTTAGGGAAAATGACTATGAATATGACCCAACCTAAAACACTAATGGAAGATAACTTGATTACTACCCTGAGTAATTGATTCTTCCCCTGCCCTAGTTAATGTTCTCATAATGATGATTCCTACCCTTGGAAGGTGTAACTCTTAATAATCTAGCAAAAACCACATATCCTTCATAGGAATCCTCCTTAAGGTTTCCCTAAGAAATGATAGTCTGATTCACCACATCAAATAACTCCATTAATAAGAAGATAATAAATTGGGACTTAATATCACATTTAATTCCATTCTAAAAACGGCTCGACATAGTTTCCCAATCTCCTAATAGCACTGGAAAAAATCACTACATGTTATTAAAGTGACCAGTATAGTCCATCACTAACATGCTTCCTTGGGCCAACTGCATAATCTTTACTTCTCTCTCCCATCTCAGTGACTCTGGGTAAAATTTCTCTAGGAACTTATCATGGAATTCCTTCCATACCCTGCCCTCCAACTTCCCATCATGAGCCTGAATATACCACCAATGACTCAATTTTCTTTATAAAATATAATAATCAAAATTGAATCTTTTATTTGGAGGAGTCTCCAAATGGTCAAGAATTTTCTGGATATACTTCATCAAGAACCCAACTACCTCAACTCCACCCTCTACAGCGAAGGTTTGAGGGTTTTGCAATTGGAAGTCCCATGTTAGATCAAACATATTCCAAAAATCACACCATAGGTCTCTATCCATGTTCTATATAAAGAAATAAAATTTCTCACGTAACTACTTTTGACCCTTCACTCAGAACTATCAGGTCCTCTTGTCCCTCTGCCGGAGGCACATTTCCAGAAATGTCATCCAGTTATCCTACTAGTAAAAATCAACATGGAGGAATGTATCTACAATAAAAAAGACAAATATTAGGACACATTACACATCCTTAATGCATTTGAACAAGATATATTTACATGAGGTCTTAATAAACCATCCCACATAGACTACCCCACAGTCAAAATCATGTTACTATCACTACCCTCAACCATTCCTAACCTTGGCCATGGATAACATAGGGTAAAAACATTTCATATTTAAAATTTTCCCATTATAAACCCATTTTAACCACTCAAAATTATCACATTAAACACATTTTATCCAATATAATTTCATTATTAGGTACTATTTACATTAAATTAATCAAATAAGGAAAAGCATTTTCATTTCCCACAACCTACTCATAAATTTATTTTCCATGTGTGCTTAATATGATGCATTTCACATAAATTCTTTAGTTACTATAATGATGCATGCACATAATGAACTATCTTTCCATACTAATCAACAAGAAAAATTATAGAAAACAATAACATCTCACAACAAGTGCACCAACCAAGGTAAAATAACATCAAGCTATAACTGTAAACATCAAGAACAACAATACCAACCAGAGTACTTGGGTCCCCCCACATGGGTTAAATACTCCCATGCATGAGATCCGGACCAAGGAATGACTCATCCTAGTCTCTTATCTATCATTCCAAAATAATGAGGCAAATGAAAAGAAAATAAAACTCCTCTATTACCGCTTTTTGACATCTTGACCCAGGCACCACATACCAACACCCCAATCCATTTAGTTACATGACATCAAGCAAACCTCCCTATATACTAGAGACTACCAACTAGAAACGAGGGTATAATATTTCACATAGAGAGACTATACAATTTTTTCATATCAATAAAACAACATAAATAAGTAAATAAAGAGATAAAACTATAATAATCATTAACTGAACAGGACCAAGAATTACATGATAATCCCAAAAAACAGAGATAATGACCATAACCAAAGAATTAAATATGTCATTCCATATTAATGTCATGTTTTAGATGAAAAAATAAAATAAATACACAGTAAATATCCTAATACTGTTCCGAAATCATGTAAGGTTCCCTCATATATTCTCCAACCCAAATCCCAACTCATCCATCCAACATAGATTTCTTTTTTCTTATCGTTTCCTACAAACATGATTCATATTTTAGTACCCAATAGAATCCTGAGTAGGGTGTGAGTACAACTCATTAGGCTACCACCAATGGTGTCTAAAGAAATATCCCATCAATAATAGTGCATAAAATTGTATAAAGAATAAATGTCAAGACTAAAAAAGTAAATAGGTTTTATATTTATTATTATTTAGTCAACCACATTGGACCATAGGTTCATGATGTCACCTAAAACAATCATACCTAATTCAACCCATCCTGGAGTCAGAATCATACACATAGGAATATTACAATTTATTCTTTTAAGGTATTTTATTATTATGATTAATTCCAATTTCATTTCAGTACCCTGGACCATCAGTCCATGTACCATTATCATAGGTAAATAGAAAACCGACCAACCATCATTTCATATGTACTTGAAGTTTCAGTTCAGAACCAATATCAAGAGTAATTAGAGCATCAGTCTAGCTCCAAAATATCAGGTACATGGAGCATTAGTCCAACACCAATTCACATTCATGCATTAGGGTCCTAGATTAGTAGTTTAGCACCCCATGGGAACTTAGAACATCAGTCCAACACCCTCTCCATATTGTTCACATTTACATATCAAGGATCGCCATTATTAAATCTTTTTCATCAATCATCTTCAATATATCACACCATTTCACTTACAAAATTTTCATATAACCCAATTACCATCAATCATTTCACATTTTATTAACAATTCTATGTTAAGAAAAATAATAATTTACAAAGTGTTATCATGATAACATATTCACAAGTGGTTTAATTTCATAAACCACCAAATTCCCCATTTTCATTCCATAAATAAACTTTTTAATGATACTGACACCCCTAATGGGTTTACATCAAGATTTTTCTCATAATTTCTAATGGATCTAATAGGATATGAGAAGGGTCTCAAAATTTCACGAGGATTCAATTAATTTTTTTAATTTAAATTAAATTACACAACAAGGAAAAACAAAAATACAACTACAACACCATCTCACAATCATGAATAAATGATTTATCATATAGACCACCTACCTTAGAATCATTTATGAACACTAACCAAACCTTATCCCATAATTCAATATAGAATAGTTGAAATTACAATAGTGAAAAATATTCATGATCAAAACATAGGGTCAGGATCCATCAAAAAAAGATCCATTAAAACCTAGATATAAACCATAAACATTATAAGAATCATCCTTATCCAAAGGTAGATAAAGATAGGATAGAGAAGAACCTAAATAATAAATAGATCACATATATAATAGGAGTTGATTATTCCACTAGATCTTCGATTAACAATAGAATATATTTGAGGAGCCTAGAAAACATCTAGAGAGACTCTAAGAGTAGGGAAAAATGTATTATGATGAGTGGGGTGATTAGGGATATATAGCAGGGGTTTGGGAATTCTAAATTTGATTATCGTAGGTTTAAAAGTATTCAAACACGATTTCCTAGATGGGTCACATGATTAGACAAAATGTTCACCCTAACGGTGCTACCCTACTGTCTAGGGTGGGCGTGATTTCTCCTTTAGGAGAAAACTTTATTAAAAAATGTAAAAAACGTTTGAAACCCATTCTTATAGGGGTTCATGGTGGGGGGGGGGGGGGTGGATGCACAATTTGTTCAAAAAATGCGTGCCCCTTCCAGTAGTTCAAAATGGGGTGCACAGTTTTCTGGACAAAACCGAATGGTTTTCCCTAAGCATGTGCCAATCATGGACAACACCATGGGATTCCCAAAATATCCAAATTCAACAAAAATGAACCCAAAGTAAGACCCAAACATGGTATGAAAAAAAGGTTAGAAGAATACCTAAAAACAAGTACTATAATCCTTAATAAAGGTCAAAATCTTATAGTGAGTATGAATGATTCTTACCTTTTTATGTTATCATTATATGCCTCTTGAATCACATGTATTTTTTATCATCATACTATGCTCTGAGTATTCCCTTACAAGGATTTATAGCTCTCCCCTTTTCTTATGTTTTTCCCCAACTTATCTTATGAGGAAATTAGAGTTCAAAGAAATCTGGGAGAAAATTATATAGTTTTAAATGATGATGTTGTATTTTATTTTAGCTTAATGGTCATGTATCTAACTTCCCAAAGTCACTAGGCCCCATGATTTTATGGTAATGTATTATATGGATCATTATATTAAAAATCATGAAATAAAATTCATTAGAAATATCTTATTTTTATAGTTGGTACAAGATAATTTTCTAGTTATTTTTTGGGATTAGGATTATAAATAATTAGTGAAAACCCTTGGGATAATTCTAAGTATAAGAAAACATCATGAAATTTTGGTAAAGTATTGATTGAGTGGTTTTAAAGAAATGAAATTACTCTATGAATATTATAAGTAGATATGGATCTGAGGCATATGTACCTATGGTTAAAAACCCCAATGGTATTTTGGGCATTAATTCAACCTATAATAGGCACATGATATTATGGCCTTACTGAACACCTGGTTTGACACTCTAAAGGAATATTCTTTGGTAAATTCATAATATCTTTATGAAACATTATGAATGACTTAAATATATTATTAGGTTATGAAAACTAATAGTAAAATTACCAATGATAACCTATATTGAAACCTAGAGACTCAAATGTTGGGATATATATGTCATTTATTAGTTATTACTTATATGTTCATAGTTTCCCTTTTTATATGATTATTAGTTTATGTATTATCATCCCTAATTTTCATTTATTTTAGAAAATGGTAGGAAATAGGTGGAATCGTGTTAAAAACATATACGATAGGCAATGTGATGATTTCCATAATGAAATTCCTAATATGATGGGAGTGAGAGTTAAGAACATAATGGAAGCATTAACATAACTGAATCAAGTTATTGTTAATAACATAAATAATATTGAACACCCTCCTTCCCCTATGAAATATAAAGTCATAGTTGATTCCCTTATTCAACAAAGGCCTAAGAATTTTAGTGGATCTTCTATTCCCCTAACCATGAAAAAGTAGATTAACTCTATCAAGATGATATTTTCAATCCTTAAATACTATAAGAAAGATAATACATTTCTATCAATTTATTACATAGAGGGAGAATATTATCAATGGAAGAAATTTATTAAGAATAAAAATTCCAAAGAGTACATTGAATCAATGGAATGAGATAGATTTAAGAAGATATTTTTAATAAATATTTTCCCTTAACTCTCTATCTTAAAATGGAGGGGTATTTAATTGGTGTTAAAGAAAAGGAGGATAAAAATATTAAGACTTGTGAAGAAATATTCAAAAGTATTGAAGAAAATATCATTTTAATTTTCATGGATACTAATAGTATGGTCGACCACTTCATTAATGGTTTAAAGATACATCTTTAAAAAGAGTTGGTGGCTTGAGGCTTCTACAAATATGAGGAAATAAATTGATGTTCTCTAAAATTGAAATGGAAATTCTTGATTTTTAGTGGTCTTGTAACAACCTGACTCTTTGGAAAAGGTACGGATCATTAATTTTTTCTTTCAAATCTTTCCTTTAAGCTTTTATAATGTGTGTAACATCCTAAGGAAGGTCCGAGAAGTGTTTGGGGTTTGTTCGGAGCCTGGGAGTTTGAGAAATGGATTTGCAGACAGTGGCGCATGGCCTGCGCACGGTCTGTGCATGGTCTGCACATGGTTTGGGGTAAACCGTGCGGCTGCAGATAGGGGCACCTATAGGGGCGCACAACCATGCAGACCAGGCCGCACGACCATGTGGCTTTTGTCTGGGAGATAGTGAGGTGCGCACGGTTTGCACACGGTTTTTTAAACTATGCGCCTAAACCGTGCGACCCTGTTCTGGGTAAAAATTACCATTTTTACCTTAATTATATTTAAGCCTAAATCCATTTTCTTTATTCCTCCAGCTGACAGAACCAAAGGGAGAATCCTCCTTTGAATCCCAAACCCCTGTCTCACTCTTTTCTTGGTGTATTCTTGTTCCGATGACCATTATTCGATCCGTCGAAGGTGTTGGATTGCCCTCGGTAAGGCTTACCTCACGCACCCCTCTTTCCTCGGTGAAGCTTGCCTTCCATCTTGTTATTTTGATGCAGGATCATATGATCTATTTTCAAGGAATTGGATTGAAACTTAGATCTATTCCAACCTACTGTGAATCTATGTTCGATATCAAGAGAGCCTACGTCTACACCTATAAGGTAGGTGGTCACGTGGTTTCGATTTTGGGGTTTTTCCTTTTTGAGTTATTATCTTCGTGCTGTGGTTTGTATTTCGCCAAAACCCTTACTTGTAATTACTGCTTCATGTCTAAATGACCCGCGTGGTATGAGATTGATGAATCTAACCTTGTTAGGGTGTTTAGATGAGGTGTGGACCGAGAGTGGTCAACCATAGGTGATATGCCTTGAGATTTGGCCCTTTCTCACCTTTGGACCTTAATGATATGTCTTGAACGGGATTTCACAAGTTAGGAAAATGAGATGACTTGGTTAGAGGTTGGCTAGGATGAGATAGCATGAACCCTTTAATGAATTGAGATGTATGTTTTCCTAATAATGTGATTGGGAAATGTCATGCTTTGTTAATGTGATATGATATAAGATGGGCTGCCTTATATATTTTGATGTGAATGGTTATGCCATACTATGTTGACATGCTTGTGATAAACCGTGTGTGGGCGGGAGGTATTCTTACCCCATGCCAGATGAATCTCCATGTATGGGCGGAAAGCATTCTTACCCCATGCTAGATGAATCTCCGTGTGAGGGTGGGAGGCATTCTTACCCCGTTCCTATTTATCCTTTATGGGTGGGAGGCATTCTTCTCCACTCCAGTTACAGTGCTTGTGGATGAGAGGCATTCATACCTCATTCCAGTGATGATTATTACATATGTGAGAAGAATGGATGGGAGGCATGCTTACCTCATGCTAGTGATAAACTATATCTATGTACTTATACCCCTGGTGATTGTTCAGAATACCATCCATGAGCTGAAGCAGGTAGACCCACCAGGTGTCCTTCCCGAACCTGAGTAGGAGGGTTGTTTATTACTTTTCTTTACTTACTTGTAGTTTGCTACACACTGTTTATTTTGCAAACACCTATTTGGATTACACGTAGACACCATTGGTGGTGGCCTACTGAGACTTGTCTCACACCCTACCCGGGTGGCCTCCTTGGCAACCGTGTAGAATTTACTGCTGCAGGTACTAGTAGGGGCAAAGGCCCAACTTCAGGTTGTTGATACATGTATGTTCTAGCTGGAGATCCAGTGGAGAGGACCGAGCTTGGCTAGATATGCCCGTGGACTAGTTTTGTTCCCCTTTTGTATTACTGTATAGAATGCTTTACAACTATTTATACTTTATCACCAAGCCATACATCCATTTTGTATTAAACACTTCCTATGTGGCTTTTGTGTATCTATCTGTGTTCTTCTTACTTCTATTGTTTGGTTTGCATGTTTCTCTTTTTCTCCTGTTTAACATTGGTTGTGCTTTTGCTATTTTTATTACTTTGCTACTATACCGTTGTGTACCCTGATATGGGGTTATAGTCTCCCCAACTGACTTACCATTACACCCCCACTGCTAGTCGGCAACCCCTGATCTATGGGGAGGCGAGACAGGGGTCATGTTGTCAACCGGGCTCAGGGCTCGGGTTGAGGGGCAGCTGGGTCTGGGACGTCACAAAGTGGTATCATAGGAGTTTTTATTTATTTCTTTACTATTTGACGATGATAGAATTGGAGAATGGGAACGCTTAGGGACTTAGCCATGAGTCGTTCTTGGGAGTCGAGAACCCATGTACGAGTTATGGGCCAAGTTTCCTATTTTATGTTGTTATTGATTCTGCTATTTACTATTGATACCGTTCCACCATTGGGTGCTTCACATTTTTTGTGATGTTATTGAGATTTTCAATGTTGAAATTTGGATTTCAGGGTTAGACCAGATGAAATGAGGGTTATGAATTAAAACATTCATCATGATAGGAACAATATGATTAGGCCATGCATCTTGCCATGCCACGTTTACATTTTCAGCAAGAATTCCCTGTTGTTGTTGTTTATTTCCACTCCTTGTAAATATGTGTGCAGCTGTGCTAACCCATCTTGCAGGTTGTGAATTGAAGAATGATGTGGTCTTAGTTGGTGTCACTCTTTGGTTCATAAGGTGTATGGGCCCTTATAGATCAGAAAATGACATTCCAACTAAACCAATAATTTTCTTAAAAGGAAATTCAAATAATTAATTAGCACAAGTAAATGAGAAATGGCATCCAAGTGTGTGTCATCTTTCCGTTCATGAAGAATATGGGCCCTTATGGGCTAGGAAATTCCATGTCACTGGATTTAGTTAAATTTGAACAATTACAGGTTTTACTAAGAGTTCCTATGGGTGTGGATAGGTGTTTTAGAGGTAGGAAGGCGTAGTACATGTCCTAGCTTCTAGAGTTCAACCTTTAAATTTTTTTGGTTTCTTATTTTGAGACGTTCGTTTGGAATTTTAGCACTATACCTCCAAGACTTCCTCATGTAGCGCACGATGAAGGCGGTGACGATCACGTTCCTGAGGTGGCAGGCCCTAAGCCGCCAGTTGATCTTATTGTCAAGCCACCTGTGGATCCTCTTTCTATTCCTGAGATGGGTACCGATGCCTAGTTTCGTGAGAGATTCTTGCATATGATGCAGAGTATGCAAGGTGGAGTGAGACCTACCCTGAGTATGGCAGTGTTGACCCGCGAGTTTCAGTCGCAACATCCTCCTACATTTATGGGAGATGGCGGACCACTTGCTGCAGAGTCCTGGTTAGAAGCTATTCTGACCATCTTCAAGCACCTTGAGAAGCCTCTAGAGTAGAGGGTCAAGCTCACAGCTTATATGATATGTGGTTAAGCCAGGAGGTGGTGGGATGTCATCACCCAGTCGGGACAGTAGAGGGATATGGTCTGGACTGATTTCCAGACTGTCTCCTACGATTATTTCTTTCCCCAGACTTTGAGGGTTGACAAAGCTAGGGTGTTTATGAATCTGCAGCAAGGGTCCATGACAGTCATGGAATATTCGTCCCGTTTCACTGAGTTACATTGTTTTCCTCCTACATTAGCTACTGATGATCTCATGACTGCTATGCGTTATAAGGATGGGCTGTGTTACGCCATCCGGTCACAGGTTAATGTGCTTAGGTTGATGACCATTTCAGAGATTGTCAATCAGGATTTGATCACAGAGAGGAATTTCAGAGAAGCAGATAGTGTGAACCAGGGCAGTTCGGCACCTAAGGGTTTTATTGGATCTTCTTTTGGGAAGAAGTGGCGTTTTCAGGACTCTCGTGTTGTTAGTGGTTCTCAGACCCTTTTTTTTCAGGTTGTACTTCTATCTGTCACCAATGTGGGGTGGCAAGACATATGAGGAGGCAGTGTATGTGAAATCCATGGGAGTGTAGAGGTTGTGGTAGTTTGGGTCATCTCCACAGTTTCTGCAGGACTTCTCCCCCAGGGCCTAGTGAGCAGGGACCTATACCTACTCCACAATCTGGTGCTGGATCGGTATGATCACTTCACTCAGGCGGCTAGAATACCACCAGCTGATCAGGCTGTGGTGGAAGTCGAGGCATAGGTAATCAGGTGTATGACTCTCAGCACCAGCAAGGCGGGTCTGTTCAGGGTATCTAGGCTGTGACTCAGGGCCGTGGTACCGGCCAACTGTATGTAGTCGAGCCCACACCACATGAGCAGTACGCCAGACCATCTACTATATGAGGTATGATTCTAGTTGCCTCTACGTGAGTATTTATTTATTTTTGACACAATCGCTTCTCACTCTTTTATATCAGAGGTAGTTATTGGAAGTTTGGGCCTTGATGTTGAGTAATATCATGGAATGATCACATTAGATTCACCATTAGGTATCCGTTCAGAGGGCATTTTTCGTTGTCAGAATTGTCCCCTCGAGGTGGGAGGTTACCTTTTCGTGTGTAACCTGTATGTTCTGGATATGACAGGTTTTGATGTAATAATCAGGATGAACTAGTTAGTTCCCTATAGAGCCCAGATTGGCTGCTATCATCAGAGTGTGGTGTTTACATCACCAGAGGGTAACAAACATATGCACAAGGGAGAATGTGATCTAAGTTTGACACAAGCAGGACCGGAATACCAGATCTTAGGTGGTGTCACGACACAGTTTTCCAATCTTTATCTTGATGACCAAGGGTTACAACCCTCTGTTTATCCTCTGGTGGTGGATCATTTTAGTGATGTCTTTCCTGATGATTTCTCTAGTCTACCTCCAATGCGATAGGTTGAGTTTACTATTGAGCTTATACCAGGAGCAACACTAGTGACTATTACTTCTTATAGGATGGAACCTAAGGAACTTCTGGAGCTCTAGATTCAGCTGGAGGACCTGGAAGAAAAAGGCTTTATACGTCCCAGTACTTCTCCTTGGGGATCACTGGTTCTCTTTTCCAAGAAGGCAAATGGTACCCTTTGTCTTTGCGTGGATTATCATAAGTTAAATCAACTGACTATTAAGAATCGGTATCCTTTACATCGAATTGACGACCTCTTCAATCAGCTCTGAAGAGTGAAGATGTTTTTAAAGATATATTTGAGGTCGGGCTATCACTAGGTGCATGTTAGGACTTTGGACATACCTCGCACGACGTTCAAGAGCAGGTATGGTCTCTATGAGTACCTAGTCACGCCGTTTGGGATTACGAATGTACCTGCAGTGTTTATGGCTCTCATGAATCGGATTTTTCACCCTAACTTGATTCTTTTGTGGTCATATTTGTGGATTATATCTTAGTATTTTCACACTCGAGACACGACCATGCAACCCATCTTAATATCATGCTGAATACACTAAGATAGTATCAGCTTTATGCCAAGCTCAGTAAATGCAACTTTTGGATAAATAAGGTTCACATCCTAGGTCAAATTATTTCTGAGTCTGGAGTTTCAGTCGACCCTGAGAAGGTGAGTGCTGTAATTTCATGGGAGAATCCCATGAACGTCTTTGATATCATGATTTTCTTGGGGCTTTCTGGATATTATAGGTGGTTCATTTAGGAATTTTTATTCCTAGGAGAACCGCTTACAACTTTGACCAAAAAGGGGGTGAGATTCAATTGGTCAAAACCTTGTGAAGTAGCTTTTCAGGAACTAAAGGGCAGACTAACTTCAGCACTGATACTGAACTTTCCGGAGCCAGGAATAGCTTATACGGTCTATTGTGATGTGTCAGGTTCCGGTCTTGGACCTATCTTGATGCAGGACGAGCGATTTGTTGCGTATATTTCTCGTCAATTAAAGGCTCATGAACGGAATTATCCGGCACATGACCTCGAGCTCACAGTAGCTGTACATGCCTTACGCTGTTGGAGACACTATTTTTTTGGGAGAGCATTTTGTGGTATTCAATGACCACAAAAGCCTCAAATATATCTTCACTCAGTGGGATCTAAATATCAGGAAACACAGGTGGGTCGAGTACCTGCAATCCTTCGATTTCAAACTGGCCTACACTCATGGGAAAGGAAATTCAATAGCCGATGCACTGAGTCGGAAAACCCAATCACAAGTGTTTAAGGAATCTAATGAGGAGTGGAAGCTGATGGCCCTATTTTGGGAGATTCACATTGAGGTTCAAGAGTGTCAGGGTCAAACTGTTCTCCCAGCCTTAGCTGTGACATCTAATCTTTTGGAACAGGTCAGGGCAAGGCAGTTATCAGATCCGGAAGGCCTTGTTCTACGAGAAAGTGTTGCTGATGATGCCTCTACAGATTGGACCATGGATGAAGGTGATACCTTATTGTTTCTTGGGAGTGTATGGGTCCCAAAAAACATCAGAGAGGAGCTGATGAGGTATTTACACACCTTAGTATGGGCAGTTCACCCAGGCATCACCAAAATGTATTGTGATTTGCGACGACATTACTGGTGGCCTAACATGAAGTAAAAGATAGCCGGTTTTATCATGCGTTGTTCCCCCTTTCAGCAGGTGAAGGTAGAAAATCAGCGTATGGAAGGGGTTTTACAGCCGTTGTCCATTCCGGAGTGGAAATGGGATGATGTTTCTATGGACTTTATGACTAGTTTACCAAGGTCACCTCGTGGAAATGATACAGTATGGGTTATCATAGACCATCTGATGAAGGTTGCACATTTCTTACCTATGCGGGATACTTTCACA
Source organism: Viscum album (assembly GCA_963277665.1). Lineage (NCBI taxonomy): Eukaryota > Viridiplantae > Streptophyta > Magnoliopsida > Santalales > Viscaceae > Viscum > Viscum album. Next base: position 388,825,075 of record OY728129.1, on the reverse strand, counting down.
GTTGATGACTTGGGAAGACTGTATGTCAAGGAAATAGTGCACCTTCATGGAGCACCTCATTATATTATCTCAGATAGAGATCCTCCTTTTACATCTTGGTTCTGGCAGGGTTTATAGAAGGCCTGGGGTATGCAGGTACTTTTGAGCACAACCTATGACCCAAAGACTGACGGACAGACCAAGCGGACTATACATGTACTAGAAGATATGTTACGTGCATGTTTTATCGATTTTGGAGGTTCATAGGAGAAACACATTCCTATTGTAGAGTTCATTTATAACAATAGCTTCCAGGATACCATTGCGATGGTTCCCTATGAAGCCTTATATGGTAGGCCTTGTCTCTCACCTTTGTGTTGGCTTGAAGTAGAGGAGGTAGCTGTTCTAGGACCACGTCTTGTGCAAGAGACTATAGAGAAGATAAAACTTATTAGGAAACGTATACAGACAGCTCAGTATAGACAACTTTCCTATTCTAACAAGCACTGGCAACCTCTTGAGTTCGAGGTTGGGAACTGGGTTTTCTTGACGGTCTCACCCAGGTTGGGGAAAAGACATATACGGAAGTAGGGTAAGATTTCTTCGAGGTTCGTAGGACCCTTTGAGGCGATGAAGCAGATCAGACCAGCATCTTACTAGCTTTCACTTCCATAGAGATATCAGGCCATGCATGAGGTTTTTCATGTATCTTAGATACGCCGGTACTTTTCAGATTCGAAAAATGTTTTTCAGCATAATGAGTTTGAACTGGATATGGATGCTTCCTTCGAGGAGTATCCAATGCAAATTGTTTACTGGAGTGTGAAGACACTCCGTAGAAGGTCTGTTCCTATTATACGAGTTCTATGGAAGCACGACTGGGTACAGACGAGACCTGGGAGTGAGAGGCTGATATACGTTCTCAATGGCCAGAGATTTTTATTGATGACACCTCGGTACCCTCGGAAGGCCAACTCGGGGATGAGTTGCATTAAGGAGGGGCGATTGTAACGACCCAGCTCTTTGTAAAAGGTACGGATCGTTAATTTTTTCTTTAAAATATTTCCTTTAAGCTTGTATAATGTGTGTAACATCCTAAGGAATTTCTAGGAAGTGTCTGGGGTTTGTTCGGAGCTCGAGAGTTTGATAAATGGACTTGCAGATAGTGGCACACGGCCTGCGCACGGTCTGCACACGGTTTGTGGTAAACCGTGCAGCTACAGACAGAGGCACCAGTAGGGGCGCATGACCGTGTGGACTAGGCCGCACGAACATGCAACTTTTGTTCGGGAGGAAGTGAGGTGCGCATGGTTTGTGCACTATTTGTTAAACCGTGCAACTAAACCGTACGACCCTGTTCTGGGTAAAAATTACCATTTTTCCCTTAATTCTATTTAAGCCTAAATCCCTTTTCTTTCTTCCTCCAGCAAACAGAACCAAAGGGAGAAGCCTCCTTTGAATCCCAAACCCCTCTCTCACTCTTTTCTTGGTGGATTCTTCTTCCGGAGACCGTTCTTCGACCAGTCAAAGGCGTCGGATCTCCCTCAGTATAGCTTACCTCACTCACCCCTCTTTCCTTGGTGAATCTTGCCTTCCTTCTTGTTATTTTGATGCAGGCTCATATGCCCTATTTTCAGGTAATTGGACTGAAACTCATATCTCTTCCAACCTACTGCTAATCTGAGGTCGATATCATGTGAGCCTATGTCTACAGCTCTAAGGTAGGTGGTCACATTGTTACCATTTTTAGTTTTCACCTTTTTGAGTTATTATCATCATGTCGTGGTTTGTATTTCGCTAAAACCCTTAATTATAATGACTGCTTCATTTCTAAATGACCCGTGCGGTATGATATTGATGAATCTAACCTTGTTAGGGTGTTTAGATGTGGTATGGACTAGGAGTGGTCAACCATAGGTGATATTCTTTGATATTTTTCCCTTTCTCACCATTGGACCTTAATGCTATGTCTTGAACGGGATTTTCCATGTTAGAAAAATGAGATGACTTGGTTAGAGGTTGGCTAGGATGAGATAGTCTGAACCCTTTAATGAATTGAGATGTATGTTTTACTTATAATGTGATTGGGAAATTTCATGTTTTTTTAATGTGATATGATATAAGATGGGTTTCCTTATATATTTTGATGTGAATGGTTATGCCATACTGTGTTGACATGCTTGTGATAACCCGTGTGTGGGCGGGAGGCATTCTTACCCCGTGCAAGATGAATCTCCGTGTATGGGCGAGAGGCATTCTTACCCCGTTCCAGATGAATCTCCGTGTGAGGGTGGGAGGCATTCTTAACCCGTGCCTATATATCCTTTATGGGTGGGGGGAATTCTTCCCCACACCAATTACAGTGCTTGTGGACGAGAGGCATTCATTCCTCGTGCCAGTGATGATTATTACATATGTGAGAAGCATGGACGAGAGACATGATTACCTCATGCAGGTGATAACCTATATCTATGTACTTATACCCCAGGTGATTGTTCAGAATACCAGCCATAAGCTGAAGCAGGTAGACCCGCCAGCTGTCCTTCTAGAACCTTAGTGGGAGGGCTGTTTATTACTTTACTTTATTTACTTGTAGTTTGCTACAAACTGTTTATTTTGAGAACACCTTTTTGGATTACACATAGACACCGTTGGTGGTGGCCTACCGAGACTTGTCTCACACCCTAACCAGACGGCCTCCTTGGCACCCGTGTAGACTTTACTACTACAGGTACTAGTAGGGGAAAAGGCCCAGCTTCAGGTTGTTGATACATGTATGTTCTAGCTAGATATCCAGAGCAGAGGACTGAGCTTGGCTATAGATGCTCATGGACTACTTTTATTCTCCTTTTGTATTACTGTATAGCATTCTTGCTAGCTATTTCTGCTGTATCAGCATGCCATACATCCATTTTGTATTAGACGCTGCCTATGTGGCTCTTGTTTATCTATCTGGATTTTTCTTACTTCTATTGTTTGGTTTGCATGTTTCCATTTTTCTCATGTTTACCATTGGCTGTGCTTCCTCAATTTTTATTACTTTGCTGCTGTACCATTGTGTACTCTGACATGGGGGTATAGTCTCCCCAACTGACTTACCATTACACCCCCGCTGCTAGTTGGCAGCCACTGGCCTATGGGGAGACGATCCAGGGGTCATGTGTCCAACCGGGCTCAGGGCTCAGGTTGAGGGGCAGCTGGGTCCGGGACGTCACAGGTCCAGTGGGGCTGTAGATAAAAATTAGAGAATGGAGTTTAACTATGGATGATCATCAGATAATAATCATAGAAGCAATAGAATCCAACATCTCATATTTCATAAGTGTGGAAATAAACATCATGGAAACTACATCAATCGAAAAAGGAGGTTTTTTAAGTGTGTAATGGAATGGAATAATGATTATACACATTGAAAGGATATGAATATTACCACTAATATGATTGAGGAAAAAGGGTTCTAATCAATCATTATCACATGGTATAATGTTTCAACTATAATGAACATATACACTATAATGACCAATTCCCCAATACAAGGGTTCTCAATGATAATTGATAAAAAAACTTCCAAATCCATGGTTTTGAGGGTAAGAAAATGTTGTCACTGATGATGAGGTAGAACCCAATGAGGAAGTGGTGAGAAGCACACTAGTTATTCATTAAAGAATAGAGAATTTATTATTTAGTTCTAGTTATATGTATTATTTTAATATCACATAAGTTTAGTTAAAATTTTCAAGCACCACATCAAAACACATTGGGGGTGTTATAGATAAAAAATTAGGGAAATTATTGCACCTCAAGCATATAACTCCTCCTCAGATAATTCTTATGAAATAAATCTATAACATCCCACCCAAACCCATTATATTGACAATTAGTAGAGGTGCTACATATCATAGGTGACATATCCAAGATACCATAGGATGGAAATAAATTCTATGATCTTATTATACCATTAGGGGATGATTTCCCCTAACAAAGACACAACCTGCTTATGACCAAATAGGGAAAACCATGGGTAATCCCATGGTTCAAAATTTATTGAAAACAAAAGCCATAAAGTACATAAGATGAGGGGTAATGAAAGTAAGTGACAAAACACATCAGAACAAATAGAGTCACTTATGAGAATGGACACCACCCCTACCTATTGGGTGGTGACCTCTTCTCAATGTTTTGGGTTGCTTCCAATTCCCATCATCATTGGATGGGGTTAAATATTCCATCAGGCTGGACTCCTCCAAACCTGACTTGCCAGATTCAGTGCCAAAAATGACATGAGCATTTCCAAATTCCTCTCAAAAGATGTCATTTCAATTAGATCTATTTAAAATATCAATCAAACATAAGTTTTTATTCCCTGATTCCATTGTCTCCTATAAAGAATCATCCCATGTTGTGTTACCCCTTCCCTACTCATCTCTTGCTTCTACACCATGAGTCACCTGGTGAGTAGTTCCAGAGAGGTCATGAGGTGAAATCAACTTTCTTATGGAACATTTAATTGGGTTATCATATATACAAGAGTCAGAAATAATATTCCCCTTCCATTTTCCAAAATTATTAAGCAAGTCCTATTGGATATATTGTAAATTGACTGCAGCCTGGGAAACATTCTCTTTATCTGAGTCATACTCACTATCATGTCTATGGGGAATCTACTACACTGGAGTGGTTTTCTCCTGCACCTCCTCATCACTATCGGTAAGATCCTGGAGAAAAGATTTACTAGCATTATCAACAACAATATCACTAGAATGGGATCTATGATGAGATGTCTTAGGGAATTTTCCAACCTATGAAGAACACTGGGCACCAACAACATCCGAATCATTACTTTTGACAGTATCCATCCAACGGCCTGAAAGCCTTCAATTTTTTTAACATAACCCCCTTTTAAGGGATGAAGGGGGAAACCCGAACAGACTTCAAGGACATAGGACAATCACGACCCGAAGGTCAGGAGATACAACCCAACCTGGCCACATGAAGTTACCCCTCCCTAGCATTTGATCATGAAAAGCCTTCCACCGTCACATCACTATACATCAATCCATTGTCCTGTGTCAAATAACAAGCCCGATCTGATGGCTGACGCCATACCCTCTCAACTTCTAAATCCATAAAGCGCTGCAAAGATGAAAGACAATCTCTAAAACCTCCTCAAGGATTGCACCATGAGGTCGGGCATGAGTGCATCTCTATTCCGAAAGACCACAAAAGAACCATTGCAGACAAAACATCTTCAAAAGTGAAATGAGAAACACAATGTGGAATCAAAGCCATAGACTAGCCCATCCTGTATTGATGTGAGATCTGCAACATCCTAGGAAGCAGGTTCCCTAGAAATAATAGATCTCATATCATTTGAGGGGCCTGGCCCCTTCACATTAGATTTAGAAGAGGACACCAATCCCTGCCAAATGCCTTTAGCATTCATGGATTGGAGCTTCTGGACCTTCCTGCAGTTAGAAATCTCATGTACAAAAATCTTACAAAATCTACAGAAATTGGATAAGAATTCATATTTACCTTCAACATCAAATTTTTCACCATCAGCAATGAGTATTAAACTATCTGGTCGAGGATTCAAGAAGTCAATATTAATCAAGACACTGGCATAGTACCTGAACCTACTATGAATGGTCTTATCATCAGGTTTGAGAGGAGAAACAATGCAACATGTAATGTACTTAAAAATCTGTGGATTCCAGAATACTGAGCTAAGGCCATGAGACTTAACCCATACCTGAGAAGTATTATGCTTCTGATGAAGGGGATTAAAATTGAAGTGCCATTCCAATATTCTCAAAATTCCCGGGCTTAGATTGTATAATCTAGATTCTTAGGCCATATATTTATGAGTTTCATTTTGAAATATAATATTAAAGTAACCTCTTCTTATGGGAATCATCCTCCATCCATAAAATCCCTAAATTAGTTCTAGCTTACACTTCAGATCCTCCAAAGATGGGGGTTTATCACCTCTGGAAAGAATCAGCCATCCAATTAAAGAATACTAACAAGATTGCAATTGGTCCTTAAAAGGCCTCTAGATTAACAAAAATAGAAACCTTACCTTCCTCAGATCTCAATACATGAGGGGAATTCGATAACAATGTGTCCAAATCTTGATCTTCTTGGGTAGATTTGTTCATAACCTCCGCAAAGGAGAAACCGCTCCCAATGGGTTTCAACTTCATCTGCGTAGTCACTGGAACCTTAGAAGCAAGAGCTTCCACATTCAAAGAAGAAAAAACTATCCTTCGCATATCACCCATCACAAGACGATGTCAGACCATTGCACTGTTGGGGAGCGAAGCCTGACGTCGCAGCGGAAGCAGTCACAAAACACCACATAATTCACCTGAAGGATTTTTATCACCCGAAGGAATTTTACACAGCACCCGAAGGATTTTTCCACCCGAAGGAATTTTGACATAATTACCCAAAGGATTTTAACACCACACTCAAATGAAATTTTACAACGCACCCACACCCATGAACGTACCAATTTGTTGTACCGCTGATCAACACAACCGGGACACGCCGCTTGATCTCCGAAACCAAAAAGAATTTCGATACATGACACCATCATGAATCTCTTTGTACACCATAGTTGATAATTCTCTCGCAATTGTCACATGCCATTGTCTTCGTCATCTCTTTGCATGAGCTAATGCAAGCGGTAGCCTCTTCTTGATTATCTCTTGGCAGCTACATCTTGTCTGCCCTTCCTCTACACTGGTTGCCGCAAATGTGACAACCCCTTCTCGATTCTCTCTCACAGCGACTACATCTTTCTGAATCTCCTGTTCTATTTTAGAGGCCCGATGCAGCCTTTTTATAAGAGACTTACACCCCTCTCAAAGATATGAAAAGATCTCTTTTTTTCATATCTAATCTCACATATTTCCTTTTTTCCATATCAAATCCCACATATCTCTTTTTTCATATCAAAATCTTTTATCCCATTTTCTCTCTCTCATATTCAAAATTTTAAAATAAAAATATCCCAAAAATCTCCACCTTGATTTAAAATTTGAATACTCCAATGTCATATCCACCATCAGCATCATCATGATTGTCAGCTCCACCATCATCGACTCAGCCATGATCAAATATGTCACATCAACTCCACCTCAGTCAAAATATGTATCAGATCATCCATCGCAATATCTTGATCTTCTCAGGTCAGAACCTTGGACCTCCTTTGATACCAATTATTGGGAAGCAGAGCCCTACGTCGCAGAGAAATCAGTCGAAAAACACCAAATAATTCACCCGAAGGCTTTTTATCACCCAAAGGAATTTTACACAGCACCTGAAAGAATTTTCCACCACACTGGAAGGATATTTTACAACGCACCCACACCCATGAACGTACCATTTTGTTGTACCACTGATCACCACAATCGGGACACACCGCTTGATCTCCGCAACCAAGAATACTTTCGATACATGGCACAATCATGAATCTATTTTGACATTTTAGTTGACAATTCTCTCACAATCGTTGCACGCCATTGTCTTCTTCATCACTTCACATGAGCTACCGCAAGTGGTAGCCTATTCTTGATTATCTCTTGACAACTACATCTTGTCTGCCCTTCCTCTACACTGGTTGCTGAAAATGCGACAACCCCTTCTCGATTCTCTCTCGCAGCGGCTACATCTTACCGACTCTCCTGTTCTATTTTAGAGGCCTGATGCAGCCTTTTTACAAGAGACTTCCAAACCTCTCAAAGATATGAAAAGATCCCTTTTTTTCATATCTAATATCATATATTTCCTTTTTTCCATATCCAATCCCATATATATCTTTTTTTCCTATCAAAATATTTTATACCCTTTTCTCTCTCTCATATTCAAATTTTTAAAATAAAAATATCCCAACAGCGCCGTACTGATGATGACGTGTGATGAGAGGATCTCTGAGAGATGAGATTTTTCATAGTTAAGATGACAGATCTAGTTTTGAAGCCATATATGTGAGGTGTAGTAAATAATGTACTCAAGGAAGATCAAGCAAAGCGACATCGCCAATAGGGTTTACTCCTCCCGTCATCCTATCCTTCTCTCCAAATCCCCATACCACACACAACCTACTTATATAAAAGACTAATAATACAATAAAACTATATGAATCATGTGAAATAAATCGCATAGATCAATAAAAACCAATATAAGATCAATATCAAAGTGATAATGGAAAAAGAAATAATGTTTTAAGGATAAGACTGTATAAAGTAAAGAATATGACACTAAAGTGGTAGTACACTGGACCAGGACATATAAACTCCATATCTCCAACTCCATCCACCATCATAGAATCATCAAGTATCCCCACTAGAGTAGTAAGAAACACACCCCTCCTCTATATATTGGATAATGAAATTATTAAACACATATAAGTTACCAAGTAGGGGGTGAGTATATCACTTAATATGAATTCCCCAAAGATATCCCAACACATTCCACTAGGAAAATAATAGGTTATAAAATTTTATATAAATCATAAGAGAAACAGATAAATAGTTGATACATGTTAAAAAAATATTCCATGGAAAAAATTAAACAAATATGTTAAAAACATTTATTAACCATCCCATGTTCACCCCCCACACATGCATGTTAACTATAGACCTCCCAATACCCATGAGTGGTGATTCATCCCTTCACCAAGATATCTCTTAGTGAACCACATTGATGGGGGTAATTTCAAACCCTTATCTATCCCACTTTGATGGGGGTACTTTCACTCCCTTATTTTCCCTATTTTCACATGATCACATTCCAAAACAATTATGCCAATCTACCAATAAAACATTTATTGAAAAAAAAATCCAATTAAACTTATTTTATAATTCACTTTGTTTCCAGTATTTTAAAACCAATCCTTTGTAAACAAAATAAAAATAGGGATTTTCCATATAAATTTCCTCAAGGTATTTCTAATAAAATATGGATTACAATTTATGTAAAACTAAATCCAACAAGTTCTAGAATAGTAGAGTGGTAGAGAAACTACCCACCTCAAAAACATTTGGATTACTTTTGTTCCTCTAGTAAATCCCAATGATATCTCATCAAAAAAAATATGAAACCATTAAACTAGGTATCATAACAATTATCTATGGTTTCATTTGAGACAAAACAACAAGATCAAAGATGAAATTGAATAATTAGATCCTAACCTTTGATTCAATAATCGAACGCTCAAAGATCCATTCGAATTGGAGTTCAAACATCAAATATCACTGGAAAATTTCTAGGGTACCTCAAGATGTTGAGAGGAAAGGATCAGAACCAAATTAGTTTTTTTCAAGAATATAACATATTAAAACTTAGATAGAACTAACCAATTTAGGGAATTAATATATAATTCACATTTTGAATCCTTTATGGGTCATATACATTGAATTTCACCTCACCTTGGTTTTATTTAAAAAAATGATTTCATGAATTGAATGGTTTTGACATCCTAAATGTACCTGGTGAAAAACATCCATGCTATGAACCATCTCATGAAATATTCCCAATGATGATTCATGGTGAGAATCCATAAGATACAACTTTTCTTATAGGTTTACTCCTATTTAAACCTCTAGTAAACTATCCCATCAATTCCAATCATTAATAAAAACTCATAAAATGATGGCATACCTCATACCGGGGGTGTTACATTGTCCATACCATTGGGATTTCCATCCTCAAGAAGATAGAGATCAATGTATCTCTTGAACAACACAAGATATAAATCCTTCATAAAATTCCCCCATTCCCATATTTTCTCTTAAACCTAACCATGCTACCATAACACTCACTGCAATGTTGTGGATCTCCCTCACAAGGTATTTTTCTATTTGTCTAGAACCCATACCCGTTTTGGATAAAAGTTACATCCAGTTTAATAGTGACATGATTCCAATAGATCACATGACGTGGATTAGGATGATACTTAATTAGTTGAGAAAAAAAGGAAGACATCATGAACATCAATTAATCTAGGTGACGATAATAACTATATCCAATAGTGATAATCCATTCTACAACCTCAAACGGTCCCACATACCATGGGGATAACTTCCCTTGTTTCACCCAAGGCTGATGTCCCAAACTGGGTGACATTTTCAAGAATACATGGTCACTCGCATCAAAAGAAAAAGGTCGATGACAATTATCTACATATGATTTTTGTCTACTTCATGTTGTAGCTATCTGTTTTTAGATCATTATTATTTTTTCCATAGTCTCATGGACAAGATACGGTCTAATCAAATATGTATCCTTTGTATATATCCATTATAATGGAGAACGATAAGGAGGACCATTCAAATCCTCAAATGGTTCCTTTTTTATTTTTACCGGATAGATATTATTATTGTGAAATTAAACCAAATGCGTATGATCCTCCTATGAACCACCAAAGTACATAACACATGCTTTGAGCATATATTCTAATGTCTGAATTGCGTTTTTAGACTGCACATCCTTCCATGGATGTTATAATGAACTTATAGTCAGTTGACATTCAAGATCCTATTTAAAATATTGAAAAAATATTTAAGTGAATCATAGGTCTCTTTAGATTTCAATTGAATGTGGAACACATGTATAGAATCCCACCTTTTTAATACAAAAATTTTCATTACATTGTACAAAAAGAGGATCTTTTAAAGTTTAGTTTCTTATAAAGAAAGTATATCATTCATGAAAACACAGTAAATTATTTTAAATACACTTGTATACATCCTCATGGGTTCATCCTAAGTAAATTTATTACATATCATATCCTCGGGACAAACATCAAAGGAAAGGGGTGAGCATGAGGCCCAGTAAGGGAAAACAATTTACATGTGATCATGGGGAATATTAATAAGAACATGATGTATGTCATTAAGGAATGATAAAATAAAAATAAGAAATATCATAATAAAAATAACATTAATCATAGCATGTAAATGTGTCTACAAAATTTAAATGAGGCATTCATAAGCATATCACTAAGGTTTGTCACCGGGGTATCATAAAAGAAAATTAACAAGGTTATTCATCAAGGTATTGTAAAACATGTCATATCTAGTGATTAAATTATTTACCCAATTAATTAGAGTGATCAGGGAGAACTGTTAATATATATTAATTAATATTATCCATATAGATCATAAAAAAACATTTCATAAATAACCTATGGATAATAAAAAAATAGATTTCATATCGAAATCACGATGTTTAAGATCTGATTAAAAATTGATGATTATGTCATTTTCAACCCACATAAAGAGAATATAGGTTTAATTTATGTTAATATCATAATAAAATAAATCATTTTTACATTTATATGAATACACAGGGAAAATAAAGTGTCTTGGATATTCACAAGAATAAAATAACAGAGAATTTCTTGAATAGAGGAGGGAAATTTTGAGAAGTAAATTCAATAGCATAACGGAAAAAAAACATGGTTTTAGAAAAAGGTAAAATGAGAGGGAAAATGGTATCCAATTTATAAATAAAAATTTCTAATTAAAGGTATGAAAAAAGGGTAATAAAAGAGATTAATCATAAAAATTAGAAGAAATATACAAAATAAGGTTCTTGAATTGAATAGAAAAGAAGGATTATTCCCTTACCTTGAAGGGTTACTCCTAAAACATGAGGATTGGGAGCTTGGGGAATTGAGAACCCATTGGGGAGACTCCATGAAAGGTAAAATTACCTGAGAATCATGGATAATGGATTTAAAGTAAAGATAAATGGAGAAATTGGTGGGTATTTATAACAAAAGTGGAGGATTTGTTTAATAATGTCAAAATATAGGCCTTGGAAATCTAGGTTGAATAAAATGAAAACTATGGTCTTTCCCATGATTTTGTACATTTGAGACATATTTTATATTATTTTAACCCACCAGAACCGAGAATAATTCTATAATACTTATTTTGGAAAGGAAAAGTGAATTTCCCACAAAATAATACTTTAAATGTTAAAGTTTCCATTTTAGACTTTGGAAAGAAACTTATATGTTTGGAAATTGATTAAAATATATTAAAATACATGATATCTATAAAAATTTTTTTAGATATTTTATTTTCATTAATTAATTATTAAATCAATTTGACATATTTATGAAGTCATTAAACATACCAAAAACCTCAAACTGTATTTTTACTATTGACAAAAAAATAAAATATTTTAGAAAGTTCTCATAAATTCACCCTAACATAATTTAGACATGAGGTTTTAAAAAATGATGTTTATTTTATCATAATATTTTTCTAAGTATTATAATATTAACTTATAAATATGAAAATCCTTATTTATTAAAAAAAATAGTGGGTTGAAAATGCATAGTAAATTTTACGACACTTAAAATATTTTCAGTGACATAATGAAATTATTTTATAATTTATATTTAAATAAGATATTTTTTAACATAATATTACCTTAAGATAAATATTATTCATAATACCTTATTTTACTATGAAAAAATTTACATCCTTTCTGATAATTACAATTTGTGTTTGAAAAATAAATTTATCAAATACATTATATTTATGAAAATCTATTCTTAAAATGGAATTGATGGAATAAAAAATTTATTTATAAAATGGAATTACACTTTAAGTAACTAAGCACATGATATGTAACTCCTTATAACACCCATGTATAACCTAAGTGTAAGGTGTATGATAGTGATACATTCATGGGGTATCTCAACTAACATCACCTGAGTGGTAATTTACACTAATGTTAACTTCTCCCATTGATGATTTCATTCAAGATTCAATTGTTGAAGCACATCTTGGGACTAGCCAAGGGTGAACCCCAGTGATGCTACCTCCCTCCCAAGTTCTAATAAATGGGATTCAAATAGCATGAATATAATGGTTGAGTCCATCACTCCTCTTTTCAACATTAACTATCCTTTTTTATTTATACTTATAATCATTAATTATAATGTTAAAATTATTACTAAGAGTATTTTTTCCAATGGTCATATTGAACAATAATCATATTTTACCAACAATCATATAACAATCGAATCTTAAAGGTCACTATTCCCTTTATATTCATTATTAAAGGGATATGGTTTTGTTGTGTAAAATAAAATAACTCACATTTTTAGGAAATAAAATATTATTTAAAAACTATGGTTCATTACATTATTTCCCCTTAAGATATTCCGTCCCTAGAATTTTCAATTCATCCTCTCTATTGAGAAAAGGTGTGGGAACTTCTGTCTCATTGTTTCCTCTAGTCCCCGCATCACTTATTCATATTTATGGTTCCTCCACAACAATTTGATGAGGTGGGTAGTATTATTGTGTAGAACCATGTCTCTATGGTCTAATATCTCCACTTGATGCTCTTCATAAGAGAGATCACATTCTAGTTTTACCACCTTCAGATTTAACACATGTGAGGTTTTAGGTATGTACTTCCTCAAGAGAGATATATAGAATACATCATGATATTGAGATAGATTTGGTGGAAGTAAAAGCTGATAATCAACTGATCCTATGTGATAAAGGATTTCATAGGGGCCATTGTACCTGGGGTTAAGCTTCGCTTTCTTCCCAAACCAAATTACTCTTTTCCATAGTGATATTAAATGGAAAAATTTATCACCAACATCAAAATTCAAGTCCCTTCAATGGTTGTAATCATAGCTCTAATTTCGACTTTGAGAAACCTTTATTTGTTTTTGGATAACATGAAAATTTTATGACATCTCTTGCATAAGATCCGGCCCAAGCAGATGTCTCTCACAAACTTCATCCCAACATGTTGGAGTTTTACATTACTTACCATATATAGATTCATAGGGTACCATTTGAATACTCTATTTGAATCTATTATTGTATTATAACTCAACTAATAAGGGGTGTTGATCCCATCCACCTTTAAATTCCATTGAGCATCTTCTCAGCATGTCCTGGAGTTTCTGAATAGTAATTTGGCCACCAGTTTGGGGGTGATAGGTCACATTGAAATTCAATTTAGTATTTATATAGTTTTGGAGACTTCTCTATAATTTTTATGTGAACCTTGGATCACAATCATAAATGATAAAAAGTGTCACCCCATGTAACCTCACTACTTACATTACATAAATCCTAGAAAGTTTGCCATGATAGAAATATTCTCTAAAAGTTATGAAATGTGTAGTCTTGGGGACTCATTCCACTATAAACTATATCACATTATTTCCTTTGGATCTTCTTGGGGGACCAATGACAATGTTCATAGTGATATTTTCCCATTTCCATGTTGGTATGGGTAGTGGTTGAATTACCCCTTTAGGAAGTTGTCACTCCGCCTTCACCTACTAACATACTAAGAAAACTATAGTGTAGTTGGTAGTATCCCTTATTTATGTTATCCCACAAATAGTGATCACAAAGTCCCCTATACATATCCTTGTATGAATGTTTAGTACACCTTCTTAATCAATATTGAACTCAGAAAACTTCCCATTCTTCATAGTCTCTATATTCTTTTGTAATATGGTATCTTCTCTTTGAGATTTCTTGGTCTTATCTAGTAATGATGGTTGGGAAATCATTTTGGATAGGGTTAATGATTTCCCTTCCCTTATGATCCCCATGTCCAGTTTTAACCAGTCTTTGATCAAAGGATCTCCTTGAATCCTCATCATTTCCAGCACAACAAGGTCTTTCCATACTTAATGTATAAGTGACTTTGTTTTATCTTCTGAGGTGATAATGAATTAAACAGTCGTAGTCTTCAAGAAGTTCCAACCATATTCTTTGTCTCATATTCAATTCCTTTAGTGTTTATATATATAGTTCAAAATTTAGTGGTGTGTGTATATATCAAATTTCTCAAAATAAAGATAGTGCCTCCATATTTTTAGATAAAAACAACTGCATCTTGCTCCAAGTCATGCATTGGATAATTCTACTCATGAGGCTTTAATAGTCAAGATTTATAAGCAATCATCTTTACATGTTTCATGAATACACACCCAATAATTTTAAAATATGAATCACTAAAAATAATTAATCCATCTCTGATAGAGTGTAGAGTTAACATAGGTGCAATAACCAATCTCTTCTTTAATTACTGGAAACTTTATTAACAATCCTTTACCTAGATGAATTTATACTCTTTTCATGTTAACTTGGTTAGTGGATTAGAATTCCATGAAACATTTTTCACAAACCTCTTATAATATCCTGCTAAACCAAGAAAACTATGAATCTCTGTTGTTATTGTAGGATGAGGACAATCCTCCACAAAGATTTTATCGGTAGGGTCAACTAAGATTCCTCCATTGGTTATAATGTTTCCCAATAAATAAACTTGTTGTAACCAAAATTCACATTTTCTAAACTTTCCAAATAGCATATCCTTCCTTAATTTTTTCAATATAACCCTTATATGATCCTCATTCTCCTTTCAAATTTTGGAATATATCAAAATATCATCAATAAAAACTATCGTAAATTTATCAAGGTATTCCTTAAAGACTATATTAATCAATTCCATAAAAATTTAAGGAGTATTAGTCAAGATGATAGGGAAAAAAACAAATTCATAATGCCCATATCTTGATTAGAAGGCAGTTTTAGATTATCTTCTTTCTTCACCCTCAATTGATGAAAACCAGATCGAAGATCAATCTTGGAGAAGAATCAAGATCCATGAATATTTTAAAATAAATCATTAATCCTTAGTATATGGTAATTTTTCTACACTGTGATCCCATTAAGTTATCTATAATCAATTAATTTCTTCTTTAATCCATCCTTCTTATTCACAAAGAGAACAAGTGCTCCCCAAGGAGACACACTTGGTTAGATAAACCACTTCTCCAAATGATCTTGAATTTGATTCTTTAATTCCTCTAAATTCACATTTTCCATTCTATAGGGGGTCTTTGATATCAGCATGGATCCTGGTATATGTTTAATGGAGGACTATACCTCTCTTTATGAGGTAGTTTCTTTTAACTCTTCAATAAATACGTCATTGTATTTTTGAATGATGGGAAAATTTTCTATTCTTATACTTTAATTTCCTTTTTTCTATTCACTGAAAATCTCTGTAAATAATGCTACAAGAGGTTCTTCTAGACAAAGAGAATGTAATGATATCTCTCCTTTAAAATTAAATTTAGGTTTTCCATTCAAGAATAAAGAGATTTATTTACTTCTTAAATGGATCTTAGCAATATAATTTGTGATCCAGTCCATCCCTAGTATAATGTTGAATTCCACCATGGAAATGACTACTAGAATTATGATGTGACTATTCTTTCCAAAGATAATATTAGAGTTTCTATACAATATTTATTCTTGGATAATCCATGTAGGAGTCTTAACTAATACCTATACTTCTAGAAGTTCAGGTGTTTTTTCTATATTATTTTCAAACTTGGAGTAAATAAAGGAATGCATAGAACCAAAATCAAACAAATTACTTTCTATATTTTCTAGAAAAATGATATTAACTTCCTCCACATCATTTAGAGATTCTACTTCACCCTTCGTGATAATGAAATCCTAAACTTACTCTCTTGGCCTATATTGATGTTGAATGTGATTTTCATTCATTACCTTCTATTTTAGATAGAGATAAAAAAATTGACCAAGTAGTCTACACATGAATTAGTACACTTAAGGTTGGTCCTATACCATCTTCCCTTTGTCGTTAGTGTTGAGAAGTAAAGGCTTCACCTCACCATGATAGTTTTTATCTATATTTCTATATCTTCAAAACATGTAAAATTTTCCACTCTTGAACAAGTAGTTCCTCAAATGATTCTCCTCACATTTATTAAATGTAGGAAGTTTCACTTTCTTTCCTCCTCTTCCCTGATCAATGTTTCTCCCTATGTTTGGCTCCAAATATATCTTCATTTCGTTTAGTATGTGTGATCACTGCTTCTCTCCGAACTATAGTTTAACCTTTATATCACTAAACTATTTCTTTATAGCTTCCATAGTCACGATTGGATAGATTCGTCCATAGATGGGGTCTTAGTCCACCAAATAATCTATCAACCTTTCTATTGTTTCCACCAGGTAGGATCAAGATCACTAGGGGGTGAATCTGTGGTTCATTTTTCTTTTATAAGAAAGTTTCTTAACTTATTCAATAAAATTTATTAACCTATGAAACCCGTTAAAGTTACAATCCACTCAAATGAAAATTATAAACCTCGCCTTTCATATAAAAAAAATATAAAGAGAAGTAAATACATGATATTTACAATGTTCGATAGAAATACCTACTCCTTGCCATGTTGGATAGTCCCACCAACATGTATTCTTTTACTATATTATTTTTGGAATAAAAAGGCACAAGTAGTGAACAATTATATAATCCCTATAGAAAATTTACTTCTATAGTTGGTTATACCCCCAACTATCCTCTTCAGCATCCAATTTTCCCAATATGGTTATACACTTCAGTAAGATAAGCCATTTCAAAAGCTGGTAAGTATGCTGACTTATAAGTTTTACTTTTATTCTTATTTTCTGAAACACTTCATAAAGTATTCACTTCCTCAATAAGTAAGATGAATCAATATTTTCCTATGTAAAAACTTTAATAACTTCAAAAATTCTTTAAATAAGTTGTTGGTCTTGAAAATTATTCTAAAAACTCAGTTTTTAAATCTTCCTCAACAAAATTTAGTCCAATCTGCCTATGTCCTGTAACTTGTATCCAATTGTCTCCATCTGATTGTCATCAGTCCAATTCTACTTCTTATCTTATTTCTTTAATTGAGTAGGAACTAAATCGGAAGCTTATAATTCCTCCATCCAATGGAACTCAGTCTGATGAACCATTCTTCAATGGATATCGCTCTAATGGGCTTACTTTGATGGACTAGCTCTAAAGAAGAATCTCATGCCAGAACATTATCCGATGTTCAAATTTAAACTAACTCTGATGGACTAGTTTCAATGGAACTTCCTCAACATCAACATAAAAAAAATTCCAGTTGGAAACTCAATACCATAAAAAATAATTGTTAAAGATCTCAGTTCATGCAAACAATTAAAGTTTTGCACACTTTACGAAATGTACTAAGGTCTCCTTTTATAGGCACCCCAGAATGATAAATGTGGAAAAAAGAATTTTACATCCGACTTAATTAAATTCATAAATCATGAATTTCTTGTTCATTTAATTAATCATCTTAGAATTCTTCAACTCTTTATAATCATTATGGGCGCTTCTCGAATCTTAATATATCTTCATGTTTATAAACATTTCTTCATTCCCATTATTCACTACAATTTCCTATTTCGATTCTTCATTACAATGAATGCATACAATATATTCTTCAACAAATTGATTCAAAACAAATGATCATTTATGAGGTCTTGATTAATTATCATTATTATGGGAACACATCAAATATTGTAGATTACCCATTACGATGTCCTCTTGTAAACACTAAATGTCTTCTCATATATATGATCTATATCACACTTAAATGTAAGTCATTGAAAATAATTCTAAAATATTTTCAAAGTATTTATCCTTTTATTATATTATCTTAAATGATGATTCTGCATCCAATTATCATATTGGTGATAGTATGATGGATCACTCTATATCTTCCATTTTTTGATCGATGTCACATCTAGTCCGATAGTCTGTACCTCTTCTTGAGAAATAATCAATACTTTTTTTTTCTTTTTTCTTAACCCATTTGTAAGAGAACAATTTATGAATTTTTGTTTTACAGACCCAATTTAAATACAATTTTACCTTTATAAAAAATTATTCCTCAAATAAAAACTCTGCATCTTATATACAAAGAATTCCAATAATATGAATCAGTGTAAGAATCCATTATGACGGTTTTTTAGCTTACCAGGTTTGATGGACTGGTGTTAAGAGTGTGTTATTTTCTTGCAGAAAGGTCTTTCCTTCTCTGATTATGATACTAATGAACTCATAGAACTCAACTTCTTTATCTGAAGATATGTTTCTTGTGGATTAATTTTCTAACTAAAAAATAGTATCTTCATTTTTCACATTCTAAAAAAACCTTCCCAACCTTTAAACAAATCTGCATCAGGTGATCTTACACTGATGAATTGAGACTAGAAAAATTTGGTTTCACAAACTTTTCTTCTTAAATTTATTCTTGTATCATGTCTTCTTCATGACTATGAATTCCATTAATATTAATAAAGCATTGTTATACTTATAATTTAAAGTATTATAACTTCCCATTCTTATAGTAACTTCATTTATTCCAATCGATCCTCAATACGATTGGCAGAAACAACACTCCCCCTTTCCTTCATAAGGCCAATGTCATAAGTTTTCCAGATAACTTATGATATATAAAATATGAAACATCAAATAATTTTCAGATTCAGTACTTGGAATTTCTATTAATTCCCAACCTTTTGGACTCACTTAGCAAATTCTGAGACTAATTCTTCTCGAGATCAATTTACAACAGTCTATTACTTATCATTATGATCAAAAATTTCATTTTAGACTCAATATGAATTTCAAAAGTTTTTGAATTTCTATGAACATCTTAATATGATGGATTTTAATGACTCATGATGATGTGTTATATCTAATTCTCAAGACAATGGTTTTGGATCTGATTCTAAGGCCGATGATCCATATCTGATTATAATGTTGATGGTTCTAGATACAATCAACAAATTCACACTCACACACTTATTCATTCTGGATTTCCATTAACTTCATAATTTCTTTCTTCAACATAACCAACATATTGTTCTGTTGATAACAAATACAACCAAAATGAAACTTCATCCTAACAATCTCCCCCTTTATGTTTGTTGTTAATACCCACTTTAATTACTTCAAAACAATACCACTTTTTTGTTTTCTTTTCTCACCTTTTTCTCTCCCTATTCCTTTATTTCTCCCCATTTTTATTATCACTCCCAATTTTTCATATTTCTCACCCTTATTGACAGTCAAATCCCAAGGGGCCATTGTGAAAAGTTTCTACCTCATTGAAAAATGATCTTATTTCCATGGGTTGAAATTTTTCATCTCAAAATATTGAAAGCAAAAAATAAGTATAACATGAGTTTCTTAAAAAATATCCTCTAACTAAACAAATCAATGTATACATGATAAAAACTATCATAGAAAACAAGAGTGAATAATCAAGGCTATCAATATTGTCCATTTCACAACTTTCATGTAATACCCTTTTCATGTTTATCAATATTCTCATTTATGGGTCAATCATAAAAGGATTTTTTTATAACAAAATTAACCGACATCCATCTCAAAAAACATATCATAAAGTTCACGTGTATAAAAAAAACTTTCAAAAACTCATTTCTTGTAACCTCATTACTTTATTTTTCAAGAATAGTAAGAGACTAACATATCAACTTTCTTATTTCAACCATTCAATTCCCTACAAGTTAGTACAAATAAAAATATTTTGGGAATAAGGATTAACCACATTTGTTTCTTAGAAGTAACAATAAGACTGAGAGTTCTCTCCAAATCTTGACTTTTTCTTCTTCTTCATGGATTTTACATTGGATATATTTTATTTATTATTTTCATCCATCTCAAATTTTGTAACAAGTTTCTTTTCATCTGTAGACTCTTATGATAAGGATGTAAGTTTATTTTATTTCTTTTAGAACATTTTTTATAGTTAGTTTGTAACAACTCTTTCATGCCTTCCTCTTATTCTCACAGGATAGTCAAACAACTTTTCATAACATTCCCTTCTTACTCAAATCACTTATATCTTTTATGAATTTTCAATGCCCAATATATTGATATCTTTTTATCAACTTTTCTTACATCTTTTAAAACCTTTTTCTTCCCCTTTAATTCAGCAGTTTTTTGTGATTATTCAACTTTATAGCCATTTCAACTTGCTCGGGTTATATAACCTAACACTCCTTTTCAGACTCAATATGTTTGTTTTTCTCCAAATTCTTAACATAGTAAGATTTATTCATCTTTTGAGTTTCCCTTTTCAGTTCCACATGATTTTTAGAAACATTTGATCTTATTTTCTCATAATTTATCCCCCTTGATTCATACCTATTTTTTGGTAGAGACATGTTGTAATGACCTACTCATTACCATTGTCTTGAGAGAACAATGAGTCATTACTTGGCCTTAAGTGACATCCCAATGTCACTAAAGGCTGGTAATAAATTCCAAAGGGTTTTAAGTACAAGTGGGTGATTATTTACCCTTTATGAAATAAACATATAAACCAACAACCATAACCAAAACATTTACTAAATGATGCATGAACAAAGAAACACAACTAAACAACTTCATGTATCTCAAAACCATATCAAAGTGTGAAACATCAGAATACCAAACCAATATCAAAGTAAATAGTGGATAAAAAACCAAAGTCTATGAAGGGACCAAAAGAATCCATACTTCCCATGCTTCAATCTCCACAATCACTGAATAACCCAAGCATTACGAGGTAGTGATAAAGATGTGTGAAATGTTACCTTTTCCCCTATCCCAGAAAATAGCATCTACAAAAGCACCAAAGTGCCAAAATAGGAGTGAGTATAAAACTCAGTAGGTTTTACCCAATTAATTCCCTACTCACACCACTAAGATAGAAAATGTAGCTACATTTATATAAAATAGTTTATATAAAAAAATTTCCAAAACAGTTTATAAACAGATATAAGCAAGTTCCAAAACCGTTTTCAACCAAGTAAAAACAAAGATAAATGAAACCAATTTCTTGAAATTTATTTTTACAGAAAAATAACTAATCAATGCTTAAAAACAATTCTACCTATCATTTGGAATGCCCATTCCATAGGTCACAACACACCCACACAAGCATACTTCGTTTGATAGTTCCATACTCATGAGTGGTCTCTTGTCCAATCACCATGTGTCCCAATGATACATGCCTATGATATAGGGTCACTTCCCTTATGTCCCAATGGTAATCGTCACTTATTAAGGTCATGTTAATCATGAAATCATGCCAACACCATTTATTCCAAATAGTTTCATTACCTAAATAAACCACTTCAACAATCACGAAATTTTATTGAAAACAAAATCACAACCAATTTCAAAGAAATATTTCATTTCAATAAAACATTCAATTTTATTGAAAAAATCCAATGCCATTAATGTGCCAAAAATCTAGAAAAATACCCTTTTTTTGAAACCCATATTTTAAAACCAAGAGCAAAATCACTTTACTCAAATACCCAATTTTCTAGATTTCACAAACATCACTAAAAATGGTTTCCAATAAGTGTTCAACAACCAAGTCATAATAAATTAAATTCCCCACAATAAATTTTAAATAATTCCAATCAGTTCTAGTAAGTATAGTCGAGAAAGAAGTATCCTACTTATATGGTTTTGACAAAAACCCCAATGAATGAAGAACACACAAGAAAACCTAGTCGATTCTCCAAAAACCCACCTTAGATATATTTTTCTAGAAAGATCAAGACCAAATATAATCATATTTGGCATCCAAACACCTAGATCTACCCATACAGGGTGTAGATCTAAGAAACCAAGAAAAGAAGAGAATTAGATCTAATTAGATCTAAGAAACCGATCAAGAATGAAGAATAATGATTACATACCTCAAGAATACAACTTCAATTCATGAAGGAAAGCCTTCAAATCACCTCTAGATCAATGTAAGATCCTTATTTGGACTTAAGAGAATAAAATTCCCTAATTATGGACTCTTAGGAGAAAAAAAGAGCCACTTAGAGGCAAAAATGTGTGAGATCAACTTTTTTAGGCTCTGAATTAATTTATCTACATGGTTAGTTCACGCAGTTAGGAAAACTGTGTGCTAACCATGAATTAGCTACTACCTTTGTAGAACCTCACATGGCTTCCCCACACGATCTCCCTAACCATGCTCCAACTATTCTAGAGCTACTACCTCAAGAGAACCATTGCACATGGGTTGGGCTCACGGTTAGGAAAACTGTGCACTACCCATGTCAATTACATTATTCCCCAAAACTACTTAAAAAATTCTCCCGACTCTCCCACCCATAAAAATTAAAATTTATAACCATAAAAAGAATCAATTAAGGGTTATATCCTATAAAATGGGGGTACTACATTCTCCCCACCATTGGTCTTTCCGTCCTTCGAAATTAGAAAAACCTCACTAATCTGAAAGAGTTCCATCCATTGCTCTTCTATCTCCTTCTCATGTTCCCAAGTCTCTTCTTGAATCTCACTATGCTCCCATACAACCCATATGGAGAGTCGTTTCACTGAAGGTATGTTATCAGTGTCCCACATTATTTTTACCCTAACTATTATAGTACCAATAAGGGGTCGATCCACATGGAAAAAGAAGTTTTTTTTCTTTTCTTATTAGTTTGTATTTTTGTCCTAGTGAAGTGTGTTGAATTTAGAGTCAATTTTTTTGTTTGGATAAAAATAATAACCAAATTCAAGTTTCTTTAATAAATTAATTAATGAATAAAGGAAAATACATGAAAATTGGTTTTGTTGCAAATAAAGAGAGAAATGCATTGGGGTTATGGATATATGAGAAGTTTATTATTAAATAAAATTTCTTATGAGGTTGTGTTGTTCATAATAACCCAAAACTATGGGTTTTAATTTGTAATAAATTTTCTTTGGTTGGGTAAAATTATATTTATAGCTGAAGAAACTAACTCCTTGGTCTAGTAGTTAGTGTTTAACATCTATTTATTTGGCTTATTCCATTTTTGAGTCAACGAATACTTCCAATGATCATGAAAATATTGCATGGTATTCTTCTTTTGAATCCCTGAAAATTCTTCCCTTGGTCTGGTTCAGAATTTTCAGTGATAAGATGAAGTGATTTAAGAAGAATAAGAATAAGATAAAAGATCAAACACATTCATAGAAACTAATTTAAATTAAAACTCATCATCTCCCACAACCCCAACACATTGGGTATTTAGTTACACATAGAGAAAAAGATAAGTACAAATCCCTTGATACCTGATGTGATTAGGCTTTGAAACTTTGAGGACAAAATGATTCTTCAGTAAATCGTAAAATGACTATAGTATGGAAACAGATCTTCTCTCCTTCGGACCTTAAACCCCTTTCTCTACAAAAATTTTCCTTACACACCTCATTTGAACTGAAGGCCAAGGCCTCCTTTTATAGAAAATAAAACTACACGACGTGTGGAAAAAGTAAATGGTGTGTACTTATGTCAACACACTTTTGTCACTATTTTTCTCCACTGGTAGGTGGCCTAACACACCGTCTTTGACTTGGAAAATAGCGCCGCATGGTAGGTAGATATACACAGCATGTAGCGCTGCCATACACGGTGTGTAGTCTCATTTTTCTTCCACCAACCGCTTCTAGAAAGGTATACACGACGTGTATAGGTTAAACACGGCGTGTCCTCTTCAGCCAGCCACATGGACATGTCGACTCTTCTCATCCACCAATTGTTTCTAGAAGGGTTTACACAGCCTGTATAGTGTTTACATGGCGTGTACCGGCTTCTAGTTACTTGGGAATATACTTTTCCTGGTCAACCCATGTCTGAGCTTGAATGTACCCAGCATGTATATACTTACACACCATGTAGTTGTAAATTTTTTCTCAGTTCTGCTCCAGTTTGTGTATTTGTCCATAAATCTCTTGAAAATGAACAAGATTTACAAAATCAAAGTATTTTTCCACTAAGAAGTAGGTAATTTCTTAAAATTTGTTCTTAGTTTCTATAAAGTTTGTGAACATGTATACACAAATCGGGTGCATCAAACTCCCCCATAATTAGTCATTTTCTTGCCCTCAAGAAAATCTCAACATCTAATTGAAAGATTATATATTTTAAAAGGAAGGAATTCAATCAACTGTAAATGTAAATAATAAGTCACAAGAGAAAATTCTAAAAAGCTACAAAATAGTTTCAATTCAGGAGATATTCTAATCATGCCTCATACATAATTCAATTAACTTTTGTCATCCTATTTTAAACACATGTTTTAACCATTCAAAAATAAACAATCCACTTGATGATTTACCACACCAGTAATATACTCAACACTTTAGATGTTTGTAATTTAAAGTTATGCTCAATCAAAGATATATACACTCTATCCATAGGTCTGCAAGAAATCTAGCTCTCTACTTCAGAAAATTGATTTACCAAAATCCTGAGGACTTTTCAATAAGGATCATATGTTTCTGTGGCTAAAGGTTGGTAGGTAAAGATGTGAAAAAAAATTATGAGGCTAGAAAGAGGAGGATAAATTCTTAAATAACAGTGCATGATATTCAATGTTAAGCTCAATGTAAAAAACGTCCTCAACAAACTCTATCAAATGATCTCATCACCACCATCTCCTTTAGTTTGGTAGGTAAGGTTCAAAAAGCAACAAGTGAGTGTAATTTCCCTTTGTTTGTACCATTTTTTTAATAGAACAAAGGAGACCTTTTAGAATTTCCATGAATAGTGTTTTGGAACCATTTTTTCCCCAAATGATCAAGTGGATTTCCCCCATACTTAATTTCATGATAATTCACAAAAGTATGCCATGTATTGACAATCCCTTCTTGTAAGATCAAGTAAATAATCATGCAAAATCATAAAATAATTAGGTTAGGAAGGGAAATAGGCTTATAATAAGGCTTCTTATAAAGGCTATTCATGGTTTCTAGGCGCTTTATGAGGATAAGTTGTAGGGTAGGTCTCCAGATAAAAGGGTTAAAACAATCTAATGCCTCAATCATTTTAATTTAATTCAAAAAATCCTCATGTTTCGAAAAGAAAACTTGCAAATTCTGGAAGTTATGTATATCCTAAGAATCTATCAAGAAAGATGGTATTAGGAAGAATATGAAAAAGGGTTTAGAATACCTCTCAGGTGTGGGAAAAATACATAAAGAGACAATCAGGTCGTGAAGTGAATATAATTGATTCGTCTAATCGATGTAATTATCCAAGGATTATAAGTTGTAATTTAAACTATATCAGCAATCATTTTAAAACACTTATGAACCAAAATAAGCATGCAATTTTTTTAATTTTTTTTCCCACTTTTAGATTTATTATTTATAAATATGGTTAACCCAAATGTCTGTATATTTTTAAATATATCTTCTAATAATGATGTATCCTAGAATAATGATAAGGGTAAAAGACTAAAGTGGTTGAGAGACACCCCCCATACTTAATATCCCATGTAGTCCACCAAGTGCCACATAAAGTAAATAAGGGAATGTGAGGACACAATAGTGGACCAAAACAAGGGGAAGTAAGGAAATAAGTAAATCAAGGTAGAACATAACACAATGAAAAAACGTGGAAAAGCAATACTTACCTTGTGTCTATGTGAAGAAAGACGAAAGGGGATGAAGAAGACTAGTCCCTAGTGCACCGGTGCACCTGTGATGGTCATGGAGAGATAACACTGCAAGCATACACAACATACATAGGCATAAGAGATCACACACATATATATAATCAAAATAATGTGTGCAACAACCATTTAAGGGGGTCACCTCAGAAGAGGCATCATCTGGTACAGAAATATCCGGTAGAGATGGATCAAGAGCTGAGGAAACCAGAGGCTCAAAATCTGCACATTAAAGAGAAGCCGTAGAAGTTGGAGTTGCATGAGCGAGACTTAGAATAGGAGGCTCAACATCACTCCCTGGACTGGCAGTAGTGGTGGCAGTGGTAGCAGCAGTTGGGCCCATAGTGGATAGGAGAACTGAATCTATGGCTAGTGTAGTAAAAGGCGGTGGAGCCACAGAAGAAGGGACATGAGCTGAGGTAAAGGTAGGTGGTGGGGGTAGTGGAATAGCATGATGCTAAAGAATAAGCCTCGACATATTCTCTAGGCGATCCTAACGTCTATCAAGATGATCCAAGTGCTACTCCATCACAGCTAGGCGGAGGGAAAAAGGTAGATCGACCGAGGGTGCAGGGGTATGTGGGTCTAGTGGGGTAATAGAAGAAGGAAGGCTAGTAGAGGTGGAGTCAGAAGAAGGGGGTGGGGTGGGGAAGGAGGAGCAGGTGCATCGATGGGGGCAGGAGGGTCAGTGGGTGGAAGAGGTGGTGCCTGGATAAGGACATAAGCACCCCTTTTTCTTGACCAATCCCATGAAAATAAGCATGAGATAGTCCATCCGCTCGGGGGAACCTAACATGTCATGGGGAAGAGAAGGATCAAATACCCCGAGGTGGTGGGAAAAAGTGAGTGGCATAAAACCCACCGTTCAGGTTACCCTGACAACCGGTAAACATGGCCTAGAAATAAGAGGCGGCAAGGTAAGGGAGGTCTAGGTAGTCCTGCCTGATAACACAGGTGAGGAGATCTTTGTCACGACCGGTCATGACCACCATATCCTCATGGCAGGGAAAAAGAATGGCGCAAAAGTACTGGTGGGTGAAGCGAAGGATAGGGTCAGCTATAAGGGTGCTCTTCTATAAAGTAGGGGTATAACTATGGTTAGGCCCAACAATCTCCCACTACAAAGAAATGAGCTTAGAGTGCTCTGGTTAGGTTAGTGTGGAGACAGTGGGTGGGGTGATGGGATGAAGATAAAAACCGCACCCTCGGCTAAACTCAGTCATGGTAAGGGAAAAGGG
The DNA here is from genome assembly GCA_963277665.1 of Viscum album. Lineage (NCBI taxonomy): Eukaryota > Viridiplantae > Streptophyta > Magnoliopsida > Santalales > Viscaceae > Viscum > Viscum album. Next base: position 388,797,483 of record OY728129.1, on the reverse strand, counting down.
TCAGCCACCTAGCCAGAACCAGACCACAGGTACTGCATCACCATACATCTCCCGGTACTTAGCTCCGTCAAAATCGAATAAAGTAGCAAACTCCAAAACTAAATCATGGAAAATAAGAGTGATGAACTAGAAGAACATGAGTAATAGAGGGTGTCCAAGGAGATCCTCTAACTCTCCCCATATGATCAAACTGCCTAGTGACGCTGCTATCGAGATAGCGGCTGCTCAATGAAATCAGGTGGTGAGTGAAATGAAAAACTCTATCATTTGCCAAATCGATGACCGGGAACAACATGAAAGGGTAGGGAACACCTTTAGGTCCCATCCTAAGTGGAGGTGCAGCAGCGGGAGCTGGCTCTGGGGGTGGAGTGGCAGAAGTAGATGGAGGCTCGCTAGATGGGGTGGTCATGGATGGATCAGCTGCAAATGAGGAGAGCTCATGTGGAGTGGCATCTGGTTGGTAAGTAAGGGTGGTGCACGGAGGCTTAGTTCTGGATGATGGAGGTGTGGCGGTACTAGAACCTGCCTCTGCAAAAAAAGAGGGTGGTGTAAGGATGGACAGTAGAGGAAGCCAGTACACCGGAGAGTCCGTATCTGGTAGTGTCGCAGGCCGGAGTCGGATCTGAAAAAAAATGGGCCTCTTTCCCTCAGTAGCGGAGGCAGGCTGCCTCCCACAGAAATGGTCTCTATCTTCCATATCCTGCAAAATATTGAAAAAAAAACAAAAGGAAAAGGAAAGAAAAATAAAATGAAGAAAATGTGTGAAAACTAAAAAAAATAAAAAGTACATGGTGTGTACATCCAGAGTACATGACGTGTAGTAAAAGTGGGTTACTATCCTATGTTCTCTAGATAGACATGCCGAGGGAGTAAGGGATAGACCAGGGAAGGATACATGGTGTGTACCGAACATACATGCTGTGCTCTTGTAAAGTGGTCATTGCCGTGTGTTGGTAACGACACGACCATCATTTTAGCAGTTCCAACAATACAGAACACACCATGTGTAGGGACCACACATCGTGTGAAAGAAAAAAAGGGTAAATGGTCATGTGAAGTGCTACCCACGTACTGGACAAAATAAATGGTATACATGGCGTGTTCCGAACAAACATTCCATGTTCATGAAAATGGTGTGCGAGGCCATGTGCAAAAATACCCGGGCACGATGGGGTATCGTACATGGTGTGTACTGAACATACACACCGTGTATTGTCAAATCAAAAATCATTCAGTGTGTGGCCATGTACAAAAGCACACAACATGTGTTCTTTGATTCGTGCCCATGTATCGCGGAAGGCGAACGGTCGGCTAATCCACAAATCACCCTAAAGGCTGATGAAAAGTTGAAATAAAGGGTGTAAAAGGGAGTACCTAGACCGGGGATCAAAATGTAGTAGAAATCAAAACAAAAAATGCCAAAAATCCATGGATTTGGGAAGAGGGGATTTGGGTGTCGTACGGGGGATGAAACGGGGAGAGGGGAAGGAGCCACACAACACGGGCTATAGCCAGGTGGTCCGCAAATTTTATAGCCAAGGTACACAGCATGTACAATAGACTACACATTGTGTATCCTTTTATTTTTTATTTTTTAAGGTTTATAGATATATATAGAGATATATAATTATTATAGAAAAATACATTATAATTAATATTAATAATTAAAAATTATAAAAATAGATATATATATACACATAATTTATTAAAAATAAAACTATACACATAATTTATTGGGAAATACACATTGTGTGTTTTAAAATTGGAAAAATATAAGTACAACCTTTGGTTTGGTGCTTGGGGCGAGGTTCGAACCGGCGATCGACCATTCCAAACAGAAGCCTTCAACCACTAGAGAAAAGGTTGTACTACTGGTCCTATTAAGTATTTACATATAATAAAAGTAAACATGCATATAATACACATGAATAAAGTAAATGCACAGTGTGTGGTTTTTAATTAGACAAAAAGGGATGAAGTAGGGATATTAGCCAAGTTCGAACTCGGGTCTTTTGGATCCAGGACTGAGACTCTGCCAATCTGCCAACTTCACCTGCATGAATTTATTTATGTGAAAAATATTTTCAATTTTGGAAGGAAAACATGGCACATACAATGTATATCGAGAGACATGATGTGTGGTTTATTAAAAGGAAAAATGATGGAAATGGGGCAGTTGTTAGGATTCGAACCCGGGTCTTTTGGAGCTGGGTTATGATCTTGGCCAACCAATCTATCCTCACCATGGGTTTTCTTATAAGAAAATATATATATATATATGAAAAATACTACACACACTGTTTAAGAAAATACGTGGAGAAAAAGGAGGAAACATGTGCCAAAGGTAGTTCGGGAGAGATTCTAACCGATGACGGCTCGGATAAACTCCAGTGAACTTACCATCGGCACCAGAATCATCCCTATTTATTAATTTTTTAATCTATATATTTATAATAGTTAGAAAATAAATGAAAAGGAATAAGTACATTCCATGTTTATAGGTGGTACATAGCGTGTATCCACGGGGCTGCCTCCCAGAAAGCGCCTTTGTTTTAGGTCATTGGATTGACCTACTTACCTCATCTTACTTGAGCTATATGGTGGACAACATTCCCACTATGTCGTCCATGTGATGGTAAGATTTCAACTATTTTCTATTCACCTTGAATGGTTGACCATCCTCTCCATAAATTTCCATCGCTCCATGATGGAATATGTGTATAACTTGGAATGGTCCCAACCATCGTGACTTTAAATTCCCTAGGAATAATCGAAGACGAGAGTTAAAGATGAGTACCTAATCATCTGGTTGCAAATTTTTTTGTGAAATAATCTAGTCATGATATTATCTCGTCTTCTCCTTGTATAGATTGTCATTTTCATAAACCTCTAATCTGATTTCATCAAGTTTCGACCATTGGAAATTTTGCTTCTCTACAACTACCTTCAGATCAAAATTTAGGGCCTTGATGGTCCAATATGCATTATACTACAATTATAATAGCATATGGTAAGGTTTTCCATAGATGAGGTGGAATGGGGAAATTCCCAGTGTTGTTTTGAAATCAGTTAGATATGCCCACAAAGCATCATCTAGCTTCTTGGACCAGTCTTTCCTCAAAGTGTTCACTATTTTCTACAAGATCTGCTTGAGATCATGGTTGGAGAGATCCACTTTTCCACTATACTGGGGATGATATGGCATCCCCATATGATGCTTTACTCCATACATTGATAGTATTCCTCTGATCAGTGTGTTGTCAATGTGGGTCCCTCTATCGCCGATCAATACTCGGGGAACTCCAAACTGGATAAAAATATGTTTCTTTAAAAATATCATGACTACATTGTCCGTGTCAAGAGTTGTAGCAATAGCTTCCACCCACTTGGAGATTTAGTCGATGCAGACCAGGATGTATGTGTTCCTGAAAGATGGGATAAAGGGAACCCTAAAATCTATGCCACAGACGTCAAAATTACGACCTCTAGGATGGGGTGCTGGGGCATCTCAGCTCTATGTCCCCCAGTACCGGTTCTCTGGAATCGATCACAATAGGAAACAAATTCCCGAACATCTTTATGCATATTGGGCCAGAAAAAACTAGATTTCAGGATCTTTTCTTTTGTACAGTTAGGGCCATGATGTCCCCCCACTGGAGAAGCGTGAAAAAATTTCTTAACTCTAGGAACATCAGTTTTGGGGATGCAACAATGAATCACACCATTTCCATATGATAAAAAAGAAACCTATTCCTTTTCTAGAAGTGGAGGTTGGTGTGAAAGACACTCATAACCAAAAAAATTATCAATACAAGCATACCAAGGTCTAGGTGCTTCATTGATTGAAAAGAGATGCTCATCATGGAAATCCTCCCTGATCTCTTGATCCTCCTCCTTCTCCAAATGAGGTAGCTCCAGGCAGGAGAGATGACCAACAACAACATTCTCACTCCATTTCTTATCACGGATCTCCATATCAAACTCTTGTAGGAGGAGCACCAAGCGGATCAATCGTGGCTTTGCGTCATTCTTGTTCAGTAGGTACTTTAGTGCTGTATGGTCAGTATAAACAATAACTTTAGATAACACTAAGTAAGAACATAACCTATCAAATGTGAACACCACTACCAACATATCCTTTTCTATGGTGGTGTAGTTCAGCTATGCCTCATTGAGTGTCCTACTGACATAATAGATAGGTCGGAAAATTCGGTCAAGCCGTTGGCCCAGGACTACTCTAACTGGGTAATCGCTGGCATCACACATCACTTCAAATTGTTCCTCCCAGTTGGGAGACAACATCACTGTAGCTTCCACCAGGTGTTGCTTCAAGTGGTCAAAAGCTATGGTACATGTCTCATCAAACTCAAATATGGAATCCTTGGTTAGAAGATTAGTGAGGGCCTGGGCTATTTTTGAAAAGTCGCAGAAAAACCACCTATAAAAACTTACATGCCCCAGGAAACTGCAGATGGATCTTATGGAAGTCGGAATAGGCAGTCTAGAAATGACTTCTATCTTTGTCAGGTCCACCTCTATCCCCTTTGCTAATATTCTGTGGCAAAGGATGATGCCACTTTTAACCATAAAATTATACTTTTTCCAGTTCAAAACTAGGTTAGTGTTTTCACATCTTTGCAAAACTAGTTCCAGGTGTCGTAAACAAGTGGTTAATGATTTTCCGTAAATAGAAAAATCATCCATGAGTACCTCCAGGATCTGTTCCTCCATGTCATAGAAGATAACCAGCATACAATGCTAGAAGGTGTTAGGGGCATTGCACATGCCAAAATACATCCTTTTGTAAGAAAACATACTATAGGGGAAAGTAAATGTGCTCTTCTTCTGATCCTATAGAGCAATGGAAATTTGGTTTTAGATGGAATATCCATCAAAGAAGAAATAGATGTTGTGCCCCACTAGTCTCTCTAGCATCTGATTCATGAAAGGTAGGAGAAATGATCTTTCCTCATGGCATCATTCAGCTTCCTGTAGTTGATATAGACTCTCTATCCCATGATAGTGTGAGTAGGGATGAGCTTGTTCTTATCATTCAAAAATCACAGTGATACCTCCCTTTTGGGTACCACTTATAGGGGACTCACCCATGGACTATCCGAGATGGGATAGATGATTACTTCACCTCTTTTTTTACAACTTCCTTTATGGGGGGATTTAGGCGCCGTTATGGTTACCGAGATTGCTTTGCACCTTCTTTAAGTAGCACCTTGTGGTTGAAAATAGTAGGGATGATGCCCTTCAAATCTACAACCGTCCACCCAATGGCATTATTTTGCTGTTTCAAAACTTGTAGAAGTGAATCTTCCTGCTCCTGTGATAGATCTGCACTAAGTATTGCAGGCAATGTTTGATGGTCTCCCAAATACTCGTATTTTAGAGAAGATGAGAGAGGCTTCAGTTCTAGTTTAGGAACCTTCCGAATCAAAGGTACAAGTGGTTGAACCTTTTCCTATTCCAGACTATCTGGAACAACTGCACGTTTCTAGTAGTGGCCTCCCTGGCCTTCCAGGAATTTTAGTTCCTGTGTATCTTCTTCAACTAGAATTTCTGGAATGATAAAGTTATATGAAGTAAAAGAACATACCAAATCATCCCCTTTGTTCAAGTGATTATCCATGGTGGTTACCGCATAATATCCCTCATGATCAGACAATGATGCATGCTTGATGGCCTTGAGGACATTGTAGGAGACTCTCTTGTCTCCTACCTGGAAAATTAGATCCCCTTGGCGTACGTCGATCAGTACCTTCCCAGTTTCCAAGAAGGGCCTTCCCAAAATGAGAGGTGCCTCCTAGTCATCCTCCATGTTAAGGATGATGAAATCTGTGGGAAGGATCAGCCTACCCACCTTGACTAGCACATCTTCTAGTAGCCCCTTCAGATGTTTAATGGACTAGTCAATAAGTTGAAGTTCTACTCAGGTAGGCTTCAAATCTTTGATCCCTAGTTTCTTGAAAACTCCAAGGGGCATGAGGTTGAAATTATCCCTCAAGTCACAGAGGGCCTTCCCAAACTCACATGGTTCAATAGTAAACAGAATAGTGAAGCTACCTAGAACCTGGAGTTTGGGAGGAATTGAGTGCTGGATGACTGCAGAACACTCCTTGGTTAGGGAAATGGTGCCCAGATCCTCCATAATTCTTCTGTTAGAGAGGATCTACTTCATGAATTTGGCATAAGTGGGCATCTGCATTAGTGCATCTACAAAATGTATATTTATATGAAACTTCTTAAACACATCCATGAATTTTCTAAATTAGTGGTCCAACTTTCTATGCTTCAATCTCTCTGAGAAGGTTAAGGAAGACTCAAAGGGCTTGAAAACCTCCTTTCCTTTATTATTCAATGCCTCCTTCTTTGGGATTTTGAATAATGAGGGGTTTGTATGTATACCTTTTTCATCAACAGGGGGTGTGGGAGCACCTGGCTGTGCTAGTTACTGCTGTGGTATCTCCTTTCCACTTTGTAGTGTGAGGCATGGGCTTCCTCTCTCGGGTTCTTCTCAGTGTTACCCGGTAGTGTACCGGGTTTCCTTCCTGAAATTTGGTTTTCCAACTAACCAATCTGGTTCTCCAGGCCTCAAATAGAAGCCTCTAGCTTCTGAAATATAGTTTCAGTAGTAGATATAAATTTGGTCCTGAGATCCTCTAACCTTGAGGTGTTCTCTTACTGAGGTGGCTGTTGAGCTGGTGGAGGTGGTGGCTGCCGTGGCTACTATGGGTGATGGTTTGGATACCCTTATTGTAGATAAGAGCCCTATTGGGGCTGTTGATGCCTCTAGTACTGGTTCTAATAAGGAGGCTGGTTATAGCCAGGTGGTCGCTGGGGTAGAGGATTCTGATGTTGTTGGCCCCAGCCTGTGTTCTGTTGATCATTCCATGTCGGGTTCTGGTACTACTGGTACTAGTTTGACCCTCGGTTTTAGGCAACATAACTTAACTTTATTGTTGAAGGGACTCAAGAAGAACCCGATCATTCTTCCATGATGTGGTTATCACCACATTCTCTACACACCGGATGGTTTTTTGCCCGTACTTGGGATGCACCCTTCAAATTGAGTGCATCGATCTTTTTGGACATAACGTCCCATTGGACAACAAGAATAGTATTAGCATCAATGTTATTCATACCTCGTTACTGTGTGCCCCTTTAAGAATGCCACTGAAAGATGTTGGAATATATGTCTTATAGTATTTCGAAAAAATATTTGGGGGATTTCCTCATTACACCTCCAGCAACAACATCTACCACTGAATTTGTATTCATCGTTAGTCCTCCATAGAAGGTTTGGGCCTACATCCAATGTGGGAGTCCGTGGTGTGGGAATTTGCACAACATATCTTTGAAGTGCTCCCATGATTCATAAAATGACTCTGCATCATGCTGCTAGAAGTTATGTATTTATTTCAGTAGAGTCACCGTCTTCGAGGGTGGGAAGTATTTAGATAGAAATTCCTAGGGTAGCTCCTCCCAGTTGAGGATGGATCATTGTAGAAATCCTTTGATCCAATCTTTCACCTTATCTCTTAGAGAAAAGGGGAATAGGAGAAGATAGATGGTGTCCATGGACACTCCGTGGTAGCGGAACGTGTCACAGACCTCCAGAAAATTGGAGAGATGGGCATTGAGATCCTCGCTGGGCAGGGTGCCGAATTAAATGGTGTTCTGGATTAGTAGCATGATAGTGGGCTTGATCTCAAAGTGTTGGTCCTACATGGGTGGATGGATGATGCCCATGTCAGCTCTGTGGATAGATAGCAGGCCCTACTCCATGAGAGTATGGTGTGGAGGTGGCTGTTGGGGAAGGGGATCTGGCATGTATTGTTGGTTCTGAGGGGTATAGTACGACCCCTGACCTGGGTGTAAAAATAGAATCCGCTCCTGTTGGAATTGTTGAAGCTGCTGCAATCCATACCCTGGAGCAAGTGGAGCTTGCTAGTTCCGGTTTTCATCTGGTCTTAGTGGCTGTCCAGCTCCTTGGACAACATCTGGATTTCCTTCCTTGTTCTGTTCCATGGGATTGTTGTGATTGTGCTTGGCCATGAGTTCTTGTTGGCGACTCAAATGCGTTCGTTCAATTTTTGGGTCAATTGGGAAAAACTCTAACGACTCAAAATTCTTGGAATTTGTGAGGTAGCTGCTCATACACCTAAAGACCTACACAATCCAAATCACACCAAGCGTAAATGAGGAAAAATAAAGATAAATAGAAATAAGTTTAGAAAAGATATTTTTTTTTTGATTTTTTGATTTTTATTTTCACTAAAATTTGATACAAACTTAATTAAAACCAGAAAATGTAACTTTTCTTTATCCATGGAAACGACACCAAAATTTAGTGAGTCATTACACTAAAGGTATGTTATCGGTGTCCCAAATTATTTTTACCCTAACGAGTATAGTACCAGTAAGGGGTCGATCCCCATGGAAAAAGAAGTTATTTTTGTCTTTGCTTATTAGTTTTTATTTTTGTCCTAGTGAAGTGTGTAGAATTTAGAGTTTATTTTTTGTTGTTTGGATAAAAAGAATAACTAGATTTAAGTTTCTATAATAAATTACTTAATTAATAAAGGAAAATATGAGAATTTTTTTTGATGAAAATAAAGAGAGAAATGCGTTGGGGTTATGGATATATGAGAAGTTGATTATTAAATCAAACTTCTTATGAGGTTGTGTTGTTCATAATAACCCAACACTCTAGGTTTCAATTTTTTATAAAGTTTCCTTGGTCTGGAAAACTTATATTTAGAGCTTCAGAAACTAACTACTTGGTCTGGTAGTTAGTGTTTAACAGTTATTTATTTGGATTAGTCCATTTTTGAGTCAACAAATACTTCTAATGATCATGAAAATATTCATTGGTATTATTATTTAGAATCCCTAAAAATTATACCCTTGGTCTGGTTTATAATTTTCAGTGATAAGATGAAGTGATTTAAGAAGAATAAGAAGAAGTTGAAAGAACAAACACATTCATAACATCTAATTTAAATTACAAGTCATCATCTCCCACAACCCTAACACACTGGGTATTTAGTTACACATAAGGAAAAAGATAAGCACAAATCCCTTGATACTTGATGTGATCATGATTTGAGACTTTGAGGAGGGAATGATTCTTTAGTAGATGGTAAAATGGAAGTAGTATGGAAACAAAGCTTCTCTCCTTCGGACCTTCAACCCTTTTCTCTCTACAAATTCTCCTCACACACCTCCTTTATACCGAAGGCCAAAGCCTCCTTTTATAGAAAATATAACTTCACAGTGTGTGGAAAAAGTACACGGCGTGTACTTATGTCAACATTCTTTTGTCACTGTTTTTCTCCACTGGTACGTGGCCTAACATGTCGTCTTTGACTTGGAACACGGTGCCTCTTGGTAGGTATATATAAACAGCATGCAGTGCCTCCATACATGGCATGTAGTATCATTTTCAGCCACCAACTGCTTCTAGAAAGGTATACATGATGTGTATAGGTTGAACACGGCGTGTCCTCTTCAGCTGGTCACATGGGCGTGTTGGCTCTTCTCATCCACCAACTACTTCTAAAAGGGTTTACATGGAATGTATAGTGTGAACACGGTGTGTACCAGCTTCTTGTTACTTGAGCATGTAATTGTCCTGGTCAACCCATGTCTGAGCTTGAATGTACATGGTGTGTATATACATACACCCCATGTAGTTGTAAATTTTTGCTCAGTTCTCCCCCAATTTTTGTATAAGTCCATAAATCTCTTTAAATCCGAAATCAAAGTTTTTTTCTACTAAGAAGTAGGTAATTTCTGAAAACTTGTTCTTATTTTCAATAAAGTATGTGAAAATGTATACACAAATCGGGTGCATCACCGCACTATGCCGATGCTTTTCCACTCAATACATTCTCTTGCCTATCCAAAATTCTCATGGGAATATATACCAATGAAGCATCCAGCTCTAGGGTGACATGATCCCATCTGATCACATGGTTAGGATCTATCTGATACTTTTTCAACAGAGATACATGGAACACATTATTCATTGAACTAAACTGTGGTGGTAATGTCAACCGATATGACACATCTTCAATATATTCCAGTATCTCAAAAGGGAAAATGTATGTAGGAGATAACTTTCCCTACTTCATGAAATGACGATATCCAAGCCTTGTAGATATCATCCAAAAGACATGATCACCCAAATCAAACGACAACAGTCTTCGGAAATGATATGCATACGATTTCTGACCACTCTGAGCCATCTCCATCCTTTTTCTAATCAACTGGATCTTCTCCATTGTATCTTGGACAAGGATTGACCCAACTAGTGAAGTTTCAATTGTTTACACCCAACACAGTGGAGAACAACAAGGATGCCCATACAATGCTTCAAAGGGAGCCATATGCATCGAGGCCCAATAGCTATTATTGTATGAGAACTCCACTAAGGTTATATTCTCTTCCCATGAGCCACCAAAATCCATTACACAAGCCCGAAACATGTCTTCCAAGGTTTATATCATCCTCTAGGATTGCCCATCCCTATGTGGATGATACGCCATGATCATATTCAACTAAGTCCCAAGGGATTATTATAAGGATATTTAGAAATGAGACATGAAAATTAGATCTCTATATGAGACTATTGAAATAGGTACTCCATTCCTCATTACCACTTCTCAGATATATATTTTGGATAGATCCTCCACCATACGAGTTTCACGAATTAGAATGAATTGGGCCGACTTAGTAAGATGATCCACTATCACCCATATGGTATCATGTTTCTAAACTATTCGTGGAATACTTGTACCAAGATCCATCTCTATTTGCACCCATTTCCACACTGGAATAGGTAAAGACTGCAACATACCCACTAGTCTCTGATTTTTTTCATTAACCTACTGACAAATTAAGCATCGTGAGATGAACTCATCCACCTTTCCTTCCATGCCACTCCACCACAACCATGCCTTCAACTCCTTATACATTTTTTGCGTACCTAGATGTAAAACCCATATCGAATGGTGGTAAGCATGATGGAGTTTTTCTTGATAAGACATAAGTACAACCATCTGATCTCTGAAACACAAAACTTAGATCCCATCAAGTTTCTAGCCCTCAATGGTCTCCCCACCATTGAGTTTTGAACTCATAACCAAACATTATACATCAGATGTTTGTGCCTCTATTACCATACTTACCAAATCAATAACAATACTATCTGAAAAGAAAAAACCACATCACCTCATTATTCACATTCCACATGCATGTCGTCTAAGACCGACATCAATTTCATTTCTTCTGAAGCTTCTTTCACCAACTGAGTAGATGAATTATTACTTAATGCATCCACCACGAAATTCCTTTTTCCTGGTGTATACATAAAGTCAAAGTCTAACATTAGGAGGTATTCTATCCATCTCTTTTGCCTCAGATTCAAATCTCGCCATGAGAAAATGTGTTTTAATCTTTTGTGGTCCGTGAACATAGTAAATTTCTCACCAAAGAGATAATGTCTCCATGTTTTCGAAGCATGGATGACTGAAGCTAACTCCAAATAATGTGTTGGGTAATTATTATCATGCACCATAAATAGCCTTGAACCATAAGTAACCACATGTTTTCCTTGAGTGAGAACTCAACCCAACCATAATCCTGAAGCATAACAGTAAACCACATACCCCTATCCTAATTCTGGAAAAATCATGATAGGTGACAATGTAAGAGGAACTTTTAGTTCATATAAATACTTCTGGAATTCCTCTATCCATTTTAATAGAGCATGCTTCTTTGTCAGAGTTGTTATTGGTGAAGCTAGTCATAATAAATCACACCCAAAGCATTGGTAGAAACCAGCTAGACCAAGAAAACTTCGTATTTTTAAGGCATTATTCATTGGTTTACACAAGATAACATCTTATATCTTATTAGGATCAAAAGAAACACCTTTTTTAGAAATTACATGGCCAAGTAAACGTTTCTTATATCCAAAAATCACACTTTGATAGTTTGTCATACAAATAGTGATCTCACAATATTCCCAACACTGTTTCCAGATGCTCCTCATGGTCGAACCTTGTGTTTGAATACACCAGGATTTCATCTACAAAAACCACAACAAAGGAATACAGATATTGCTAAAATATTTGATTCATCATAGCCATGAAGTCCGCTGGTGAATTCATTAGACCTAAAGGAATGACTACATATTTGTAGTGACCATATCTTCTTCTGATAGTTGTCTTTTGAATATCCTCCTTCCAAACACACAATTGGTGATATCCTGATCATAAGAAAATTTTAAAGATCCATTGACCCCCCTTAATTGATGGAATAGATCATCAATTCATGTAAGTTGATATTTTTTTATCGTAACTGGGTTAAGCTTACAATAATCAACACACAACCGAAGAGTTCCATCTGCCTTCTTCATGAACAAAACTAGTGCTGCCCATGGGGATGTACTTTTCCAAATGAAACCCTTTCTTTCCAATTCCTCCAACTGCACTTTCATTTCTTGTAATTCTATTGGTTCCATCCTATAAGATGGAGGGGATATATGATTGGTCCTCGGAAGGAGATCAATCGTAAACTCTACTTTACTTATATGTGTTAACTGTGAGAAGTTCTTGGGAAATACATCTGGAAATTGATCCACAACTACTCGAAACCTATTTTTCTTGATCTCTTCCACGGATTCCAAATTCAACACTACCAACTATTAGGATATCATTCCCACCATTGGTTCCAACAATCATTTTCCATCTTTCTTTACTATCATCTCTCCTCTGAAGATATTTCCAACGCCATCCTCTGTTGTGAAACTAACTATTATCCTATAACAATTTATGTGAGCCTTAAACATTTTCAACCAATCAATACCTAGGATTAGATTGTAAACATCCATGTACAACATTAAAAAGTCCCATTTCAGATCAGCTCCATCAATAGTTATAACACATTCTCTACACGTAAATAATTGACATTCACTTTCACCGAGAGGATTTTACAATTTTAAAACAGAGGGAATCATTTACAACTTTAAACATAAAAAATAAAAAGCCTGTGAATCAATGAAATAATGTGATACACCAACATTGAAGAAAATTTCACAAGGGTAGAATTACAAATAATCATACCTCTCACCATATATGGTCCAGCCTGATCATCAACAATCATCTGCTCAAATCCATACAATTTCTTCATCACTGCACTATTATCCTTGTTTCCTTACTAAGATTTCTCTTGTTGAGGAGTCATGGTATTCCTTGAATCACCAGGGATAGGTTTTCTTTGCTGAAGAGAATGGTTCTGCTTCTCTTTCTTTGTCAAATCATACAATGCTTGCGGTGCCTTAGAAGTGTCTCGAGCACCTGACCTTGGAGCACTGCAACAATAGTGATGAAGATGCCCCATCTTCTTGCAGTTATGCATTTCTCTATGTTGTCCCGTAAAATATCTCTTTATGTGGTCAATAAAATTACATTGAAAGAATTTTGCTTTGCTTTGGGGTCTTGGATGAAGGTTCACTAATCTAGTCGTCTGGTGCAGATTCCCACTTCCACCATAGAAATAGGTGTCCCTTCTCTGCTTGTTTCTAGTGGTTGAGTTCCCACCATTTTCTGCAGGTATCATCATACCTCCTCCCATAGATCCTGAGATATCACATTCAACAACAATTTAACTATTCACCATCTTTGTATAATCCATAATACAGAGCACTGCAATCTTCGATCGAATCGCATGCCTTAATCATGATTTGAAGATGCGCGCCTTCAAGGATGAACTTACTGTGAATTATTGGGAAAAGAAACTAAATTAATGAATTTGGTCACATTATCTGTGATAGATATACTGTCTTGTTTTAGGGAGAAGATGTTTGTCATTTTATGGATCTTGATCATGTGGGGATATAATTGTTTGTTGAACAGTTCCTCAAAATCCTCCCATGTGAGGCCTTCATCAAATTTATCCTGCATAGATAAATCCCACCACTAGCATACAAGATACTCGATCTTATACGTCTCTAGATTGACCTTTAACTCTAATAGTGTGCTGATGAAGTTGAATATATGATTCATCCTACTTAGCCACACCTCCGCCTTCTCGGGTTCAGAATCACTCCATAGGTTAGGTGGATTCTACTTCCTGAACTGGATGGTATGATCCCCATGTCATGGAATATTCCTCCAGTTCCCCATATCCACAGCTTGAAAAGCCTATAAAATAATCTGAACCAGCTCTTAGTTCACCCATGGTTCTGGTGCAACCACATTCTCTGTAGCTTCTTCGGGCTAGTTTCAACAATGCCTACCATGTGCCATTTTCTAAACCAACAACAAACTCTGTCAATCCCACTCTTTAGCAATTTATGGATTAACATTTCAAATTCTATCACATCAACTATCACAACATTATTTTCCAAAACAACCTTTTTCATGTTCAACTATTTTTGAAAGCATTCATTCGTGCTTTTGAAATCCATACCATTTTCAAAATACACAGAATATCACCTTTTCAAAATCATTCATTTGAAAAAAAATCCTCATTTTTCAAAAATTCACACTTGAAAAAAATCATAAATCATTACTCCAAACGAAATATGAAATCCTACTAGGAATTCCTTCCTCTATAATGCATTTCATGCTCGTCTCATTGGATAAACCCATAACAATGTGATTCCAAGATCCTAAAAGTATCTCCAAACACTTGTGTACCCAACTCCCTAGTAACTTGAAGTTCAACATAATAGGGTTAGCTACTTCCTTTTATGCTATAAATTTCATGTTATGATAATCCTACTTCTGTCTAAGATTTCAAGCCAAAGAATAGAAAATAAGAAATTTCAACTATGATACCAAGATCACTGATGATCACTTGCTAGGAAAATTACAAACAAGATGATAACATTTTTACCTCAATAGAAGGACCAAACTGATACCATTTTTAATCACCTGCTCATTTCCATTGGATTGGGAGCACAACGAGCCATTACTTATCCATAAGCATCATCCCCTAGGTTCCAAAGGCTAGAAATAAATGACGAATGGTTTCAAGTACAAGTGGGGGACAATTTACCCTTTATGAAATAAACCAATTAACCAACAACTATTACAGAAACATTTAATAGATGATGCATTAACATAGAAAAAAAACTAAACAACTTCATGTATCTAAAAACCACATCAAAGAGTGAAACATCAGAAGACAAAATAAGTATCAAAGTAAATATCATATAAACAACCAAAGACTCTCAAGGGACCATAATAATCCATGCTTCCTAATCTCTAAGCTCCACAATCATGGCAAAACCCAAGCATCATGTGGGAGTGCTAAAGATGTGTGAAACTTTACATTTTCCCCTGTCCCGGAAGATAACATCTACAAAAGTACCAAAGTGAAAAAGCAGAGGTGAGTATAAAACTCTGTAGGTTTACCACAATGAATTCCCTACTCACATCACTATGATAAAAAAGTTAGCCACATTTATATAAAATAGTTTATGTAAAACAATTTACCAAAACAGTTTTTAACCAGATATAAATAAGTTCCAAAACCGTTTGAAACCAAGTGAAAACAAAGCTAAATGAAACAAATTTCCAGCAAGTTATTTTTATATAAAAACAATTAATCAAATCTTAAAACCAATTCTTCTTCTCATTTGGTATACCCATTCCATAGGTCATAGAACACCCACACATGCATTCTTCTTTTGACAGTTCCATACTCATGATTGGTCTCTCTTCCAATCACCTTGTGTCCCAATGACACACACCCCTGATCCAGGGTCATGTATCTTGTACCCCAATCATTATCATCCCTTATTAAGGGACTGTTAAGAATGACCTCACACCCACACCATTTATTCCAAATAGTTCCATTACAATAATAAATCACTTTAATAACCCTTAACTTTTATTGAAAACCAAATCACAAACAATTTCAAAGAAACATTTAATTTCAGTAAAACATTCACTTTTATTGAAAACATACAATATCATTCATGTGCCAACAATCCAGAAAAATCCCCTTTTTAAAATCCATATTTTAAAACCCAAAGTAAAAGCACTTTACTCAAAAACCCAATTTTCTAGATTTCAAAAACATCACTAAAAAAGCTTTCTAACACGTGTTCAACAACCAAATCACAATAAATTAAACACCAAACAATAAAATTTTAAGAATGAAAACTAGTTCTAGTAAGTGGAGTCAAGAAAGAAGCCTCCTACCTCAAAGGTTTTGACAAAAACCCCAAAGAATGAATAATGAACAAGAAAACCAGGTCGATTCTCCAAGAACCCACCTTATATATCTTGTCCCAGCAAGATCAAGAACAAATATCATCATATTTGGCATCCAAACACCTAGATCTACCCATAAAGAGAATATATCTAGGAAAACAAGAGAATAGTATAAGTAGATATAAGAAGATATAAGAAACCAATTAATAATGATGAAGAATGATCACATACCTCAAGAATATGGATTCAATTCACCAAGGAAGCCTTGAGATCGCCTCCAGATCGATGGGAGAACCTTATTTGGCATTAGGAGAATCAAAATACCAAGTTATAGCCACTTTGGATAAATAATGATCCACTTAGAGGCACAAACATGTGAAATCTACTTTTTTGGGATCTCACGTAAACCATATGCATGGTTAGTTCATGCGGTAAGAAAAATCATGTGCTAACTGTGTGTTAGATACTGCCAATGCAGGCCCTCGCATGGATTCCTCATATGGTTTCCCTAACCGTGCTCTAACCGTGCTGGAGCTAATTCCTCAAGAGGACCATTGCACACGGTTTAGCCTCATGATTAGGCAAACCATGCGCCGCCTGTGTGACTTCCATTTTCCCACAAAACTACTTAAAATATTCTCCCAACTCTCCCAACCATCACCCTTAAAATTTATAATCATAAAAAGAAACAAGTAAGGGTTACATACCTGAATCCGGGTGTACTAAAAATGTTGTACCAGTATGACTAAGATACATTTTTGAATACTCCAAAACACCAACAGTGACATCTGAATATTTATTTTTAGACTGATATTCAGTTTTGTTAAAAATGTTTTATGGCCATTTATTCACAAATAATAGACCACTTTGATAAATAGGATAATTTCCTAAATAATTCATATATTTTTTGATGGAATATTTTTTCTCATAGACCTTATTTTTTAAACCTTTCCTTTCACCATATTTAGAAGTTTCACCTTTAGCATAAACTACCCTGATGAAATTTTCTCTCATATTTCTTATCCCACTTTGTGTTGTAAGAATAATTGATTTTGTTTCTATCAAATATTTTTCTTTCTTAGAAAGGATAAATTTAAAAACATCTATCATATTTTCATATTCATCTATCTTCAACTTGTTCATCTTATTTTCTTTAACCAATTGAGATCCTTTCATATTGAGGTTCTCATTTCCACCTGATATTTCTTCATAGATTTTTTGTTTCATTTCATTCTCATAAATATCCTCATTTTGAGATATAATAAAATTGTGATTTTTCTCTTCTTTATTCACCTAGTTATTATTATAAAATGTTAATTTGTAAACATCTTTATTTTGTTTATTTATTTTTTTTCTAGAGTTGAGTATTATTATATTTTTTTTCCAAATTCTATTTGAGAATCCATTCAATTAATATAATTTATTCATCACTATCATCACTGTATGATGAATTAATTCCATTTATAACTTTAGAAAAAATGTTAAGTTGATGACCATGTTCATCACTGGATGAGGAATTATCCATCCTTCTTCTTATCAGATAAATTTTCTTCTTCTTTTCATAAGGAAATATTTCTGTATGTTTCTTCCACTTTTTATAAGCTATATTATCATCTTCTTTAGAATCATACTCTTCAACAATCATGCTAAGATTTTTTTTTGAAAAATTTCATTTCCATTTACAATGCCAACATTTTAGAGTTTTACTTTTTCATTTTACATTATTTTATTTATTAAAAACTAAGGAAAAAATTGTATTGAAATATTCAACTTCTTCCTCTACTTCAAAATCACTTGATTCATATTCAATTTATTTATCTTTGTTCTTCCATTTTAACAAATATTAGAAATACAGTTCTTGATCAATATTTCCTTTTATTTTCAAAACATTTTCTGTTCTCATTTAACAAGTAATTAGAATACTATGAAGATCATCCAAAGATAGAGTTTTAGGATCTCTATCTTCCAAAGATGAAACTTTGGCATCAAACTTATAAGGGAGAATTATTAATATATTTTCAACAATAGCTGATTATTAAAATTTCTCACTAATACATCTTATGATGCTAAAAATATCATTCATCATTTTAAAGAAGTTACCAATAGATTCATGCACAACCATTTTTAGATCTTCATGCTTCAGTATCCAAAGTTGTAACTTTAACTTCTTCACCATTTTATTTCCGTCATAAATGTTTTTCAACATATCCCAAATACCATTGACAGTTCTGACTCCCTTTACTCTAAGAAACTCACTTTTAGTTAGTGATGAGAGTAAATAATTTTTTTCTCTACCAGTATTCTCAATATTTTTCTTATCAACTTTAGTAAGAGGAGAATTCTAAATATAAGATGGTAATACTTCTATAGTAGCTTCTAAAATGTCAGACCCAAGATACATAAGATATGGGTGCATTATAAATTTCCCGATATGATAGTTATTAATATTGAAAACTATAATCCCCTTATAGTTCGTGTAATTGAGATTCTTTATTCATTGAGATGAATATTTCACAGGGAACCTTGGATCTAATACCAATTTTTTCCTATGTAGGATCAAGACCACTGAGGGGGGTAAATTAGTTGTTTCTTTTTATTTTATAAGAAAGTTTGTCAACTTCTTGAATAAAATTACTTAACCTCTGAATCTTGTTAAAGTTATGATCCAATCAAATAAAACTTCTAAACCTCACCTTTAATATAAAAAATAAATAAAGAGAAGGTAGAACAAAATATTTATAAGGTTTTGTACAAAGTCCAAATCCTTTCTATGTTCGATAGTCCCACCAACATGGATTCTGTCACTATATTCCTTTTTGAATATAAATGCACAAGAAATAAACAATTCTACAATCATAGTAGAAACTTTCCTACTATAGTTGGTTATACCCCCAAACTATCCTTTTTAGTATCCACTTTCCCACATATGGTTATAAAACACAACAAGATAAACCTTTTTAGCAACTAGTAAGTATCTACAGTTAAAAGCTTCAATTTTCTTCTTCTTTTCTGATCCACTTTATAAAGTATTCACATCCTTCACAAGTAAGATGGATCAAACTTTAACTTTTTACAAACTTCAATAACTTAAAAAATTCTATAAATATCTTTTTGGTCTTGAACCTTCTTCCATAAAATATTTCTAGAAATATTCCTTATCAAAAGTCAGTCTATTCTACCATAGTTTATTAAAATCTATCTGATGGTTCCCATCTAATTGGTTTCAGTATGAATTTCATTATACTATTCTTAATTCAATTGAGTATGAAATCAATCAATATCTCGCAATTCCTATGTTCAATAGAAATCCATCCGATGAACCTTTATCCGATGAATGTTTCTCTGATGGGCTTACTCTAATAGAATTGATCGGATGAAGCATTGATTGTTGGAACCTGCTTCGATGATTAGATTGAAACTCATTCTGATGTAAATTCCTTAGCTTCAACATGAAAAAAGGTTTTTTTAAATTCAATACCTGAAAAATCACATGTCATATCTCTCGAAACAATTAAAAAATTCATATTTCTCACACTTTACGAATGTACTGAGCTCTCCTTTTATAGCCAAACAAGAATGGTAAAGGAAGGAAAACCAATTTCACTTCCCTCTCAATGAAATTCATAAATCCAAAATTTATAAATCATTTATATCTTCATATTTGACTTCTTCAACTCTTCATTATACTTCTAGGTTCTTATTTAATCTTCATACTTCTTCAAGTTTACAAATTTTTTTTAGTCTTATCGTTCCTTAAAATTCAATATTACGATTCTTCATTATGATGAAGGCATATAATCGAATCTTAATTACATTTCCCTATACCAAATGATCATATATGATAACCAGATGACTTCTCATTATTATTAAACGGAATGAAATACTAAATACAACCCATTATGATGACATATTGTAAACACCGAATGTATTATCATGTAAATGATCCATATCAACTCTTAAATATAAGACATTTAAAATACTTCTAAAATATTTTAAAATTATTTCTATTTTTCTTCTATTTTCCAGACTGATGATCCTACATCCAATTACCATATCAGTGTAAGTTTTTTGGATTAGTCTTTATCTTTATTTTTTGGATTGATGTCACATCTAGTCTGATAGTTTTCACCTCTTCTTAATAAATGATCAATAAATTTTTTCTTTTGTTCTGAAACATTTGTAAAAGAATAATGAATGACATAACATTTTCATGACCCAATTGAAATAAATTTAAACAATTCTCAAACATTCCACCTCTAAAAATAACTCTATATCTGGTATACAATGAATACCAACAATATGAATCGGTGTCAGAATCCATTAACATGGTTAGATAGCATACCACATTCAATAGACCAGTTTCAGTAGTGAATTCATTTATACAGAAAGATATTTCCTTCTACAATTATGATACCAATGAACTTAAAGCACTCAACTTATTTCTATAAAGTTTAGCATCTTGTGGATTATTGGTCTAACCCAAAAACTAACATATTCATTTTTCATGTTACAAAAAAACATTCCATTCCTTTATGAAAATTTGCATATGGTGATCTCACACTAATGAACTGAGACCAGAAAAATTCAGTTTGAAAAATTATTCATCTTAAACTTCTTCTTATATCATGTCTTCTCCCTATCTATGACTATGATTAATATTGGAAAATCATCATCTGCCTTATAATGGAAATTATTCTAACATCCCATTCTTTTAGAAACTTCTTTCTTTCCAACTGATCTTTAATTAAATTGGTATAAAAAATAATCCCCCTTTATTTCATAAGGATACTATAACAAGTTTTTCAAATAACATATGATATATGAAATATGGAATAGAAAATCATCATTAGATTCAACACATGGATGTTTTATTACTTCCCTAGATTTAAGTCCCACTAAAAATATTCTGAGAAAAATTCTTCCTATGACTGATTTATTATAGCATTGGACTTCTCATTACGATCACAAATATCATTCCATAATCAATACAATTTTCAGTAGTTTTTAACTTTCTATCAATATCCCAATATTATGGATAATATTGACTCATGCCGATGTGATGGATCTGATTCTCAAGTTGATGGTTCTGTATTCGATTCTCCTATCGATGATCTGGATCTTATTCTCATATAGATGGTTCTAGATCCAATTTACAAATTCACACACTCTCACACACACACCTTTATTAAATCCATATTTCTATTACATTTATACTTTATTTCTTAAATATAATTAGCATATTGATCCATTGAAAAAGATACAACCAAAACAAAACTTGGGAATAACATCCCTTAGGATTCATAACAAATCTAGAGGTTTAATGAGAAAGTCTTGTAAAGTGAATCTCATAGATTCCTAGAGATTCATTTTCCTTCTCCTCCATCTCTAGGAATTGCTTCTCTATTTTCATTCACATAAAATAGGGGAAATATTTATTAAAAAAGGATCCCCTGAACTATTCCCACTCTATAACATCAATCTCCCATATTGGATTCATGTTTTAATCAGTGTCCATCACTTATCAGCTTCTACCTCTAAGAAGTATACATATAGGGAAACTTTCTCTTATTAGGAACAATGGTGTACCAAAAATATATTTTCTATAGAGCTTATACATTGTTCAATAATAAATGATTAGATAGATCCACTAAAATAAGGTGGTTGCTGATGCATAAAGGAATCAATATAAATTTGTTCCCTTCGAGGTGAATATGGTCTATCAGCTTGATTCAAGTTATTGCTCATAAATAGAGTAATTTGATTCATCATTCTCAAGATATTTTCCATTCCGGATTACATCATATGGAAATCAGCACATGATCCATTACGGTTGTTGATTATACGGTTCCCCTTATTTCTTAACATTTTCTAAAAGAAGATAACACTCATGAGAAAATTATTTCTTTTAAAAATATTATAATTCTAAAGGAATATTTTGTCTTAAAACATCATTATTAAATATGTTAATCTTATTAACAAATATATTTTCTATAAATCCTTCAAATTTTTTTATAAAAATCTTCTAATTAACCATAAATATCCATCGAGAGTGTTAAACAAGGAGTGAAACAAAGCTTATTTTCATGCACTAGTTCTCGTTTGAGTGTAGCTCATAACAATTTTTTTGGGTTTTACTCCTAGATAAATTTGTGATAGAGCCACATCCACTTGTTCATATCTAGAAAGGAAGTTTTTTTGTTAAAAAACACTTAATATTTCAATAAAATACCAGTCTATTTTCGAATATTTAAACATTTCAATAGGGTTATTTCTAAAGTTTTCAAATCCTAATTTCCCCAAATAACTAAACCTCATTTTGATACCAACTATGGTATCCCTTATTTTTAATACATAAATTTTCCTTACATTATTCAAATAGAGGATTTTTAAAGTATAGTTTCTTATGAATAAGGTACATAATACATGAAAACATAATACATTATTCTAAATCTACTTGAAGACATCCTCGTGGGTTTATCATAAGTACATTTACTATATCTAATATCCTAGGGATATAAATCAAAGGAAACGAGTGAGCATGAGTCCAAGTAAGGGAAAATAGTTTTCATGTGATCATGAGGAATATCAATAAGAACATTAGGAATGTAATTAAAGCATGAGAAAAGTAGATTAAGGCATATAATAATAATAAAATCACAAATCATAACATTTAAATTCAACTACAAAATCTAAATGAGACCTTGATAATCATATTACCAAGGTTTATCACCGAGGTTTCATAAATGAAAATTACCCAGGTTATTCATCAAGGTATCACAAAACATGTCATCTATAGAGATTAAATTATTTACATAATGCATTGGAGTGATATAAGGGTGAAAACTTAATTTTTATTAATTAATGTGATACACATAGATCATAATAAAAAATTTCATAAATAACCTTTTTTGAATAAAATATGGGTTTCATATTGAAATCATGGTGTTTTAAAGGTACTAAAAAACATGATCATTATTTCATTCTCCACCCATGGAAAAGGAACATGGGTTTCATGTATGTTAATACCAGAATAAAATAAATATTTTTTAAATTTAGGTGAATAAAATTTGAAAATAAATAGGATTTGGTATTCCAAATAAAAAAATAAAAGATAATTTCATGATGAGAAGAGGGAAATATTGAGAAGTAAATTTAGCAACATAATGGGTAAAAAGATGGTTTTAGAAAAGGGTAAATCAAGAGGGGATGAAGTTATCAAATTGATAAAACATAATTTGGAATTAAGGGTATGAAAAAATGGTAATAAAATTGAGTAATATTAAAAATTATAAGAAATATACAAAAATAATATCTTGAATTAAAGATAAAATAAGGATAATTCCCTTACCTTGAAGAGTTACTCCTAGAACTCGAGTATTGGGAACTTAGGGGCCTGGAGAAACCTTGGGGGAACTCCTTGGGAGGTAAAAATACAGGATATATGTGGAGGAAAATTTTTTAGTGAACATTAATGGAGAAACGGGTGGGTATTTATTGATAAAGTGGATGATTTGATTAATAATTTCCAAATATAGTTCTTGGAAATCTCGGTTGTGGAAAATACAGAACCAAGGTTTTTTACAATGGGGTTTTCCCATGGTTTTGGAAATTTGGGGCATATTTTATTTGGTTTTAAACCACATGAAGCAAGAATAATTTTATATTTATTTTTTGGAAAGGAAAAGTGAAGTTTCCACAAAATAATAGTTTTAATGTTAATGTTTCCATTTTAGACTTTAGTAAGTAACTTATAAGCTTGAGAATTCATTAAAATATATTAAAATACTTGATATTAATAAAATAACACATTTTAGGTTTATTATTGTGGTTAATTATTTATTATATCATTATGACATAATTATTAAGTCATTAAACATACCAAAAACCTCAAACAGTATTTTTTCTATTCACGAAAAAATAAAGCATTTTAAAACGTTTCATAAATTCACCCTATCCTAATTTCAGAATTTTGATTTCAAAAATTATTTTTATTTTACCATAATAATTCTCTAATTATGATAATATTAACTTTTAAAAATAAATTCCCATATTTATTAAAAAACATAGCTGGTTGAAAATGCATAGTAAAATTTACGACACTTAAAAATATTCAATGAAATAATAAAATTATTTTATCGTTTATAATTAAATGAGAATGTTTTTATCATAATATTTAATTAAAATAAATATTTTTCATAATACCTTAGTTTATTATAACAAAATTTACATTTGTTCTGAAAAGTATGATTTGTGTCTAAAAAATAAATTTATCAAATTCATTATATTTAATCAAAAAAATTCTTTAAATAGATTTGATAGTATAAAAATTTTATTTATATAATAGAATCAAACTTTAATTAACAAAGGATGGGATAATTAACTAGTTATAACACCCACGTATAACCTAAGGGTAGGTGTATGATAGTGATAGATACATGGGTTGGCTTGGCTAACATCGCCGGAGTGGTTATTTCCACTGACATGAACTTATTCCGTAGAAAATTTCATTCAAGCGTCACTTGTTGAAGATAGACTTGGGATTGGTCAAGGGATAACCCTAGTGATTATACCACCCTCCCATATTCTAGAAAATGGGCCTTATACTGGATGCCTATATTAGTTGAGGTAATTGTTTCACTTTTCTTCATTAATTATCCATTATCATTTCTACTTATACACACTAGTTATAACATTAAAATTATTACTAAGATTATTGTCTCCAATGATCATATGGACCGATGATCATATTTTACCAATGCTTATATAACGATAGAATACTTATAGTTACATTTTCCTCTATATTCTATAAATATCACTTCATAATTAAAGAGATATAGTTTTATTATGAAAAAAAAATTACTCAAATTTTTAGGGGAAAAAATATAATTTAAAAAGTTTGGGTCATTACACCATATAACCTGATCACTTATTGAATATAAAACTTTTCTAAATCCTTTACTAATTTGGATTCTTTAAAAGGGAGAAAATGTGATGACTTAGTGATTGATCCACAACCACCCAAATAGAATCATGTTTCCGCAACATTATTAGTTGAACTGTGACATATAGTTCATTTTAATTTGTTACCATTTCTATATAGGTATTATCATGGATTTAAATATTCTATCTTGATGTTTATATTCATATTTTACCTATTGACATTTCAAAAATTCCATAACAAAATATGAAATCTGGCATTTCGTACCTGACCACTAGAAATGTGATTTCATCACCTTGTATATTTTCTGAACACCTAGATGAATAAACTATTTCAAATAGAGATACACTAAAAGAAGTTGTCCAAGACAAGACTGAAGAACTATTATTTTATTCTTAAAGCATATCAAAGAGTTTTCATTTTATTTTCTTACATTAGAGGTACCCCACCGTTTATATTTAACAAAATAGTGATATGATCAAGAAATTATGTTTTTTCCACTTTGACCAAGTCTACTAAGCCTTGAAAAAGAGTAAATAAATGAAAATTTCATGTCTATTTTATATGGAACAATCCAAATGTACTCACTAATCACGCTCATCAGCTTCCATTGGCCGTGAGATTCTTAGATGACTTCAATGTACAATTTACAACTCAATGTATCTACCACAAAATCCCCTTTACCGGGTGTGTATACTGATAAAAATCACACTTATTTAGGAAATACACACATATTCATTACAATAAATTCAAGTCCCACTAAGAAAAGATATATCTCAAACTCATATGGTCTATGAAAACTGTTAACGTTTCTCCGAAGAGGTAATTCCTCCAAGTCATTAATGAATGAAACAATATATCTAATTCTAAGTCATGAATATGATAATTCTTTTGATGAAATCAAAATTAAATAAAATCATAGGCCACAAAATGATTTACCTCTATGATTACACAACCAAGACCAGGTCCAGAAACATCCCAATATTACACATATCTATGACCTAGTTAAGCATAAATTTGGATGGGTGCTGAGATGAGACTAGTTTTAAAATTTAAAAATAATTTCTAATATTTTTTGGACCATACAAATGGAACTTCTTTCCTTTTCATTGTATTTATGGGAGAATAAATTCATGATAAATCCTGAATAAAGCAGTGACAAAACCCTATTAATCCTACAGAACTGTGTATCTAAAAAAAATTATTATTGCATCTATGAAGAGACAACCACCTCTATATTTCCAAGTTCAAGTGTTATTCCTCCTTCATAAATGAAATACCTAAGGAAAAAAACTTCTTATGTCAATAAGTAGCACGTATAATACTTATCATACATATGATGATTCCACAAATTACCTAGTACAATACCCTAAATCTCATCATGGTCATTCCTAGTCTGAGAGTAAACCAAAATATCATTGAAGAACATAATAAATAAAGAGTCAAGGTACCTATGGAAGATATGGTTCATGAAATCCATACGATACACCCAATTTGTGTATACATTTTCATATACTCTATTGAAAAACAAAAACAAGTTTTCAGGAATTACCTACTTCTTAGAGAACAAATACTTTGATTTTGGTGATCTTGTTCATTTCCAGGAAGTTTATGGACAAGTACACAAAACAGAGAAGAACACAACAAAACATTACAACTACACAACATGTACTTATATACACGTTGTGTACATTCAAGTTCAAACACGATTTGGTCAAGACAAGTACATTCCAAAGTAACTAGAAGCCGGTACATGCCATGTTCATACTATACACACCGTGTGTACGATTATAGAAGTGATTGGTGGGCGAGAAGAGTCCACACACCCATGTGGCCGGATGAATGGGACACACCATGTTCCATTTATACACGCCGTGTATGCATTTCTAGAAGCGGTTGGTGGCCGTATTTTGAGACTACACACCATGTATGATGCAAATACATGCCATGTACATTCACCTACTATGTGGCACTGTGTTCCAAGTCAAAGAAGGCATGTTAGGACACCTACCAGCGGAGAAAATGAATCCAAAAATGCATTGATGAAAGTACACGATGTGTAATTTTGATACACACCATGTACTTATTTTTTCTATAAAAAGAGGCCTCGGCTTGTGGACCAATGAGAAAATGTTGGAGGAGTGTGTGGGAATTTGTGTGGAAGATCTGAAGGAAAGACACTCTTCCATCATACTACCCTCATTCCGTCTACTGAAGAATAATTCCTTTTAAAAAGTTACAGGCATGATTTTATCAGGTATCAATAGTTTTGTGTTTATCATTTTCAATATGTGTAACTAAACACCCATTATGTTGGGGTTGTGGAGGCTGATGAGTTGTAATTTGAATTAAATTTCTCTGAATGTGTTTTCCTTAATAATATCTTCTTATTTTTCTTAAATCACTTCATATTATCACTAGAAATTCTGTACCGGACCAAGGGAATAATTTTTATGGATTCAAAAAAAGAATAACAAAAAATAACTCCATGACCATTGTAAGTATCCATCGACTCAAAATGGACTAAGACAAATAAATATCTATTAAGCACTAACTATCGAACCGAGGAGTTAGTTCCTTCAACTCTAAATATAAAGTTGACAGGACCAAGGAAACTTTATTACAAATTAAGCCTAGAGAGTTGGGTTATTGTGAACAACACAATATCATAAGAAATTTGATTTAATAATCAACTTATCAAAAATCCATAACCTCAACACATTTCTCTCTTTATTTGCATCAAAACCAATTTTATCTTCTTTACTTTCTTTTAGTAATTAATTTATTAAAAGAATCTAAAAAACCAATTTTTCTTTTTTACCAAAACAACCAACCAAAATCGACTCTAAATTCAGAAAAATTTACTAAAAACCAAAATACAAACTAAATTAAGCAAGATAAAATAACCTCATAGTTCCTTGTGGATTGAACCCTTACTGGTGCTATACTTGTTAGGGTAAATATAATTTGGGACACCTAAAACATACCTTCAGTGAAATGACTCACCAAATTTTGGCTCCGTTGTCGGGAAGCTTAGAGTTAATTTTATATTTATTTTAATTAAAATTTGTATTAATGTTTACTGAAAATAAAAATCACAAATTCACAAAAAATATCTTTTATATTCTCATTTATTTTTCTTTTACTCTTTCCTCATTTATGCTTGGTGTTTTTTTTGTTTTGTGAAGGTCATTAGGTATATGAGCAGCCACCTCATATGCTCCAAGAATGCTAAGTCATCAGGGTTTTTACCAATTGATCTGGTGATTGAATTGACGTTTTTGAGGTGCCAACAAGCACTAATGGCTGAAAACAACCAAACCACTCCACTGGCGTAGAACGAGGAAGGTAATGCAGCTATTGTCAAAGGAGATAGACAATAGTTAGGTCCGAATGACAACTGGAACCAACAAGCACCACATGATCTAGAATGCCATCTACAAAATCTCCAACAATTCCAACTAGAGTGGATGCCATATTTCAACCAAGGTCAAGGTCCATTCTACGCTCCTCAAGACCAAAAATTCATGTCGGTTCCCCTTCCTCAGTAGCCACCTCCACACCATACACTCATGGAGTATGAAATTCCATCAATCCACAGAGCTGATGTGGGCATCGTCCGACCTATAGTGCAAGTCCAACACTTCGAGATCAAGCCTGCTATCAAGCAGTTGATCTAGAACACCGTTTAATTAGGTGGCCTTCCCAGCGAGGATCCCAATGGCCATCTCTCCAATTTTATGGAGGTCTACGAAACATCCTGCTACCATGAAGTGTCTTCATAGTCCATTTATCTTCGCCTTTTCCCCTTTTCTTTAAGGTATAAGGTGAATGATTGGATCAAAGGATTACTACAACGATCTATCCTCACCTTGGAGGAGTTAGCCCAGACGTTCCTGTCCAAATACTTCCCACCCTCAAAGATGGTGACCCTATGAAATGAGATCCAAAATTTCTAACAGCATGAAGCTGAATCATTGTACGAATCCTGGGAGAACTTTAAGAAGATGTTGCACAAGTTCCCACACCACAGACTTCCACTTTGGATGCAAGTACAAACCTTCTACAGAGGGTTGAAAACTAATACCAAGTCTACGGTGGATGCTACTGCTGGAGGTACGGTAATGAGGAAGTCCCCTGAAGAACTCTTCGAACTGCTGGAATATATGTCTGCCAACAAATTCAAGTGGAATTCCGAACGGGGAACACAGAAATGAGGTATGCATAACATAGATGCAACTACTATGCTCACTACATAGTTAGACGCTGTGTCCAAGAAGATCGACGCGCTCAATCTGAAGGGCATGTCCCAAGTACATGCGAAAAACCATCCGACATGCAGTGAATGTGGTGATAACCACATAATGGGAGAATGCTCAGGTTCTGCTGGAGGCCCATCGACAAGCGAGGTAAGTTATGTTGCACAAAACTGAGGGCCCAACCAGTACCAGCAGTACGAGAACCCGGCATGGAGTGATCATCAAAACACAGGCTGGGGACAACAAAAGAAAAATCCTCCACCCCAACGACTACCCGGCTACAACAGACCTCCTTATCAAAATAAATACCAGAGACAACAACAACCCCAATAGGTCCCTTATCATTAGCAAGGGTATCAGAACCCACGCCCACAGCTGCCGCAGCAGCCACCACCTCCACCAGCTCAACAACCTCCTCAGTAGGAGAACACCTCAAGGTTAGAGGATCTTATGAACAAATTCATATCTACTACTGAGACAAGGTTCCAAAATCAGGAGGCATCAATTTGAGGCCTAGAGAACAAAATTGTCCAGTTGGC
Organism: Viscum album; assembly: GCA_963277665.1. Lineage (NCBI taxonomy): Eukaryota > Viridiplantae > Streptophyta > Magnoliopsida > Santalales > Viscaceae > Viscum > Viscum album. The sequence continues at coordinate 388,767,506 of OY728129.1, read as the reverse complement.
GAACCAACTCTCAGGAAGGAAACTCAGTACTTTACCAGGAAATATAGAGAAGAACCCGAGAGAGGAAGCCCATGCTATCATACTCCGGAGTGGAAAAGAGCTCCAACAAAACCAAACAGTATAGCCAGATGTATCTACACCCCCTGATGATGAAGAAGGTACCAATACCAACCCCTCCTCATCCAAAATCCCATAGAAGGAGCTTCAAAAACTAAAGGGAAGGAGGTTGTCAAACCTTATTTACCTCCCTTACCCATTCCCAAAAATATTGAAACAGAGAAAGATGGACCACCAGTTCGGAAAATTCATGGACGTGTTCAGGAAGTTTCACATAAATATCCCATTTGTAGAGGCACTGATGCAGATACCTACTTATGCCAAATTCATAAAGGACATACTCTCCAATAGAAGAAAGATGAAGGATCTGGTCACTGTTACCCTAACCAAGGAGTGTTCTGCAGTCATCCAACACTCAATTCTTCCCAAAATCCAGGATCCAGGTAGTTTCATTATTCACTGTACCATTGGACCATGCATGTTTGGGAAGGATCTCTGTGACTTGGGGGCCAGCGTGAACCTCATTCCCCTTGGAGTTTTTAAGAAGCCCGGGCTCCATGATTTGAAGACTAACCAAATAACCCTTCAACTTACTGATCGATCCATCAAACATTCGAAGAGAATACTAGAGGAGGGGCTCATAAAGGTGGGTCGGATGATCCATCCAGCTAATTTCATCATCCTCGACATAGAGGATGACCAAGAGGAACCTCTCATACTTGGAAGACCTTTCCTGGCCACTGGAAAGGTACTAATTGATGTGCACTAAAGAGATATGATTTTCCGGGTAAAAGACAAGAGAGTCTCCTATAATTTCCTCAAGGCTGTTAAACATGCATCATTACCTGATCATGAGGACTGTTACGCTATAACCACCATGGATGACCGTTTGAGCGAAAAAGGGAATGATCTGGTATGTTCTTTTTCAGATACCTTTATTTTTCCAGACATTCCAGATGAAGCGCCAGAGGACTTGAAATTATTAGATGGCCAGGGAGGCCACTATTGGCAATGGATGGTTATTCCTAATAATCTGTAATAGGAAAAGGTGCAACCACTTGTACCTTCGATTTTGAAGGCACCTGATCTGGAACTGAAACCTCTTCCATCTTATCTTAAGTATGGGTATTTGGGATCCAATGAAACTTTACCTTTCATACTTAATGTAGAACTATCACAATAGGAGGAATATACACCTCTATAGGTTTTTAAACAACATGCACATGCTATTTGGTGGACATTCGCTGATTTAAAGGGCATCAGCCCTACCATTTGTACCCACAAGGTGCTACTTGAATATGGTGCCAAGCAATCGCGACAACCACAGTGGCGCCTGAATCCCCCCATGAAGGATGTTGTAAAAAAAGAGGTGATTAAATTGTTGGATACTGGCATCATCTATCCCATCTCATATAGTCCATCGGTGAGTCCCCTCCAAGTGGTACCCAAAAAGGGGGGTATCACTGTAATTCCAAATGAAAAGAATGAGCTTATCCCTATACACACTGTCACAGGATGGCAAGTCTGCGTGGATTACTAAAAGCTAAACGATGCCACAACGAAGGATCATTTCCCCCTATCATTCATGGATAAAATTCTAGAGAGACTAGCAGGGCACACATTCTATTGCTTCCTCGATGGTTATTCAAGATATAACCAGATTTCCATTGATCCAAAGGATCAGGAGAAGAGCACATTCACCTGCCACTACAGTACATTTTATTACCAGAGGATGTCTTTTGGTATGTGCAATTCCCTCGCCACCTTCCAGCGCTGCATGATGGCTATCTTCCATGACATGGTGGAACAAATCCAGGAGGTATTTATGGATGATTTTTCCATTTATGGGAAATCATTCGCCACTTGTTTACGGCACATGGAGATAGTTTTGGAACATTGTGAGAACATTAACCTAGTTTTGAACTGGAAAAAGTGTCATTTCATAGTGAAAAGTGGCATTTTACTTGGCCACAAAATCTCAGCAAAGGGGATAGAGGTGGATCCGGAAAAGATATAAGTCATTTCACAACTACCTATTCCGACTTCTGTCAAATCCATCTGCAACATCCTAGGGCATGCCGGTTTATACAGGAGGTTTTTCCATGAATTTTCCAAAATAGATCATCCCCTCACCAATATTCTAACCAAGGATGCCATATTTTAGTTCGATGAGACATGTGTCATAACTTTTGAGCATCTGAAGCAGCGTTTGGTGGATGCTCCGATGATGATTTCTCCCAACTAGGAGGAAAAATTTGAGGTGATGTGCGATGTCAGTGACTATGTAGTGGAAGCAGTCTTGGGATAATGTATTGATTGGATTCTACGACCTATATATTATGCTAGTATGATGCTCAATGAGGCTCAGATCAACTACACCACTACAGAGAAGGATATGCTTGTTGTGGTTTTCACATTTGATAGGTTCCATTATTACTTAGTGCTGTCTAAAGTTATTGTTTATATTGACCATGCAACACTAAAGTACCTACTGAACAAGAAATATATGAAGCCTCGCTTGATCCATGGGGTACTCCTCTTACAAGAATTTGATCTGGATATCCGATATAAGAAAGCGAGTGAGAATGTTGTTGCTGAACATCTCTCTTGGCTCGAGCTACCTCATTTAGAGAAGGAGGAAGACCGGGAGATTAGGGAGGATTTCCCTGATTAACACCACTTTTCAGTCAACGAAACACCTAGACCATGATATACTGATATTGCTAATTTTCTGGTTATAGGTGTCATTCACCCCGACCTCTTCTTCCAGCAAAGGAAGAGATTTTTCTCTGATGTGAAGAGGTACATCTCTGAAGATCCTATGCTATTCTGATCCTATGGCAATGGGGTAATCTGATGTTGCATTCTTGAGCATGAAGTTCATGGTTTCCTGGAGTTCTGTCACGCCTCACCAGTTGGGGGACATCATGGGCCCAACCATACGATATACAAGATCATGCAGTCTTGGTTTTTCTAGCCCAGCATGCATAAAGATGCTTGGGCCTTTGTTTTCTGTTGAGATCGGTGCCAGAGGACTAGTAAGGTGGTATGTAGAGCTGAGATTCCCCAGCACCCAATCCTAGAGGTCAAGATTTTCGTCGTGTGGGGCATAGATTTCATGGGTCCCTTTATCCCATCTTTAGGTAACACTTACATCTAGGTGTGCATCGACTACATCTCCAAATGGGTGGAAGCAACTGCTACATCACATGACACAACCAAGGTAGTCATGAGTTCTTTTAAAGAAAAATATTTTTAGCAGGTTTGGAGTTATGTGAGTACTGATTAGAGATTGAGGGACCCACTTATAGCACTCACTGATGAGAGGAATCCTGTTGAAGTATGGAGTAAAACATCAGATGGGGACACCATATCATCCCCAGTCCAGTGGACAAGTGGAGCTCTCCAACCATGAGCTTAAGTAGATCCTGGAGAAAATAGTAAACACTTAGAGGAAAGACTGGTCCAAGAAGTTAGATGATGCTTTGTGGGCATGTCGGGCTGCTTTCAAAACACCACTGAGAATGTCCCAATTCTGCCTCATCTATGGAAAGCCGTGCCATCTGCCAGAGGAATTGGAACACAAAGCCTACTGGGCCATCAAGGTCCTAAATTTTGATCTAAAGGAAGCTGAAGAGAATCAAAATATCCAACTATCGGAACTTGATGAAATTATATTAGACGCATATGAAAACTCCAAGATTTACAAGGAGAATACGAGAGCTATTCACGACCGGAGGATTTCACGAAAATATTTCCAACCTGGTGATCATGTACTTCTCTTTAACTCTCATATCTGATTATTTCCAATAAAGTTAAAGTCATGATGGTTGGGACCATTCCATGTCATACACTTATTCAATCATGGATCGGTGGAAATTTATGGAGAGGATGGTCAACCATTCAAAGCGAACGGGCAACGATTGAAGGCTTACAATCATATAGACGACATAGTGGGAACATTTTCCACCATACAACTTAGGTAAGAAAAGGTAAGTAGGTCGAGCCAATGACCTAAAACAATGTTGATTCTTGGGAGGAAACCTAGAGGATACATGCCATGTACCACCTATACACACGGCTTGTACTTTTTCATTTTTTCTAACTATTATAAATATATAGATTAACTAATAAATAACCAAGGATGATGCCGGTGTCAATGGTAAGGTCACTGGAGTTTATTCGAGCCGTCCCTAGTTCGAATCCTCCCAAACTACCTTCGACACAGGGTTCCACCTCTTTATATTTTCTTACACGGTGTTTGTAGTAAAATTCATATATATATTTTCTTATAAGAAAACTCATGGTGGGGATGGATCGGTTGGCCATGATCGTAACCCGGTCCCAAAAGACACGGGTTAGAATCCTGACAACCACCCCATTTCCATATTTACCCTTTTAATAAAACCACACGGCATGTCTTTTAATATACATCATGTGTGCCACATTTTTCTTTACTAATTTAACATTTTTCCATATAAAGTAATTCGTGCAGATGAAGTTGGCATATTGGCAATGTCTCGGACCTGGATTCAAAAGACCTGGGTTCGAACTCAGCTAATCTCCCTACTTCATCCCCTTCTTTTATAATTAAAAACCACATGCCATGCATTTTCTTTCTTTCCATGTAGTATAGGCCATATAAAATAACTATATATAGATAATAAATATGTGCAGTAGTACAACCTTCGCTCCAGTGGTTGAGGGTTTCCGTTCGGAGTGGCTGATCGCCGGTTCAAACCTCGCCCCATGCACTGGACCAAAGGTTGTACTTCTCTTTTTACAATTTTTAACCACATGGCGTGTATTTTCCCACTACATTACGTGTATAGTTTTATTTCTAAATTATGTATAAACACACACACACACACACATATATATATTTATTATTTTAATTATTAATATTAATTATTATATAGTTTACTATAATAATTATATGTATATATATATATATAAATTTCGAGATACACAGCATGTAGTCTAGATATAAATGCCTTGTACCTTGGCTATATAAGGCACGACCACCTGGCTTCACGCCGTGTCACACGATGCCTCCTCCTCTTCCCGTTTCTTCTCTCGAGTGACACCCGAACGCCCCACTCTCAAATCCATCGATTCTGGGCATTTCGGGTTCTAATTCATCTTGCATTTCAATCCTCGGCCATGGTACGCCCTTCTACAACCTCTATTTTCAATTATTAGATGCATTTTGGGTGATTTTGGGATTAGATGACCGTTGGACTTCCACGATACACAACCATGACATGAAGAACACACACCGTGTACTTTTGTACACGACCACACACAAAATGCTTTTCAATTTGAATATACACGATGTGTATGTTTAGTACCCACCGTTTACCTTCCCCCATCATGCCTGAGTACCTTTTGCACACAACCTCACACACCATTCTCACGTACACTGCATGTGTGTTCAGTACACGCCGTCTATGTCATTTCTTTTAGCCCCTCCGTGTGTAGAACTTAACATGGCCTCACACACCATGTTACTCTACATGACATTTGTGTTCGGTACATGTCGTGTATACCATTTCTTTCGATCAGCCCATGTCTAGCCCTCCACACGGCCATATTCCTCTAGTAAAGAACACGCCGTGTCTGATCTGTACACAACGTGTCCCTTACCATTAGAAATATTAAAACATGGCCGTGTCTTTACTGATACATGACCATGTGCACTTTTCATGAACACAACGTGTATGTTCGGTACACACTCTGTACCCTTACATGGTCTATCTTCTGCTTCCTCAGCATGTTCATCCAGAGAGAACAGGATGATTCTCAGCTTCCACTACATGCTGTATACTCTGGATGTACACACCGTGTACTTTTATTTTTCATATTTCTCATAGTTTCTTTGTTTTATTTTCCATATTTTTATTTTGTTTGGTTTTTCTTTCTATTTCAGGATATGGAAGATCAATATCCTTCCCGTGGGAAGTGGCCCACCTTCGCCACTGAGGGAGAGAGGCCAATTTTTCATCGGATACGACTCCGACCTCCGAAGCAGCCCGACCCCGATGCTCCAGTCTACGAGCTCCCTCCATTGGCCATCCTTCCACCACCCACTGCCTCAGTAGAGGTTGGGCCTAGCACAACTGGTCCTTCACCACCCCATAAAGAGTCTCCGAGCACCATCAATACTTTACCACTGGCTGTCACACTTTCCGAGCCCTCTTTAGTAGCTGCTGGCCCCACATCGACCACTTCATCCAGCAGGCCTCCATCTACTAAAATAGATCCACCCCAGAGCCAGCTCCTGCTGCTGAACCAACACCTGGACCAGGACATGCGGGTGTTCCTTACCCATGCATTGTATTCCCAGTCACTGACATGGCACATGACCGGGTCATGCGCTTCTCTCGTCGGCCGATTCCATTAAGTGGCTGCTACCTCGACAACAACATTCCACTGCAGCTCTGTATCCGGGGAGAGTTAGAGGATCACCTTGGACACACTCCCCTGTTCTCTATTTTCTAGGTCAGCACTCCTATATTCTGCAATTTATTTTTGGAGTTCACAGCCTAATTCAAGTTCGATGAAGCTGAGTATTGGGAGACACCTGGTGATGAGGAGCCCGTGGTTCAGTTCTGGCTGGGTGGTCGATGATTTTCCCTCACCATGATAGAGTTTGGACGAGGGTGTGGTTTCTACCCTTATCCCATCACCCACCCCCTATTTCTACCCTAAACAGTCCCAAGCGCTCTGAGCTCCTTGGCATGTGGTAAAATATTTTTGGGCCTGACCATCGCTACACCCCTACCTCGCAGAAGAGTACCCTTATCACCGACCCCATCCTTCGTTTTACCCACCGGTGCTTCAGCGCCATTCTTTTCCCCTGCCATGAGGATATGGGGGTCGTGACCTGTCGTGACATGGATCTCCTTACCTGTGTCACCCGAAAAGACTACCCGAACCTCCCTTACCTAGCTGCCTCATACTTCCATGCCATGTTTATCGGCCGTTAGGGCAACCTGAACGACGGGTTTTACGCCACTCGCCTCACCCACCACCTTGGAGTTTTCGAGCCTTATTTACCCCATGACCTGTTAGGTTCTCCCCAGTGGATGGAATATCTTATGCCTATTCACATGTGATTGGTCCGGAAGTAGGGGGTGCCTACGTCATGCCCAGGCTCAGCCCCAGCCGCCCACTGACCCTCCTTCCCCAGATGATGCCCTTATTCCTCCTTCCCCACCCCCTCCAGTTTCCCCACCCCACCACCTTCCTACTGAATCCACTTCTTCTATCATTCCTTCTTCTGTACCACCAAAAACCCCACCTACCCCTTCACCCTCAGTCAGTCTCACCCTTTCCCTCTGTCTTGATATGATGGAGAAACACCTAGTTCATATCGACCACTGACAGGACCGCATGGAGAAGCTGTTGGGGATTATTGTTCAGCATCTTGGTATTACAGTGCCCCCACCACCTTCCTCTGACTCAGTTCTTGGCCCTTTTTCTACTTTTCCACCACCTTATACTGCACTGGCCACAGATTCTGTTCTCCTCTCTACTGTGGGCCGTGCTTCTGCTAATCCTACTACCACCGATGCTGCCAGTCTAGGGGGGGGGGATACCAAGCCTCCTTTACCGAGTCCTGCCCCTATTGCTCCTGCTTCATCGGCTTCCCTTACTGGTGCTAATTTCGAGGATCCAGCTCTATATCTACCGAATGGTTCTACACTGGATGATTTCTCTTCTTAGACGACCCCATGACTAGTTTTAGGACACATTCTTTTCATTGTATATATATTTTTGTGATCTCTTGTGCCTGTGTTTGTTATGCATGTTTGCAGTGTTCTCTTTCTTACCCCCCTCACAGGTACTCTAGCACGTTTTGGGATGCACTTTTACATCAGATTCCATTTTCCAATGCCTAGACACATGGGGAGTAGTCGTTTTTCCATTAATTACTTTTCTTTATTAAGTTTACTTCTTTCCTTACTTCCCCTTGGTCTGGTCCACTATTGTGTCCCCACCTTCCCTTGTTCATGTTTTTGGGTACTTGGTGGACCACATGCGTTATTAAGTATGGGGGGGTGTCTCTTGACCACTTTAGTATTTTTCCTTTTCAGATTCTAGGAGACACCATTACTAGAAGATATATTTTAAAACATATATACAATTTTTTGTTAATCATATTTTTAATTAATAAGCTGAAAGTGATTTTTTTTAAAAATTTCATTCTTATTTTGGTTCTTGAGTATTTTAAAATGATTGTTGATATAATTTAAATTACAACTTGTAATCCTGGGATAATTACATCGATTAGACTAATCAATTATTTTGCAAGTCATGACCTGATTGTCTCTTTATTTATTTTTCCCACTCCCGAGAGGTATTATAACCCCTTTGTCATATTATTTATAATACCCTATTTCTTGAGAGGTTCTTAGAATATACATAACTACCATAATTTTCAAGTTTTCTTTTCATAACATGAAGAATTTTTGAATTACATTAAAATGATGAGGTATAAGATTGTTTTAACCCCTTTATCTTGAGCCTACCCTACATCTTATCTTCGTGAAACACCTAGAGACCATGAATAGCCTTTATAGGAAGCCATATTACAAGCCTATTTCCCTTTACTACCCTAATTCTTTTATGATTTTGCATGATTGTTTATTTAAGCTCAAAATAAGGGATTGGGAACACATGGTATAAATTCATGAATTGTCTAGAAATTAAGTATAGGGGAGATCCTCTTGATCATTTGGGGTGAAAATAGTTCCCAACCTCTATTTTGGAAATTCCGAACGGATCCCTTTGTGAAAGAAATGGTGCAAAAAAGGGGCCTCATACACATTTTTTGGTTTGTGACTCCTACTCAACTAAAGGAGATGGTGGTGATGAGATCGTTTGATAAATCTTGTTGAGGACATTTTTAAATTGAGTTTAATTTTGAATATCATGCATTATTATTTAAGAATTTAACCTACTTTGTCAAGCCTTAGAGTTATTTTTCACATCTTTCCCTACCAACCTTTATCCACAGAAACATATGATCCTTATTGAAAATCCCTCATGATTTTTTTAAGTCAAAATTTTCTAAAGTGGAGAACTAAAATTATTGCAAACCTATGGATAGAGTGTATATATCTTTGATTGAGCATAACTTTGTTAAAAACATCTTGAGTGTTGAGAATATTTTTGGAGAGGTAAATCATCAAGTGGATTGCTTATATTTGAAAGTTTTCAATAAGGGTAAAAATAGGATGAAAGTTGTTAATTGAATTATATACGAGACATGATTAGAATATCCCCTGGATTGAAACTCTTTTGCATTTTTTGTTGAAATTTTCTACTTTCACTTATTATTTTATTTTATGATTAACTAAAGTTCTTTCTTTTACAATATAGATTATTTTAATTAGATGTTGTGATTTTCTTGAGGGCAAGAAAATGACTAAGTATGGGGGAGTTTGATACACCCAATTTTTGTATACATTTTCATATACTCTATTGAAAAACAAGAACATGTTTCCAGAAATTACCTACTTCTTAGAGAAAAAATACTTTGGTTTTGGTGATCTTGTTCATTTCTAGGAGTTTTATGGCCAAGTACACAAAACAGAGAAGAATAGAGCAAAACTTTACAAGTACATGGCTAGTACTTATATACACGCCCTGTACATTGAAGTTCAGACATGGGTTGATCAGGAAAAGTACATTCCCAAGTAACCAGAAGCCGGTACATGCCGTGCTCATACTATACACACTGTGTGTACCATTCTAGAAGCAGTTGGTGGGTGAGAAGAGTCTACATTCCCATGTGGATGGCTGAAGGGGATATGACGTGTTCCATTTCTACACGCCGTGTATGCATTTCTAGAAGGGGATGGTGGTCGAATTTTGAGACTACACACTGTGTATGGCAATAATACATGCTGTGTACATTCACCCACTGGGCAGCACCATGTTCCATGTCAAAAATGGAATGTTAGTCTGCCTACCAGTGGAGAAAATGAAGCCAAAAATTCATTGATGAAAGTACACAACATGTTCTTTTAATACACGTCATGTACTAATTTTTTTATAAAAAGAAGCCTTTGCCTCCGGACCAAGGAGAAAATGTTGGAGTAGTGTGTGGTAATATTGTGTGGAATATCCGAAGGAAAGATGCTCTGCCATCGTACTACCGTCATTCCTTCTACTGAAGAATCATTCCTTTTTCAAAATTCCAAGCATGATTTCATCTTGTATCAATAGTTTTGTGTTTATCATTTTCAATATGTGTAACTAAAAACCCAGTGTGTTGGGGTTGTGGAGGCTGATGAGTTGTAATTTGAATTAAGTTGCTCTGAATGTGTTTGTTTTAATAATCTTATATTATTCTTCTTTAATCACTTTATATTATCACTGGAAATTCTGTACCGAACCAAGGGAAGAATTTTCAGGGATTCAAAAGAAGAATAAAAATGAATAACTCCATGACCATTAGAAGTATCTGTCAGATCAAAATGGACTAAGATAAATAAATATCTGTTAAGTACTAACTACCAGACCAAGGAGTTAGTTCCTTCAGCTCAAAATATAAAGTTTACTGGACCAAGGAAACTTTATTACAAATTAAACCCAGAGAGTTGAGTTATTGTGAACAACACAACCTCATAAGCAATTTGATTTAATAATTAACTTACAAAAAATTCATAACCCCAACACATTTCTCTCTTTATTTTCATCAAAACCAATTTCCCTGTCTTTACATTCTTTTAGTAACTAATTTATTAAAAGAATCCCCAAAACCAATTGTTCTTTTTGTACCCAAAAAACTAACCAAAATCGAATCTAAATTCAGCAGACTTCACTAAAAATTAAAATAAAAACTAAATTAAGCAAGATAAAATAACCTCATAGATCCCTGTGGATCAACCCCTTACTGGTGAAATACTTGTTAGGGTAAATATAATTTGGGACAACAAAAACATACCTTCAGTGAAACGACTCGCCACCATAAAAACTATAGGTTCATTTTTTAGAACAAAGGTCAAGACAACACAATCATAATGGCGATAATGTCTCTAAAATGATTTCTTTAGAACACCCTCTATTTCAAATATAAGATAATGATATCTTGAGTATAGATTAATCATAGAGAACTATTTTGATCCCTTTAATTGGAAGAAGAGAGAATCAATTAGAGGAATTGGGTACTGATTTTTGATAATTACTTGATTTAACTTACAATAACCAACACATAATCAGAGCATAACACTAACCATTTTTCATTAATAAAAATTGTGCAAACCATGTTTATATATTATATTTGATGAATACTTTACTCTATAATAATTATAGTTGAACCTTTAACTCTAGAAACTCAATGGGATACATTCTATAAGATTTTAATGAAATAGGACTTATAACTCAGAGTATATTGATAAATATTTTTATTTTCTACTCTGGTGGTAACCTAGAGAAATCATTCATAAAGACATTATATTATCAATCAACTATGATAGTAAGAGTCCCACTTCATTTTTAATCTACATATTCCAAGGCCATTGCTACTAGCTAGACATATATTGTTTCATCCATATTAACTAATGGCCCTTATCAGCCTACATTAATATCCCAATCCTCCTTGATTAAATGGAAATATCCATTCGAGGATGTGTACATACCTTGCTGAGAATAATAGTTGATATGGGCCTTAAATCCCATAATCTAATCAAAACCAAAAAATAAATAAAAAAAACTATCTCCAAGACCATTAACTTATAAATAATATTCCCTGCATCAATGGTAATGGAATTTTATAGGAATTTGGAACCTCTTCACTCATACTATCTAAGGGGTGTATTAATACTCATTACATGAGGCATCATTTCCACATGTAGTATATATTTTTTTACCACAAACGAAGAAAGTAAATAATGCAATGTGTGAGTATCTAACAAGAAATGAAAAATATTCATGTTTAGAAGAATGGTACCTCACACCATAGATGGACCCTATTTCTCACCCTCAATAGAATACTATGCTATATATAATTATCTCTCAGTTGTCATAGAATATCTCTTGCTTCCCCACCAAGTTGTTGACTGAACCACAGTGGTGTTCCTAGAATTGTACTAATTCACCTGAGTATATGGATAAGTCATAGTCAGATGATACTATTTTGTCTAACCATAAGATACTTAGGGACAATTTGAGACTATTCCACCTTCCACACATAGAAGTTTATGACAAAAATTATTGAGGTTCCCTTTCTTTCTGAAATGGTGGAAATTCCATAGTGGTGCAGTACATTATTTTTTATATGAATAAATTAACTACAAGGTAAAAAACCTAGTAATTACTTTTTTAGTGAAATGGACTAAGTTCATGAACTTAGCTATATATTCTATCACTGAGGGGTTTTCTTTCTTCAAGATGATGAAGTATATTATTTGTTCTTTCTGAATGTGTGATGATTTATTTTTTTGGAACAATTACTAAAATTTCTCCCATATAAGTCACTAGTTAGATTTATCATGGATAGATAAATCCCACAATTGGAAATAATTATCTTACAACATATATATCACTAACATAACATTTAACTCTGCTGGTGTACAAAGGAAATTGAAAATTATGTTCATTTAGATAAGCCACACTTCTAATTTTCAAATTCTAAATCCCCTTGAAATACAAGTGGATTATGCCTCTAAAACTATACCAAATTCTTCACTTTACTTGGGTCATCATTTCTATTTCCTCTATCCACATCTTGTAAATCTTATAAAATACTCTGTATGAGTTACTGTTTCACCTATAGTTCAGGTAAAAAAACATATTTAGAAGATTTTACCTATTGATTTCTATGATTTCTATATGGTTATATTTTTATACCTAAGAAAAACCCTATTTAGGAATTACTCTCTAGGAAATAATGTCTTTAAAATTCCAAAATCTTCCTAATAAACAACCAATGAAAATACCATTTCATTTATGAACCACTTTAATCATCTTTCAAAAATTACGATGAAACATATAAACAATACAATATCAATGGGAAGTTTATATACTAATGTATACTATTATACACTCATAAACTAAACCCATATTGATGATATGAAACACACTTCGAAGTTCCTTAGAGAAATTTTGTAACCAAACCACTCTGTTAATATGAAGTTCCACAAAAAAGGTTAGCTACATCATTTACTAGTTTAAATTCCAAGTTATGATGTTCTTATCTCTTTTCCAACAACCTAATTCATGGAAAAAAACTAATTCCATTTGTAACATCCCACCCTAACTCATTAGTATGATAAGTGGCAGAGGTTATAGATACCTTAGGTGAAATCCCCAAGACACCAAAGGCTAGAAAAAAATTCTAATGGTTTAGTAAATCATTGGGGGATGAATTTACCTAGCAGTTCAAAACCTAATGAGATAAAATACCAATAACACAAACTAAATATATTATTTAGGATAACTAAATCCCATAGATTTGTAAAAAACTAAAATTAAATCAATATCAGGGTGACCATGGAAAAATAAATAAAGGTTCAAGGCTAGGACTCAAGAAATTAAATAATCTATAACTAAAGTGGCACCGAACCAAACCAATATGTAAACACTCCACATCTCCAGCTCTACTGACTAAAATAAAACCACGAAGGATCACCATTTGATTATTAAAACACATTACCATTCCTTGTATCTCATCAAAAGTCATCTATAAATGCACTAAAGTTTACAAGAAGAGGGTGAGTATATCACTCAATAAGAATTATCCAAAGGCTTACCAAAAAATACCACTAAGATAAGAATAGAATATCATATTTTAAATAAAATAGAAGATAATCAGATAATTAGTTGATTAAAGTTATAAAAAAATTCCTTTTAAAACATTAAAAAATATGTTAAAACTGTTTCTTTACTGCTTATCATAACAATTCCATGTTCAGACCCCCCTACACATGCATGTCAACCATGTACCTCCCTAGTAGTGGGTCATACTTCACCAATCTATCGCTTGGTGAACCAATTTGACATGGGTACCTTCACACCCTTATCCATCTAACTTTATTGGGGGGGGGGGTGATACTTTAATGCTCTTACCCTTCCCATTTTTATATGAAAACATGCCAAAAAATTATTCCAAGCAACATATAACACATTTTATGAAAAAAATCACATTAAACTTATTTTTGAATTCATATTGTTTCCATTGTTCAAAACTAACCCTTTTAAAATCACATAAAAACAAGGATTATATATATATATATATTTACTCAAGGGATTTTTAAGAAAATATGAAGAAATATTTAGGAAAAACTCAAACCAACATGTTATAAAATAGTAGTGTGGGAAAGAATACACTTACCACAAAAACATTCAATGAAAATTATTTAAGACGCTACCATGGATCAAACTACTTCCTTATATTATCTAATAAATACCAAAGAAATATCTTCAACAAAAATATGAACCCATAAGTCTGGGTATAACAATACTGATATATAGTTTTATACGTGACAAACCAATGAGATCTAAGATGATAAATAAGAACTAGATCCTAACCGTTGATCCCATAATCTAACACTTGAAGATCAAATAAAATTTGAGTTCATAAATATATAATCACTATAAAATGCAATAGGTATCCCAAGAGTTTCATAGGAGTAGAGAAAAACTAAATGATTATTTGAAATCATGGTATAGATTAAAACTTTGTTAGAACAAATCAATTCATGTTGTGAATATATAACTCACATTGTGAATCCTTGAGGATTTAAATATACTAAATTTTATGTCATATCAGTTTTATTTTCTAAAAAATGAATTTCATGACATAAATATTTTTTATGTTCTGAATGAACCTAGAGAAAACCATTCATGTAATGAACTATATCACAACATATTAATGGTGTATATTCATGGAATGAAACCACAATTAATGATGTGAATATTTCCTCTAGTATTTTTTATAGGTTTTCCCCTATTTACACATCTAGTAAACTAACACATCAAATTCAAAAAAAAAAAACAATAATGCATAAAATAATGGAATAACTAAAACTAAGGGTGTTACAAAATCTCCCAGAAAACTTTTTCATACTCCTAAAAGTGGAATTCAGTTCTATATTTACAGTAGGGTTTCATCTCTTATATAGATCCAAAATCAATTTTTGTGAGAAGAAAATAATGTTTTGTATCCAAAATTTTCCTATGATTCTACACATGTGTAAGGAGGAGGAAAAATATTTTTTGAAAACTTATTCTCAATCAGGGATAATGTTTCCGTATGAGAAATCATATCTTGATTAAATTATTGAGACAAAGCAGAGGATCAATCTTAAAGACATTACCATTTTAAGGGAATATGTTTATGTATTCCCCAAAGAGTTGGATGACCTCCCCCTAAATGAGTTGTAGAGTTCTCAACTGAACTTTTAACTAGATCTCTTCCAATATTAAATAATTAATATAGAATGAACTCAGTTTAATAGGTGGAACTAAATAATAAGATACAAAGAATTTGGAAAATGGATTCATATACCCATATACTTCACCATGGGGTGAACTGGTCATTTTTTTTCAAAACGAAGGATGGTTCAATGCATCTATGAATAAATTAACATGAGGTTAATAAGATCATGATGATGAACAAGTATCCTATTCCAGGAATTAATTACTTGTTTGATCACATACACAATCCCAAATAATTATATATAGTGTACATTAGGTTACGATATAATCAATTATAGGTAAAGGGGGAAGATATTCCCTAGAATTCCTTTTATACATGGTACAAGAACTATATATTCATAGTAATTCTATTTGGAATCACTAAAGTTCCAATAATATTTATGGAGATAATGAATAGAGTATTTAGAGATTACATCAAATAAATTTAGGTAGTATTTATAGATGATGTTTTCTTATACTCTAAAATCAAGGAGGTATAATAGGAGTATTTAATTACAGAACTAATAATTCTGATAAAGGATAAATTATAGGCAGATTACAGTAAATGTGTGTTTTTTAGGTAGAAAGTATCATTCATGGGGAATGTTATCATAAATTAGGTGATATATGTGGATCATTTGAAGAAAAAGTTTGTTAAGGAATGACCCAGAGCAAAATCAATAATATAGATCCATAGTTTCCTTGGATTATAGGGGTAATATAAATGATTTGTGAAAATTTTTCATGATTTTATACTCCTTAACAAAGTTAAATATGAAGGGAGTTAATTTTGTTTAGTTTGATGATTGTGATGAGAGATTCAAGAAATTAAATAAGAGATTAGTCACTATACCTATACTCACAATACCCACCATGGGGAAGGATATGTGATTCGTAATTAATTATCAAAGAATATATTAGGTTGATTCCTTATGAAAAATAAAAAAGTGATAACCGATGCCTCTCAATAGTTGAAGGTATATGAGCAGAATTATCCTACACATGATATATATTTGGATATAGTAATCTCCACATTTCATATTTGGAATAATTAACTATACAAAGTAAGTTGTGACATATACATTGATCATATTATCCTCAAGTATACATTCACACAAAAATAGGTCAAATTTTTCCAAATAAAGTTGTCAGATATGATCAATGATTATGACTTTTCAATCCATTAATATCATGGGAAGACAAATAAATTGGTATATAATTCAAGTAGAGAGGATCATGTATCCTTATCCATGATGAATATTTAGATGGATATAATATTATTGGAAAATAAAAGGATATACATGTGAATTATAAAAAAAGTAACATCATCATACCATGCTCAAATGTCCTCTCAACCATCCTGTAAGAACCCGGTTTTTATCTCAGGCATGAATCAATTAAATTTTAGTCTAGATATTATTTTTGGATGTAATATGGATTTCTAATAAGTTCACGTGTGTTTATGGGGTGTTTTAGGCTTGTTCAAATCCCATATCCCAATTTTTTTTAAAAAAACATTGTGGCTACACGGTTAGGAGAAATCATGAAAGATGGGTCGCATGGTTACCCCAAACCATATGGGGAATGATGGTGACCAACATAAGGCTACATAGTTTTAGGAAACTAGGAAGATAGGGCCAGCCACACTTGAAAAATGTATACAATTTTTAGTAAATAAAAATTGAATGGTTGGCACATGCTTTCCCTAACCATGCAGCCTAATAGTGTGTACCCTCCTTAGGTAGTTATCCAAGAATGAATGGTGCATGGTTTGGCCAACCATGAGGGAAGACCATGCCCCATTAAAATTCTTGGATGAAATAAAAAATTTCCCTTAATGGATTATATTATTACCCCTCATTTTTATTTCTCCTTTTAAGAGGAAAGAGGAAGATCTATTATCTAATTTTGATCTCCCAATCTTATTTTCCTAAGTTTTGATCCATATTATCCATCTAAAGTCTAATTCAATCCTCATTCATCTCATTAGATGTGCATCATTATATACTATATTCTTCTTGAGACATTCATCATTTGTATTTCCCTCGATGACACTATTTTGATGCAAGCTCATATGTACTATTTTCAGGGTGTTGATACATTCTTCTATTTTCTTCCAATAGAGGACTGACAAAAGGTAGATACTTGTCCAGAAGAGGGTTAAAGGTTTGAGGTAGGTGGTCTATGACTTATCCCTTAATTATTACAATTTTATAAACTTTCCATCATTATGCATACACTTATTTTATTAGGTGTTTCCTATTTAATTCATTTTACCTACTTATAATCATCATTCTCATGTACTAGATTCCATTTCATAATTATTAATCATTCCATTGGAGGCTGAGACCGTAACGATTTACACCCTAAGTAGGGTGTTTCCTCAATTATGCATTGGTAACCCATGGGGGTTTACTCACGACACCATTAAGGTTTTTGGCTTTGTAAAGACCCAAGATTGATGTACATGGACATTACATTTAATTTACATAATACTTAATACAATACAAAAATATATGCCCAAATACTATATTAGTTTAGTGTTTTTGGAAACATGGAACATAATATTCTATCTTGGTAAAAGATCTTCAACATCTCCCATAAAGATCTTACCCTTTTTTTCTACCTAAAACCTTTCTTTATATCCCGAGGAAAAGAAAAAATAAAAAGAGTGAGACAAAATGATCAGTAAGGGTAAACATTTAGAACATAAAACAAATCATAAACATAATAATGTAAAAACATGAAAATAATGTTTAAATATCAAAATTATGGGTCATGAAATAAATATTGGTAGTATGTAAGGCCTAAATCATAAAGGAATATTAACCATAATAAAATAGCATTAGAATAAAACATGGAATTGTGGAAAAAAATAAGCACATAATATGATTTACATAGTAGCTAATTTTTTCCAAGACCATCATAGTGGAAAAAGTCTATTACTGAATCAGGTTTACTTATTGTTCCATCAATGTATTACTGAACCAAATTTACTAACTGTTCCAGCCCTTTATTACTGAACTGGATTTACTTTCCAATCCATTCATGTATATATCATGAGATTTAAATATTTACCCAATGCATTGTAGGGAGATATAGGTCCCACCCATCTCATAATTAAACCATTCTTACTTGTGCCACAAAAACATACAAACATTCAATATATCATAACCCATGAAATAAAATGGGTTTCTTAAAAATCATTCCTTAATAATTGATATAAAACAAATGAATTTCCTAAATAAAATTCCATCATAAACACAACCAAATCATAGTAATAACATTTTTATAAATATTACCCTATTTAAAGAGTGTCATCTTAGATGGAAATTAATTTTAAGAAAACACCCAAAATTAATTCATGAGGAAATATCCTTTCTTCTACAAAAAATGCCTTCCTTCCTCAAAATTCCACGCAATTTTAGAAGAAATTATTTTATGTGAAAATAACCATGTAAGATTATATAGGAAGATTCAAGGAAATAAGACCTTATGAAAGTATAAAAATCTGTTCATGTTGTACACGTTAAAAAAACATTTGTCTCGTACTTTTTCTGAAAAATTCAAAAAGTACCTCATACTGAAAATGAAAAAAGATTATATTCATACTGTTCAGTAAACATTCACCAATGGGTAAAATTATATAAGGATATAAAGAATATATTAAAATACATATTTATGAAACATGTATGTGGATGATAAATATACCTAAGTAAATACTTACGAATAAATAATCTTAGATAAAAATGAGATTTTCAAAGTTATCCCTTACCATAGGTCTGATTTCTTTTGTATATATATGAAATTTCTGTATATTGGGTTTAAACATATTATTAACTTTTAAAATAACCATAATAATATCTATGATATCATATATGATTCACTTATGACTTTATATTACCTGTTTATTTATCAATTCTATGTTAAAGCAACGCTTTGGGTAATAATGGATTTATTTATCATACATGTTTTTACTTATTATTCTTGATCTTATTACATATATCATGATTTACATACTTATAGAATTTAAAAAATTATTTATATATCATATATATTCAGTACATAAATATATATAATAGATATATAAATGAAATGGAATACATTTTTCCTGGAGATGGTAGGTCGTATGTATGCATGAACGTTGTTTCTGTTTTTTTATTGAATTGAATGAAAGAAAGTAAATTACATATATATATATAAATCATGTAAAATTATTATTTAATATATTTCATGCTTATTTATTATATATAATTTATAACCATTCTTGAATGGTTAATGTGAAGAATGAATCTCATCGCGTTGTGGAGACGGTAGGCCGTACGTTCGCATGAGCGATGATATCATTAACTTGATGGTTAAATGGTATGGAATTGGATGACATATTAATTATAAATAACAATTATCATGTTATATTAATTATTTAAATCAATTATACTCATCATTATACCCATCCAAATTAAGTATTGTTGAATAAAAAATTACACCATGGCGTGGTAGCGATAAGCCGTACGTACACACGTATGATGATATTTCTATTTGTAGGATGAATAAAATGAGGTATAATGTTTTCCCAAAATTATAATAAAATTTAATCATGTATAAGATACTATATTTATTACTTTATTATTAGAACAACATTATAATATGAATTAGTAGAAGAAGAAAAGAATTTTGAAAGAGGTGACCAAACAATTATATCTTTTTTGAGTATCTCTTTTTGATTTACATAAAAGGTCTATAAAGGATAGATTTCTACCCAAAGTGTGGAATCTAGGAGGAATTGAGGGATTTTGGGAGATTATTTTAGAAAAGTTTGGTCTATCCAATGGGCTTGAAAGGTGTGAGTAAGTGAGCAGAGTTGGTAGCTTTTTATAAGAGGGAGCAGGGGCACTTTAGGAAAGTCTTGAATTATTAATTTATTATAAATTTAGTTTTGGTTTATAATGGTCCCAAACGCTTTAATTTCAAATATAAGATGATTTTTGGTTGAAATAAAATCATACAATAATTTTTTAACATGTTTTGAATATTTTTTAATCCTTATCTTTTTTGTTTAACGCTTATTTTAACCTTTTTAATCTTACCATGATATTGCATTATTTACAATTTTTGGGTTAATTTAATTACCATAACATGTCAAAAGAACCCAAAATGTTCCATTTATGATATATTTGGACTTATCATAACCATTTTTACAAATATTATATTTTTAGGAAATTTATAACATTTAGTAAACAATTTTATATTTTAAAATACCAATAGTGTCAATTTTGAGACTACTAATTTGTTGACTTTCTAAAAATATTATAATATGAAAATACATTTCGAAAAAAATTATTTAAATCATAAAAAACATGTAAAATTAATCCATAAAAATCTTCTACGCCATAAATTCACTCAAATTATTATTATTTTAGTATTTATAATATCATTTATTTAATATTTCTCTTAATAAAATAATTATTGGATCACTATTGAGTCAATATTTATGTTATTTATTTAACCTCTAAAAATTAAAAATAAAATCCCATTTTGTATATAATTTAATTATATTGGTGGAGAATATTTATATTCTATGTTTCATCTAGTTTATCACTTCATTAAAATTATTATACTTATAAGAGATAAGAGAGTGACATGTTGTCACTTTCTTTTGTTTTAATAATAATTATATCATTTTCATGGAAAAAGTCTATTAAATGAATAAATTATGACCCTAAGGTGATATGGGTAAACTTGTATTCATACAATAGGATTTTGGTAGGTTTTAGAGTAATTTTATTATCCTTATAATATTGTTTTTTACCCTAATTTACCGGATTTATCCATAACCGTGGTAAATAAAAATTACTGTAGTTTATATTCATAATAAAAAAATAAAAGTAAGCTATTAAAATAATTTGGACCTACTGATTCCAAATATGGAATCCATTTTTCAAAATTTGGAATATAGAAGTTGAATAATTATTTTAAAATTAATTCCTGTTGTCAAAACCATAGAGCGTATTTTAAAGAAGTAAAAACTATCAGAAATTGACATGTGTTTATATACAATTTAAATTTAAAATTAATTTAAATGAATTTTTTTTATTAAATGATAGAAAATTATCCAATTACACTTTAAAACCAATTAAAAATATAATCTAACTATGTAAATTAATTATATGAAAAGGTAGTTTTGAATTAAAAAGCAGTATTTTTCACTATTAGTTAACAGATAAATTTTATCAAGAAAATAACAAAAATTCAACCAAAGTAAAGTTTGATGTCCCAATTCCAAAGAATATTTTTATTTTTTAAAAAAGAATATATAAAAGTGTTATAAACTAGATTTAAAATTGGTTCATCATCAAAAGGCGACAAAAATTTATTTTTGAAAAATACTTCTTTTATCTAAAAAATTGAATTTGTTATTATATAATGTTCTAGAAAATACCTAAGATGAATGTTAATTTTATATAAAATTTAAAATTTTGTTAATAATATTCATACTAGATAGTCTTTATCTCATTACACTATAATATTATGATGATATATCATTGTTTAGTGAAACTTGGTATTGTGTACAACACAAGCTATCGATGAAGGTCACTTTTGAGTGTATTGCAAGCCAAACTAGTGTTGAGTTTAGTGAAAGATTCATTTTTTGTTGCATATAACATAATCCAAACATAGTTATTTTATACATTGACTAAATTTTATAACTATTGTTGCGTTAAATGAATTCTATCCAAAGAACTTCAAATTGTGTGTAACACAAGCATAGTATAGTGTTGTGTATACTACAAGCTAATACAGTGTTGCGTATAAAACAAGATAATATTAGTTGTAGAATACAACACAATACATCAAATAAATTAAAAATAATCTATCTCATAAAATATCTTGGATTTGTAGTCTTGAACCTACTAATGGTAATACCTCTTTAATTAAATAAATTATGAATTGCGAATGGCTACGGTGTATAGTTTCCACATGACCCTAATATGTTATGTATTTAAAATCATTTAATGAACCATAAAAATGTGAATAGAAAGAATATTATATATATATATATATATATCACTTGTACTATTTAAATGTAATTGAATTTCTTGGTTGAACATCTATAACACACCTTTCCATGCTTAATGGAAGGCAACCGAGTAAACCTAAAGAATTGATTATGACTTATATGAACTAAAACATTGTTGCATGTCCTTTTATCCTTTTCAATTGTATGAAATTAAATGGATGAAAAAAAATATTATTAAATGGAATGACTAATTATATTGACTAATTAAATAATTAATCAAGTATATGATGCTTGTTTCATATGGACATGTTCATCTCATAGGAATGGTCTGACTAGAGTCAACCTTGGATTCCAGAGGGAATTACTTGAGTACTCATAAGATTCCATTCTGATTCCAAGAACCAGTTGAAAATAGATATACCCACATTGGAACCTGATACTTATATATTGATGGATACCTGACATGATTCCATATTATTTCTTCAATATCATTCCAATATTAGGATTCTTTAGATACACTCATTGGATCCATCTTGACATCTACAGACATGTGGCACCATGGATATACCTATTGGGCCCAATAGTTTCTTATCCTATTTTACCTTAAATGAGATCCTTGGGCATGGTTAGAACTATATTATTATGGAATGCCTTGGGATATATCCCTTAGATTACACTCAGACCCCTTATCATCAAGTTACATGTAATTACTAAGTTGGATCAACCCATGAGGTCAAGTATGTCTTAGTTATTGCCTCAGATCCTCTTCATTATTATAGTCATCAAGGATTACTCATCTCTTACCTTGGATCCTCAATTATTATTACTATTACTATAGTATTCCTTGGTCATAACTTGGATCCAATTACTTATCTTTATATAAACTAGAATATAATTAAATAAATGATTACTTGTTTATACACCAATTAATGCTAAAGAAGGTATCTGGGTATTTAAATTGTTGTACTGCTTTACATTTATATATAACGACACACTATCAGTTTATATTCATAGACTATATGGTATATAATCTATTGGTGGTGGTGTAAAAATATTTATCACACTCTATCCAAGTCTTCATTTCTACCAGGGTATATTACATGTATACAGGTGTTGAAAAGTGGAAGAATCCTACCTTGGACACCTGATCTTTCTTTCTTAAACTAGGATGGATCTTATAGTAGATGATCGAGCCAGCACATTGGATTATTGGTAGTTTTTGGATTATTTTTTATTATTTCTATATTATATGTATAGTACCACTTCTTGCTGTTTTGTGTCCATGTTTTCCTACTTTTATAGTGATATGACATGCATCAACATATTTTGTATATGATTTAGTTCAACTGTGAGTATTATTATCAGCTTCTTATTATTTATATTATTCTTCTACTATAGTGGGTCACTAGTCAAGTTGTTATAGTGTCTATTCCCATTGTTCCATATGTTTATATTGATTCTAATATTTATTTTTATTCTATATCTAATATGATACACTCTGACATAAGGGAATGACCACCCCACAGACACACTATAGGCCCTCACTGCTAGTTAGAAACCCTTAGCATATGATGATGTGCTCTTGAGCCAATGCAACTAACCAGTCTGAGGGAACATTTGAGTGGAACCTGGGTCTAGGATGTTATAATGTGGTTTCAGAGCACTTCCTTTCTCGACTTACTATTTTGAGACAATAAACATGAGATTAAGAATGCTTCAGAATATGGTTATAATCCAATACTGGGATTAGATAACCCACGTTCAGGGTAAATACTCAGTTTTATGAAATAAGAATTGTTGTATTATATCCTACTTATTAGAGTTGATATCCTTTCACCATTGGGTGACACACTTGGATTTTCATTTTATTATTATTATTATTTATGATTTCATTTTCACCATGGCCTAATGATATGAGGTCAAGGATCATTGTTACATGTATCATTATAGACACCTAGAATTCACATGCTATGCATATTCCATGCCATATAGGTGAATTTCACTACTTACATTGTTTTTTTGCATATGATTGTTGAGTGAGATATGCTAATTATATATTCTTATGCTACTGAAATCTTATACAGAGTAGGGAGTTTATTATTTAATGTGTTATCATCATTATAAATTGCGTTTTCCTACATAGGTTAATGGTGGAATATTAAATAGCTGGTTTCTACCTGTGTCAGCTACGTACCACTAGTTACATGAGATACTTTTTGGCTATGATTT
Organism: Viscum album; assembly: GCA_963277665.1. Classification (NCBI taxonomy): domain Eukaryota; kingdom Viridiplantae; phylum Streptophyta; class Magnoliopsida; order Santalales; family Viscaceae; genus Viscum; species Viscum album. The sequence goes on along the minus strand of OY728129.1, from coordinate 388,742,773 downwards.
AGTGATTTCTAGTTTCAATTAATGTAGTGTATGGGCCCTCATAGTTTTTAACGTGTGATTAATCAAGAAAATCCATCACATACCACCCATTTAATTATGTGATCAAATATAGATTATATTGAATGAAATTGAATGGTTTTTTATTTCAGTGATAATGTCTATGGGACCTTAGTCACTATGAATTGAAATAAATTTTAACAAAACCAAGATATATCTAAAAATGTAAATAAAAACATTAAATGTAAATCCTATATTATTAAATGAAATGGTTATCATTAAGTTAAGAGGTAAAATTTTATTGACCATTCACTTATTGGAACCCTTGTAAATTAAAATTGAACACTCATCAATACCTAGCAGTGTTAGAATATAGTTGGGGTATTGTGGCTTAGGTAGTGAGCCCTTGTTCTGGCATTATTCTTCTTCTTGTGCTTCCACCTATTAATTATTTTTGTTCGGAGGTGAGTTATTGTAATTTTTATAGCTATTCCACCTAGATTCCCTTGCACTGTATGTCTGGAAGGTGGTGATGACCATGATCCAGAGGTGGTGGGCCCTAATCTGCCAGTCTTACCGCCAGGAGTACCACTTGAAGCACCAACTTTTATACCTGATTTGAGCATTGACACACAGATTCATGAGTGTTTTCTAAATTTTATTTATTCCATGTAGGGTGATCCATGACTTGCACCTATGATGGATGGTCTGACACATGAGTTCCAGCAGCAACATCCTCCAACCTTCTTGGGGGGATAATAGTCCACATGCTACTGAGTCTTAGATAGATCCCCATTTATCTATATTTAAGCATCTAGAGACATATCTAGATATAAAGGTCATGTTTTTATCTTTATACTATGTGATTAGTCCATGTGTTGGTGGGATGTGGTTACCTAGGCTAGTCGTCATCTAGGCATGGTTTGGGTAGACATTCAGATCATCTTCTATGATCACTTTTTCACTCAGATTCTAAGAGATGACCAATATAGAGAGTTAATGAACCTTGAGTAGGTTTATATGTTAGTAATGTATTATTCAATGATTTTTACTAAGTTACAACACTTTTCACTGCTTTTAGCTGATAATAAGGTATCATGAGTGTGGAATTTTGAGGATGGGATCTAGTATGCCATCTGTAATCAGGTGAATGTACTTCTCCTACCTATATTTTCTAATATTGTGAACCAGACTCTTATCACAGAGCATAAATTAAGGGAAGGTGATAGTACCAATAATAGAGGATCAGTTCCGAGGTAATTTAGTTGTTCTTCTGGTAGTAGGATACATCCCCTTGATGTTTCTCAATAGGCCCGTGGTGGTAAGAGTAATTATAATGGAAGCTCCGTTGTATGACATCACTATGGAATGTAGGGGAATATAAATTCTTAGTGTGATTGATACTCTTTAGAGTTCCAAGATTGTGGTTGTATGGGTCATATTAAATGATTATATTAGACCTTTCCACATTCTTTTAGTAGAAGAGGCTCCACACAAACTCCACCTTTAGGGGAATGATCTTTTAAGCAGCATTAGGATGGGATTTATGGTAAAACTGGAAATAATGGGTGAGGAGGAGGTCATGACCATGGTAGCTAGAATTATAATTATTATCATCAGTAGAGCAGACCTACTCAGGGTAGTCCCGCTATGTCACATGGCCATAGATAATGCTAGTTTCATTATTTATAGTTGATACCCAAGGATTAGAGTGCAAGACCATATACATTAAGTGGTACTATTCTAGTATCCTCCACTATTGTATCAACTTTATTAGATACATGTGGTTATCATTATTTTATCTTTTTATCTACCATGGATAGTCTCAGGTTTGAAATTCAGTATTATTGTGGTGTGATGACCCTAGATACATAGTTGGGAATATGGTCTGAGGGAAAATTCCAATGCATGGAATGCCCCCTTGAGGTAGGAAGTTATCCTTTCTTATAAGACATATTTTTTCTTAGGATGAGGGGATTTTATGTCATTATTGAGATGGATAGGTTGGTTTCATATCACAACTTTGTGGATTTCTATTGCTACAGGGTGTGATTTACATCACCAGAGGGATGTAGTTATCTCTACAAGGGTGAGTGGAATTTCCAGGATGGTATAGATGTATTAGAGAATCATGGTAAAGGTGGAGTGACCACCCTAAATTCTAGTATATTCTTAGAGGATCAGGGAGTAATCCTTGAAGACTTTTCCTCCCATAGTATATCATTTACGAGATGTCTTTCCTGATGATTTTTATACATTAACTCATGATAGAGGGGTAGAATTTATAATTAATCTTGTTTTAGGATCATACCCAATATCAAATCATCCATACAAGATGGAACCTACTTAGATCTAAGAGCTTAAGAGGTAGTTATAAGATTTGGAGTCTAAAGGCATTATCATACCCAGTAATTCTTCTCGGGGTTCACCTATGTTTTTTGACTAGAAGGTGGATGGAATCCTTAGGTTGTATGTGGATGACCGACTGTTAAACAATCTTATTATTAAAAATCAATATCCACTACCTCAAATATAAGATCTATTTAAACAAATCTATGGGTATAGGGTGTTTCTTAATATTAACCTGATATCGGTCTATCATCAGATATGAGTTAGGCATTCAAACATATGTCATTCAAACATTCATAGCAGGTATGGTCTGTATAAATATCTTGTGATTCTGTTCAGTCTTATGAACACACATACCATTTTCATGTATTTGATGAATAGGGTTTTCCATCCCTATAGGGATTGTTTTTTCACAATCTTTATAGATGACATCTTACTATATTATCAGACTCATATAAAACATGATATAAATCATCAGATCGTTATAAATACACTAACATAGAATCATATTTTTTTACAAGCTTTCTAAGTGCCACTTATGGATTAAAAAAGTTAAATTATTGGGACAAATTATCTCATAATAATGAGTATCTATTGACCCAAAGAAAGTGAGTACTATGGCTTCCTGGGAGCAGACCAAGAACCTATTTTACATAAATATTTTCATGGTGATAACTAGATATTATAGGAATTTTATATAGGACATATCACACCTTTATTCAACTATTACTGGTCTTATAAATAAGGGTTTCAAGTATCTGTTTTAAGAAGCATGTATGTAAGACTCTCTGGAGTTGAAAGGAATGATTGTTTTGACAATTATTTTGATTCTAATAGATCCTGATAGAGGCTATATAGTTTTCTTTGACGCATAAGGCATCATCATGGGAGTAGTGCTGATGTAGGAGGATAAGGTAATTTCATAAAAGTATCGGTAGTTGAGTACCCATGAGAAAAATTACCAGACTCCTGACCTCGATATAGTAGCAGTGGTCGATGCCTTATACAGCTAGAGACACTATCCAATTAGTGAGTTATTTGGATTTTATATGGACTACAATAGAAATAAATATATCTTCACACAACATGAAGGTAGAGAACTAGTGACCAGAGAACCACAGTCTTGTTACAACCACTTATAGTACCAGAATAAAAATGGGAAGATGTTTCTATGGGTTTCGTAGTAATTTTACATAGTTCACCTTGAGGTAGTAATGTAATTTGGGTAGGCATGTATCGATTGATGAAAGTACAACTTACTATTTAAGAGACATTCTTAGTTGATGAGTTTAGTGGAATTTATATCTGTGAGATCATAAGATGAGATGAGGTCCTTTGTACAATTTTTTTAGACAAGGGTGCTCATTTCACAACATGGTTCTGGAATGGATAACTGAGTTCTATGGTCACACTAGTGTTCCTGACAATATCCTTTCACCCTCAGACTGATGGTCAGTTCGAACAGACGATACAAGTATTAGAGGACATGCTCTGAGAATGCTTATTTTATTTCAGTGGTTCTTGGGAGAATAACATCCCTATCATTATGTTAGCCTATAAAAATATCATCCATGTGGTGATTTAGATGGATAATTATGAGGCTTTGTATGGTAGGTTGGGCCATTCACTTATGTGTTGGTTAGAGATAGGAGAGGCAATGCTACTAGGTCCTCATCTCATTTAAGATATTTCAGAGAGAGTTTATCAGAATTGGAAGTGTATGTCCACTACTTAATCTAGATATAAATCTTATGCTTACTATCATCAACAACCTATGGAGTTTGAGTTTAGGGAATGTGTTTTCCTATGAGTATCACCCAGACTTGTGCATAGACCGATACAGAGGCAAGGGAAGATATCACCTCATGATGTTGGTCCATTTGAGATTATGGATAGAGTCAGTCTAGTATCCTATCCATTATTATTACCTCAGAGGTACCTTTCTATGAATTATTTGTTCCACATTCCATAATTTCACCATTATCATGCCGCCCCATCTCACTCTTATGATCTTGAGGAGCTTGAGTTAGATGCTGATTCTTTGTTTGAGGATTATCCTATAAAATTATTTGAATGGAACATGAAGTCTCTATAAGGATGGTCTATCACTTTATTATAGGTGTTATGGAAACAAAACTGTGTAAATTATGAGACTTGGGAGTGGGAGGCTGACGTACGTGATCAGTGGAAATAATTGTTCTTAAAAAATGATTTTCTACCCTTGGAAGGTGAACTAAGGGATGAGTTCCCTTAAGGGGAAAGACTATAAGAACTGGTTTTTTATCTTAGGTATGAATCTTTTAAATTTATATATAAATTTTTGTTTTGGACCAAATATGGATTTCTAATGAGGTCACATATGTTTTGGGGGAATTTAAGGATTTCTCGAATCCTAGAGACCAATTTTTTGGGAAAAAATAGAGGCCTCATATTTTGGAGAAACCATGCAGGACATGACATATGGTTACCCCTAACTATGTGAGGCTTGAGATTGAGAGAAAAGAGGCTTCATGGTTTGAGTAAACCCTAAAGATTGGGCCACACACCCATGAAAAAGTATAAAATTTTTAGTAGAGATGAACTGCATGGTTAGTGAATGGTTTACTTAACCCCATGGTCTAACCAAGAAGTTACCCTCCTTCAGCAATGAGACAATCACATCTGGAACATGATTTGGATAACTGTGTGTCCAAACCATGCCCCGTAAAATTATTGAGTGAAATCTCCAAATTTACCTTAATGTATTATATTTTTACCCCTTATACTTATTTCTATTTTTTAGAGGACAGAGGAGGCTATTTTGTCCTAATATGAGATCCCAAGACTATTTTCATATGGTTTGATCTATATTTACCATTTTAAGTCCAATTCGATCCTCATTAATCTCATTGGGTGAACATCAGTAAGTACTCTATTCATATTGAGCCGTTCGTCATTTTTCTTTCCCTCGATGATGCTATTTTGATGCAGGATAATATGGCCAATTTTTAAGGCATTGACCCATTCTTAAATTTTATTTTAATACAAGAAAAACTAAAGGCTAATACTAGATATTGAGAGTGTTATTGGTTTAAGGTAGGTAGTTTATGACTCATCCTTGAAGTCTTTACATTTTATAGAATGTAATCATTGTGCACATACCGATTTCACTGGTCATTGGCTATTTAATTCATGGGAATTTATTTTAATCATTATGCTCATGTTCTAGTTCATGTTTCATAATTTTTAATCATACCATTGGAGGTTGAGGCCTCAATTATTTCTATCCCAAGTAGGGTGTTTCCTCAATTATGCCTTTGTAAACCCTGTGGGTTTACTCATGTCACCGTTTAGGTGTGTGGATTGACCTTGATAATGGTAATCACTCTTTAATTAAATAAATTAAGAATTTATAATGGCTAGAATGTTTATTTATCACTTTAACCATATAAAGGAAGTGTTTAAAATTATTTAATGAACCATCAAAATGTAAATGAAAAGTATATTATATATATTTCACTTTTCCCATTAAAATAAAATTCAATGGCCTAGTTGAACATTCATAAAACACCTATCTAGGATTAATGGAAGGTAGTAGAAGGAACCTAATGAAATGATTATGATTTATATGAACTAATAAACTATTTCATGCTATTTTTCCCTTTTCACTTGTATAGAAGGAAATAGAATAAACCAAATGGATAAGTAAATCTAATGAGTAATTAAATGTACTAATTAAATAATGAATGAAGTATATGGTGCATATTTAATATTGCCTTGTTCATCTTATTTGAATAGTCAGACTTGATTCAACCATAGATTTCTAATGAAATTCCTTGAGCACTCATAGGTCTCCATTCTGATTCATGGAACCAATTTCCAAGGGAGATACCCACCGTAGAACACGATATTTATTTACTAGTGGATGTTCAACTTGATTCCATAGGATCCCTTCATTATCATTCAATTATTAGGATGCCTTAGGTAAACTACTTGGATCCATCTTAACATCTATAGACATGTGGTTCCATGGTGACACCCATTGGGACCAGTCATTTCTTAGAATGTTTTAAAATGGATGAGATCCTTAGACTTAGTAATAACTATATTACAATGGAATGAATTGTGTAATGCCCCTTGGATTATACTTAGACCCCTTATGAATAATCTTCAAGTTATTACTAATTTGAATTAACCCATGAGGTCAAGGATTCCTAGTTTATTACCTTGGATCCTCATTTATTATTATTATTACGATAAGATGCCTTGGTCATACCTTGGATACTTTTACTCAAATTAATATAAACTAGAATATAATAATGAAATGACTAAATATTTAGAAACTAGATGAGGTTGAAGAAGGTATTGGGATATTTATATTTTTTACATCTTTACATTTATATATACTTGGACACCATAAGTTTATGTTCATAGATAGGATGTTATATAAATCATTGGTGGTGGAATACTAAGATTTATCTCACACCCTATCCAAGCCACCATTGTTGCCCAGTCATACTACATGTAGTTAGGTGTCGAAAATGGGAGCATACCACTTTCGACACCTGATCATTCTTGATCTTAATAGTACGAATCTTAATAGTAGATGACCAAGCCAACACTCATGATGCTAGATAGTTTTTGGATTTTTCTGGATTATTTTTGTATACCATGTACAGTACTACTGCCTTCTGGTGTGTATCCACGTTTTCCTGATCTTATAGTGACATGATAAACATCATCATTTTTAGTATATGATTTAGTTATGCTTTATGTATTATTATTGGGTTCTATTTATTGACATTCTAATTTTTCCACGGTGGGTTACTGGTCTAGTTTTCATAGTTTCTATTTATAATGTGCCATATATTTATATTGCTTCTTCAATTTATTTATTATTCTATATCTAATATGCTCCAATATGATATGAGGGAATAATATCCCCATATATGCATCCCATTACCTCATTTCTAGTCAGTAGCCTCTAGTATATTGTGATGTGAACTTGAGGCCATGTGGACAACCAGTCGCAGGGAACCCTTGAGTGAAACCTAGGTCTAGGAAATCACATTTCTCTTATGGAGAAGAATAAAGAATATGTAATGGTTGATGTGGAGATAAAAATAAAGGTAGATCATATGAGTAAGTATGAATCCTCACAATTTAATATTGGTAAAGTTAGATTTTTGATATTTGGGATATGACTATTCATACCATCAGATCCAAAGATAAATAATGATCAATTGAACAATGCATATATCTCAACATTATTTATCCACATAAGGATCACAAATATCTATTGAGATATCTAAGAGCACTATTGGAAAGTAAATATGAATAAGGGGATTGGGGAATATACATCAAAGTACATGGAATTCCAGAAAGTGAAGGAATAAAGGAAAATGTCTAAAGGGATGATGAAACCATTACCCATACCTATATTGAAATAAGAAAATATCACTATGGATTTTTTTCATGGGTATTCTAAAGAAAACCAGAGGAATAAATTCTATATGGGTTGTAATGTACCATCTTACAAATAATAATAATTCATTTCCATTCCAGATGGCTTCTCACTTGATCAACTTACAATGATATAAATTAGAGAAGTGGATATGCTACATGGAACACTACTATCAATTGTATTGGATTGAGATTATAGGTTCACCTAGAAATTATTTAAAAGTCTCTAATATGATATGAACATAGAGTTGATATTTAGTATGAACTACCACCCTCATAATGATGGCCAATCTTAACAAACTATCCATACAAATGAGGATATATTGAGATCTTTCCTAATGGAATTCAACGTAATCATGGATAAACATCTTCTTTTAGTTATGTTATTATAAAAAATATATTTTACTCAAGAATTCTGATGGATCCTTATAAATCCTACTAGGGAAAGTAATTTATAACTCCGACATGTTGTGATGAAGTTGAAGAACCTAAGATTTTGGGAAAAAATTTGTGAGAATAAATGGTATAAGGTCAAGTAAATTTAACAACATATCAAAGTACCACAAAATTCAGCATAAATATTATGTTGATAATTTCTAGTGAGACCTAGAGATCTAGGTAGAAGATAAAGTGTTTATTCATATATCTCCATATAAGCGAGTCATGAGGTTTGAGAATAATTTAATGCTATCCCCTAGGTATATCAACCTATTTGTGATTCTTGATCACATCAGATCCTTGGCCTATCAACTTGCACTCCCACCAAACTTTTCTAAAGTTCATAACGAATTCCATATATCTCTCTTGATGAATTAAATACTAGACCCTTCACATTTAGTGAATCCATAGGTGGTACATTTTGAAAATAATATATCTTACAAAGAGAAGATAGTGAAAATGACAAACCATAGAGACAATGTTCTGCTCAAAAAGATAACTAACCTAATCAATGTACACTAGTTGAACTATAAATTTGAAGAGGGAATATGGGAACTATAGGCAGTTATGAAATAGTAGTATCCTAATTTTCCTTCAAAATAGTGAATTAAATGAAATTTCATGGAATAAATTACATAAGGGGAAGAATGTAATGAAAAAGAAATTAAAATATAGAATTTCACTTCTATATATGTATGCATGGAATATTTCACAATGTAATATAGTCTAAAACGAAATGAAAACACTTTATTTCATTAATTGAGAATATTACATTTAGTCGATAATTAAACCTAGTAAAATGAATAATATTACAATGTAAAAATAAATGAAAAATAAAATAAAATAAATAGAATTGGAAAATTTGGATCCTCTCTATCTTCTAGGATTATCAAAATCATGAACATCACAATAAAACTTAAACAGAATGTTAGTAATGTAATATTAATTTTGAAAATGAATATAATTAATCCTTTATAGAAATTAAAGTAATATTAATTAATAAAATAAGAGGTATTTATAAGAATTAGAAAACTATTATGACCATTGGTTACTATGAACATTGGGAATTATTACCATTGGTAATGTATCCATCATAATTTGGCAATTATAATCAATGTATATTAAGGGTAATTAAGAGATGTAATTGATCTAGAAGGGTGAAATGATGATGTCCACTAGTAGAATCATGACTTATAAAGATAATTTATCATATATTAGGAATAAGGTATCATTGATGGGGTTCACACTTGACCATGCCTAAAAAGAGATTCAATAAGTGAGGCTCAAGCAGAATTGCCTATAGGAAAAGTTTAGGTTAGTAGAATTCAACACTATATCGAGGTTAGTTGTGCCACAACATGAAAGCACTACCATTTCACACATTACCCTTAGGGCCAATGCTATGGTAATAAGGGTTTATGTATCTAGACCTGAGTATTATAAAGGTGAAGTATTATTTTTAGAAATAAAATAGTGGTTTTTATAATCCCATTTTCATTATTTTTTACACATGAATATAACAGGAATATGATAAATAGATAAAAAATAGTTTTATTTTGGGAAAATATATTATTTTAATTGAAAATAATTTTAAGGTAAATTCAAGAATTTGAAATATAATTTATTTTTATGAAATAATCTTATAAAATATTATTTATTTAAATATAAATGATAATATAATTTTATAATGTCCCAAGGAATTTTTATAAGAGCTAGAATATTTATTATACTATAAAACTTCTATTTTTCAGCACTTATGTTTTTTATTTAAATGTTAACATTTTAGTATTTATATAATTAATTATAAAAATAAATATAATTTCTGAAATCTAAATATCAAAATTATTTGCTGATGAAATTTTCATAATTTTCCAAGAAAGTTGATTTTTTCGGTAATAATTAAATACAGTATGAATTTACAGTAAGTATTATAACATCATAATAACAAAAGATTGATGTAATAAATTATATCAAGGTTTGTATTGACCATAAATTGTGATTTTAATTAAAATTAGTAATTTTAGTATGATAATATTACTTTTCCAAGCCTATAAAGAACCTTCTAAAACATAATTTTTTTAAGAATACAAAAGAAATTATTTATGAGAATGACTAAATTACATATCAGGAATGATATTATTTTAAGGAGTTTGGTTATAAAATTAATAAAATATAAAAAACAAATACTCCTTGGATAATATTATGGAAAAAAACTATAATAAGGCCAATGGTTATTTATTTTTTATTAACAAGGTCTCTAAGACCAATGTTTTGAAATTAATAAAAAACACCACCTCTTTTTCAATGAATACCATCCCATTCTCCGGGTAATCATAACTCCAAATCTTTGAAGCATGTATTTCACCTCATTTTACATCACTATATCCCTCCAAAAGAGTTTTAATGTTATTAGGATCACATCCCATGTAATAATTATCATCCTCTCAAGGTAATATTTTCTCTCTCACCTGTTTTCCATTCTAGCACTTTTATTATTCAAATCCTTATGAATCCCAATTAGTTATGATGAATTTACTTAATGATAATTTATTTTATATCAATATAATTTAAAAATAATTATATAACCCATTTATCTCTCAATATTCCCTTAATAAAATTTTATATACACCTCTTATGCTACAAACATTATCCATTTATTTTCCATTCCATACAACTGTGTGGTAAATATCCAACCAAATTTTCATTAATGGATATTTAACTATATTTAAAAATCTTTAATTGGATGGGGAATTTCATGTATGAAACACACATCCATTAATATTGGTATTAAAATGAATAAATACATACATATGTTATACGATCGGTGTAGAACAAAAATGTTAGAAAATATGAAGGGTGAACCTATATAACCCTCTAATGCATTAGGAAATGTTTTGATCTTATGAGATACCATCTATGGTGCCTGGGTGGTTAACCAAACCATGATTTTTTATGATATCTTTGTAGTTATCAATGAATTATACTAATTTTAACACACTGATATTTGATTTTATATTTATATTAAAATAAATTTAATTTCATCGATAACTTGCATTACACTCAACGTAAATTTTAAATGAATCGTGATATAATATTAAAGAAATTATTATTTAACGTGACCATTATAAGATAACCATTAAGATTCAACATTATAATAGTATTAACAACATTATAAAAAATATGCACATTTTTTAAATTATCTAAACAAATTTATTAATTTATAATAAATAATCACTCAATTTTTTTAGAAAAGTCATTTTATGTTTCAAAAATATATTTTCTTAAAAAAATGTGGGTTTTTGGAATTTTGTTTGTTAATATTATATTTAATTTATAAATTTTTTAGAAGTGGTATTTTATAAAAAGACATAATTTTTGATATCATAATATTAAAATTATGTGAGTGTAATTTTTATGGATTTCTCTAAAAAGTCTGATTGTACATGGAATATTGATAAATATTGATTTTTATAAAACTATAATTACTTTTTTTAAATAAATCAATTTATTCTATGAATTTGATAAAACATTTAACATAATTTTATTTTAGTTATAAATAATATAATTATTTTATTATGAACTAACATTATACCTAATTTAGGTATAAGTTTATTTTTGGGTTTAGAAATAGTTTTTCTAGAAATTGTTTCCATTTATGCAATCTGTTTTTTATTTTAATTAATTAAATAAATCTATAATGATTAATTATTTTAATGAAATTTATATTTTATATATTCAATCAAAGTGTATTTATTTGATTTTATGGTTTTTACTAGGAATGGAATAAGAATAAATCCATTTTTAAGCTTAAAATTCATTATTTAAAAAACATTTTCACTGTGTTTTGTGCACTTATTTTAAAATGAATTTCAACCACTTATAGAAATTTAATCTAGTAAAATAGATTTATATTTTTAAAAAACAATAATTAATATAATTTAATATGGATAACTTAATTTTTGGAAATTATGGATACTAACCATGGTAAATATTTGTCACTTTGGTAAGGGTAAATACGGTAAAATAAGGTTAAAACTGTAAGATAATAATTTAAAATAACCATAACACTTACCTTTATACTATTTTATGAGTATTTTTCTACCAAATGTATTCTTAATGATTTAAATAATGTCTTGATTTTTTTTTTAAATTTCAAACCCAATGTTGACTTTTTTTAAGATTAGTTATATTTTATTATAATTAAAAACTATTTTTGGGTCTTTTCATTTAATATAATTATTGGAAGATTAAATTAGGTTTTGTATTTCTAATAAATCCTAAAAACCTTCCTTGTTTTATTATTTTACAAAAAATTTAGTATCCAATTTATTACTTTATTTTAAGGTGAAATTATTTTAACTCTTAAATCATGTATGTTTCAGAAAACTATTTTCATGCATTTTTCACTCTTATATTACAAGTAAATTCTTCAAATTATAGAAATTTAATATTTTAAAATTATTTAAAAAGTTTGAAAAATGAGTTTGTGTCCTCTCCCTCACTTATAGAAGGGAACCACCTATCCTATCTTATTAAAAATATTTGAGCCTTATATCATGGATAATAAATATATTAATACCTTAATATATTCCTTAATAATATTCAAGATCTTATTTTATTTCCAAAAATACCATCTTTTCAAGGATTAAGGTGCAAACCAAAAGTGGTTTCTCAATAAAGAGGTCTAACTCTTAATTAAATAATTTCATTTTTATTTCTTCCTCTAATTTGAATAAATTTATTACAACTATACTAAAATAATTATTATGGTATAATAAATATTATAATACATTTTTATGTTTCTGGTTAAACCATTTTTCATCTCTTTTCCTATCATTCAAAAAGAGAAAAAACATCACTTGTGCATACATATGACTTCTCATCTCCACGTAGCGGTGAAATTCCTTTTTCATCACCATTTTACATTGAAGGTTATAAATATGGAACTAATGAATATATATATATATATATATGGTATTTATTACTTAATTATATATCTATAAATATAATATATGTTTTACCTTATTACCTTTCCACCTGTTAAAAAAATGATAATGTTGCTTGTTTGTATGTGTGGATTACCACCTCCATGAAGAAATACAATTATTTTCTTATATACACCTTTAAAGTATGACTATAAATATGTATATAAGGAATATATATTATATTTATATCATTATTAACATTATAGAGATTGATGATTCATTATAAAGACCCATAGACCAAAACAACCAAAATAAAACCTACATGAAAAATGAGACAATTAACACTCAGAAATGACAATTTAAATATAGAATTATTAATAAAATTGTATTGAAATGTTATATGTGTATAATATATGATATTATGAGAATTATTATTATTTTAATAGTTTTATAATAAGTCTGTATTTATTATATAGGAGGTTACAACACGTATGAAGGAAGTCAGACCTAAGGTAAGGGGTTTCTTAACTCAACTTCCCTTTATTGGTTTATAATTCTAATTAAGTGAATATGTTATTCCATGATTATGCATGAAATGGAATCCAATTGTATTATATTGTATTTAAACTTTTTTTGGATTTAAATTTTTTATACTTAATCACTTCATTGATTAATTCTCACTTCAGTGATATGATCTTTGAAAGGGTTTTCATCTCAATATTGTTTTGTTGAGACATGTTTAATATTGTGAAAAAAGTTATGTTTATGAGGTGTATATAATGAAACTTTAGAATTTTATAAAATGGATAATTCTTAATTATTAGTTTTTAAAGTCATAACTAAAATTATTTCATCCAATGGGTTTTTATTCAAAAGTTACCAAAGTGGTAAGATTTTATTTCACAATCTCATCCTTATTCAGGATTTTTTATTTTCAAATTTTCATTGGAGTAAATATTTGATATTTATATTACAAAACCCATTTAATTTATTATTATCTGGTTATTTATGAGGTTTCCAAGTATTATTTCAAATTTTAACTTCTTTGGCACTAAGAAAAACCAAATGGAATATGTTTTTGAGGAAAACCTACATTGATTTTCTCTTCTATCAACAATATTTTGTGTACACATCCATATTTTCTTTAAAATGTTTTCAAAAATGTTTTTATTATTCTATAATTATTTATTAAATAAATTTTTACCAATTTTTTTACTTTCTATAAAAATGTTTCAAAGGAATATTCTTTTCATTTTCCAGATGAGCTACTTTAGACTTTTTACTAAAAATGTGAAAGGAATATATGTTTTAAGATATATAGTAAGAATTAAACATACCACTATCATAACCGCTCAATGATTTCCAATTTCATTTAAAATTTTCCATTTTTATAACCAAATAATTTTTTTCCAAATATTTTGGAAATTTTTATATTTGGAATAAATGATTTCAAAATTAGAAATGTATTTTCATTATGAAAATTTCAAGTAACATTTTTGAATTATTTTCATCTATTTAAATATAATTTGATGAATATTATTCTTTAATGAGGATATAATATAATAATATCATCCACCATATTCCTAGGTTTGGTTTATGATCATTTTGACTGGGGAAAGTATTAACATTGCACATTCTTGTTCTTTTAATATGGAAAATTATTAATTATTATGCCATGTTGATTAAAAGTTATTTTTTATTCATATGATTAATGTAATAAAATTATTATATGATGGATTGGAACCAAAATTATATAGACCTTTGATTCATTGGTTTGTCTCATAAGATAAAATAGGTTTGGTATTTGGATAAGGACTTACCCATTTATGTAAGATGTCTTAGCATGAGAAATAAAAAATAAGTTTTAGATGTATAGAATTACAAATTCCATTATTATGAAATCATTTATTGATTTCTATGTGATTATTTGAATATTTTTTTTACTTCCATGGATTAGTTTCAAGTTCATGTGATTATTTATATGACTTTATTTGGTCATATTCATTATTATTATATTATTCATGCCTTATTAATTATATAATAGCTTTTGCAGTATATATTCCATTACTAATTATTTTATCTCACCATATTATTATGTTTCCTTTACCTAGGAAGTCAAGAAGTGTAGTATGAATAATATGGAAGGATATTATAGATAGAATAAAGATTTTCTCTAAGAAAATACTATGTTTTATTTTATGTTTTCAAATGTAATGTGATATTTAAGAAAGTATCTAGTTTAGCATTAATAATAAATTATTATATTCATTAAGATATGACCACTTGTATCTAGAGATGATATAATAAAGTAAGTACAAACTCTAGGATACTATGTTTAGGGTATTTATAGTTGTAATCAGATAATTTTTAATAAAGACCACAAGAACTATATTTAAGAAAACATAGATCAGATAACATAACCTCATGAATGACTTTAAAGTTATATCTAGGTATTAAATAACACACTAATGTTTTAGTATGGTAGATATAGTGTCATTTTCCTTAAAACAAATACCTTTATAGATATTACATGTGGAAATGGTTTTTGAACAGATTCATCCATGGGTAATAACCTTGGAATGATTTGGTTGAGTATATCTCAACCATCATTTCAGTTAATGTTGAATGATCCCTTAATGCGTACCTAGTTTGACACTCCCTATGGAAATAACTATGATAATTAAAATTTTATTTATAAAACATTATGAAATATTTGGAAATAATTTTATGATTTGATGATTTTCCAATGATACTATGCTTATGAATATGATATTAACTATGAATAAATTTTTAATTTATGTTTAGAGTTTCATCAGTTTTAGAAGTATAAATTTTTATTCATAATGTTACGATCTAATATAATGGATTCTATTATTTATAAATGTATCCTTGTGGATAGAATGAAAAATGTTACAAAGGATGTAATTATTGTAGGTATTTCCCTTATGATAATGTTAACATGAATAGTGTTGGATCTAAGAAGATTATTATTGTAATAGGAAAACATAATTAGGTTATGAAAAATAACCTTTCCCTTACCAAATAACCGATTGAATCATAACAATATTCATTTATATTAGAATACTTAATGTGGAATAAAACTATATAATTTAATGGAATTAGAAATCCATTGATAGTTGAATAGTGGATAAAGTCAATGAAAATATATTTTTGGCATTGTGGTGCAATGGAAGGGAGACTGATATACTAGAAGTGTAATTTTTTAAATGAAGATTGTGATCAATGGTGTTCATATAATAAAAATAAAAAGGATAATGTGGAGATAGTGAGAATATAATGAACTATTTTTAAGGATATATTCTCTAAGAAATACTATCCTCATGATCTATTAGGTGACATGGAAAGAAAATTTCTCAATCCATAATAGAAGAAAGAGAAAAGTGTTACTGAGTATGAGGAAAAATATAAAATTTTATAAAGGAATAATATGTTCTGTAAATGTAATCCAGATGGAAATATTGACCATTTAATTGATTAGAACAATCCAAGACTCCTAAGGGTACTAGTATCTCATATTTTTTCATTATATTATGATATGGTAACAAGTTCCATCCAGATGGAGAAATAATTCTCCATGTAGTATATTTTCAAAGGAAATCAAGAGAATAAGAATATGAATAAGAACAAAGAAAAAAATAAGGTGAAGGAAGAGGGAGGAAGGATTAAAATTTCCACATATAAAAACTATGAAAGGAAGCACCCTAGTACTTGTTTGAAGGGAAAGACAGTTTTCTTTATGTTTGGAGAGAAAGGCTATCAGGAACATGAGTGTAATGTCAACAAAGAATCCTCCAGTGTCTAGTGTTTTAATTGTAAAGAGATAGGGAACTATAAAAATTAATTCCCCAATTGTTGAGGGAAGTTAACTCAGAAAAGGATAAGGTATCAATGTCAAGATTATGTAATTACTACAGATAAAGTTTTAATCCCTTAAGTTGTGATATTATCTACTTTTATAGTAAACCCATGATTTATTTGTTTATAGATCTATGCACTATTTTATAATTTCCATGGATAGAGAATAATCCCTTAAAACATTGAGGAAAAAATTTTAAATCAAGAAATCAAATTGGAATCTATTTTTTATATATTGTGTGGTTTCACTTATGTTGAAAAATTATTCACAATTTGTAAACATAGTTGATATACTTATTTTTGGGTTTGAAATAATTCTTATTTTTGGGGATTATATAGTTTTTTGGATTTAATAATTAGTAGGAGGTGAGAGAAATTATATAAGGAAAGGATCTTAGAATAAATATTTTATCCCATTAACTTCATTTCTGATGATGCGATGGACTTGTTTATACATTATTGATTTATGGTTTTTTAGTTATTAAATTTATTATAATCTTGTTCTCTATCACTCTATATTATATCTTAGATATTATTATTTCTACCCAATATCAATATTTTTTACTTTCTTCTAATGTTATCCTTATCAAGGAACTTGATTATGGGTTATTTTTATATAACATTAAGATTTACCACTTCATCTCTTTCAAAGTAAGATTTATTATTCCTATGTATAGTGTGGGATTTCAACGAAATTATATTCACATATTAAACCATTAATTACTGAGATAAAAATAATGAGGTCATAATTTATATAAGGATTGTAGAATGGAACACTATGGGAATTTATTTTATATTTCTATTCAAAAAAAATTTAATTTCTTTCATTTCTTATGTTACATGTAACTCTCAGTTTAAACAAATGATATACTATTAAAATAATATTATATAAACCTGAACATTCTAGTCTAGAAATTAATATTCAAGATATTAATCAGAATAAAAATATTATAAAAAATATGTATATTTTTTTATATTATGAAAATTTATTGATTAATTTATAATAAATAATTACTCATTTTTTTTATAATCATTTTATGTTTTAAAAATATGTATTTTTCAAAAATGCTTTAATTTGCGTCTTGTGTAGATATACTATAATTAATTTCTACCACATTTATAAATAGTATTTAATAAAAATGATATTATATTTTAAATCATTATATCATCATTATATTATGGTGAAATTTTGTTATTTTTTAGAATAAATTGATTTTATTGTAAATAGTAAAAAATATTGATTTTCTATAAAACTTTCATTTCTATTCATTCAATAAGTCCCATAATTTTGTAAATTTGATATTAAATTAATATAAGACAAATTTATTTTTAAATAATCTAATTAATTACTTATAAATTATCATTATACTTGATTTAGGTATAAGTGTATTTTTTGGCATAAAAACACTTTTATTTTTAAAAACTATTTTTATGTGTATAATGTGTTTTTATTTTGATTAATTAATTAAATAAAAACTTATTAATGATTTAAATTAAATTTATATATTATAAATTCAATCAATATATTTTATATTCTTTTTATGGATTTAACTACCCATTAAATATGAGAAAAAACATTTTTTTCTTAAAATGCATTAAAAAAAACAGTTTTTGTTGCATTTTTTGTGTTTATTGTAAAATGAATTTCAGGAAGATTTATAAATTTAAACATGTAATATAGATTATATATTTGTAATATAAATAAATAATATAGTTAAATAGTGTTATCTTAGTTTTTGATAATTATGAATAGTAACTGGGGTAAATATATGTCACATTGGAAAGGGTAAAATGGGTAAAACAATGTTACAACTACCACACAAGACTTTAAAATAAATCAAATAATTAAATTTATCCTATTATATGAGTTTAATTTGAATAAATTTATTATTTTGGAGTTAAATAATTTATTTTAAAACATTATTTTGAAATTGGGAACCCAATCTTGACTTTTGTAAAGGTAAGTTATATATTATTCAAATTTAGAACTATTTTTAGGTCTTTTCATTTAATATCATTTTAGGAAGTTTAGATTCGATTTTTACTTGATATAAGGGTATAAAAAATTATCCCTTTTATTATTTATATAAAAAAATTGAAACCAATTTATTATATTATTTCAATGTGAAATGTTTTTTTACTATTAAATCAAGTATATCAATAAAAACATTTTCCATACGTTTTTCATTTTGATAATAAATGTAATCTATTCCACATATTGAAATTAAATATGAGAAACTAAATTAAAAAAATGGAATCATAATTTAAATTTTTTATTCACCCTTTTGTTTTTTTATATATTTAAGTTATCATGATAAAAAGTTATGTTATAACAGTTAAGGTTAAAAAGGGTTTAACGTGGTTTAACTTGGAGATGAGGCTTAAGATATATCCTAAACTTTCCCAATGTGATTGGTTGAGTTTATTTAGAACCTATAAAATTTTATCTTTGAATTTGGGGCACCTAGGTTTCACTTTACATTATTATATATATATAATTTAATTTTTTAAGTAATTCCAAGTGTGTCCTTTCCCTCACTTATGAAAGGGCACCTCATCTTTTCCCTTATTCACAATGTTTAAGCAATATATATTTTATAGTCCCTAATATTATAACTTCATAGATTTTTAACTCATATACTATATCTTATTTTATTGACAAAAAACCATCCTTTAAAGACTTAAGGTGTAATCCAAAAGAGGTTTATCAATGAAGAGGTATAACTCTTAACTGAGAAATTTCAATATAATTTCTTCTTCTACATACTCTATTTTTTTGTAACCAACCTAAAATAATTAATTTGTAATTATAAATTTATTGATATATTTTTATTATTCTTTAAAAACCATTTCCACCTCTTTTCCATCCTACAGATTGTTAAAAAAAATCACTCATGCATATGAACAACTTACCGTCTCCACGCAGTAGTGTAATTCATTTTAATGACCATTTTACTTGGATGGTTTTAAATATGTAGAAAATGAATATATATGATATATATTTCATAATTATTATTATATGAATATAATATATCTTTTAACTTCTTAATATTCCAACCCTTAAAAAAATGATAACGTCGCTCAGATGTAAGTATGGACTACCACCTCCACGAAGTGATGTGATTGATTTTTCATTTATTATTTTCTAGGATGAATCTAAATATATAAATGATGAATATATATGTTATTTATATTCTTATTGAAATTATTTATATGATTTAACCATGAGAAATAAGAATTGACCAAAACTAATGACCTAAAATTTACTTGAAAAACGAGACAATTAATACTCAAAGACAATTATTTTAATAATGAATTATTAATAAACATGTATTGAAATGTTATATATGGATAATTTATGATATATTAAGCATTTATATGGTTATTTAATAGATTTAGAATAAATATATATTTATTATATAGGAGTTTTGATTATGTATGAAGAAAGTTGGACATGAGGTAAGGGGTATTTTAACACATTTCTCATTCATTGCATTATCATTATACTTCATTGACCATGTTATTACATGATTATGTTTGAAATGACATATGAGTGTATTATTTTTTATTTCCACTTTCTTTTTTTTTGAATTAAAATTTTCTACACATAATCAATCAATTGATTAATGCTCACTTTAATGATATGATCTCCGTAAGGGTTCTTTGTCTCAAAATTGTTTTGTTGAGACATGTTAGATGTTATTGAACTATTTATGTTTATGAGGTGTATATACTTCCAAATTAACATGTTATATCATGGGTAAATCTTAATTCATGGTATTTAAATTTTAGAATTAAATTATTTCACC
This sequence comes from Viscum album, assembly GCA_963277665.1. NCBI lineage: Eukaryota > Viridiplantae > Streptophyta > Magnoliopsida > Santalales > Viscaceae > Viscum > Viscum album. The sequence goes on along the minus strand of OY728129.1, from coordinate 388,721,937 downwards.
CAATGGGTTTTGACTCAAAAGTTACCACAATGGCAAGAGTTTATTTCACAATCTCATAATTATTCAAGATTGTTTATGTTTAAAATTTTAGGGGAGGAAATATATAATATTTCAATATTTAAACCCATAAATTTTATTATACACTATTTTTTATGAGGTTTATAATTATTAGTTCAATTTTTACCTTCCTTTATACTAAAAAAATACCAAATTAATGTTTTTATGGGTTTTGTTGTTTTTTAATTTGGCCAAGACTCTTTTTCTTACATGTACATATTTTCTTTTGAATATTTTCATAAAAGTTTTTACTATTCTATAATGACTTATTAAATAAAATTTAACACATTTTTTATTTTCTATAATTTTTTTCAAAGGAATATTCTTTTCATTTTCCAAATGAGGAACTGTTGAATTTTTACTAAAAATGTGAAAGGAATCTTTCTTTTAACATACTTGACATGAACATAATTTTCTACTATCATGAAAACTCAATGATTTTAAGATTACATTAAAAATATATATATTTATTTTTTGAAAAAAATACTTATATTTTTTTGAATTTTTTATATTTTTAACAGATGATTTCTAAATGAAAAAGGTATTTTCATCCTAAAATTTTCATTTAATATTTTTAATGTATTTTAATCTATGTCAACTTACTTTAATGAATCTTATGATTTACGAAAGATATAATCTAATGATACTATCCAGTATATTTATATGTATGGTTTATGATATATTTTATATGGGGAAATTAATTTATTTCATATTCTAGTTCTTCCAATATAGATAGTTATTAATTATTTAGGCAGGTTTATTAAGTTTTATTATTTTTTCAATATGACAAATAAATTAGACATATTAAGTTATGTGTGGGGAATGAAATTATATAGAACCTATAGGAATTAATATGTAACATAATAATAAATATGTCGGGTATTCCTCCAAGTCCTTACCATTTTATATAAGATGTATTAGAACAAGGCCTCGACGATATGTTTCAGGTGTCTGACATTATCAATTCCACCATTATGAGATTAGTTATTGATGTAAATGTGATTTTTTAAATAGTTGCAATATCTATGGATATGTTTTAATATTATATGATTATTTATAGGATATTATTTGATCATAATTTATTCATGACATATTATTTATTAGTTATTCATAAAACAATAGATTTCCCTGTACATATTCCCTTACTGAGCATCTAATCTTACCCTTTTCTTATGCTTCCTTTCCCCAGGATACCATGAAGTGTACTATGAATGATATGAAATGATATTTTAGAGAGAATATGTAACAAACTAGGTAATATTAAGATAAATAGTTTTCATATTTTCTTTAAATATATTTTATAGACATATGTTAATTATTAAAATATTAGTTATTTTTTTGATCAAAAGGAAAATCATTATTTCCAACCAAATGGGTGTTTAGTACATTATATAGATTTATTGAAAATCTAAATTACCAAATTATATAATTTTAATTTTAAAGAATAAATTTAATATTTTAATTTATTATGTTAATATTATCTTAGGATTAATTTTTGAGAATTTTTTGGAAAGACTAATTTTTCAATGAATAGTAAAAAATGATTACTTTTAATGAAAATAAAATAGTATTTTAAAATATTTGTAATGTTACATTATATTTTGAATTAGATTTAAAAATTAATTAGCCGACTTTTATTAAAAATATTCCATTTAGATTTTTCATAATGAATTTTGAACTTAATTTTTTTAAAAAACGTTGTTTCACATAAAATACATTTTTCGAAAAAATAGTTTTTCAATTCTTTTTTCTGGTTTTATTTAAAATAAAATCCTAAAACTTATATGAAATGAAAATTGAAAAATTAATTCCATATTTTTAATAATTAGGTTTAAAATTGTTAAATATTCCAATTTTATTTCTGAATATTATGAATAGTAATCTTAGTAATTTTTGTTACCACGGTAAAGGGTAAATCACGTAATTAAGGTTAAAAATAATTTGATAAAGACAAAAACATTGACCATAGAAATTGAATTGATTTTATTGGATATAATTATATATTACATAATCATACAATGTTCAAATATAGGGTTTTTTTTCTATTTGGCAATAAATTTTACCTTTATATTTTTATATATAAAGAAAAATAAAAAATTTCAATATCATTGTTTAATTTTCACTAATTTTTTTACAAAGTGATAAATAGAGACTATTTTAAGTTATAAATTTTCATTTTAAATACAATTTTTTTATCATGATGATTTATTTAAATTCTTTAGAGATGAACTGAAGAAACTCTCAAATTTGACTGAGGGCTCTATGGGATCTCTGTTTATTTTGCATTTTGTACCCCATATTTGACGATGATTCCCCCTGGTACAGTGGCTTCAATGGTATCAGTGTCTGGTTAGTTTCTTCAAGTGTGTCTTGGGAGGCAGAGGGTGGCCCTCAATGGTGACTCAGCACACAGTCAGGCTTAGTGTCAGGTCCCTCGTGCATGCGTGGCTGGCGGGATGGCTTTAGTGAATCCCCTATGATGGATTTTATTTCATCCAAATAATCACAATTCCCTCACTCATGTGATATTTGTTGGCCTCTTACCTCGCATCTTGGCTCCCGTTATCTTCTGTTGGATTTATTCTCTCCGGTTTTCTCGACTCCCCTTCTTCAGATCTGGTGCGTTTTTGTTGCCAACAACACTGGTTCATGATTGAAGTCGTCGATGGGATATGGGGAGGTGGGTGATTTATTGTCAAATTTTTTTTTGTTCCATCAATCGAAATTGGCACAGGGTTTTATGACTTCTGTTTGGTCAGCTTCACTAGTTCATTGGGAAACTATGACACAGGGTTTCATGACTGACATTGGAAATTGCTTCATGAACTCCTTCCTTTTATTTTTAGGTAGATTTTGTGATTTTTTTGTGGTGTAGGCCTTGGGGGAGTGGTCACCAAAAATAGTAGCGGCAGTAGAGGATCTTGATAGGTGACGACACGGTTCGAGCCTATGTTGGTTGGGATTTTCTAGGGTTGCGTCTCAGTCTTTGGACCTATTTGGTCTTTTTAGTTTTTGAATAACGGGTTATTCACTATGATTTTGGGTGTAACATCCCAGGTAAAAAAAGAATATGAAATTTTCATATTTATTAATTTTTGTGAATAAAATTTTATTATTACTTTAATGGGAATGCTATGTTTGATGACATACCCAATACATAACAATGATTTTTTTTGAAATCTTATGTTGCACACAAATAATATAATAATATTATTTTAAATGGTAGTTAATGCCTAGCCGTTGTAATGGCAGGAATGAAAATAAGTAACTAAAAAAGATTATATATGTTTGTTAAATATTTTAACAATTACCCAATAAATGATAGAGGCTTAAAATGCGAATGAATCCAATTTTAATCATAAATATTCAAATATTATTTAAAAGGTCGATTAATAGCATTTTGATGGAGAACCCTTTTTAAATCTACTTTTTATCAATTTTATATGTTATATTTGACAAAATAAAATCCTTCTTTATAATCAGGACATCAAAATTTAATTTGTGAAAATTTTTGTTATTTTTCCGATAAATTTCATTTTCAAATGAATAGTGAAAATGCTGTATTTTAATTCAAAACCTCATTTTAATCAGATTCATTTATATGGTTAAATTATGTTTTTAATTTGTTTTAAAGTGTAGTTAAAATATATTTTCACGATTTAATTCAATGGAGTTCATTGGAATTTATTTCACTTTGAAATTGGATATAAAAAAGTGTCTATATTTTGATAGATATTTTTTCTTAAAAACATGCTATTTGTTTTGACAGTGGGAATTAATTATAAAATTAATTAATGAAAATTATATGTTTTGGATCTGGTAAAATGGACATAATTTTTGAATTTGTAATATCAAATTTACTTCGGATAAATTTTTGGTATTTTTCTGACAAATGTTCATTTTTAATAAATAGTGAAAAATACTGCATTTTACTTCAAAACTACTTTTTCATCTAATTTAATTATATAGTTATATTGTCCTATTAATTTTTTTTAAAGTTTAATTGAATTATTTTTTTATCACTTAAAAAAATTTTGTTCATTGGATGTAATTTCACTTTTCAATTGGACGTAAAAACAAGTCAATCTTTTGATAAATTTTACTTCTTAAAAACCCGTCTTGGGTTCTGACAATGGGAATTATTTTTAAATTAATTACTGCAATTTCTATGTTTAAAATTTGATAAAATGGATTCCATATTTGTAATCATAATTTCCAAATTATGTAATTAATACTCTTTTGTTTTTGGACATTATCAATAGTAACGACCACAATTATCTTTATCGTGATTAATTAGTAATCAGGTAGTTAAGTGTAATAAAATAATATCATAATAATATAAAATGACCCCAACATGTGTCCAAATCCTCTTGTTTGATTCATGTCCGACCATGGGAATTGTTTTATCAAACTTTAGGGCCCATGGAGTCACATGGGTATGATAGTGACATTTATGACATTATTTTTTTAAAAAAAGAAGAGAAATATAACAAAGGATTGTATATCCTAAGTAATTTTTTTTTAATTTAGTTTAAATAAATGATATATTAGGCTATAAATAATCATTTGAAGGCTAAAAATATTTCCTACATCATGGTATTTGTTTTATAATTTTTAGACAGTAAATAAATAAATTTATTTATGACACTATGATGATGTTGTGATTACCTCATTAATGAACGATTTAAATAAAACAAAACGATAAGGTAACATCTAAGACTTAAACTTGTATAAAACCTATTGGATGGGTGGATTTTTAACCCTTATCAACTTATACTCTAAATATATTATTTTGGGACCTTTAAAATCTGAAAACCATTTTATATTAAAGTAACATTTCAAGACTTTCCAAAAGTGACCCTCCTCCATCTTATAAAAGGACCCCAACATTACCTCCTTACCCACACCTCTCAAGCCCTTGGATCATCTAAACTCTGATCATATTATCTCTCCACATCCCTCTCTTACTCCTAGAATCCTCACTTTGGGCAGATGTCTTTCCAAGGATGCGTTTGACTCAAATCAAAAAGAGTTACCTGATTTAGAGGTAATGTATTTTCTTGAGTTTCTTTCTTTTATTTTCCTTCTTAACTCACCAATATCTTCTTATTATTTAATCTCATAAAAAGTCCAGTGTCCTCAATATACTAGGATGTTTTTATGATAAGTATTTTACCTACACTTACACACACCTCCGTCTAATGGTTAACGAACATACTGTTTCTGTGGGTGGCGAATTACTGCCACAAGAAACCATGATTGTTCAATATTATTTTTACACCTTTCATGGTGGATATTATGATGTCACTGTATTTATATATGATATATATGGTATTTAGTTTTTATATATTCTTCTGAATTTTATTTTTAAATTACATCGTTATGATTTTCATGTTGTGGAACTGCGATAATTTCATCTGAGGAAGTGTGGACTACCACCCCTCAAGTGATGTGACTCATTCATGCCAAACATAGAATTTATAAATAATTTAATTAATGAAATTATGTTAACTATAAAAAAATATATTATACTAGAATTATAATATATATATGTCTCATTTAGTTTTAATTCCTTTAATATGACAAAGAAATGAAAGTAGCATTCATGCATACGTACGACCTACAGTCTCCATGAACGGTGAATTTAATTTTTTATCTCCAAATGTTATGTAATAGAATAAAATGAATATATACTATATATATATGATATTTAATTCATTAATACCATTCCAAAGATTATGTACTTATAACTATATGGACAATTATATTTAAATAAGTTCATTGTTGACTCATGTACTAAACATCTACAAAACGTATGATATGAACTCACATAATTACCTAATTATTATAACATGATAATATGTGATATGAATTGAATAATAAACTTTAAAGGAAGTCCTTATGAAATTATAAATTTACCAAAGTTTATTATTCTGGAATATAAAGAAACTAACAAGACAAGTCAGACTTGAGGTAAGGGGATTTCTTATCTCACTTTTAATTCCTTGAGATTTCCATTGTTCACCAATTATTTATTTAATGTGGTGAATTGTGTAATTCCATTTGATATATATTATCAAGATTCTAGTTATATTCATGGTATTATGTGTTTCATTTGGTTCTTATTATCTTGTGTTCATTTAAATTTATTTATTACAACGAGGTAAGAGGTTTTTATCTCACTTTTTATTCCCGTGAGATTCATGATATATTTTCCACTATCTCCTTTGAGTGGTGTATGTACTACCCATTATTATACTCTTAGTGTAATATACTTTCTTTTATGGGTATTTTCATCAACATTGTATAGTCCTTCTTTCATGGGGTGCATGTCTCGAAAGTTACCCAATCAGTAAGGGAACTTTTCACCCTCCTCTTTTTAAAATAATTATTTTTGTTAGGTCTTTTAATTTACATGTTCTTATGTCAGGATATGTTGTTATATATCCTTATTGCTATAAATTTTATTTCCAAGTGATGAGATACCCTTTTTATCTCTCATCAACTCATTTTATGAATTTTAAAGTGACGCCGTTAGGCTGCCAATTTTTTGTAAGGGAACTTTTTAATCCAATTTCAATCCTTTGGGTTAAACATCTACTTCTTGATTATGTCATGCCATGAATATGTGTGGATGAACTCTGATTGTTTTACACTTAATATCCACTTATGTTGGGTGTATTTATATTTTTCATATATAATTATGTAATTTATTTATCCTTAATCTTAGGATACCATTTTTGAATGAGACTTCGTCTCAATATCCTTTCGTTGAGGCATATTTAAATTTATATATGACATTATTTTATTAGTTGTATAATAAACCCCTGTTGGTCGGAGTGGACACTCAAGAGGGGGGTGAATTGAGTTCCAATTAAAATTTCTGCTAAAAACAATTTCTATTAAAATCCCCCAATTTCAAAAACAGATTAAACTGTAGTGAATTTATACAGATTATAAAGGTTCAATTAGTTTCTCAAAGATTGATTAGTTCTCAGTTAACTTAATCTTATGATTAATTTAACTTTTACAACTAACTTACTAGTTTACAATAAATATAAACACTTGCGAGTTTAACTATCAAAGTAGCTTTGAAGATAAATTATATTTCAAAGTAATAGCAGCGGAAAATGAAATAAATATGTACTGTATGGATATAGATTTTAACTAAAAACACAGAGGAGTTAACCAAGAGGTTCAGCCTCAAGCCGAGACTTAGTCCTCTCAAGAGTTTATATAAAGATGATCCACACCCTGGATCGGGGTTCAACAGTTTACAACTTTCCAGGTCCAAGACCTCTACCATTGTTATTCGTGGGAAACAATAACAACAACAACCAGCTTTCCAGGTCACATACGACCTCTACCACTATCCAAAGTGGGAAAAAGAATGAAAAGATAATGAGTGAGGATTTAAAAATCCTCCAGTTAAGGTTCAGGAAATAGTGTGTGTGTAGAATACAATAGATAACACACACTGCTCGTAATGTAAAAAGGTAAATCACAGAGATAAAGATTTAGAGTTTAGAAATGGCTCTAGTGATCTTCGTGCAGCTCTTGACTCCTTTTGTTGATTAGAATTCGTTCTGAGTCTTCTTCTGTTTTTTGTCTGGAAAACAGAGTACCATCTGCTTCCTTGACTTCCAGGTTCAGCTTGCTTATCGGCTCAAAGAATGATGAGTTTTGTGTGGTTCTTCTTTAGCATAGATTGCTCGATGTATGCTCTAGGTTCTGGAGGCTGGTAGTAGTAGTCTCGTGAGTGCAAGTTCTCCAGTTGTTCTTGGCACGTTTTGAGCTATATCGCCAGTGTGTTCTGTGTGCTCAATCTCTTGTCTGGTGTCTCTCTCTTTTTTGATACATACACGATGTCTTTTTTATGCCACTTATTTTTTTGTTTTTCTGAGGAGGAATGATTATGCTTTTTGATCGTACTTGGTACGGTTTCCTGAAATGGCAACACAAATCATTTAATAACATTAAATGCATCAAAAGTAACAAATGTAACCGTTAGTATAATAAACAAATAGGGCCGAGGATATAGGATTTGACTCCGCAGTTCGTTATAGGTATCCGTTTGTTTGTAGACGTGTACGGTTGACTCGGTGTAGGGATCTTCCATCGGTAGCTCTTTAAAATCTTATCGGTGGCTCTTATCGGTAGCTCTTATTGGTAGCTCTTTGTGCATCGGTAGCTCTGGCTATCGGTAGCTCTGGCTATCGGTAGCTCTGGCTATCGGTAGCTCTGGCTATCGGTAGCGCTGGCTATCATGCAAACCACATCTAATTGACTTAGAAGTGTTTCAAAGATTTTATAAGCAAGGATAATCGAGATTAACATAAATCAGAGATTATTTAAACATTATTATTAACTTGATCACTGATTTGAAAGAATTAAAATGTAAATCATCAGTAATTGAGAATAGCATAATATATGAACACATAATTGGGATTATCAAAACAGGTGAGGTCAACAATCTCCCCCTTTCTGATAATCACAACTTATGATAAGACCAAAAATAGTGAGAATATAGTATAAGAGAATATAACGTTTATATTCTAATTTCTCAAAGAAATCAATCAGAGGAAATAGAGGAAATAGTAATAGAATGAAATAGATCAAAAATTATCATAGGAAGTATTAAATACAATAGTATCAGAGATAATCTTTGAAAGAATTGGTACCAAAGAAGAAAAAGTAAGAAATAGTATCAAGGGCTCAAATTGCTCCCCTTTGATATTTCTCCCCCTCTCTTTATATGTTCTCCCCCTTTATTTATATTTTTCTCCCCCTTTGTGATAATCAAAAAGTGGGAACGTAGACATGGAAAACTGATAAACAAAGATAGTGTAAAGAAAAGCATTTGTATTAGACCAGACAAAACTTACATAAACAGAATAGAAAAGAAAAAAAAAATTCCTATCAAACAGCCTGGCCACTTCAGCAATCCGGATCTTCAACATGAGATTTTCCTTTTGGATCAGAAGAGGAGGCAGGTGGTGAGGATGTGAGTGAGGGCTTTGGAATTCCAGAGATGATCACAGGAGGCTGAGCCACTGATACAGTGCCTGGCCTGTATGAGGATGTTTGTTGAGTGATCATAGGTGTGAGGCTTCTGATGGCCTGAGCAGGAGTCATCTGGACTGGAGACTCAGTAGAGGCAGAGGCAGGAAGGGCAGGAGGGAAAATAACTGGTCTAGCATCAACATGCAAAAAGGGCAGCAAGAGATTTCTGAAATCCATAATGATTCCTCCCCCTCTTTACATAGCAGATATAAAATCATCTTTGTTATCCATAAATTTTTCTAAGGCAGGAGTCAGCTGTCTTAGCTTTCTCACTTGTTCTCGGAAGGCTTGAGTTACAGGGGGTAACTTCATGTTTTCCAACATCAGCTTGAAATGATGGGTGAGTTGTTGCTTGGTAAAAATCCTTTGGAAATAATAATCCACCTTGTTCTTGATTTCCTCCTGAGAGGCAGAGGCCTCTTTCATATGGTTGTGGACGATTGTCACTATTTCCCTGACTGAATCTCCTGTAGAGAGCACTACTCAGCTTAGATCTGATGAGTCCACAGAGCCACTGGTTGAAATAGAACCAAGCTCCTCCTTCATCATAGCTCTTAATTGATTCAAATCAAATGCAGGTTTTGAAGCTAGAGGACCAACCGAGAAAGATACAGTTTCTTTGAAACTTTTGGTCAAACCACTAATCAGAGTTTGCAGTTGAGAGTCCTGATTTTTAACATGATCCTTTATAGAAGATTTGAAATCTTCAAATACTGAGACCATTTGGCTTACAACACTTTTCACATAGGCTAAATCCTTATCAGCTTGAGGCTTTGAGCTCATGTAAGAATCTAAAGTAGTAACAGACTTATTTAAGGCTTCAAGATCTGCTTCTATTCTAAAAGATTGGGTCTGGCACTCTTTGACTGCTTCCATTAGCTCACCCATAAAAGTTGACAGATTGAAACCAAGAGAAAGCTCAAGAGATTGTTCTAACAACTTCATTTCTTCACGAAAACAATGCTTCATCTCAGTAACTGAGGCACTGAAGGATTCTTTCAGCTCATGCTTCAGGGATTCAAGATCAGACTTTGTAAGAAAATCAGTAGGAGAAACTGTAGTAGATACTCTTGCAGAAGCTAAGCTAACTACTGAATCATTCATGACTGATTGAATCGAGGAAACTAAAAAAGATTCCATTGTCTTTACTTCTTCTAAAAAACTGACTTTGAGATTTTCTTTCAGCACATCTAAATCATGTACTCGGACCACATCATTAGGTAATAACTCAGAATTGATGTCATAACTGATCTTTGGTCTATTCAAGGATACTTCATTATCTGAATCAGGATAATCCAAACCACAGACTATAAAACCTGGGTCTTCTACCCAGTCTTCAACCTCAACAGTCACTGTAACACTTCCAAGATTGGAATGATGCTCCCCCTCAATGGGTGCATTATTATGTACAACAACTACATTCTCTGCTGGTCTTTCTTCATCAGAATCTTCCACAACAACTTCCATCTCAGCAGCAGTAAGGAGATTTTCTGAAACAGGTACAACTTCTTCTCTTTCTTTTTCTACTTCATCAGTAGGCACAACTGAGTTTTCAATCAATGGACTCAGACTCAAACTAGCAGAATCAGACGATTCAGATACATTCTCTTTTTCTCCTTCTTGCTGAGGAACTGGCTGGTCTTCCTCATGAATAGATAACACTTCCTCTACTTTTCCTTTTCTTGAGTATACACACTCAGTAACAGGACTTGGGGGCAAGTCTGGATCTCCTCCAATATCCATAGGAGTTTCTTCCTCTTCTTCTTCTTCTTCTTCTTCTTCTGACTCATCACTGTACTCGGGTTCCTCTTCATTAGATCCTAAACATGGATCTCTTTTATCCTTTGGCCTTGAAGGATAATCCACAGGATTAAATTTATCATGCACCTTCTGGTCATCACTGACCCATTCTCCTTTCCACGGGTTCCAATTGATTTTCATGTACTTACAGACTGTAGTAGTGATACAGAAGTTATTCTTAACTACAACTGTCTCATCCTGAGACTCAGCTATCCCTTTCACTTTTATCATCACAGAGATCATTTTGGAAAAGAATAAAGCATTAGTCTTTGATTTCGGTCTAATCATGTCTTCCATTTGACTCAACAGCAGTCTGCACAAATTAACTTTCACACCATGTCTTAACAGATGTAGAAGATAAATATCTTGATATCTCAGATTAGAAAAATCTCCTCTCCTCGGTATCAAAACATGTTGACCAAATTTGAAAAGCAGTCTGTTCTCTCCATCCAATTCAGTAGCAACCACTTGCCTTTGACTTCCATTACCCGTTAGCTCTTTTAAAGCGGTCTCATAGTCAAAGATGTTACTGGTAGGTGGAATTGCTCTTGAGACATACCCAGATACACCTTCATGTGGGAATTTTAAACATTCTGCCTACTCTACTGAAGAAAATGACATTTCTTTTCCATTTAAAAAAGAACTTACCCGATTCTCATTTTCAGACTTCTCGAAGCTTAGGAATTCGTAGAACTATTTCACTAACTTCGGGTAGTAGGGACCATTGTTATTTGAAAAAAAATATACCCATCTCTGATATTCCAGAATTACAAGCACCAACAACTTACTTGGTAGCAGCCAATCTACGCATAGCTCCTTTTCAATCACAATATCTCTATTCTGCAAATGAGGGTTTACTGGTCACTTTCCCGACCTAGTTCTGACATTACTTCAACGAGCTTCTTGCTGCACTTTCTGCTTCTTTGTTTTAGGCTCTACACTGTCATCTCTACTGGCAAGAATCTTGGTTTTTGCCATCTTGGATTTAGGGTTCTCTGTCGATTAGGGAGCTAGGATTCAAAGGTGAAGGGTTTTGGGTCCGGTGGAGTGAGAAGTAGTTTAGGCTTAGTTTTATCATGTAGGAATCATAAATAAATGAATAAAGTAAAATAATAAAATAAAACGATTCATATTCTTGGTGGCAGACATAAGTTTTAAAACATTGCATCGGTGAGAATTGATCATCGGTGAGAATTTCAACATCGGTGAGAATTGATCATCGGTGAGAATTTCAACATCGGTGAGAATTGATCATCGGTGAGAATTTCAACATCGGTGAGAATTTCAACATCTGTGAGAATTTCAACATCGGTGAGAATTGATCATCCCCAGCTCGTGCCTAATGTAACTTAACCTATCAGAACTTAAAGGTTTAGTGAAAATATCGGCCAATTGATGTTCAGTGCCAATGAATTCAAGAGTAATATCACCTTTTTGATAATTATCTCTCAGAAAATGATGTCTTACATCTATGTGTTTGGTTCTAGAGTGAGATACAGGGTTCTTAGATATGTTTATTGCACTAGTGTTGTCACAGTTAATTGAAACATGTTTAAACTCAAATCCATAGTCTAATAAAGTGTGTTTCATCCACAGAATTTGTGCACAGCAACTACCAACATCTATATACTCTGCTTCGGCAGTAGACAATGCAACTGAGTTCTGTTTCTTACTACACCATGACACTAGGGATTTCCCAAGTAAATGACATGTTCCAGATGTGCTCTTCCTTTCTAACTTACACCCAGAAAAGTCAGAATCTGAATAGCTAGTTAGGTCAAATGATTGTCCTTTTGGATAAAATAAACCTAAGTTTACAGTATGCTTAAGATATTTAAAAATCCTTTTAACAGCCAGTAAGTGTGATTCTTTAGGATTAGCTTGAAATCTAGAACACATACATACACTGAACATAATGTCTGGTCGACTAGCAGTAAGATAAAGTAAACTACCAATCATACCTCTGTAATTGGATTGATCCACTAGTTTCCCAGTTTCATCTGTATCCAATTTAAAAATTATACTCATAGGAGTTTCACTTTCCTTAATACTGTCCAAACCAAAATGTTTTAAAATATCTTTTGTATATTTACTTTGATTTAAAATAATTCCATCTCTAGTTTGAAAAATTTGAAAACCAAGAAAATACTTAAGCTCTCCCATTAAGCTCATTTCAAATTCATTTTGCATACTTTTTGAAAAATCAGTACATAGAGAGTGTTTAGAAGATCCAAATATAATATCATCAACATAGATTTGTACAACTAAAACATCTTCAGAAATTCTTTTAATAAAAAGAGTTGGATCAGCGATCCCTTTAGTAAAACCTTTTGAAATAAGAAAATTGCTGAGTCTATCATACCAAGCTCTTGGATCTTGTTTTAAACCATATAAAGCTTTAGAAAGTTTAAAAACTTGATTTAGAAAATGAGGGTTTGTAAATACAGGTGGTTGTTCCACAAAAACATCTTCAATTATAAAACCATTTAGAAATTCACTTTTGACATCCATTTGATATAGCTTGAAATTCAGATGTGATGCATAGGCAAGTAAGATCCTAATAGCCTCTAATCTAGCTACAGGTGAAAAGGTTTCCTCATAGTCAATTCCTTCTTCTTGATTGTAACCTTGTGCAACTAGCCTAGCTTTATTTCTAATGATGTTTCCAGATTCATCAACTTTGTTTCTAAAAACCCATTTTGTGCCTATTGTCGAGGTGTCCTTGGGTCTGTCAACTAATTCCCAGACTTTGTTTCTTTCAAATTGATTTAGTTCTTCTTGCATAGCCATTACCCAAAATTCATCATTGATAGCATCACTGATATTTTTAGGTTCTAACTGTGAAAGAAAAGCTTGATGTTCAACCTGATTTCTTATAAAAGCTCTAGTCTATGTTCCTCTATCTAGATTTCCTACAACAGCATCTAAAGGATGGTTCTTTGGAGTCCTAGATGGTCTTGAAAAGATAGGGCTAGAGATTTCAGATTCATCTACAGATTGAGGTTCAACAGAAGCTGGTTCTGGAGAATTTCCAGAGCTGGATGTTTTAACTATAGTTCCATTGTCTTTATCATTGAGATTCAAACCAGAGAGATCATCTTCAAGAGAGATTTTAGGTTCATGTGGATCAGTTTCATCAAATTTGATGTGAACAGATTCTTCCACACATTTGGTTTTTTATTGAAAACTCTATAGGCTTTACTAGAGATAGAGTAACCTAGGAAAATTCCTTCATCACTCTTGGATGAAAATTTTTCAAGATTGTCTTTGGTGTTGAGAATGAAGACTTTGCAGCCAAAAACTTTGAAGTAGTTAACCATAGGTTTCCTATGGTTCCACAACTCATAAGGGGTCCTCTTAAGAACTGGTCTGATCAAGACTCTATTAATGACATAACAAGCTGTATTTACAGCTTCATCCCAAAAGTAAATAGGCAGTTCATATTCATTTAGCATAGTTCTAGCTATTTCTTGCAGGGTTCTATTCCTTCTCTCTACTACACCATTTTGTTGGGGTGTCCTAGGGGCAGAGAAATTGTGACTATAGCCATTGTGTGAGCAGTAAGAATCAAACTCATGATTTTCAAACTCACGACCATGATCACTTCTCAGGGTCTTAATCTTGAGTCCACTAAGATTTTCTACAGACTTGGAGTATTTAACAAAGTAAGAACAAGCTTCACTTTTGTGAGCTAGAAAATATACCCAAGTATATCTAGAAAAGTCATCTACAAGAACATAAACATAGTACTTACCCTTCAAACTAGAAACTCTAGAAGGTCCAAATAAATCCATGTGAACCAACTCGAGAGGTTGAGAAGTTGACACTTATTTCTTTGATTTAAAAGAAACTTTATGTTGCTTTCCTTTTTGACAGGGATTACAAACTTTGTCTGCTGGAAATTCAAGTTCGGGTAGGTCTCTAATTAAGTTCTTCCTAGAAAGTTTTCTAAGTGAGTGTACATTGCAGTGTCCTAATCTTCTGTGCCAAAGACAAGACTCTTTATGAAAAGCATTTAAAAAAGGAATATTCTGCTTAGCTAAAGAATCTAAATCAACAGCATAAACATTTTCATTTCTTAAAGCAGAAAATACTAAAACATGTTTAGAGTTAAAAACATTGCAAGAATAATTTTTAAATTTCACATAAAAACCATCATCACACAACTGAGAAATGCTTAACAGGTTATATTTAAGTCCATCGACAAATAAAACTTCAGAAACCAAGATTGAATCAGTGTTACCAATCTGGCCTAAGCCGATGATTTTTACTTTTGAATTATCACCAAAAGTGACAAAGCCTCCATAAACTTTTACTAAGCTCTTGAAACATGAAAAGTCTCCTGACATATTTCTTGAACATCCACTGTCTAAGTACCATATCTTCTTGTGACCGCTCTTCAAGCAGGTCTCCTACAAAACAGATTTAGATAGAAGATGATTTTGGTACCCAGATCTTCTTGGGTCCAGACATGTTAGCCAATGATACTTTAGGTACCCATATTTGTCTAATGGGTCTCATATAATTTGTAGAATTAACATTATTTGAAAGATAAACCTTATTAGATCCATAACTATGAATATAACTGGTTGAGGCATATGAAGTTCCAGAATTAACTATCTTCTGTCCAGATTTAGGAATGAATCTTGTTTTGACAACTTTTCTTTGTCCAGGTTGGTATCCTATACCAGTAGTATATCTAGGTGCAACTTGCTTTCTTAGAATTTGTGTTAGATTATTCTTTCCATTTGTGAACTTCTCTAAGTCTTTTCTGAGTTGCTCATTAGACAATTTTAGTTCAGTATTCTCTTTAAGCAACTGAGCATTCTTTTCTACTTGTATATCCAGATCAGACTTATGCTTAACACTTAAAGCATACTGTTTCTTTAAACCTTTATATTTATCTTTAAGCTCATTACAGGTTTCTTCAAGCATATCACAATATTCAAACAGTTCAGATTTAGACATGTTATCACATTCAGAATCATCTCCAGAATAATATGAATTTGAAGCAGGAGTTTCTGATGTTACCTCAGAAGTGTTTGTCATGAAACACATGTTGGGTTGATTCCTTTCAGAGTCTGAAGATTCAGCTTCACTTGTACTGTCTTCTGAAGCACTCCAAGTATCCTTCATGGCTTTCTTGTACTTGTTATCCTTGTATTCATACTTCTTTCTGTATTTCATCTTTGGATAGTCTGCTTTTATGTGTCCTTTTCTTTTACATTCATAACAGACAACTTCATCTGATTTATCAGACTTCTTCCAATCCTTTTTCCAGTGTCCTTTGTTATCATACTTGACTTTGTAGTTTGACTTTCTGAAAAACTTCTTCTTCCTATAGAATTTATTAAATCTTCTAGCAATGTGAGCCATCTCAGCATCACTGTCAGAATCATTCTCAGTTTCCTCACTGCTTGAACTTTCATTGATAGCTTGAGGCTTTTCCTTATCCTTAATTTTTGAAGTTGTAGTCTTGAAGGCAATAGAATTCCTTTTAGGTTCATCATCTTCTTCTTTTTTTACCTTGGGTTCTTCTTCATACATCATCAACTTACCAATTAGTTCCTTGACTGGAAGTTCTCCAATGTCACACGATTCTCTAATGGAGACAGAGGTTCCTCTCCATCTTTCAGGTAGACATCTCAAAATTCTCATGATTTGTTCCTTTGTTGGAACATCCTTTCCCAGAGAAGTCATTGTGTTGAAAATTTCATTGAACCTGAGATACATATCAGAAATGGGTTCATCAGGCTTCATCTTAAAATTATCATACTTAATAGTATAGGTATTCAATCTCATCTCCTTAACATTATATGTTCCTTCATGAGAAACAGCTAAGGTATCCCAAATTTCATATGCAGTTTTACATGCAGAAATTCTATTAAATTCCTCATCTCCTAGAGCACATTACAAGGCATTCATAGCTTTACAATTATTATTGTAAGCAGTCTTTGTAGGTTCATCCCAAGTAGATCTATCAGTACTAGGAATTTTGTATTCAGCTTCAATGGCAGTCCAAATATCAAAGCTCATACTTTCTAAGTGAATTTTCATTTTTAGCTTCCACTGAGCATAGTTGTTTCCATTAAAGAAAGGTGGCCGGTTAGTAGCAGCACCCTCAAGTCTATTATCCATGATATCACAAAAAGAATTTTAAAGAGATAAAAATTTAGAAATAACAGAAATTTTAAGAACTTTAAAATACAACGAAAATCACAGTTGAAAAACAGAGTACTTTAGAAAATATTTTCCAACCTCTGATACCAAATGTTGGTCAGAGTGGACACTCAAGAGGGGGGTGAATTGAGTTCCAATTAAAATTTTTGCTAAAAACAATTTCTATTAAAATCCCCCAAATTCAAAAACAGATTAAACTATAGTGAATTTATACAAATTATAAAGGTTCAATTAGTTTCTCAAAGATTGATTAGTTCTCAGTTAACTTAATCTTATGATTAATTTAACTTTTGAAACTAACTTACTGGTTTACAATAAATATAAACACTTGCGAGTTTAACTATCAAAGTAGCTTTGAAGATAAATTATATTTCAAAGTAATAGCAGCGGAAAATGAAATTAATATGTACTGTATGGATATAGATTTTAACTAAAAACACAGAGGAGTTAACCAAGAGGTTCAGTCTCAAGCCGAGACTTAGTCCTCTCAAGAGTTTATATAAAGATGATCCACACCCTGGATCGGGGTTCAACGGTTTACAACTGTCCAGGTCCAATACCTCTACCACTGTTATTTGTGGGAAACAATTACAACAGCAACTAGCTATCCAGGTTACACACAACCTCTACCACTATCCACAGTGGGAAAAAGAATGAAAAGATAATGAGTGAGGATTTACAAATCCTCCAGTTAAGGTTCAGGAAATAGTGTGTGTGTAGAATACAACAGATAACACACACTGCTCATAATGTAAAAAGGTAAATCACAGAGATAAAGATTTAGAGTTTTGAAATGGCTCTAGTGATCTTCGTGCAGCTCTTGACTCCTTTTGTTGATTAGAATTCGTTCTGAGTCTTCTTCTAGTTTTTGTCTGGAAAACAGAGTACCATCTGCTTCCTTGACTTCCAGGTTCATCTTGCTTATCGGCTCAAAGAATGATGAGTTTTGTGTGGTTCTTATTTAGCATAGATTGCTCGATGTATGCTCTAGGTTCTGGAGGCTGGTAGTAGTAGTCTCGTGAGTGCAAGTTCTCCAGTTGTTCTTGGCACGTTTTGAGCTTTATCGCCAGTGTGTTCTGTGTGCTCAATCTCTTGTCTGGTGTCTCTCTCTTTTTTGATACATACACGATTTCCTTTTTATGCCACTTCTTTTTTTGTTTTTCTGAGGAGGAATGATTATGCTTTTTGATCGTACTTGGTACGGTTTCCTGAAATGGAAACACAAATCATTTAATAACATTAAATGCATCAAAAGTAACAAATGTAACCGTTAGTATAATAAACAAATAGGGTCGAGGATATAGGATTTGACTCCGCAGTTCATTATAGGTAGCCATTTGTTTGTAGACGTGTACGGTTGACTCAGTGTAGGGATCTTCCATCGGTAGCTCTTCAAACTCTTATCGGTGGCTCTTATCGGTAGCTCTTATCGGTAGCTCTCTATGCATCGGTAGCTCTGGCTATCGGTAGCTCTGGCTATCGGTAGCTCTGGCTATCGGTAGCTCTGGCTATCGGTAGCTATAGCTATCGGTATCTCTGGATATCGGTAGCTCTGGCTATCGGTAGCTCTGGCTATCGGTAACTCTGGCTATCGGTAGCTCTGGCTATCGGTAGCTCTGGCTATCGGTAGCACTGGCTATCGGTAGCTCTGGCTATCGGTAGCTCTGGCTATCGGTAGCTCTGGCTATCGGTAGCTCTGGCTATCGGTAGCTCTGGCTATCGGTAGCTCTGGCTATCATGCAAACCACATCTAATTGACTTAGAATTGTTTCAAAGCTTGTATAAGCAAGGATAATCGAGATTAACATAAATCAGAGATTATTTCAACATTATTATTAACTTGATCACTGATTTGAAATAATTAAAATGTAAATCATCAGTAATTGAGAATAGCATAATATATGAACACATAATTGGGATTATCAAAACAGGTGAGGTCAACAACCCCTTTGAATTTTAATTTTATTCAAAAGTAATCTTTTTACATGAAGCATTTTACTAAACGATAAAAGGGAATGTTTTTTTCTTACTTATGCGGCGACAATGACTTCTCTTCCACCGTGACCATTATTTGAGTTTCGGCTTCCTCTACAAACCATAAATTTTTTAAATGAAAATTAAATACCATGTTTTACTTTATTTTGGTATTGAAAATGGTTTTGAAAATGTTTTGATTATATCAATGTGTTTTATTTATATCTTGTGATTGAAATGTGGAAATGTTATTTTTCCTTTATGCATGTTTTATGTGATACGATTACGTTATGGATCTTGGGCATTGTTTATAAAGACCGGTGGTTCCGTGATAAACTAAGGGTGGGTGACCCAAGATAGCTCTCCGATGAATTGGGTAACATGAAGGAGTTAAACTCTAAGGTTTCTCCGAAGTGATTTAGGGAATATACTGTGATGGGTATTCCAAACGTAAACATGAGGGTTACTCCCTATGTAAGAATGTTATGAATGCCTCAAGTTACCTTTATGTTTTATGATTTCTATGAGTTATTCATAAATCTTATGA
Organism: Viscum album; assembly: GCA_963277665.1. Classification (NCBI taxonomy): domain Eukaryota; kingdom Viridiplantae; phylum Streptophyta; class Magnoliopsida; order Santalales; family Viscaceae; genus Viscum; species Viscum album. Next base: position 388,702,316 of record OY728129.1, on the reverse strand, counting down.
TTTCATGAGGTATGTTAAAGTGCTTATGTTTTATGAGTAAAGTATGATTTCATTGATTCTTATGTATACATGGACTAATGTTTTCTTTCCATATTTTATATCCCTTACTGAGCTTTTTATGCTCATACCAATTTTTTGAAATGTTTTTCACATGACATAAAGTGGAATAGAGTCAAGGATGGGATCAAGGAAATATCATGCTATCTAAAACATAGAACCAGACATGAATCTTTGTTCAAGAGTTTTTATTTAGTGAAAAAATGGAAACTGAGTAGATGTGTCTACTTTGTAATCATTGAGATATAATAGCTATGTCCTAATTATATAAAACTCTAAACCTGAAAAGATCCTCAATGTAAATTATTCATTTATTTCATGATTATTTAATGTTTTAATCCTGGGTTCTTATAGTTTGTATCAGAGGTCGGTTTAGATAACTTTAGAGATTAGGGTATTCTTTAAGCTTAAGTGACATTACCATAATGGTTAGGATTTCATAAAGATTCATAGTTTTTTTAGATAAAGTGAATGAGTTTACGATAACATGAATAATTATATCTTAGTATTATATGATTATTTTACTAATATACTCACACTGAACTTTTTGGTTTTAGTAAATGGATGGATCTAGCAGGCACCAAAGAAATAGTGGATGTGAAGAAAACTGTGACGATTTTCTGAAAGTGAAACTGAATGATATGGGAGCTGCAATGAGAACACTTGTGGTTATTCTCAACCAACTATCTAGATTCATGATTGACCACCTGAACCTTAGTGATTTTTATAAGGCATCATATATGCGAGAAACAAATCCCTAAAGAAGTTCAGGTAATAATTATAAAGGTGCATGTGTTAAAAGGCCTATGTGTCAAAGATGTGGAAAGAAACACCTAGGAAAATGTTTCAAAGGGACAGAAAGATGCTATAGATGTGGAAATGAGGGTCATAAAGTAAGAACCTGCCATGGAAAAAGGAAGCATCTAGTTGACTCTAGGAAAAGGGAAAGAAGTTCTTCATGAAGGATCAAGTGAATGTTTTAAATGTGGTGTGCAAGGTCATTAGGCAAACACATGTCCTATAAAGAAGTTTTGAGAATGGGATCACCAGGATTGTTCAAATATTCGTTTACCAGTACATAATGCCATTCTGATTGAGGATGAAGAAAATGACAATGACCAATGAAAGGTATAGATTATCTCTTAACATATGTTTTCATTTTATTGAAATCTTACGATATGATTCATGATTTTTTTGTAGGAAAGAAGTATTTCATAATGAGTTGGAAAGTAATGGTTAATGGATCATTAAGAATGTTGAATGAGTAAGAAGTCAACATATAAGGGATTCAGAGTTATGGTAGATTTTAGGATAGTGACATTCTTAAAAGTATTAAGGCTCTTTTGATGATGGGATTACATTAAAAGAATTTTTATAGAATGTGTAACCCTGATGTTTGATATGAAAATTTTATTCAAGGAATAATTATCTTTCCTTTTGTGGATATAGTTATAAAGAACAATTTAGTTTTATATGATCCTTTAATTTGAGGCAATTACCGGTTAATATATTTTGGGATGAAAAACAAAAGTTATTAGATAACCTTTGTGGTGAAAATATGTTATGGTTATTTTTGATGAATTTATCTCTTTTTGGGAATGTTATAAATTATATTGTTTTTCAAAAAGAGACAACATGCAAACCGTGTGACAACTTGTCGCATCAGACAAAGCTGTGGGAATCGAACCCACAACCAAAGTTCGACTGGTATTTATCTCCTAACCCTAGACTACGTGAAGTCCCTGGTTAGTATGACTAATTAGTTTTAGTTAGATGATCTTATGAATCAAGAATAAGTTGATTTTGGGTTATCTATGGAAATGATTAACCTATCATGGAGGATATGTGATTAGGTTAATTACTTTTCAACATGAGAATTTAAAAGTAACTAATGTTATTTGGAGAGAAATGTTAAGATTTACCTTAGAAGACTATGTGATTAAATCCTTTAGAGATTTTGGTTTCAATCATAGTTTGGATTACTCTGAATAATTTTATGGATATCTATTTATTAAATGGATTTCTTGAACCTTAGGTTTTTTTGTTTAATTTTGGAGATTAAGAGTATTATTTCTTTTTATAAAATATTATCCTTTTTGGGGGTTATCTAATCTTGTACTAACCATTTTGGTTTTGGTTAAGGTCTAATGAAATGGGAAATATATAGTTTATCTTTTATGGATTATGTGATTCTCTCGAAGTTGATTTTAGCGGTCTTAATGCGAACTAGTCATCTTGAATACTCATCGTTTGGAGAAAATATGAGTTTGTGTTAGAAATCTAGTAAAAGATGAAAGTATACATGACAAGTGAGTATGTTTACTTATGTTTTAGTTAAACTCATAAATAAATTCATTAATGAAAAGTAACTTAAAACAAAAAAGTTTTCTGTTAACCTTTCCAACTAGGGAATCAAATACTGTTTAACCCATCACAAGTTTGTGATTTTCTGGTGGTTAACTTTATCCTAAACATGTTTTCTATCACTCTCCATCAGAACTTGATGGTTTTTTTTCTCCTCTATATCCATGTTTTCATGGAATCCTAGTATGGGTTATTTTAGGTGACCTTTGTACTTTTCTTTCATTATTTTAAAGTGACAGTTTAATTGACTCTTTTTCCGATGTGGGGCTTTCAATGAAGTTTCCGAGCCCAATTTTAAAATTGCGAGGACACAATTCCCAGAAGGGGGGAAAGATGTAACATCCCAGGTAAATAAAGAATAGTACATTTTCATATTTATTAATATTTGTGAATAAAATTTTAATATTACTTTAAATGGAATTCTATGTTCGATGGCGTACCCAATATGCAACAACAAGTTTCTTTGAAATCTTACGTTGCACACTAATAATATAATTATATTATTTTAAATAGTAGTTAACGCCTATCCATTGTAATGGAGAGAATGAACATAAATAACTACAAAATTATTATATATATTTGTTAAATATTTTAACAATTACCCAATAAATGATAGAGACTTAAAATGCGAATGAATCCAATTTTAAGCATAAATACTATAATATTCTTTAAAAGGTCGATTAGCAGCCTTTTGATGGAGAACCCTTTTTAAATATACTTTTTGTCAATTTTATATGTTATATATGACAAAACAAAATCCTTCTTTAGAATTGGTACATCCAAATTTATTTTGAGTAAATTTTTGTTATTTTTCCGATAGAGTTCATTTTTTAATGAATAGTGAAAATGATGTATTTTAATTAAAAACCTCTTTTTAATCTAATTTATTTATTTGGATAGATTATTTTTTTAATTTGGTTTAAAGTGTAGTTAAAATATATTTTTACCATTTAATTCAACGGTGGTCATTGGAATTAATTTCACTTTTAAATTGGACATAAACAAGTGTCAATCTTTTGATAGATATTATTTCTTAAAAACACGCTATTTGCTTTGACAGTGGTAATTAATTATAAAATTAATTAATGAAACTTATATGTTTTTAAATTGGTAAAATTTATATCATTTTTTAATTTGGATTATCAAATTTACTTTGGATAAATTTTTGGTATTTTTCTGACAAATGTTCATTTTTAATGAATAGTGAAAAATACTGCATTTTACTTTAAAATTTCTTTTTCATATAATTTAATTATATAGTTAGATTGTGATTTTAATTGGTTTTAAAGTGTTATTGAATTATGTTTTTATCACTTAATACAATTTGTTTCATTGGATGTAATTTCACTTTTCAATTGGAAGTAAAAACAAATCAATCTTTTGATAAATTTTACTTCTTAAAAACCCGTCTTTGGTTGTGACAATGAGAATTATTTTTAAATTAATTACTAAAATTTATGTGTTTGGAATTTGGTAAAATAGATTCCATATTTGGAATCAGAAGGTTCAAATTATTTAATTATGACTCTTTTGTTTTTGGACATTATGAATAGTATCGACGACAATTATCTTTAACTATCAATATTAGTTAGTAATCGGGTAGTTAAGTGTAATAAAATAATATCATAATAATATAAAATGACACCAACATGTGTCCAAATACTCTTTTTTGAGTCATGGCCGACCATGGGGATCTTTTTACCGAACTTGAGGATCCATGGAGTCACATTGGTATGATAGTGAAATTTATGAGTTTATTTTTTTAAAAAAAGAAGAGAAATATAACAAAGGTTTGTATATCCTATGTAGAACAATTGTAATTTTATTTAGATAAATTATATATTATAATAAAATTAGTCATTGGAAATCTAAAAATATTTCCCACATCATGGTATTTTTTTATAATTTTTAGACTTTAAATAAATAAATTTATTTATGACACCATGATGATGCAGTGATTACCTCATTAATGAACGATTTAAATAAAATAAAAAGATAAGGTAAAATCTAAGACATAAATTTGTCAAAAACCTATTATGTGGGTGTATTTTTAACCTTTATCACCTTATCCTTGAAATATATTATTTTGGGACATTTAAAATCTGAAAACCATTTTATAATAAAGTAATATTTTAAGACTTTCCAAAAGTGACCCTCCTTCCTCTTATAAAAGGCCCCCACCTCTACCCCCTTACCCACACCTCTCAATCCCTTGTCTCTTCTAAAACCTGATCATATTATATCTCCAAATCCCTCTCTTACTCCTAGAAGCCTCACTTTTGGAAAGTATTTCCAAGGAAGCCTTTGGCTCAAATAAAAAAGACTTACCCGATTTAGAGGTAATGTCTTCTCTCAAGTTTCTTCCTTTTATCTTCCCTCTTAACCCACCACAATCTTCTTATTATTTGATCCCATAATAACACCAGTATCATAAATATACTTGTATTTTGATATGATAATGATTCTACCTACACTTACACACACCTCTTTCTAATGGTTAAAAAACATACTGTTTCTGTGGGTGGTGAATTACTGCCTCACGAAACGATGATTGTTCAATCTTCTTTTAACACCTTTCATGGTGGACATTATGATGTCACTATATTTATATATGATATATATGATATTTATTTTTTCTATATTATTCTGAATTTTATTCTTAAATCACATACTTATTCTTTTCATGTCGTGGAATCGTGATAATTTATCTAAGTGTGGACTACCACCCCCTCAAGTGATGTGACTCGTTCATACCAAACATGGAATTTAAAAGAATGTAATTAATGAACTTATGTTAAATATATAAAATATATAGTATACTGTAATTGTAATATATATATGTCTCATTTAGTTTTAATTCCTTTAATATGACAAAGAAATGAAAGTAGCGTTCATGCGTAAGTACGACCTATCATCTCTATGAATGGTGAATTTAATTTTTTATCTCAAAATGTTATGGAATAGTATAAAATGAATTTATACTGGATATATATTCTATTTAAATCATTAATACCATTCTGGAGATGATGTAATTATAACTACATGGACAATTCTCTACAAATAAGCTCATTGTTGACTCATGTACCGAACATCGACAAAACTTATGATATGAACTCACATAATTAACTAATTATTATAACATGATAATATGTGATATTAATTGAATAATAAAATTTAAATGAAGTCCTTAAGAAATTATAAATTGACCAAAGTTTATCATTCAGGAATACAAAGAAATGAACAAGACAAGTCAGACTTGAGGTAAAGGGATTTCTTATCTCACTTTTAATTCCGTGAGATTTCCATTGCTCACCAATTATTTATTCCATGTGGTGTATTGTGTAATTCCATTTGATATATATTATCAATATTCTAGTTATATTCATGATATTATGTGATTTATTTGGTTCTTATTATCTTTTGGTCATATGACTCGATTTATTACAACGAGGTAAGGGGTTTTTATCATACTTTTTATTCCTGTGAGATTCATGCTATATTTGACACTACCTCTTTTGAGTGGTGTATATACTGCCCATTATTCTAATATTTGTGTAATATAATTTTGTTTATGGGTATTTACATTAAATTTTATAGTCCTTATTTCATGGGGTGTATGTTTCGAAAGTTACCCAAATCGGTAAGGGAACCTTTCACCCTCTTCTTTTTAAAAGACTTCCTTTTGTTAGGTCTTTTAATTTACATCTTATTATATTGGGATATGTTCTTATATATAATTATTGCTATAACTTTTATGTCCAATTGATTAGATACCCTTTCTATCTCTCATCAACTCATTTCTTAAATTTTAAAGTGACACCGTTAGGCTGTCAAATTTCTGTAAGGGAACTTATTAACCCAATTTCAATTATTTGGGTTAAACCTCTACATCTTGATTATATCGTGCCATGAATATGTGTGGATGACCAGTGATTGTTTTACACTTAATATCCAATTATATTGGGTGTATATATATTTTTCACAAATAATTATGTAATTGATTTATCTTTAATCTAATGATACAGTCTTCGTACGGGACTTCGTCTCAATCTCCTTTCGTTGAGGCATACTTCAATTTATATATGACCTTATTTTATTAGTTTTATAATAAAACCTTTTGACTTTTAATTTCATTCAAAATAAATATTTTTACATGAATCATTTTACTAAACAACAAAAAATAATGTTTTTGTCTTATGTATGCGGCGACAACGACTTCTCCACCACCGTGACCATTATTTGAGTTTCGTCTTCCTCTACAAGCCATAACTTTTTTAAATGAAAAATAAATACCATGTTTTACTTTATTTTGGTATTGAAAATAGTATTTATAAGGTTTTAATTATATCATTTGTTGTATCGATATCTTGTGACTGAAATGTGGAAATGTTATGTTTCCTTTATGCATGTTTTATGTGATATGATTATATTATGGTTCTTGGGAATTGTTTATGAAGACGGGTGGTTCCAGGATAAACTAAGGGCAGGTGAGCACTAGATAGCTCTCCAATGCATTGGGTAATGCGAAGGAGTTAAACTCTAAGGTTTCTCCGAAGAGATTTAGGGAATATACTTTGATGGGTATTCCAAACGTAACCATGAGGGTTACCCCCAACGTAAGAATGTCATGAATGCCTCAAGTTACCATTATGTCTTATGATTTCTATGAGTTATTCCTAAATCTTACGATTTCATGAGATATGTTAAAGTGATTAAGTTTTATGAGTAAAGTATTATTTCATTGATTCTTATGTATACGTGGACTAATGTTTTCTTTCTATATTTTATATCCCTTACTGAGATTTTTATGCTAATCCCAAGTTTTTGAAATGTTTTTCATAGGACATAAAGTGGAATAGGGTCAAGGATGGGATCAAGGAAATGTCATGCTGTCTAAAACATAGAACTATACATGACTATTTGTTCATTAGTTTCTATTTTGTGAAAAAAATGGAATCTGAGTAGATGTGTCTACTTTGTAATCATTGAGATGTAATAGTTATGTCCTAATTCTCTAAAAATCTAAACCTAAAAAGATATTCAATGTGAATTATTTATTTAATTCATGATTATTAAATGTTTTAAGGCTGGGTCCTTATATTGGGTTTTGTGATTGAGCGATTGGGCCTCCAGGACACTTGTTTTAATAGGTTTACTTACAATGGGCTCTGTATCAATTGGCCTTTTGGGCACTCAAATATAAGGCTGAGTGCCTTTGGGACTTCTGGCTTGTAATGGGTTCCCCCTTAACCCAGCTCAAAAGGGATTTATGTTTTTATTTATAAAAATAAAGGAGATATTCCCCAACCTATTTCATTATGTTTTAGAGATGAAATAATTATATAAAATGCTTACTCTATATCGACAGAATATGTATTCAATTAATAGAAAAATAAAATAAATGATTTTATAGATGTTGAAAGTAATATAATTTTAATTAATTACTATGTTACACATTTTTTGTAGATATAAATGACATTTTATAGGGGTTTTAATTAATTATTTATGAATTCAATTGTTGTTTTTTAGTTTTCAAAGTCAAATTAAATGAAGTCTCAAAATTGACATTAATGTTATTTTATAATAAATATTTCCTTATTAAATGATTTAAAACTCCAAAAAATCCTATGTTGAGCCATGTGATTTGGATATAGTTTATAATTTCAAACATAATCCATTTATGTGTCATTATTCCTTTTATATTAAATATATTTACCTCCAAAGAGTAAAAATATTGTTATCAGGGTAATCCGGAAAAGGGTTAACGAGGGGTTAAAAGAAAAGGATATTATTAAAAACATCACCTAAAGAAGTCCAAATTTTATTGTATGATAATATTTATACTCATAATTATCTTATATTATAAAATTACTAATTTTTAGTGATTTTAATATAAAAAATAATTTATATTAATTTAACAATTTAATAAATTCCTAGAGTTCCCCTCCCCTCACTTATAAAAAGGTGAATTCATTACTCCATTGTTCACATATAAAAAGACTTTTGGTTTAGCCAATACCTAAATAAATACCTACCATAAAAACCTTATAACATCCTAGAAGACATTTATTTATCATAAATCTAACCTAGGAATACTTTTTGTGTAAACCTTACGAGGTTTTTTGATAAAGAGTTATAGTTCTTAAACAATCCTTTTTGTTTTATTTATTCTTCCATATAATACAAATATTATTCAACCATGATGAAATCATAAAAAAATATTACATATACTAATATGTTATTATGTTAAAGTAATAACTAATATATATATCGACAACCATCAAAATTGGAAATGAAACCGCCATTCATGTGTACGGCGGAATACCACCTCGTGAACTGATGTAACTCATTTTCCATCATAGCCTCTCAAGGATTATTATAGTGATGGAATATAATGTATATAAAAAAATTCAAGAAAACATTATCACTCTTAAAATATAATATATCATATATATTTTTACCTTTCCATCCATTGATAAATGATAACATCGTTCATGCGTATATGTGGAATACCACTTCCACGAAACTAAATAATTATTTTTTCATCACCACAACACATAGTTGATATATATAATAGTATTTATTTAAATAATATGGTATTTATGATATAATTATCATTATATAAAGAAAAAATAATACTTACCCACTTCATATAATAATCTTTGTTAAATAAAAACATTAATTATGCTTACATATGATTTACCACCTCTGTGATGCCAATTTGGTTCATTTTTCATATCCATAATTAATAGTTTGTTTAAAATTATAATTGAGGTTTAAAAATTATAATTGTATCATTATTATTATTATGGATATTTTTAATAATTACCTCATTTTCCATAATCAACCTACCAATGTTCTTTTGCATATATAATATGAATATTCTCAAAATATATGACATGAACTTAATTGATTAAGTAATTGACCATGAAATGGTATTAAATAAATAAAAGTAATAAGAAACTCAGAAAAATAATATCATGAAATTAAATAAATGTCATATATTTATTATTTAGAAAAAAATGTACAAGATGAGTCAAACTTTTTCTAAGGGCCACTTTTCTTTTAAAACATCATTTTCAAGATTTATTTTATAAACAATTATTTCCCATGAACATATTCATAAAATTATTTTATGAATTTTGTTATATGAAAATAAATTAGTTATAAAGGGAATTTAATGTTACTTTTACATTGTATCAATGATATTAAAAAAGGATTCCTTTCATGAAATACTTTGACTTTATTTTAAAAAAGGAATGTTAATTTTAATATATACAATGTAAATGTATTTTCACACCACCCTTACCATTAGTTGATGTTTTTCATTTATTTATAATATTTCATTATTTAAAAAAAAACCTATTTTCTTTTTTTCCCGGTATTTTTGTATTAAAAATTTGATTAAAAAAGAAAAGTATATTGTAATATCCAAAAATATTTTTCATAGGGGTTTAAATTTTTTAGAGGTTTTATGATGAAAAGCTATAAGATAAAATGTTTTATTAATGATATAGTTGTTGTAAATTATTAATAATGGGTAATAATGATATATATTATATGATGGGTGCACCTAGATTGTACTGTAATGCATTGGGTAATGATTATGTTCTATGGAAAATTATATTAGAAGTCGACCATATAGTTATTCCAATTTTTAAGGGTTATATGATTATGATGTTCCAAGGAAACTAAATTAATTTTCTATACATTATTATTATTTTTCATGGAAATCATTTTTTTTAAATTTAAGCAATGATTATTCCCTTTTAAGGAAAAAATAATTGTTTTTATGAAAATGTTTATCATGGGCTCACATGTTTTCTAATAATCCTTCATGATTTTGAATTTGCCATTATGTTTTCTTATAAATCATTTTATGAATTTTTTTTGTAGTAAATATGTGTTCATGTGTATCTAAATGGTTATTTGACCTAAAATTTGATTGTGTTAAAGGAAAACTCAATTTTATGACCTCATGGTTTTAAAATGAAAAACAATTTTCTTTATTTCTTTTTATATATCTCTTTATCTGCATTTTTTTCTTATCCCATGTTTTAAAATATTTTTTTTAGAGGTTCTATGGAGGATTAAGAACAAATAAGAAGTAAAGTTTAAAGTCATGAATATTTTACATGAAAATTAAACAAGATTTATATTAAAAAATTTATATTGTATAAAAATGGATACTGAGTAGAAGTGTCCAATTTGTAATATGTAGGATTTTTATGTAAGAATTATATCCTAATTATATAATAATAGAATCCTAAAAATATCTTAAAAATTTTATAAAGTTAATTCTATTCTAAATATACAATATTTTGTAATTTTTCCGGCTGATCCCTTATAGTCGGTATCAAAAGAAGGTTTATGTAATTTTATATATTTGGATAAAGTAAGTATATACCATTAATAGATTTTCATTTATGGTTATCATGATATATAATTTTAATATTTCCATGTTATTTCATCTAAAATGTGTTTTTTTAAAATGGTTATCCACAGAAAAAACATAAAATCTACAGTAAGAATGGACCAAGTGGAAAATATCCATCCAAATTATCACTTTGAAATGGTTTGAATTAGAACTGAGAATGTTTTTCTAGGATATATTAGTTGACGTTAGTGGTAAATAGTGGTGGAATCTATGTTATAGATCATGTACATCTATTACAAAATAACATGTTAATATTGGAGATTTTTATGAGACAAAACCCTCCAACATTCTATGGTTATTTTAACCACGGGGTAACTGAAGGCTGAATAAATCCCAAGAAAATATATTCAATGTCATGGGATATTCAAATCATTAAAAGGTAACTCTATATATTTAACCTTTTGGAGGGGAATTTGATTAGTTGTGGTCAATGGTTTAGAATATCAAGGAAAATAAAGATATTGATGCCTTGTAATGGGATGAATTTAAGAATATTTTCCTTGAGAAACATTTTCATATGACGGTTCGACATAGGATCAAAAAACAATTCTTGGAATTGAGACAAAAGGAGTATGATTCAATGGTCATTTATGAAGAAAACTTTACATGATTTTAAAGGTAAACCCCAAATTTTATCCAAGATCATTATTGAAAAATTAATCCGTTTTACTCATTATTATATCCATGAAACCAAAGTTTTTTTCCTTATGTGAATTTAAATGTTATGATAAACTATTTAGATGTGCTGAGAAGGTGGAAATGAAAATTTTTAATTATCATGTATTTTATGAAAATAATAATAATAAAAGGTTGAGTTGGAAGGAAATGGGGAATCATCCATCAAATAAATATGGAGGTAATAAAATTAATTTCCCATATTTAAATAAATTTTGTAAAAATAATCTAGGAGAATTTTTTATAAAACCCAGGAAGTGTTTCTGATGTGGGAGTTCTTGATATGTGGCATGTGAATGAAAGAAAAATGAGAATAAAAATAATGAAAATATAATATTAAGATTTTTTAATTGTAATGAGTTTGGAAATTATGCATACATGTGTCCATTGTTTGTAACTTAGTCTGGATATCATCATGATTGAAAGAAAAAAGGTAAGGAAAAATAATTTTCTATTAATACAGTTGATGTTAGTCTATCTAGTGAAGTGGTGAAATGTATTTTAACTATTTGACTATAGATCTTTACATTCCATTATTTTTGAAAAATTTTAAAGTAAAATTGGAAGATCACCTCATGAAAAGAAGATAAAACTTTTGGTGAATACATATAGTGGGAATATTAAGGAAATTATGATGTATAGAAATATTCCTAATGTTATTAGTGGGATGGTATTTATTTCAAATATTTTTTTACTTCCCATGGAAGATTTGAAATTTTTTTTATATAATGGATTTTATTTTAGCATGTTAATATTGATTACAGATCCATAAATGTTTTATTCGATGATTTCACCTTTGATAACCTACCAAGAATAAGGGAAATTGATTTAAGATGGAAATTAATGTTGCCAAGATATGATGTTGAAAAGAAAGAATATGTTCAAATTATTGATTTAGAAGTAGTTAATGAATATATGGATTTATTTCTATATGTTTTTTTAGTTTTATTCCTGATCAAGAGGTTGAATTTAATTTTGAATTAGTTTATGAAGCTATGAATATTCTAAGAACTCCATATCCAATTGCTCAAGAAGAACTTATGGAATTGAGAAACTAGTGTAAGAGGTAGTAGATAAGGGTTTAATTCATCTATGAACATCACCTTGGGAAGATCCTATTTTATTTATTAAAATTAAAATGGTTCAATGATACTTTTCATTGATTATATGGCTCTAAATAACATCAATATTAAGAAAAATAATCCTTTGAATAAAATGAACGATCTGTTTGATTAGTTTCAGGGAGAACAATAATTTTCAAATACCAATCTAAGGTTAGAGCACAATCATTTGAATTTAACATAGGAAGATATTATATTATATAATTTCATACAAGATATGTGGATTATGAGTTTTTAGTTATGACCTTTGGGTGATCTAACACACCAACTATATTCATGGATCTTATGAATAGAGTTTTCCATTACTTTTTAGATGATTTTTGGTTTTTATTATTAAGTATATATTGTTATATTCTAAAATTTATTATTATTATGAAAGGAACCTAAGAATTTTTTTTGAAACCATAAATTAAATTAATCTCTATAAAAAATTTAACAAGTGTGAATTTTGATTGAAATAATTTTTTTCCTTGAGAATGTTGTATCTTAATATGGATAACTAATGACCTTATTAAAACAATTTTTTTAAATAATAGAAAAGGAATAAAATTTCAACGAGATTCAAAGTTTCATTATATTATCATGTTATTACTTTTTGTTTGTTAAAAACATTTCTTGACTATTTAGAACACTAACTAAGATAACTCAAAAGGGAGTTAAATTCATCTTGATAAAAGTATGTAATGATTTTTTTGGAACTAAAAATAATATGGGTGAATGATAATGTTTTTATATTCCATCTAGAATTGATAAAATTTTTATTTATATTTATTATTAATTATTAGGACTTGGTTTTGTTATGATGTGTAATGATCTGGTAATTTCTTAAGTTTCACATAAACTGAAACCTAATGAGTTAAATTAGGATTTACATGATCCATAATTAGATACTATAATTTTTTATTTAAAAATTTGGAGGAATAATTAATATGGATTATAGTGTTAAATATATACTATTCATAAAAGTTTTAAATATATATTCACTCATAAATATTTGAACATGAGTCATAAAATATGGCTAGAAAAAATTTAGGATTATAACTAAATAATTAATTACCATCCTGGTAATAAAAACAATGTAACTGATGCTGTTATTCAAAAAATAATTCTACATTAGCCATGTTACATTCGGAACATGATCCTCCAGTTAATAAAATAATGAATTTTATCCCATAACTTGTAGATGCATAAAAGTACTCTATTTTTTCTCTCCAGGTTTTAATTTAACCATCTCTATAAGAAATATTGAAGAAATATTATAAGGTGGATCAAATTTTATAGGAAATGTAGAATCTAATAAGAATTGTATGTTTCAAGAGTTTAATTCTGATAAAGAATGTTTTATATGATTTTTAAAAAGATTATATGTTCCCTTTAATTCCTAATTGAATATAGAATTATTAAATGAAGCCCATAGTTCCCAGTTTTCAATTTACTCTAGAAGCACAGAGACTTACAAAGACCTCCAGGAGTATTACTAGTGGAATGGAATAAAAATAGATATTTTTGACTTTACTATGAAATTTGAGACTTTTGAACATGTTAAAATAGAACTACATTTACCAAATGGGATGCTTCATTATTTTCTAGTGCTGGAATAGAAATGTGAGAATATATCAATCGATTTCATTGTTGTATTTGCAAAAAAATATCGAGGTAATAATAAAAATTATGTTATTGTTGATATATAAACTAAATATGTGAATTTACTTCCCATTAAACATACTATATATATATATATATATATATTATTTTTATACTATACTTCAAAGAGATAGTTATATTTCATAGATTTACTCTCTCCATTGTACCTAAACATGATCCTAGGTTCACTTCTAATTTTTAGAAAGGACATCAGAATTTTTTTGGTACTAAATTAAAGTTCAGTACATATTTTTATCCTCAATATTATGGGTACTCCAAGTGAATAACTAAAACATTGGAAAACATGATTCATGATTATTTAATGGATTTATAGGGTAGTTTCGATCAACATCATTCTTTGGTTGAGTTCTCATATATTAAATGATTTCATTCTAGTATAAAGAAGGAACCATTTGAGGCATTATATAGAAAGTGGTGTTGAACCCTTTATTTTTGTCATGATGTAGTAGAAATGAAGTTCATAGTACTAGAGTTAATATATGAAATGGTTGATAAGGTGAAAGTGGTTCAACAATATATGATAATGACTGAGTAAAGGTAGAAAATTTATGTTGATAATTGGAGGAAATATCTTTCTTTAAAGGTAGGTCCTCATGTATTTCTTAAATTATCTCTAAAGAAAAGTGTTAATAATTTTGGTAAAAAGGGGGATCTTAGTCTAGAGTTCATTAGAATGTATGAAATCTTAGAGTAATTTTTATTAGTTTCCTATTTACTTGCATTTCTTTTAAGTTTATCCTAGGTACATAACTTATTTCAATTCTTGAAGTTAATAAAATATGCAATGAATTGACCTCATTTTTTGAGCCCTGAAGTAGTTAAATTGGAAGATAAAATTTCTTATAAGGAATAAACTTTTTAGAATTTTGAACATATATAAAAAAGGTTATAGAATAAGGAAATTCCTAAATTTTTGGTTTTGTGGAAAAACCATATGGTCGAATAAGCGACATGAGAATCTAAAATTTCTATAAGGAAAGATATCCCCATTTGTTTGATAAGTAAATAAAATTATGAGGTTGTAATTTAAAGGGGGGAGGGATAATGTGACAACTTATGTATAATTAAGATAAAACATTTTCATATTTTATTTAAATACATTTTATAGATTTATATTCATTATAAAAATATTAGATTTTTTTTTCAACCAAAAGTAAAAAAGCATTATTTCTAACAAAGTTGATTTTAATACATTATGTGTATCTATTTAAAATATATATTTAAAAATAATAGAATTTAAATTTTACAAAATAAATTTAATTTTTTAAATTCCGAAGTCCGTATCACCATAGGATAATTTTTTGAGAATTTTCTAAAAATCTTTTTTTTTTCAATAAATAGTGAAAAATATTTATTTTTATTGAAAAATATATTTTATTTTAAAGTATTTAAAAAAATTATTTTTATTTAGATTTAAAAATTAAATATTCCATTATTATTAAAATTAATCTCTTTACATTCTATGGAAATAATTTTAATCTTTAATTTGGATTAAAAACATTTTTACACATTAAAGTAATTTTTTTGAAAAAATATTTTATTGCATTTTGTTAGTTTTAATTAAAATTAAATTATGAAACTTAAATAAATTAAATCTTAAAAAATTGTTTTCATATTCTAAATATATATTTCTATGTTTGTTAAATATTATTCTTTTATTTTTAGACGTTATAAATAGTGGCCTTAGTAATTTTTATTAAGATGGTAATGGATAAATCATGTAATTTTTGTTAAAACTATTTGATAAGTGGTAGAAAAAGACCCCATAACTTGGTGTAATTTTATTGAATGAATTTATTTCGCTGATAATAATACATATTTGAAATATATGGTGTTTTTTTTCAATTTGTGAATGATTTTTACCATAATATTATTTTATATAATAGAAAGTAAAAAATATTATTCCATTTTTTTTATTTTCTCTAAATTTCTTACAAAAAGATATAGAGATAATATTTTTAGTTATAAATTTTATTTTTAATGATAAATTATTTTTTTGTCAGGTAAATTTATTAATAAATTTTAGTGATAAAATAATTACCTTAAATGCTTACTCAACACCAACACAATATTTATTAAATTTATAGAAAAAATAATATATATGTTTTACAAAATGTTAAAAGTAATATCATTTGAATTAATTATTGTGTTCGATTATTTTTAGTTAAAATAACATATTATATAATTTTTAATTCATTATATTTAAATTTTATTGTTTTCTTGTAGTTTTTAAAGTCAAATTAAATGAACAGTTAGAAAATTGGCTTTAATGTTATTTTATATTAAATAAAATTTTATTAAATGATTTAAATCAACAAATAATACTATGTCTAGAAATTTTAGCAGTATATGGTTTGTAATATCAACTATGTGGAATTTATGGGAGGTTTGGCCTTTTATATTAACTATATTTATGTCTAATGTGTAACAACATTTGTTATCTCAGTAATCATCAAAATGGTTAATGGAGGGTTATGAAAAACGGATAAGAGTAAAAACATCACCTAAACCAGTACAAAAATTAATAAATGAGATTATTTAGACTCATAATTATCTTATTTTATAATATTATCATTTTGGAGACATTTTAATATGGAAAGTAATTTATATTAATTTAATTCTTTAAGAAATTATACGAGTGCCCCTCACATCACATATAAAAGGGAACATACTTTTCTCTTTTCATCACACTTAAAAAGCCATTTTATTTGATGAATAAATGACACAATCCATTAAATAAATTCCTAATCATATCTTGAAATCCTTTGTTTGATCAGAAATCCATCCTAGAAAGGGTTTTGGTTTAAACATTAAGAGGTCGTCTGAAGAAGACATATAATTCTCAACGAAAAGCGCTTTTGTTTTATTTCTTCTTCTGCCATATTAAAAATATTATTCAACCATGATGAATTAACTACCCAAATTTGTCATATATAATGATATTTTATTATTTTAATGAAATAAACTATATCCATCTCCACATTCATAAAAATGTGGAATGAAACCTCTATTCGTGTGTACAACAGACTACTACCACATGAACCGATGTGATTCATTTTCCATCACCACCTATTACATATGATTGTAATGATGGAATATATTATATATATATATATATATGATATTTATGAAATAATTTTGATTCTTAAATTTTAATATATCATATATTTTCCAACCTTTCCATCCATTGAAAAATTATAACGTCGTTCATGCATACGTGTAGACTACCACGTCCATGAAGTGATGTGATTTGTTTTTCATCACTTCATCACATGGATGATACATATAAGTGTATTTAAATAATTAATATAGTATTTATGATATATTGATAATTCATAAATGAAAAAAATAATTATGATATATACGGTATTTATGAAATAATATGGCATTTATGGAATATATAACATCAACCACTTTTTCCACCTTGTAACTATTTTTTTGATAATTGGATTCCTTTACAAGATTTAATTATTTTCCTCAAAGAAAAACCATATTTACCTTTTAAAGTGTATTTTATAATTTAAAATGGGTTTTTATAATTAAATGGATATTTCAATATCTTATTTTTTTGAATATGGGTTCAAAAGAGTTTTAAGGGTTTTATGTTGAAAAAGTGCTAGATAAAATGATTTATTCCTAATATAGTCTTTGGAAATTGGTTATAATAGGTAATAAAGATATATATTAAACAATATGTGTTCTCATATAGCTATGAAATGTATTGGGTAATTATTATGTTCTTTGGAGAATTTAAAATTTGACTGTTTGGTTATTCCAATTTTAAAGGGTTCTATAAAGATGATCTATGAATGGACCTACATGAAATTTATATGATTTTTAATGATTTTTCATGGAAATAATTTTATTTCAAAAGTTAAACAATCATTATTCCCTTTTGGAGAAAAGGAATGTTTTGGAGAAAATGTTTTTCCGGAATTCACATAGTTTCTGAGAAGCCTTCATGATTATGCATTTACATTTATGGTTTCTTATAAAGTGTTTTATGAAAAAACTTTGGTATTGAAGATGATTTTATTCGAATGTAAATGTTTATTTGAGCTCAAAGTGGTTTTAAAATGACTAATGGGTTTCTTTATTTCTTTTTATATGTTCCTTAATGATCTTTTTGTGCACATCCAAACTTTTAAAATGTTTTTCACTGGGTTTAAGGATGAGTATGAAGAAATAAGAAGTGAAGTTGAAAGTCAGGAAGATTTTTAATGAAAATAAAACATATTTTATATTGTGGAACAAATTTATACTAAGTAGTGGAGTCAAATTTGTAATATAAGGGTTTGATATATAGGTATTATGAACCAATTCTTTAAAAATATAAACATAAAAAGATTCTATAAATGTAATAAATTAAATTATTTTCTAAATAAACTAGATTATACAATGTTTAAGTCTAGTTAATTATAGAATATTTATGTTCTCAAAGAAAATACTATGTTGTATTTTGTATTTTAAAATGTAATGTTTGATTGAAGCATGTATCTAGTATATCAAGACTAAAAAACTATTAGGTGCTTTAGGATGTGATCAATTATATCTAGTGATGCTGTAATAAATTAACCACCAGCTCTAGTATACTAGGGTTTGGGCGTGACACCCCAATATTTTAATAGAACACTATATTCGATAGTGTATACAACACACAACATTGAGCTTAGATGATCCAAAAATTCTATTATTTAAATATGACTATTATAACTTAGACATTTAATTGGTTAGCATGAATACGATTAACCATATTATGAAATAATTATATAAAAGACCCAATGAATAAAAATTTATGTATTAAATCTTCAAAAATAATTTCCCAATTTTTAGTAGTCATTCTATTCTTCAAAAATACATTTTCTTCAAAGTGTTTTTTTCTTTTTTGTAAGAAAATATTACAATTTTTTTTGGAAATTTTTGAAAATCTATTTAATAAAATGGACTTAATTTTTGAAATCATCATATAAAAATTATGTAAGGGTTTTTTTTGTGATTTTTATGAAAAAATTATTTTCCTCTGAATAGGGAAAAATACTTATTTTTATTGAAAATTTTAATTTTATTTCAATAATTTACAAAGTTATAGGTTATTATAAAATGTTTTAAAATTAAAATCAGTTCTATTATATTATTAATAATCAAATTAGGTCCATTAAAATAAATTTTACGGTTGATTTTTTTATAAAAACTTTTTTATGCTGAATAAGGATTTTTTATGAAAAATTGTTTTTTGTTGCATTTTGTGTAGTTATATTAAATTGATTTATACCAAATTATATATATTTAATCCCAAAAAATGATAAATATATTTTTAATGAGTTGGTCCAAATTTTATAAATAGGTCCCTTTTATTTTTGGTAATTATGTATTATAATCATAGTAAAATATTGTCAACACGATAAGGGTAAATCAGATAATTAAAGATAAAAATAATATGAAAACGACTAAGACATGACCCAAAAAAATTTATTTCGTTGGATTAGATAAATTTGACCATATACATTATGAATTCAGATATATTATATATTTTTTTCTTTTTTTCTTTGATAATGAAAATTTTATTATTTAAAGTATGGAAAATTCCAAAGTATCCCTCTCATGAATCAAATATCTCTAAATATTTTACAATGGGATAAATAGAAGATAAGTTTAGTTATAAATATTTATTTTAAATATGAAATAATTATTTTTTATCTTAGTACATTATTTTTTATTTTTAGTGAGGTAATAAGTACCTTAAATGTTTAATAATGTCGACGCATTATTTATTCAATTAATAGAAAAATAAAATAAATGATCATAAAAATATTAAAAGTAATATATTTTGAATGAATTATTGTGTTACAAAAATTTTCTAGATTATTAAAACATTTTATTGAGGTTTTAAAGGATTTTATTCAATTTCATTTTCTGTCATGTTGTTTTCAAATTCAAATTAAATGAATATTTCCAAAAATGTCATTAATCATAATTTATAAAAAATAATATCTAATTAAATGATTTTTAATTTCTAAAAATCCTTTTATTATCCAATTTATTTATATATGGTTTAAAATAACCTACATGTTATACTAATGGGATTATTTTCCTTTTATAGTAACTATTATGACCCTAAATATCTAAAAACATTGTTATGATGGAAATCATAAAAAAGGTTAAAGAAGGCTTATAACATAAAGTTAAGGGTGAAACCATCACCCAAAATTGTTCATTTTTTAGTGGATTATATTGTAGAAAATCATAATAGTCTTATATTATAATAACTAGTACTTTGCCCGTGAAAATGCATAGGACTATTCAATTTTATTTCAAAACATCTGGTTTTGTGTCATTCAATTTTTTTTATTATCGTTGTACTTAATATAATGTTTAGAATAAAACGATGATAATGAAGTTAGTAGGCTACCTATGATTGAATTAAATGAAATATAGACTAATTGTTATGGAGATAGAACATGATGGAATGTAAGAGGTAACGATAAAGACATAGATGAAACTGAAGGTGGAGGTGAGGGCAGAGGTGGAGGTGAGAGGCGAGATTATGATAAATAATGGAAGGAAACCTAGAGAGAGTTTCATGGTTTCTGGATTTTTACTGGAGTGGGTGGATGGGATTGCTTAGATGTTGGGGTGAGTATTAGTAGGAAACATGGTTGCATTGAGTGTGGTGTCTTTGAAAGTAAACGTAGTTGAAAGTTCATATTTTTAACCTTTAATTGTCATAAATAAATTTCACTTTTTGATAAAAAATATTACCACGCACCCTTGATTTAATTTCATAGGATATTTAAACACTATATATATATATATATTTATATATGTTATTATGTATCGAATAATATCTAAATATTCCAATTATAGGATTATTAGTTGGTTATGGAATCATGGTATCATCCATGAAAACAAATCTATAATGTAAAATACAAAAAATAATATGAATAACTCATGAGTTCTTATGCATGGATATTTATGAGTCCTTGATGTATATTGAACCTATGATAGTGGAAATAATAGAATATTGTGATAAATTATATATAACCTAGAATCATCTAGAATATCTATGTAATAAGAAATAAAACTGCTGAATGGTTCATACATAGGGAATATTTCACCTAAAAATAGCACTCACACAATGGATTTCATGGTCGCAAAAATCCGCTTGAATTCCCCCACCCGTGCCTATGCACGATGCTACACATTTACTGTTATTTTAAAAATTCAATAATATATTTAAAACTTAAGATTGTATACAAATTAATGTTATGTTAGAATGAGGAAACACAGATAAGGAATATTAGAATACTTGTAGTTTCTCATACAGCTGTTGTAAAATAACATATAGTTTAAATTATAGAAAATAAGAATGAAATATGATACATGAAAATTGGAATGCTAAATGTAAATAAATTATACATACATAATAGTAGGTAGAGACATAGGAAAATCAATGAGAAAACAAATGGTGAGAAATGAAATAGCAACAACTAACATTTGATAGTTTTCTGTGTACGGATACAGTAGAAAATAGTTTGGGAACTCATGTTACTAAATGCATACCAGATATGTCAGTTTTTGCTGATGTGGAGCCCCACACCTCAACATTGGCTTCCCATTTTATTCCACCAATGTCGTAAGAAAAAAATGGAAAATAAGAAAATTGGAAGCCAGTTTTACCAGAAACAAACATGACAAATCAGGAAGTGGCAACTATATTTTACAGTGTATTAGTGCACTATAATATGATTAGAGATAAAAAAGTTACCATAATCGATAATAAGGATTAAATCACCCTTGGAGTGTTTTACATTATAAATCATATCTATTAACACATAAAAAACATGCTACAATGCAGTTTTTCATTATATAAATAATTTTTGGAGTGATGTGTAGTAGTAGGGACATAAAAAACAACTTACAATGAAAAAAATTATTATAAATGAGGGATTTTTTGTCACATACCTGATTAAGGAGAAAATGAAAAAAAAATAAATTAGAATTAATAGAAAAATATATCAGGAGAAATTAGAAACATACATGAATGCACTAATATTTTATTTAAATTCATAATGGTAATTCTTAATGGAAAAATAGTACATACATATACAGAAAAATAAATACAAATATGAAGCTATATAAAGAATAAGAGGTGATTACATGTATAAGGAGAAAGCACATCCTTTAATAATGTAACTCAAATCTTCACTAAAGGAACTTCATTCATAGATGCATGTGATGTTACACGTGATGTTTTCAACTCATATAATATGTTTACAATCAAAAAATTGAAAATCATGAATTATTTATTAGTCTTGAAACATTTGATGATATAAAATTTGTTGGAAGATACTGTTACAACTTCCCTGATTTTACTAACTTATACCTATGCAGATTATGATGGGAAAATCATCATGATTCAAATTATTTTAAATTTAAATATATTATATATTATAAGTGAACATATTAATTTTTTGTGGGACTATCAATTAGTGTTCACACATCAAATGTTCATTTAAGTAAATGGTTACTCCATAAATGAACATGCAATCTGCATGAAATTTTTAAGGATATACCTGATTTTAATGTTGAGACTACCTAAATAATTTATAGTGAAAAATGAATGTTTAAGTGAATGATAATTCTATAAAAATAACCTTTTAACGTCAAAAAATTATGCAGTGAAAATAATTCAACATGCTATGAAAATATTAGATAGTGAAAAATACATCGATTCAGTATATTCAATCTAACATGTTTTGTGTGATAAGTAATTTGAGCCCATGAAATCTATAACACCACAACCCACTATTGAAAAGACCTGATCTAAACCAGTCATGGAAGCATCGTCACCCTCAATTAGCTCTTGGAAGCATAAAAGTCAACTTTTTTTGCTTCTTAGGGAGCCATGGAAGCATGAAAGTTATCCATTTAGTTTTACTCATTGCATGCATGGATAATATAAATGTTTTTTTGATAAGGCAGTTGAAAATTAAAACATATTAATAGATATTCCATAGGATGGAGGTACGCCCATCTATATAATTGAATAGGAATTTCTAGTCGATTTATAATGAAAAAAATACAGATATTATAAGTACTGCATAGCTCCAAACCTAATAACATGGCATTGGATTCCTCCTCGAGACTATCTCCATTTCAATATATGTAAATGAAAGTGATAATAATAGAGCCAATGATGTCAAGGATAATACCGCAACCCTTCATTTCTCCAATTGTAAATGACCAATTGATATTTAACATGAAACCAGTACTTTGAGAATTCCATTAGATCTAGTATATATGTGAAGGGCCGAGGAATGTCTTACGAGAACTCCCAGCGAACTTGAGGGATCAACATCTCAATTCTTATGTGACTGAATCAATGGATCCCAAAGAGCATGTGCCATGAGGACTCATTTTTGGGTTTACTACAATAGTTGCACCTGGGGAATGATAAATACTCTAGAAATGATATTATCATCCATGGAAACATCTGACATGTCAGAAAAGGAAAACAAACTTGGTTGGGATCTCCATGAACCATAGTATATTCCCCAACATTCCCTACTTTTCCAAAGTTTTTGAAAGATTTAAAAATGGAAATATGAGAAGAATGGGGAAAGATGATGAATAATTTATGGGGAGGGTGGGATTGACATACTCAAAGCTTGAAAATTGAAGAAAACATGTTATATTATATGTCAAAACAATATTTCATATATACAAGTTTGATTAAATTCAATAAATATTACCTCATTTGTGTGTCTACAGAAAATAAATTCAACCCTACTATGACTGAAAATGTTGGAACCCAATTGAATAACAACCACAAATTTTGAATAATGAAACAATGGTATTAGATTGAATGAAGAAGAAGACGAATGCAGGAAGGTTGAATAAGTACAATAAATGAAAAAATGATATGAATGTTCTATTAATTTCAATAAATCTTACCTCCAAATGAAGTCATTAAACCAACAATAATGAAATTCGACCTTGATATGACTGATTTGAAAAGGTAAAATATAAAAAAAATGGGGAAAAGAGGATCAAAAATTTATAGGGAAAACCCGATGAACGTGGGAAGTTCAATTATTTTCAATAAATTTCAAAATGATAGAGGAAAGTTGATTAATTTTAGTAATTCTTACCTCCCCAGGATGTCATCGCATATAACCAACAAAGAAATCTGGTTAAGCTATGATAGATTTGAAAGGAAATAAGAGCAGGGAAAAGATGATGAATAATTTACAGAGAGGGTGGGATTGACATACTCAATGTTTAAAAAACATAATAAAATAGATTTTATTATTGCAAAAAAATATTGCATATATACAAGAATAATAAATTTAGGAAAAGATTACCTCCATAGGAAGTCACCGCGTATCTTCAATAAATAAATTCAACCTTTCTATGAAAGATTTAAGTAAGTAGACTCGGAAAAATAGGAGCATTAATTTACAAGGAAAAAAATAATCAACTAAATGATGCTTTTTTATTCTAAAAATGAAACTAAAGAGTAATATTAATATATGGAAAATTAAAAAATTCATCAACGGGTTATGGTTAGAGACACAACCCTGGTTATTTCATTTTACCATAATAGCTTCTATAGGAAAATATATAACACATAATAATGAAATGTATCCATAAGAATGTTCAGTGAAAATCCACTTATATCAATACAGATAAAAGTAATATATTAAACTATTACCCTTTAGAATGATACAACCTAAGTTGCAGTGGCACCCCTAGGATTTGAATAGGTTCGGTCTGTCCTTTTTTATCTATGAAAGAAAGAATTTTATTTTAGTCAAAAATAAAAGACACATAATATAATATGCAGGGGAGGTACATATGAAAGTAAGAAGTCGATTTTAGTCAAAATTAAAAGGCACATATGATATCAAAAGTAAAAGGCTCATATGAAAGCAAGAAGACAATTTTAGTAAAAATTAAATGGCATATGATGTCCTAAGTCATAAGATTGTACCTATAATAAAATCAGAGTATATGAGAGAATGTTGGAAGGGGTATGATAAAAGATCATGTTCAAGGTTCTTGGATCATCCACGACTTTAATGGTATGGGTCCCTATACCTACATTGATCAAAATTTTTGTGAAGTCTAGAAATACAAAATAACCAAACTTTTTACTCAAATACAGAACATAAAATCCAAAATTAATGAAAAACAATTGCTTAGATTTATAAATATATGATAATTCCTCAAGAATAATACCTTTCATGTTCACTTCCTAGAACAATTTTTTTTGGAGACACCATTGCTCAAAGATGGCCTAACACCAAGAGGAAGTAGTCATCAAAGTAGTTTGATGACTCATAAACGTGGGGAATCCCTTTCACCTGAGAAAACTATTTGAAAGTCATAAATTATCATCTCGTAAATTAATATATTGAAATTTCTAGTTTTCTTTAATGGATACTCACATAGATCCCCTACAGATCAAGAGGTAAATCAAAAAAACAATTCAAATACCAAATCATCAATCCTAACAGCATAAACTAATAAATTTCATACATAAAGAATATTGACACTGGGGTTGTTGTTTATGCCTTTGTATTAAACATATTTCTGAATAAAAAATCACTAATTTGTGGATAAAATGTATTGTAGCATGTATATATTGCAGTGTAAACATATAGAATGTAAGTGTAACATAGGAATGTTACATATTGAATAATTTTACTCATTGTAGTGTATGCATACTAATGGATATTTTCATATTTCATTGTATGCACTGTATGCATTTACAATGTGCATATTTCAGTGTATGCATGGGACAGAATTATTTCAGAAAAAATTTTACTAATTATTAACTTTAGTAATGGATATATAAAACATTGAAAAGATATATTGAGAATAAAAATAAAACAAAATTATAAGTTTGGATTAAAAAGAGAAGGGATCATCCAGGTAGTGGGAAAATAAATTCTTGGAAAGGGTCAAATGAAATGTAATGTAGTATGGTTTTGATTAAATAGAAGCTTTCTGTTTGAACATGCTACTGGAATACAGTCCTAGGAATATTCTTGATATGCTCTCAACACCCAGAAATAGATGATTCAATCTTGGGTTTCAACTTACTGATTATCTCTCCATCTTGCAACTTCTATAGACTTGTTCTATGTCAGGGCTGTTGATGAAGTCTGTGAGAGTTGTGGTGTAAATCCCCCATAAATTTCATGGAATATGATGACGATCAATCTCAATGCAAAGACTCATGGATTAGTCTCACTTAGGTTGGCCCTGGGTATATGGTTCCGATGGAAGTAATTATTGATGCCATTATGACTTTGAATAGCTTCAAGCACTGGAACCTTCTATCATGTTAACCAGTCAAACTTGTGAATTCTTTTAAACTCTATAGTTTTATTGGTAACAGGGTTCGACATAAACAATGAATTCATTCCAACATATGTTTTATTTTCAGCGATGACTTCAACTAAACCATCACTTTCCCATAAATTCAAACTGTGATGTAGAGATCCATCCCAGTTTCTCAAAAATGAGAATTATTAAATCCATGTAATTGAGATATGAATAGATCTAACAAAAAATCAGTTTGTAAAATTGGATAAGCTTACATATGAAGTAGTGAAGTGTTTCCAGGTGCTGACTTCAACTGAACCATCACTTTTCCATCCAAAAACATGTTCTTTGATGTGAACTCATTTACTGAAATCAATAGAATTCACAAGTAAAACCCCAAAAAGGAAAAATATCTAGAAAGTCTACATCATATAATAAAAAAATCAAGAACTATAGTATTTATTGACACATATAAATAATAGTAAAGAAAATGAAGTTTTGACAGACACAAAGCAATCAGGTACCAACTTTATTTGAACCATCCATATCTCATGAAAATGTTGTTCTTCGATGAAAACCCATATCCTGATATAACTAGAAGCAACACAACATAAACCATACAAGGGAAAAATCCCAGTAAGTTGACATCTGAGAAAAATGAATCACAAAATTCAATATGAATTTACAATGAAATAAATGATGTTTATAATGAAATGATTATAACAACTTTTGACATTTCATAGAATTTTTTAATTTTAACTAATATTATCATTAAACAAATACATGCCAGTTTAAGATAGAACATATATATTACTTAGAAACAAAACACAAAATTTATAGAAAAATTTGATGCGTAGAAAAAACAATGAATTAGAAAAATTATCATTAATGAGAAATATAATTAGTTTAAAAGAAATAAACAAGTTTTAACAGATCTGATGCAAGTCATTTTCAGAAAAAGTACCTTAATAGAAAATAATGATAGTTAGAAAAATGTAAAAATACCCAAATACATAAATTAGAATATGAATAATTACATAAATACTATGTTTCATGATAAAAAATTGATATGAGAATTAATTAGTTTATGTACTCATGCATATTATGGGAAACAATATTAATAACTAAAGTTTTAAAATAAAAATTTTAATGGAATCATTATTATTAAGAATAGGAAGCGTATAAAACAAATCTAACCTTCAACTGATGGTACACTTCACCCACTGTCATGGCCTGTTTGTATAATGATGTGGCCATATTAATAGACGTTATACTGGATAATATATATCATAAAAAATGAAATAGTAAGTGTAAATCAGTAATTTAATGAAGTATATTGAAATATAATATTACTAAAAATTGATCTAAATCCTCCCTCTACCGAAAATATTTTCTGTGAACACCCACCTGATGATATTAAAAGTTTTATTGTATGAACTTGATACGTATGGAGTTCTTGGAATAGTTATAGTAAACAATGATCCCATCTTTGGACTACTTATTTGAGTCACTACAGGTCCTCTAAAGACAATAATGATTCATTGTTGTCTTTATAATACTCTTTGTCAAGTTCATCTATCATATGTAAGGTATTAGCTGCTTCAGATTCTTTCTTCTGTAAACCTAATAAATATAAATGGGGAAATAATGGTCAATCAGAAGGATAGCTAGTAGTTGAAGTATTAGAGTAGGTAATTTATAGTATGATTGTATAAGTTAATATTGTGCAACTACAAATAAATAACGATGTATATAAGGGAGGTTAATTACATACATTTTAGGGTTATTTTCAGAAAATAAAACTAGGATATATGCTTTATAAATATACAAAGAACCTCATAGAGGATATCAGAGCAAAGAGCTGAACCACTTCAGTCGAGAAAGAAATTACAACAATACCTCACTGTCAATTCTTCCACTGCTCGATGCGCAATTCCATAGACGCTCCATGATTAATCCACTGAGGATTTCTCCTGAAAACAACATCCGCAAAGGATCTAAAATCCATGAAATAGGTTACTCGCTGCACGGTCAAGAGAGAGGGAACCCTAGGTGGAGCGGATGACCCAGACGTGGAAAAGATGAAGGTAGAGTTTCCAGTTGTAGAGGAGCTGAAGGCGGAGGATTTTCATGTGGAGCACATGGATGTGGCGCCGAGACTGGAGAGGAGAGTCACGAACGGGAGTGAGATAGGGTAGTTGGGGAGGGGATAATGAACCCTAGCAGAGCCAGACGTAAATCGCGATCGGGGACGGGATACCGTGATTTTTGTTTGGGATTGGAGGTAGATTTATAGGGGTTGGGTGATGTGGAAGCATGAAAACGTGACATGACAGTGGAAAAAAATCCAACTTTAGTAAATATATAGATATCAATTTGCATCCATTTTAATATGAAAATTAATTTTTATTAATTTAATACTTTAATAAATTTCAAGAATTCCCTTTCCTCCCTTATAAAAGGGCACCCACTCTCCTCTTCTATCCACACTTCAAGAGAATTTTGTATTAGGAAATATCTGTTAAAATACATTAATAAAATCACTTACCACATTCTATATGTCTTATTCAATGTATAATAGAAAATTTATAGGGATTATGGTGTAAATCAATGTATCTTTTCCGAAGAAGAGGTATGGCTTTTAAACCAATGTTTTAGTTTTATTTATTATTTTACCACCTCAAAATAAACTTAAAACAAGTAGATATAATTAAACCATTATATAACATATAAATATAATTTCTCATGTTAATATCATATCCTATATACATCTTTTCTTTTATCTAATGAGAAATAAAACCGTTGTTTGTGTGTATGGCGAACTACCGCCTCGCGAACTGATGTAATTCTATTTCCATCACCTCCTCTCAACGTGTGTTATAATAACATATTTAATGTTTATATATATGATATTAATAACATATTTATTATTATTAATAGATAATCTATAATCTAATTTCTTACTATTCCATCCACTGAAAAATGATAACGTCATTCGTGTATATGTGGGGACTACCAACTCCACAAAATGATGTGATTCATTTTACATCACCGTATAAAATAGATGATATATAAATTCTTTTTAAGGAAATAATATTATATTTAAAATATAATTATAATTCTATAAATATAGAATATTACTTATATTCTTTCTATCATGATTGTTGAAATATGGAAACATTACTCCTGTATACAAATGACTTACCATCTAAAGGATTTTAACGTAGTTAATTTTTCATAACCAAATTTCATGGATTTTTTTTAAAATAATAATTGTTGTATAAAAATGAAAACTATTTAAATATTATTATTCTAT
This sequence comes from Viscum album, assembly GCA_963277665.1. NCBI lineage: Eukaryota > Viridiplantae > Streptophyta > Magnoliopsida > Santalales > Viscaceae > Viscum > Viscum album. The sequence goes on along the minus strand of OY728129.1, from coordinate 388,672,348 downwards.
ATGTGATGGAACAATTACCTATTTTACCATATCCAATCTACCAAATCTATTTTGGACATATGAACCTAATATCATAAAAATGACCAACTTGAACTTAACTTATTATGTAATTAAATATAAAAAGGTGAAAAATAAAATAAAATGATTAATAAACATAAATTTTTTTATTAATTAAGTAAATAATTAATATATGTTTATTATTCATGATGATAAAGAATGTACAGAGCAAGTTGGAAATGAGGTAAGGTGTTTATTAACTCAATTTCTATTCATTGTGTTATACTTCAACTTAATTAAATATTTAATTACTTGATTATGTGTCAAATTTTCTATAATTATAAAATTTTTATTTCCAATTATTTTTCATGTATTTACATTTTTCAAACATAATAACTTCAATGATTAATTAAAACTTCAAGGATATGATCTTTGTAAGGGTCCTTCATCTCAATTTTATTTCATGAGATGTATTTGATGTCATGCACCAATTTATTTCTATTAGATGTATATACCAATACATTGAAATGTAATATCATGAATCTACCTATTTTATTGAAATTTAAAGCCTTATTTTATGTTATTTAATCATCAAGATTACGATTCAAATATTATTAAAAATGTAACGGCTTATTTCACAATCTCTTCATTATTTGGGATTATTTAGGTTTAAGTATTTGTTGAAAGAAATATTTGATCTTTCTATCAGAAACCCAATATATTTTCTTTTCCTCTTGTTATTTCTATAAATATAATTTTTTTGTTTAATTTTCCCCTCTTTAAAATATTAAAATAATATTTTTAAGGAAAACCAACTTTGTTTTTTCTACACGATCGGAAATATTTTTATTCAATGTCCATATTTTCCTTAAAATGATCTAAAGAATATTTAATATATTATAGAATAATTTATTAGATATTTTTACCCATGTCTTGTTTTTTTTAAAATGGTTTAAAAGGAATCTTCTTGTAGTTCTCCTAATGAGGTACTTTTTTATATTTTTAAAAATTAGTGAAATGAAGGTTTTTTACTTATAAGAAATGAATGGAATTTACTAAAATCATTATCACTCAATTATTTGATGATTCTATTACAAGTTTATATGGTTATTTTATAAGAAATTGTTTTCCTCATTTTTAGGATTTTTTTAGTTTTTAAAAGTGATTTTTAAAGTGAAAATTACATATTCCTAAAGAATGTTTTAAGGAAAGGTTTATGATATTTGTATTCATCAATGATAGCGGGAATTTATTTTACCTATAATTCACTTGAGATATGTTGTAATGATACCATCCTTATTCTTTATCTGGATGATTTATGATCATTTTGATAGGGGAATGCATTTATATTAAATATTCTAGTTATTCTAATATAGATAGTTATTGATTTTTAAAGAATTCTTGTTTATTCATACGATGTATTCATTAGACAAGTAAGTATTAGGTGTGGCTCATAACTACACAATCCCTTGATGAATCGGTATGTATCATGAGACAAACTAGCTAGATAACCTTATTTAAATGGGGTTTATGTGTATTCCTACACAATTTTTATTCACTCTTGAAACAAGGAATCAATAATAAGTTTTAGATGTTTGTCATTACGCATTCCATCATTATAAAATCAGTTATTGATGTCCATATGATTATTTAAAAATTTATTATATCCATGGATACATTTTAAGATCATGTTATTATATACATAAAAATATGTGATCATAATTCGTTATTTACTTATTACTCTTATTTTCATGTTATTGATTAAATGGAATGTGTTTTCAGTTATTTAACCTAACATATTTATTATATATTATTTATTTCATATTATCCTTTGTTGTATACATACCCTTATAGGAAATTTAAGATCACACTTATTTTTTCCTTTCCCTAGGATTACTGTAAATGTACGATGATTAACATAAAAAAATATTATAGATATAATTATGATGTTTTCAAAGAAAAACATTGTTTTATTTTATTTTTTCAAATTTATGTGAGAATACATTGTATATCTAGTTTACCAATATTAATAAACTATTCAGTCCTCTAAGATGCGATCACTTGTATCAAGTGAAAATATAACAAAGTAACCATTGGTTATGGGATAATAGAGTTGGGTTATTTAGTATTATTATTTGATTAAGTTTAGTATAACCCTTGGGAATTAGATTTAAGAAAACTTATATTAGGGAAAATAACCATATGACTAACATTGAGTGAAATTCTAAGTATAGGATAACATCATAAATTTTTTGTAAGGTAGATATTTTTTGAATTAATAATATGATTATTGTTTCTCATACTATTATTTTTGATTTTATTTAATGGATAGAACCATGAGGAATCATGTTAACACCAAATGTTATGGACATGAGAAACCAAATTGGATAATGACTTGAGGAAAAGATATTATGAAGATGACTAAATAGTTATCATGAAATATAAATAAAAACATACACATAAATGAACTCTCAGAATCAATAATGAAGAGAAGGATAAAATTTACTGAGATCCCATGTGGTGGAGACCATAAAGGAATAAAATATAAATTTTCTTTATGTCAGAAATGTGGAAATATACACCCCAAAGAATGTCTCAAATTAATGGAAAAATATTTTATTTGTGGAAAATAAGGGAATAGATCAACCAATTATTGGGGAAAATGAACATTTATATGGGGGAATATGAATTTCATCCCATAGTCCCATTTATAGATCAAATTATTTTGTGTGAAGAATATGGGAGTTATCCAATCCAACTCCCTAATACAAGGGTTTATTTGTAGACCAATGAATTACATATACTATTCTAATCATTTAAGGGTAATGATTGTAGTGTTCATGTATTGGGTGTCACGAACCAATCCGGGTCGACCCTGAACCGGTCACCCGAGCCGGTCCGCGACATGGCCCGAGAGGCGTTCCCGATCCTCCCGGGCTGGTGACAAGCGCCAGGGCATCAACAGAGGCTATGGGAACGATTTCGCCCAAAATAAATAAATAAGACAGTGAAAATAATACAGAGCAGCGCAGAAAAGATTAACCAAATAAAGTGACTAAACAAGAACAAACAGAAAACAAACTAACCAAACACGACGTCCGAACAAGCTCCGTGCGACCTCGCGGGTCGCTCTCCGACTCAACGATCAAGCGTCGCCCTAGGTGAGCGCACTCAAGCTATAGCCTGCACAAACACTAAAAACAGAAAAGGACTATAGGCGTGAGTATTAAAACTCAGTAGGCTAGCCCGATATCTATTCCCAATGCACTACCTTTAAAATAAAAGAAACATCATTTCAAGTTTGAACTACAATTTATAAAAGTATGTTTTTCTAAGCATTTTACTTAAAAAAAAAGTACGAACCATTGCCCTTAGCCATTTCAAAATTCGGGTTCATTTCATTAGTGTAAATGACATTTCAGGAAAGGGGGAAAGTGATGTTTAAGTTTTTTTTTCAAATTTGTACAAAGGGGATTAAATACTTTTATTTGAAAACAATTTTTAGAAACCTAATCAAAATCAATTTACCATTTTCCAAAGAAAACAATACACCAGAATGCACAAAGTAAAACGCACAGCAAGGGCAATGTAGGTATACATGTGAGCATCACAATCATTACTGCAAGCTACAAAAGCTGAATAGACATGGGTGAACCTAGGAGATTGAGAATAAACCAGAAGACACCAATACATGAGAAATCATCCTTATTGACATGTCACGATGAAATCAAAACGCACAATACGCTCGACCATCCACTCACAGGCAGGTCGAGGGCAAATCCCATAGCAATAAACCCAATATATCCACCTACTATGGGCCACTGGTCAGTACCATAACCTACCAGTGCAGCAATCGTTCTTAGAATATTCTCTCAATATGCCAGATTCCCATGTCTCAAGTGTTTAAGAAAAAGGGGGTGAGCCAACCGATGCCAACCGAGCATCCAATCAGATATATCTATATATATAAAGAGCAACAGGAATTCCCGAGCCACTCCATGGGACAACCTCTTGCCTTTAACTACTCAAGTACCCGAGAGCCTCTAAGCGCGGCCTCCCAAACAATCAGTTTCAACCAAGGCATGAGAGTCGTCCTAAGAGGGTTTTTATAAAAACATTTTTATCGCTTTCCATAAAGTGCCAAACGGGCATTTAATACATTTCACAAACACTACTCTAAGACAGGTACAACTTCTTTATGAGACAAAACCCAGTTTAAAACCGTTAAAGAACCCCAAAACACTACGTCACAGGCTAACCATATTTTTATAAACCAAACCAAACCATTTTCTTTTTCCAAATAATCTTTAAGAGCCAACCGGGCAATTTCTCAAACGAACCAAAGTATCTGTTCATGCTTCAAAAGAAATCATTTCTCATTAAACCAGAACTCTGTTTTACATTCCGTGAATTATGTTTAAAAGCCAAACGGGCATTCTTTCATTATTGGGTGTCCGCTCGTAAAAAGGATGTTTCATGTGTCGTGTATAAAATAAACTGCTCCTTTTGACATTAAATAACCATTTAAAAATTAACCATCTTATATTAAAATTTAATTATCGTATATTATCTCATATTTATTACAGTTAATAAAATGTTGATTTTGAACAATCAGGGTGCGCAAACAGCATGAAATAATATAACTTAAATTTTAAAAGCAGTGCAAAGGGAACCTACCTCAAAATCAAGCGCGTCGACAAACAACCTCGGATCCAAGGCGCGATGACACGACGTGTGTCCGAAACCACGTGACAAAGTCTAACACTCTGCATAAACAATATCAAGGACTTAGACACATCCAAAAACTCACCAGAGCATGCCAAACCAAGCGTTAGGAATAAACGCTCACCTTGAAACCAAAACGCGGCGACGACGGAACCTCGGAAACAAAGTGCAGCGATGGCGCTCAATCGGAAACGCCCTCCGTGGGTCCTAAAAGTCCTAAGCCAACAAATAAAAACTCACCATCGATTAAAACTCACACGATGATGATAAAAATAATAGTAATAATAAAAGTAATAATAATAATAACAATAATAATAAAAGCAATAATAAGAAGAATAACAAGATAATAATAGTAATAATAATAATAATAATCGTAATAATAATATCAATAATAATAATAATATTAATAATAATAATAATAACAATAATAATAATAACAAGATTAATAATAATAATAATAACAAAAATAAAAATAAAAATAATAATAAATTTAATAATACTATCAATAATAATAATAATATTAGTAATAATAAGAATAGTATGAATAATAGTAATAATAAAATAATAATAATAATAATAATATAATAATAACAATAATAATAATGATAATAATAATAATAATAATAATAATAGTAATAATAATAACAACAATAATAAGATTAATAATAATAAAAACAATAATAATAATAATAATAATAATAATAATATTAAAATTAATAATATTAATCATTAATAATGATAATAATAATAATAATTAATAACAACAATCATAATAATAAGAATAAGAATAATAATAATTGTAGTAATAATAATAATAACAATAAAAGTAAATAATAAAAAAAAACAAGAAACCTTTCGGGGAGCAGGAGTCGCAGCCGGAGGGAGTGCCGCCGGAGGAGCCGGGAGGGAGAGCCGCTGGAGGAGGGACGCCGGACGACGGCGGGCTGAAGGGGGTGCCTGCCGGAAAGGGGAGGAGAGGAGGAGGCCGACGGAAGGGGCAAGCAAGGGCTTGCGCGGCTGGATGGGTGGAGCGGACAGGTCGAGCGCCGGAGGTGCAGCAGCGTGAAAAAAAGAAAAACTAGAAAAAGAAGAGAGAAGCAGGGGAAGTCGGATGAGCCGCTGAGCAGGAGGGAAGCGCCGAGGGAAGGAAACAGGGAAGAGCGGGGTGCTGGGGCGATCCAGGTAAGGCGTGGTTTGCACGGTGCTACTGTGCGAGGGAAGGAGGAGGCCGGTTCAGAGTTCCCGCCGGGGGTTGCTGTGCGGCTGCTGCAAGGGGGAGGAGAAGCCGGCGGTCGGCAACAGGGTCGGACGACGGTGGTGCTGCTGGAGACGGTCGAGCGCCGGACTGGGTGCGCTGCAGGCAGGAGATGCGCTGCAGCTACAGGGGGGGATGTTGGGTGCGACGACGGACAGAGGAAGGGATGTCGCCGGAAAAAGATACCGCGCTGCGGCAGCTGGCCGGGGGGGTGTCGCGCGGGGCTGTTGGGTGGAGGTGGCCTGGAGCAGACCAGTTCGAGTAGGGGGGCGACGCGAGGTGGCGCGATAGAGGAGGGAGGTCGTCGAAGGTGTGGGAGGAGGGAGCAGGGGCGGCCGGTTGCAGCAGGTTGGAGCGGGGGAAGGAGAAGGGAGAGATGAGGGGTGGCAGCTGCAAATGGGAGAGAGACGAGAGTAGTAAAAAAAAGGAGTATCCTGCTAGGGTTAAAGGAAAAGAGTGGGAAAGAAAAATAAAGAAAAGAAAAGAGATAAAAAAAAGAGATAAATAAATGAAACAAAAATAGTGATAATAATAAAAGAATGATAATAATAAAAATAATATTAACTTTAATCTCTAAAAACAATAATTTCATTTCATAATAATTATTTTATTTGAATAGCGTAACTGCGCGGTCCGCACATGCCTCTAACGACTGTGCGCGAACTAAGCGTGAGCTTTTGTCTGATCCAGAAGTTGTCAGACCGGTGTCCAGGCTGTCCGCACAGTCTCTGCCAAACATGTAGTGCATGCGCACTAGTCTAAAACTCACCCCAACTCTCGGAAAGAGAAAATAAATAAATAAATAACCATAATAATTAATAACATCTTTATTAAGATCAATTATAATAATAATAATAATAATAATAATTATTATAATAATAATCATGATGATAAAAATACAAATGATAAAAATACTCATTTCGTCTTAAATAATAAAAACAACTATGAACTGATAACAATAGATGTGCGCGTTAAATATAAAGACTCTATTTGAAATTTTTTTCCAAAGACAACGGGATGCGCAAATACACCGGGCAGGGACGCGCGGGGCTTCCAGAACAGTCTCCGCTCACGCGCCCCACGACGTCGCGTCAAAAGCGCACTTTTTAACAAAACTCAAGAACCTAGTCTGATACTGAACACGAACCGCAGCAAAAAAAAAAATTCAAAGTCAAAGAAATCATAAAATAAAATAAACGTGCGTGTCGGGGTGTGACAATTCTCCCCACCATAACGCTTTCCGCCCCCGAAAAGCCACCACACCAACCAGTCGACCGATCAACACCTAAGGATTCCACACAACACGATCCGCCCTCTTAACCAAGGATGTTACAACGACTACCAGCGGGACTGAACCTCATTGCCGAAAGTAAATCACCAACAGAGGGGAGGCCTGAACGGTCTCCCCACCATAAGAACTCAACTAGCATTCAATAACGATTTAAGAGAAAACCCAAAGAGACTCATGGTGGGTCTCCCCACCATAAAGAACCGCCCAACTAACGACCAAACGGGAAACCAGCTTAGACATGCACGAGACCTTACTCCAGCTAGAAAGAGCACAGCAAGGACCTTTAAACCACTTACTCACGTCCAAAAGGGATAGAAGCTTAAATGGATACTTAGCACAACTAAAAACCCTAACCCCATGGGCAGGGAGGGTGGGCCCAAGGATCATATCACGGAAACTACGACGTACGACTACTCACAACCCATCACTTCGGGATGGACCCAAACCAGGGCCGCAACTGATTTACATCAGTGGCCCATGAAAAGTCACTAGTCAGCAACTTACATCCAAGAGGCACGATTCCCGACACTACGTGAAGGATAAGTCCATCACACGCTTTGCGACAAGAGGAAAACTACAACGACAGAGGAACCAGAGCAACAACACCAAAACTATCTTACCACGACGATAGAAGCACGACTTTAACCGGACTCTTTAAAATTTCCCCCGGGGGGTTCCTGACTACGCGCCGGCTTCACTACGAGACCTTTTGGCTGGAGCTCTGATGGATGAAGCATCTCCTGCCTCGTAGTCAGGTTCTGATAATCCCAACAAGAAACATACATCTTTTGATCTGACAGATTGAAGGACAAGATTTTAACATTAAAACACACCAGCATTGAAAGACGAGGTTCGTCAAAATACCCATGAAGTTCCCATACATTTCAAACCCAAAACAACACCCATACATAGGCCACGATAATAGATCACTTTCACATAAAGGAAACTTACACTGGAAACTTTGAACAAAGACCCTACAACACATTACTTCTGAGAACTTCCTCTGTGACGCTTCCTTGCAACACCCCGACAAAATCGTCGCAAGTGACCCAGGCGTCCACATGCCTGGCAGGGCTTCAGAGTGCTTGGGCATGACGACTTCTTGTGACCTCGCTTGCCACACTAATAACACACAATAATCTCTCGCTCCGAAGAGGTTGATGAAAGATCCCGAGGTATCTTGATTCCACGACCTGATCCATACACTTCCATTTGCTTACTCACTTCCTTTCCAGAATCTTCACCACTGCTCTTAGGGATCGAAGGAGGGAGGACTACTTCGAGCACTCCTACCATCGCAGCTTCGACACGAAAAGCTTGTCTTGCCACGTCGACAAAAGAAGTTAGGTTGGACTCTAACACCTTCGACTGCAGATCAGGGCGGAGACCCGCCTCAAAGCGTCGAGACTTCACGGGGTCATTTGTGGCATACTCTGGATCATAAGGTACTAGCTCCACAAAGCGATGGAAATATTCTAACACGGATCCGTCACCCTGCTGCAGACAACACATTTCCATCCCCTTCCTCACCCTTTATTCCTCAGAGAAATACTGGCGAATGAACGAGGCCTTGATAAACTCCCAAGTAATCTCTTGACGGGGCTTGTTCCGAGACACTGACTTCCACCACATCCACGGTGAACCTTCAAGCATGAAGGTCGCAAACTTGACCTTCAACGAATCGGGCAACTCAATGAGGCTAACATCCCTTTCAATCTTCTGCATCCACTCCTCTGCCACAGAAGTTTCTGCTTGACCATAGAAGAGAGGTGGATCGAGCTTCCGAAACTCATGCATAAAATCCTTAGGTTGATCAACCGCACTACGATCACCCATCGAAGCCTCAAAGGGATAACCGCTGGACAAGGAAAGGTCAAAAATACAATCAAGGCCAACTCAACAAATGAAAAAAAACCTCAAAATCAAACACTGCATAGGTGACAAGCTCAAAATCCGAGAAAACAAGTTATCATAGCATCAAAAATTTTCTCTTCAAAAACATCTTTAATTTAGAACAAGCTTAGTGGGTTAAACCCCTGCCATTGGTATTCCTTAGAGCCTCACTCACATGCATGTATCCGTGCCACCCAGGGCATCCATCCACCATACCAGAAATCCATCCACATTTCCAACATACCACAATGCATGTGAGCACTCATCAGAACACCAAGGTCAAAACAAAGAAACTTCATTTTCCAAAAACAATTCATTTATACCACTTCTTTTAAAACAATCTGCAAATTAAACATGTTATTTCAAACAACCATTTTTTTTTCAAAACCAACTTTTTTGATTCAAACCACTTTCAAACATCACGAGAAACCCAAAACAACTCAAACAGGAGACTAGTGTCAGTAAACAACTTGACCATATGGTTGGCGGCCATATGCCAAACACGTCACTGACACAGAGAGCCTTCTTGGACCATTCCCCTAGATCCACATGGCTTGCCAGGCCGCGCGGGTTAGGAGGACTAATGGCCCAACTCCCTTTGTCGTACCCCAATCGCAAAACATTTCCATAAAAACCCAAACAAACCAATTAAACCGGACTTCCCATGGAAACCTGAGGATCAGTATGGGCAAGAGTTCGTGACGCTCTTCTCGCACCTACCCCTCAAGTCCCGACAATCCTACTCCATCTACCTTGACATCCCAAATAACAAAGGGCGCTCTGAAAAGTGAGGTCTGCTAAGAGCAAACCTCCCTCTGATACCATTTTGTCACGAACCAATCCGGGTCGACCCTGAACCGGTCACCCGAGCCGGTCCGCGACATGGCCCGAGAGGCGTTCCCGATCCTCCCGGGCTGGCGACAAGCGCCAGGGCATCAACAGAGGCTATGGGAACGATTTCTCCCAAAATAAATAAATAAGACAGTGAAAATAATACAGAGCAGCGCAGAAAAGATTAACCAAATAAAGTGACTAAACAAGAACAAACAGAAAACAAACTAACCAAACACGACGTCCGAACAAGCTCCGTGCGACCTCGCGGGTCGCTCTCCGACTCAACGATCAAGCGTCGCCCTAGGCGAGCGCACTCAAGCTATAGCCTGCACAAACACTAAAAACAGAAAAGAACTATAGGCGTGAGTATTAAAACTCAGTAGGCTAGCCCGATATCTATTCCCAATGCACTACCTTTAAAATAAAAGAAAAATCATTTCAAGTTTGAACTACAATTTATAAAAGTATGTTTTTCTAAGCATTTTACTTAAAAACAAAGTACGAACCATTGCCCTTAGCCATTTCAAAATTCGGGTTCATTTCATTAGTGTAAATGACATTTCAGGAAAGGGGGAAAGTGATGTTTAAGTTTTTTTTTTCAAATTTGTACAAAGGGGATTAAATAATTTTATTTGAAAACAATTTTTAGAAACCTAATCAAAAGCAATTTACCATTTTCCAAAGAAAACAATACACCAGAATGCACAAAGTAAAACGCACAGCAAGGGCAATGTAGGTATACATGTGAGCATCACAATCATTACTGCAAGCTACAAAAGCTGAATAGACATGGGTGAACCTAGGAGATCGAGAATAAACCAGAAGACACCAATACATGAGAAATCATCCTTATTGACATGTCACGATGAAATCAAAACGCACAATACGCTCGACCATCCACTCACAGGCAGGTCGAGGGAAAATCCCATAGCAATAAACCCAATATATCCACCTACTATGGGCCACTGGTCAGTACCATAACCTACCAGTGCAGAAATCGTTCTTAGAATATTCTCTCAATATTCCAGATTCCCATGTCTCAAGTGTTTAAGAAAAAGGGGGTGAGCCAACCGATGCCAACCGAGCATCCAATCAGATATATCTATATATATAAAGAGCAACAGGCATTCCTCGAGCCACTCCATGGGACAACCTCTTGCCTTTAACTACTCAAGTACCCGGGAGCCTCTAAGCGCGGCCTCCCAAACAATCAGTTGCAACCAAGGCATGAGAGTCGTCCTAAGAGGGTTTTTATAAAAACATTTTTATCGCTTTCCATAAAGTGCCAAACGGGCATTTAATACATTTCACAAACACTACTCTAAGACAGGTACAACTTCTTTATGAGACAAAACCCAGTTTAAAACCGTTAAAGAACCCCAAAACACTACGTCACAAGCTAACCATATTTTTATAAACCAAACCAAACCATTTTATTTTTCCAAATAATCTTTAAGAGCCAACCGGGCAATTTCTCAAACGAACCAAAGTATTTGTTCATGCTTCAAAAGAAATCATTTCTCATTAAACCAGAACTCTGTTTTACATTCTGTGAATTATGTTTAAAAGCCAAACGGGCATTCTTTCATTATTGGGTGTCCGCTCGTAAAAAGGATGTTTCATGTGTCGTGTATAAAATAAACGGCTCCTTTTGACATTAAATAACCATTTAAAAATTAACCGTCTTATATTAAAATTTAATTATCGTATATTATCTCATATTTATTACAGTTAATAAAATGTTGATTTTGAACAATCAGGGTGCGCAAACAGCATGAAATAATATAACTTAAATTTTAAAAGCAGTGCAAAGGGAACCTACCTCAAAATCAAGCGCGTCGACAAACAACCTCGGATCCAAGGCGCGATGACACGACGTGTGTCCGAAACCATGTGACAAAGTCTAACACTCTGCATAAACAATATCAAGGACTTAGACACATCCGAAAACTCACCAGAGCATGCCAAACCAAGCGTTAGGAATAAACGCTCACCTTGAAACCAAAACGCGGCGACGACGGAACCTCGGAAACAAAGCGCAGCGATGGCGCTCAATCGGAAACGCCCTCCGCGGGTCCTAAAAGTCCTAAGCCAACAAATAAAAACTCACCATCGATTAAAACTCACACGATGATGATAAAAATAATAGTAATAATAAAAGTAATAATAATAATAACAATAATAATAAAAGCAATAATAAGAAGAATAACAAGATAGTAATAGTAATAATAATAATAATAATCGTAATAATAATATCAATAATAATAAAAATATTAATAATAATAATAATAACAATAATAAGAATAACAAGATTAATAATATTAATAATAACAAAAATAATAATAATAATAATAATAATAAATTTAATAATACTATCAATAATAATAATAATATTAGTAATAATAAGAATAGTATGAATAATAGTAATAATAAAATAATAATAATAATAATAATATAATAATAACAATAATAATAATGATATTAATAATAATAATAATAATAATAGTAATAATAATAACAACAATAATAAGATTAATAATAATAAAAACAATAAAAAAATAATAATAATAATAATAATATTAAAATTAATAATATTAATCATTAATAATGATAATAATAATAATAATTAATAACAACAATCATAATAATAAGAATAAGAATAATAATAATTGTAGTAATAATAATAATAACAATAAAAGTAAATAATAAAAATAAAAAAAAACAAGAAACCTTTCGGGGAGCAGGAGTCGCAGCCGGAGGGAGTGCCGCCGGAGGAGCCGGGAGGGAGAGCCGCTGGAGGAGGGACGCCGGACGACGGCGGGCTGAAGGGGGTGCGCGCCGGACAGGGGAGGAGAGGAGGAGGCCAACGGAAGGGGCAAGCAAGGGCTTGCGCGGCTGGATGGGTGGAGCGGACAGGTCGAGCGCCGGAGGTGCAGCAGCGTGAAAAAAGAAAAACTAGAAAAAGAAGAGAGAAGCAGGGGAAGTCAGATGATCCGCTGAGCAGGAGGGAAGCGCCGAGGGAAGGAAACAGGGAAGAGCGGGGTGCTGGGGCGATCCAGGTAAGGCGCGGTTTGCACGGTGCTACTGCGCGAGGGAAGGAGGAGGCCGGTTCAGAGTTCCCGCCGGGGGTTGCTGTGCGGATGCTGCAAGGGGGAGGAGAAGCCGGCGGTCGGCAACAGGGTCGGACGGCGGTGGTGCTGCTGGAGACGGTCGAGCGCCGGACTGGGTGCGCTGCAGGCAGGAGATGCGCTGCAGCTACAGGGGGGGATGTTGGGTGCGACGACGGATAGAGGAAGAGATGTCGCCGGAAAAAGATACCGCGCTGCGGCAGCTGGCCGGGGGGGTGTCGCGTGGGGCTGTTGGGCGGAGGTGGCCTGGAGCAGACCAGGTCGAGCAGGGGGGCGACGCGAGGTGGCGCGATAGAGGAGGGAGGTCGTCGAAGGTGTGGGAGGAGGGAGCAGGGGCGGCCGGTTGCAGCAGGTTGGAGCGGGGGAAGGAGAAGTGAGAGATGAGGGGTGGCAGCTGCAAATGGGAGAGAGACGAGAGTAGTAAAAAAAAGGAGCATCCTGCTAGGGTTAGAGGAAAAGAGTGGGAAAGAAATATAAAGAAAAGAAAAGAGATAAAAAAAAGAGATAAATAAATGAAACAAAAATAGTGATAATAATAAAAGAATGATAATAATAAAAATAATATCAACTTTAATCTCTAATAACAATAATTTCATTTCATAATAATTATTTTATTTGAATAGCGCAACTGCGCGGTCCGCACATGCCTCTAACGACTGTGCGCGAACTAAGCGTGAGCTTTTGTCTGATCCAGAAGTTGTCAGACCGGTGTCCAGGCTGTCCGCACAGTCTCTGCCAAACATGTAGTGCATGCGCACTAGTCTAAAACTCACCCCAACTCTCGGAAAGAGAAAATAAATAAATAAATAACCATAATAATTAATAACATCTTTATTAAGATCAATAATAATAATAATAATAATAATAATAATAATTATAATAATAATCATGATGATAAAAATACAAATGATAAAAATACTCATTTCGTCTTAAATAATAAAAACAACTACGAACTGATAACAATAGATGTGCGCGTTAAATATAAAGACTCTATTTGAAATTTTTTTCCAAAGACAACGGGATGCGCAAATACACCGGGCAGGGACGCGCGGGGCTTCCAGAACAGTCTCCGCTCACGCGCCCCACGACGTCGCGTCAAAAGCGCACTTTTTAACAAAACTCAAGAACCTAGTCTGATACTGAACACGAATCGCAGCAAAAAAAAAAAAAAATTCAAAGTCAAAGAAATCATAAAATAAAATAAACATGCGTGTCGGGGTGTGACATTGGGATTTTATAATTATTTTTTAGAATTATTATATCAATGATATTATAAATATAATAATCATGAGACCTCTATGGGTTATCCTACAACACATTTTCAATAAAGATTTTAAAATATATGTTTAAATATACCGATAAACAAGAAAATCTATTTATTGGTAATGTGATATTGTTTAGTTCGGATAAAGAAATGATTAAAATTGATTAAGTAAATGATATAATATTGGTAACCATGAAATTGGTTAGTGATTTGATAAAAAATTAATATAGGTCATATTTTATGAAGATTATTACATTTTTTTATTTATGGAAATAGTTTGGGATTTTAATTAAGGAATAATGATTATGTTATTTTTTGGAAGCATATATGTTTTCTTTTGAGACTAAATTAATAATTATTGATACCATCATGAGTTTATATGTTTAAGGTTGAACATAAGTTCAATGTAATAGAAACCCAATTTTTGGTTTTATGTGATATGTTTTTAAGATGATTAATCATATTTTGGGAGGAATTTTATTAAATTGATGTATATGAAACAGTTAGGTTTAATATGAATTTTTTTCTAGAAGAATTCTATTACATTTTTGTGGCTGTAAGATGAATGTTTTGAGGAAATATTTTAGGTGAAATAAATTCTATAATTTTGAGCTTATTATGGTTATTTGAGATATATGTTAATTTCTTTATGGAATGATCTATATTGATAATTTTGACTTATTGTTTAATTTTAGAGATAAATATATAATTTATTCATATGAATGTCTATTCAATTAGGGAATTACCTTACCTTGTTCTAACAATTTTGGTTTTGGTTAATGTCTAAATATAAAAAGAATAAAAATTAATCCTTTTCTAGATTATGTAATCCATCATAAGTTGAATTTAGTGATTCAATCATGAAAAATTCATTATGAATACACATCATTTGAAGAAAAATATGATATTTTGGAAGAAGATAATTATAGGAAGAAATTATACTTTTCAAGTAAGTAAATTTACTTATGTTTTTAGTCTATATGGTATATAAATTTACCCACTCTATGGAAAGGATCTTGAAAAATATATCATTTTACCTTTATATATGATGAATCTATAGCCTTTTTTCACATGTCTTTGTTTTAAAAGTGTGTGGTGATTAAATGTTCCTTGATCATTCACTTTATTGTGATAAATGATATCTTTCACTCTCCATAATTATTTAGAAATTACATTTCCCCCATGTAGGTATTTTAACATCCAACCAATGTTCTTATATTTGGAAACCTATTAATGTGTTACTACAGATAACATTTTTATTTACCTTTACCTTTTTAGGAGGAAGTTTTATCAAACTTTTGTAACATCCAAACTTGAGATCCATTTAAACTATGGCCTGAGATGGTGGGTCATATGGCCTTAAGTGTGCCTCGCCATATTCTAGAGGCTAGTAAGTAGTAGCGAGAGTATGTAGGTTGTATAGTGGGGAGACAATAAACTCATGTTAGAGTAGCACAATTGATACAACATATAACAATAAAAAATAGAATCATAATAAAAAAACCAGAATTAATAAACTGTGGGAATGAAAATGGATAACTGAATAAGTAAGAAGTTAGAGAAAAAGATAACTGACACTAATAATATAGTCCAAATCCACTATAGAAGTTTCAATACATGGATAAATGGAATACTCTAATTCCAAAATAAACATAGAGATACAAGAATGATATATAATGTTATAAAATAAAAAACAGCTAAAAACTGCTCTATAAGAATCTCAAGCCTCTGATCAGTTCTCTAATTTTAAGAACCAACTAAGTAAGCATTTCGACAACATTTAGCAGGGCCTTTGACCTTATCAACACATGCTGATAAATTTTATTCTTGGGTACCAAAGGAATCCTGAGTAGGGTGTGAGGTAAAAATATAAATTGGATGAAACTAATTATTTCTACATGTAATCCATGTAGTGAATGTAACTAAAGAGGGTGCAGGTATAAGAAGAATAGTAAAAAAATTATAAAATAAATAATTAGCCCACTCAGGTTCCTGTAGGACACCTGGTGGGTCTACCTACTTCAGCTCATGGCTAGAATAGATGTATGATCTGTTACTATATATAATAATAATGTATATATAGTTTAACTATATATTGCATCCACCTATATTAACCAATTACATGAGAACATAAGTAGCTATATACTTGGATACTTGTGATGGATGGACCAGGGTGTAACTCAGACATACATAACCAGTATAATGATCTTATGATCCCAAGAAATATGGTATATTATCTATATCCCAATAGAGTGAGGGATGTCATGTAATAACACTTGGGTTGTTGAGTGAGTTGTCACGACAACACTCTAATCATGGAACATATACCGTAAAGCCTAATGCCCATATAGTATCACTGGTGTGAGATTACATACTCCACACCCAATGTAAGGGTGTGTGAATTCCCTCATGGATCAACAACCCTAACCATCATAAAAAAACTCTATAAAGGTATATTATAATTACAATTGGAAAAGGGAATCACCTCCCATCTATTTCTTTCATCTAGCCCATATTCATAAATAAAGAATAATCATTTATAATATAATATATAAGTAATAACCTCTTTTGCATTTAATTATCCATGTTCTATTATATGGAAGGAAATAAAGGTCATAAGAAGCATTGACTATAACTTAGAAATAAGGCATCAATTTACCATCCTTTAAAGTCATTCCAATTAAATCAGTTAATTTATTAAAGGTAAGGCAACCTATCATGCATTAGCCATTTCACTAGACAAATTACATTTAACTCATTAAATTAATTAAAACAAAGAAATACCACTTCATTTAATTAAGCTAATTAATTATAAGAAGTGTAACCATCAAGAGTATTCCATCATATATAAATTAACCCATTCAATTCAATAAGTCATGGAAATTCAATTCATAAGGCTCAATAGAGTCACTTTGGAGGTGACATGGGAAATAAATAAATTTTCTACTTGGGAAATTCCAACTATAAGAGGGTTAAACACCTAATAGGTGATTTGGGTTCCCTTTTATAGTCATGAATCATTGGAAATTTTATTTAATGTGTAAGATTAAAGCATTATAAGCATTTTAGGCTATTGAGTGAATAACCATAAAAGGGAAATTTGACTTGGCACAGGCATGGGGTGACCATATATGGTATACAAAACTTATAATCTTCCAAACAAGGACCAATAGACATGTGTTAGGGAAAAAGGGTCAAATTGATATAAAGCAACATATATTTAGGGGATACTCGGGAAAAGTAAGTGTGTGACACAACAACGTAATTACAAAACATTGAAACTTAAGGGGGAAGACAACATGAACACCTACCCCAGGGTTGTAGATGACTCCTCACTCAATATAGGTATTAGATTCAGAGTTGGTTGGAAGGGATCTTAGAAATGGTCCAATTCCATCAAAATAGGGAAAATGAACTTGTACCTAAATAGAGAAATGGATTTTAATAAAAAATGAAATAGGAAGAAAGAGACTATGGGATATCACCTTGAGGAATATAACACTTCCAATGGATCCAAAATTGGACTTTATATATGGGATTTACATCAAATCTTAGGTTTATTGATTCTTGAAATCAATGGAGGAGAAGAAGGGTGACGGTCTGCTAGAGGATGAAAGGAAAATATAAATATATTTTCAAGTTAAGTGAGAGGCAGTTTGGATATTTCATCCCAAAATATAAAAGCACATGGGTTTTCCACATGTTTTTTTCTAAACCATATGTAAAGAATGATTTTTTCACTATTACTAGTGGTTCCCCAAATAGTTTTTTTCACAGCTAGACTAATCGGGTGCAAACCATAAAAAATGGCTCTATCCCCAACCTGCAATCGATCACATGATCATGCGCCCTTGGTCACATGGTTTCAAACAAACTGTCTGACCTAGTTTGTTTTTTCCATTTCAAAGCTTCGGGATTCAAACGATCCCCAGACACACCCGAGACCTCTGTGACATGATTTGACATCAATATTAGGGCTATTTACAGAAAAAAATTGAATAAATATTGATCCATATCTTTATGAATAGATGGGTAATTACAACCTCATCTCCTTAAGGTAACTCATCCCTGAGTTTTCATTCTTAGGTTAAAGTGGTATCATTAGAGAATAGCTCTAACCACTGGGATTGTATATTAGCTTCCCATTCCCTAGTCATGTTTTTTACTCATCCCTACTGACATAATACCTATACCAAATAAACTGACCTTCCTTAGAGTGTTTTCACATTGTGATCAACAATACATACATGATACTTATCAAAGGAAGAATCTAAATCTAACTCAACTTCATCAGGATAAAATACATGGGATGGGTCTAGATAGTATTGGTGAAGCTAAGATACATGATAAATATCATTCATAGACCAGTATCTTTGAGGATGTTCTATCTCATATTACACAGGGTTAATTCATTTTACAACCTCAAAGGGTCCAACAAACCTTAGTGAGATCTTACCCTACATTCTTATATGTCTATGGCCTAACCTGGGTGTGACTCACAAGAAAACATGGTCTCTGAACTGATCTCAAGAGACCACCAGTGCCTATCGACATAATATTTCTATCTAGACTAAGCTACCAACATGTGATTTTTGGTCAACTGGACCTAATATGATATCTTTGGGATGATAAATGGTATAAGTATAGCTAATTCCATTGCCTCTAGCCATCACATAGGTGAGAAGAAAGGCCTACTATATAAGTCTTTATAGGTAGACATATCAACGGTAGCCTAAAAGATATTTATATAAGTGAGCTCAATGAGGGGAGTATTTTTCTCACAAGTAGCACCAAAGTCAAGGGCACATGCATGGAACATGTCTTATTGTAATTGAATTTTTACACTCTATCTTTCCATTGATTTATAGGTGACAGGCCATGCTGATAAGTACCTATATACCCAAGGCGTTCTACAACCCCTTCTAGAATTGTGACCTAAAATGAACATATCTGTTAGAAGTGATAGAATGAGGATATCCATGAAGATATAAAACCTCTATGACATGAAGAATTCCTAGATAATCTACTGTTAAAGTCTCTCACATAGTTAAGAAGTGTTTAAACTTCATCAAACAATCAATAAAAACCCATACTATATCATTTATTCGAGGTGATCTGGGTAGGCTAGTCATGAAATCCATTAAAACATCATCCCATTTCCACCGGAGAATGGATAATGGATATAGAAACCCTACTAGTAACTGATGTTATACCTTCACCTTCTGAAAGGTAGAATACAGAGTGATGAAGCTGAAAATCTCACATTTCATACCAGGTCACCAGTATTGGCATCACAAATATTGATATATTTTGGTGACACTAGGGTGAACTACCCATGCTGAGGTGGGAAATTTCCACATCATGTCCTCTCTAATGTATATTGGGACCCACACACGCCCATGGAATAATAAGGTATAATTCCAATACAAGGTCCATACTGAAGATCATCCTAATATGAGACACTTTCCCTTAAGAAAAGTCCTTCAGGATCTGATAACTATCTCATTCATACCCTTTCTAGAAGAGTATAAGCCACTGTTAAGGTTGAGAGGATATTTTGACCTTGTTCCTCCTAAAACTCAACATGCATCTCCTATGAATAGTCCCTTAGCTTCCATTCATCACTGGATTCTTGAACCACTTTTGTTTGAGTCTTTTGGCTTAGGGGTGGACTATAAAATTTCCTTTTCTAGGCATGTAGGAAAGCTTAAAATCAAACTAGTATAAGTACTCAACCCACTTACACTGTATGAGGTTGATATCCCACTGTGTAAAGATTTACTGGAGAATTCTGTGTTCATTAAATAAAAAAATTCTCTCTAATTATATAGTGTCTCAAACAACATATAACATGAACTTTAATAGCTTAATCGAGGTCATACATCGGGTAATTCCACTCATGACACCTCATCCAATGATACCCACACACAGTGACCCACTCATCCTGCATCAGAAAAACTCCAAGAACAATACCTAATACATCACAATATATATTAAATCTCCATCCAAGATCTATAAGAATTAGTATCGACACTAAATTCAAACAACCCTTCAACTCCTGAAATACTGCTTCATAATCTTTTGACCATATGAATTTCACACCCTTCTTTGTAATCCTATATACGGAAATGAAAGGAATTAGGAATACTAGATGAAGAATATATAATATTTGACTATCCCCCAGAAACTCTTAATATTGAATATGTTCTTGGGATGGTTCTAGGAAACCATAAATCTCACTTTCTATGGGTCTACTGAAACTCCTTACTACGATATGATGTGACCCAAGAAGTAGAATTTGTCGATCTAGCAGTGGCATTTACTGAGCTTTGCATAGAGCCGATTCTCTCTCAGTTTATTTAAAATTATCTCAATATGCATTGCATGGTCATGTTTGGAGTGTGAATAAACCAAGATATCATCAAAAAATACTACTAAAAATGAATCAAAATATGGGTGGAAAACCCAACTCCTAACATCCATGAAGACTACAGGTGCGTTCATGAGTCCGAACAACATGACCAATCATATAGACCATACATGCTCTTAAAATCTGTACGATGTATGTATAAATTCTTGAAACATACCTGATGATAATAAAACCTCATATATATCTTCTAAAACACTCTCACTCCCTGAGTTTGATCAAAGAGAACGTCTATTATAGGTAGTGGATACCGATTCTTTACTATGAGCTGGTTCAAATAATGTTAATCCCCACAAGAATTTGAGGGAACCATCCAACTTTATGGTGAAACAGACTGCTAAAAACAAAGGAGAAGTACTGAGGCATATGCAATATTTTCCCTCCAGGTCCACCAATTTCTTATTAAGCTCTAGAATATCCTTATATACCATCATATAAGGAGGAATGGTCCCCGATTCTACTCATAGAAAATTATCAATAGTAAACTATACCTATATAACTGTAGGTATAATAAAACGGTTTTTTTGGAAATAAGTCTCTGAAATACTCCACTATAGGAGCAAAAATAATGGGGTGTAACCCCTAGTTTTCTAGGAAAAGACTGGCGATCTACACTGTAACATTACCCATCCTCTACTACTCGGGTCTAGCTATAGTTTCACTAACATTCCATCCTCCCTTATTAATTTACCTAATTCCCTCGGTTTATGTAAAATTCACCCTCTGATGATTGCAGTCAATGTGGAATTGATAGGGAATTAATAAATCTATCCCAATGATTACATAAAATATTGACGTGTCAAGAATTTAATGATTCCACATGAAAATTTTGCTACCTAACTCAAGAGGAAAATATTTACAATGGTGAATTCCATATGATTGGATACCTAATGGGGTGTCTAGAATCATAAATACATAGAGGTTATCCATATTGAGAACCATACTTTTAGTGATTAACTGATATATAAATGAGTGATATGTGCTAGTGTTAAATAAAACAGACACAAAAGTGGAGGCTACTAGAATAATACATGGAACTGAAGAAGGTATGATGTTATGCTCCTGCGGAGTAGGCTAGACTACATGTAACTATACTATACTATGACTTTAAGTCAACACCTACCTTCCTTGATAAATCCCACTCTACCTGGGTAGATAATCCTAAGCCAGACTACCTTTGCTTTGACCATAACCTCAGCCTGATCAGCCTATGGTATTCTACATGCCTGCCTTACGTGATCCTACTGGTCCATTTCATGATTGAGTAGTAGGTGAAGATCTCCGCTCTCTAGGAACTAAAGGTAAAATCCTAATAAAATGATAAATATACACCATCCTTACATAGACTCTCCACTCGAAAAGACCCCGTGGACACTAAGGCATTGTGTGTCCTGAATTCACGGACTAATGACAGATAAGAAATGTATCTCCATGTGGAACCTGCCTGCTTGCACATCCATGAGTAGCCTCAGAACACTAATTTCACCCAGAAGATGAACCATTGGAATACCTAGGTTCCAAATTTCCTTGACTCGCACCTTCAAATTCCCTCAAATTCTACTCTGTAATTAAGGCCTGGTTGATTATTTTTGAAATGGTTTTCAACCTCAACACATTGACCTATGATCAAATGGCATAAACCAGACCATATTCAAATTGTCTAGTGTATCTAAGATCATATACAACTAAAGTAGGATTGTATCACTACAACTATATAAAAAGTTTAGAGAATTCTATAACTAAAATACAATCCTGATGTAGGTTCATGAATTCTCTATCTCTGACATCCCACAAAGTCTGGGGAAAGAAGTAGTCATAGATTATCATTTGTAAATCCATCTAGACCATATTATTTTGTTGATCCACATGGGCGATAATATCCCACAACCTCTTGGATGAATTACATAGCATATAATCCACTATCCTGACCCTACACTCTGGATGCATCTCAAGATGGTCGAATATAGATAGGATTTCCCCAAGGCAAGACTTTGCAGTGTACAGTTTGCTATACCCTATGAAGGTGGGAGGATGCTGCTACTAGAACTCTCTATTAGAATCTACCATGATTAGGGTAGGTTGAACAAAACTTTGTGTTAACTATAGAATATATATAAAAACCTCTTGGAACTGGGTTTCAATGCCCATACCCAGAGAAGGAAGAGGAGCCACAAGTGTCTCTATAGGAAGAATCACTGGCGGCTCATAACCCTCCATCTCAGGGGCATGGTCGCCGATTACTTCAGAGCATGAAACTAGAGGATGTCATGGCAGTATAATTCTATAGTGCCAAATGAACACCTCAAAATATCTTTAAGAAAAGAAAATGATTTCATTGAAAAAACTACGATAGGTAAAAAAAAATTCTATAAGGATGATCATGTATCTAATCCAGCTTTAAAAGATAGGTATATATGATATAAAATGACCACAAAGGCCATAGAAACATAAGAGATACCCCAATACCCACTACTAAGGCCGAGTTTGCGTCTAAGTATTTGTGTTATATATATATATGATGCCCATTTTCACTTTTGAAGTCATATTCGTTCTAAATTTGTGATTATTTAATTGTGTAAATTAATTAAAATGGATAAATAATATTGTATAACACTTTCAATCCATAAGGATCCATAATATTTATGAACCAAAATATGATATCTATTCAACTCATACCGTACCACATTCCAGATCATGCGACAAATGGTCCATAGCTCAACATGGCATAATTAACTACTTAAGATGTCTGCTTTATTCTATTCCAGAAAACACTATTAGGGTAAGGCAGACACTTCAAGTATCAATTATGTTTTCCATTTATTGTAAAAAGTGTCCGAGCAATTTAATATACATTCAAGGATTAATCACTCTGTAATAAGAAAATGCACGATGGAAATAAATGTGACATGGAAAAATTTATGGCTTATTAATCATACTATGACTAGGATTATACGTGATCTAATGAAAATTCATCATTTCATTAGGCCTAATGAAGAAATCATAATTTCAATAATACCAACATTGATAACATCATAAATCAAGTGTGTCACCTAATGGTGAAATGATATCAATAATAATAGGAAAAAGAAGGAAAACAATTATACTTCTAGAAACTCAACCTTGACCCCCCAACCTGAGTTCATGAAGCCCAATAATAGCGTATGGCCAAGTTCCAAGCATTCCAAATTTCTAATATAATGTATTCAAATATTAAAATAAAAAATGAACCACTTTGGTACCACTTTGTAAAGTCTCTACCTAAGAGCCACATAACCTGTGCCATGAACTAGTGGGTCACATAGACTCATGCATGCCTCCCCATATGCCAGATGATTCCAACTAGTAGAGAGGGTGTAAAGGTGGTATGGTGGGGGATACTATACCCTCATTTGAGAGTATAAAAACAAATACGAATGATAAAAATAGAGATATTAAGCATAATAATAACAATCATAATCAGTAAACTGTAAAAACATAAATGGATAACTGAATAAGTAAGCAGCGAAAGAAAAAGAAAACTAAAACTAATAATATAGTCAAAAGTCACCATGGAAGTGTCAATACATGGATACATGATACGTTGTAGTAAAAAAATAAATAGGTAGATAAAATCATGATACTCAATTGTAGAAAAGTTAAAAAGGAAAAATAGAACCATAAGCATCTCGATCCTATGCCCGGTTATCTTCTCCAAAGCTCCAACTAAGTAAGCATGTCAATAACCAATATCAAGGCCTTTTACATTATCACACCTATAGAAAGATAATTTTCACAAGTACAAAAGGTAGCTTGAGTAGGGTGTGAGATAAAAATCTTAGTAGGCCACCAACAATGGTGTATACATGTAATATGATTAGTGCTCATAGCTAAACAATGTACAAGTATTAGAAGATTAGTAATACAATGGTGAAATAAATAATCATCCCACTCAAGTTTCTATATGACACCTGGAGGATCTACCTACTTTAGCTCATGGATGGAATGGAAGTCTAATCAGTTACTATATATATAATAATAACGTATATATAGTTTAATTATATATTTCATCCACTTATATGAATCAAGTATGTGTGGAATTAAGTGGCAATATACCTAGAATACCAGTATTGGATAGACCGAGGAATAAAATAGGCATCCATGACTAGTCTAATGAGACTACAAGCCTATGAAATAGGGTACATGCCCTACATCCCAATAGAGTGAGAGACTCTATGAAAAAAAATATGGGATAGTGAGTGAGCTATTATGGAAAGACTCTAATCAGGGAATGTGTCACATAAATACTAACACCCATATAGTATCACTAGTGAATGATGCCATACTTCACAACGGATGTAACAGTGTGTGATTTCTCTCCTGGCTCAAAAGTTGTTATCATCGTACATAACCTCTATAAAGGTATATTATAATAATTACTAGCATGAATAATTACCACCCATCCATTTATTTCATCTAGAAAATATCCATAATCAAGGAATAATCTTTTATAACATAGTACATAAGGCATAATTTCTTATGCATTTCATTATCCAAGTTCCATTATATGAAATGCAATAAAATTCATAAGAATAATTAACTATAACTTTGAATGAAGTCATGAATTAATCATTTCACTTGATCAATTCCATTTAACTCATTCAATTCAATAAAAAATGGAAATACCATTTAATTAAATTAATACAACTCATTTAAAAGGGTAATCATCAAGAGTATTCCTTTCTATATAAACCAATCCATTCAATTAAATATGATATTCCAATCTAATTAATATGGATCTAGGGAGTCACTTTAGAGGTAACATGGGAAAGAAGGAAATTTCATACTTAGGAAATTCCAACTATAAGAAGGCCAAACATATAATAGGTGCTTTGGGTTCCATCATGTATCAAGTTAAATTTCATTTAAATTATAATTCAAAATCATTATAGGCATTTTAGGTAAATGAGATAAATAACCATAAAAGGGAAAATTTGACTTTCCACACCCATGGGGTGACCATATAAGGTTCATAAAACTTCTAATATTCCAAGATAAGATCAATATACATTTGTTAGGGTACGAGGTTAAAATTGAAACGAAGCAACCGATAATTAAGGGATGCTTGTAAAAATCTGGCATGGAGTACAATGACATAATTAAAAACATCTAAACTCATGGGGAAAATAATTTTATCACCTACCTAAAGGATTTAGAGGAATAATCACAAAATATTGGCCTCATATTAAAAGTAATTTGGAAGAGATATGAGAAATGGTATAATGACCTAAAAATAGAAAAAAAATGAGATTTCCCATAAATAGCATGATGGATTCGAAGAAAAAATGAATGAGGAAGTAAAAGAATAGGGCAGCTCACCTTGAGGAATCCCACGCTTCTAACAGATCAAGAATCAGAAATCAGACATAGGGGTTACTTCCAAGTCATGATTACTGTATACTTGAGCTCAAAAGAGGAGAATAAGGGTTCTGGTCTACTTGAGGAATAAAGGAAAATAAAAATAAAGTTTTAAGTTAAGTGATAAATTTTTTGAACATTTCACCCCCAAAATATCAAGGTGCATGGTTTGGTTGCCCAATTTATCCAAAACATTGTTAGTTCACTACTACTAAGGGATCCCGATATGGTTTGTCTTATGGTTAGACTAATTATTAACAAACTATGCAATGTGTCTCTATCCCCCACCTACAACCAGCCGCACGAATGTGCACCCAGGGTCGCACGATTTCAGACAAACAATACATCTCAGTCTTTTTTTACCCATTTTAGAGATCCAGGATCTAAAAAATCCTCAAAATCACTCTATAAATTCATGAATTTATTAGACATAAATATTAATCCCATTTAAGGAAAACAAGTAAAAAAACTAATGATCAGTACATTCATGAAAAGATAGGTCATTACACCTTTTTTACTATTTGGTTTCTCTATAAAAGAATTTTAAAATTCCAAACCCTTTATTATTGAGGAAACGTTCAAATTGTGAGGTTTAAATTTATTTATGGTATAATAATTTAACACATCTATATTTTCAAAGAATATAATACTTGATAATGTATACAACAAACAAAATAAAGCTTAAACAAATCACAAAATATTATTATTTAAATATGATCATTATAACCTAGTCATTGAATTGATTGGTATGAATAGGATTAAAAATATTATAATATATTTATATAAAGGTTATACTCAATAAAAATTTATTGATTAATTATTACAAAATATGTACTCAATTTTTAGTAAAGTCATTTTATTCTTTAAAAATATATTTTCTTAAAAAATGTTTTTTATTAATTTTTGTGAGAAAATATCTTAGTCAATTTCCAAAAAAATTTAATAAATATAAATAATTTTTGAAATAATCTTTTAAAAATTATCTTATGGGGAATCATTAGTATTTTATTTCAAAAGATTGATTTTCAAGTGAATAATGAAAAATTCTTGTTTTTTTGGTAAATCGAATATTTTTTTCATGAATTTACAATGTTTGATATTGTTTTAAAATTATTTAAATGGAAAATAAGTTCTATTATATTATCAATAATCTAATTTGGTTCATTTTAGTCAATTTTAATGATGAATTTGGTATAAAAATACATCTAAACTTAAAAAATCATTTTTCTGAAAAACTATTTTTTCATTGCAATTTTTATTTTTATCTAAAATTAATTTATTCAAGATATAGAGATTTAATACTTAATATTCAATACAATATTTGTATTTAGGATGCTAAAATTTGGTAAATAGGACCCTTTTATTTTTGGGTCATTATAAATAGTAACAATAATAAACAATTATTACCAAGATGAGGGTAAATCTGGTAATTAAGGTTAAAAAACAATATGACAAGGACAAAAAACCACAAAACCTACATTAATTTTACTAGATAATATAAATTCAACTATATCTATTAAAAATTCTATTATGTGGAAGTTTTGGGCCATTTTCCCTTGATAATAGCATTTATATTATTTAATGTAAAGAATGTTCCAAAGTGCCTCTCTCTTGAAATTGACATCTCAATTTTTTTTATAAGGATAAAAAATATAATTTTTTTATAAATATAATTTTTAAATATTAAATAATTATTTTAAATATTAAATATTTATTTTTATAAGATTAATTTATTTTTAAATTTTAGAGATGAAATAATTACCTTAAATTCTTAAGTAACATATACATAGTATTTATTAAATTAATAGAAAAACAAAATAAATGATTCTAAATATAATAAAAGTAATATAATTTAAATTAATTATTGTGTTGTAATGCCCCAAAAAATTGTTCTCATGTAATAGTAGTATTGAGGTTTTATTTTTTTATCCAAATAAAGTACAAACATCAATGTAAATATTATCGCACTTTGTTTAGAGAATAAAAATAATTGTTATGGTCAAACACAATTTATTCTTATCGAATAATTATTTTATAGATTCTTTTTTTAAATAATAACTATAATAACATAACTAGTTCATTTGTTTACCAAAATGTGAAATATATATAGGTATATTTGTATATTAGATGAAAATACTGTTATAAAAATTATAATTTTAGATGCGGTTATACATTACATCGAATATTATTATTTTAAAATATTTTAATGATATTAGTTTTGTGCTATTTTAATTATACGAACAATTATTTGATCTATTATATGGGTTTGGAAATATTTTATATACACATGTATATATATAGAATATAATAATTGATTATAAATTAACATTTTGAGTTTTGGTTTAATAAAATTATAAAAAAATAAATAAATAATAATAATAATTTAACTAATATAATGATTAAACATTCAAGAAAAAAAAATAATTGTAAACATATCATATTAACATTTGTTTTAACAAGTTTCAAAATAACAAATGATTTGTAAATAGGTTATTAGATATCTTTAGGGGGTATTTAGTTTAATATATATAACTTTTTGACTTCTTTAAAAGTTAAGATAATAATTTAGATATAATAATAATAGATTATTAAAGTAAAAAGTAGAAGGAAATCCCGTAGGGGATTTGGGAGGGAAATGGACCAATGAAAAAAATAGAGGGGGAGGAATCCTGTGGGGAACCCGGTTTAGGGTTAGGCACAAAAAAAAGAGAAATGAAAAATAAAACAATAAAAAGGGGGAAATAAGACAAAAAATAAAAATAAAAAAATGGAATCCCGTTATAGGGATTTGAGGATCCATGGGTTAAGGGTGTCACACCGTATAGGAGTGTAGTTTGGGTTTTGCGCTTAGGGTTTCAGTAGGTTGGGCGAGCATGAGGCATTTCCAAGGGAGACCTGGTGAGATGCTTGAGCAGGGGTGCGTTGCACTCTGTGTACAGGCCGGTTCATTCATGAGGCAACATTAGGATCAAGAAGCAGGAGGTGTGGCCCTACGGTGGTGTCTGAGGGGTCGGGTTTTGAGGGTCTTGGAAGCCACGCTATGGCCAGGGTCGAAGGCAAGGTATTGGTCCGGGCTGAGCAGGCCGAGCGACTTCAGTGGAGTCGCGTTGGCGATGGTCCGGTTGAAGTGGGGTGGTGGTCGAGTGTCGGTTGCAACTAGGGTTTCAATCGGTCCAGATTCAAAGTATGTATCCTGTTTGAAGTCATCCTATATGAATTAGGAATTTTGTTTCCTTCATAGGCGTCGAATCTTACACATCGAAGTAAACTCTCCATATCTACCCCGTTTTTCAACTATTTTACCTATATCTTGTAACGGTTTTGGTCAGTGAATGTTTTTTTGGGCACAATAATAATAATAATAATAATAATAATAATAATAATAATTACTATTATTACTATTATTAGTATTATTATTATTATTTTAGCCACTATGTTCACAACTTTCACAACAAGCTTATTCTAGTTTCACTATTCATACAGAGGGTATGTTGCTTATAAAAAACCCTTAATTGAATGTGAAAAGGAAAAAAACTTTGCACCCTTAACCTCTCCAGTTCTCTTTTTCAAAATTTCCAGCAAGCCCTCTCTGGTCTGAGCCTCTAATCCAAGCCAGGTAAGGGAGTTTATATATTTAGTTTTCATATTTCAATTTTAATGAATTATTACCTGTTTTAATTAAGTCTTCATAAGTCAAATTTAGTAATTTATTTGAAGTTATACTCCCTATTTTCTGGTTTGCATAAGGGTTATTTTGTCTTTCTTGTGTGGTTTTATGTTTTGTATATATATGTATATACATTTGTGATATAAGATATATCACCTCACAGTTTGAGGTTAATTCCTTCAATAAGGGTTTATTATAATTCATCTAACTTTTATTTATAAGGATTCTATTTATTTTTGATTATATAATTTACAAAAAATATGTATAAATATAAATATATATATATTTATGTAAGTTTATATATCTCTATTTCAAAATGGATATATGAACTATGTTCTTGTACTAAAATTTTATTTCTAAATCATATAGATTGTAAGGGATTTATAATTGTCTTGTTTTGTTTTGTTCGGATTATATACGTGTATATATATATATATATACTCATTAAAGTATAACCTTGCGGTTTAGTTCAAAAATTCTTCCATGTTAAATCTGGACCTCTGGGTTTTGGGTTCGGATAATATAAATAATGCAAGGGACTTGTTTATAAATTTCTTTGCAAATCCATTATTATTTCAGCAAGATTTTCTCATTCATTTAAATTGTGTTTAATTTCTTGAAACTATGTTTGAAGTAAGGGTTCACTATAATTTCTCTCAAATGTTTATGATCTTCGGACTTGTATGGGTTATGTTTTTATATTTTCATTAAATATATATTTTATAAGAGTTTAATTAATTTTATTAAATTATGGTAGTTATATGTGTGTATATACACATGTATATATATATGTACACATATATAACTTATTATTTTATGTGTACATAAGTTAAGGGTTATTTTAATTTATAATTATTTTCTGTTATACACTTAGTGTATATTTGGACATGCACATATAATTCAATTTATCTTTATTTGATGTTATTAAAGATGAACTAAAATATTTAAATAGAGACTTGGATGTGAATAAAGTTTTGGGTTCAAATGGAATAGCATATTTAATACACAAACACCCATGGAGTTTTAATCCACCTGGATAATTTGAAAATGATATAAATAAAATTTATTTACTTATTTATATTATCTAATTTTTTGGTTCTCACAAGGGAGTTCATTCGATTAAAATATGAACTACTATTATGATATTGAGGTTGAAAATTAAACAAATTAAAAATCTTGTAGACACACACACACACACATATATAATTTTTTAGTTTTCAGAATTTATATGGTAATGGTGAAACATTTACAAATTTGATGTGTGTATATATATATATATATTGTCATGTGTATGCACCGATAAGTTTTAATCATAACCCGAATTAACTTGGAGAAAATAAACATCGATGGTTAAAGTATATTTTTTATATGTTTACTTTAATATACGCATTGTATAAAACAAATGATGTGCTGCAAATTAATTGGCCTTATACGCCATGTCACATAAGGCATGGCTATTTATAAAGACATTACCGTTTATCATCACATTCTTTGTGTACAAATGACATCTATCTTGATTAAAAATTAATCATTTTAAACTAGAAATATTCCTCTCCATAAATCAAGGATTTTGAAAATTAAGGAACTATCATTTTATGTGGTAACCCCATCAATTTATTACTTACATATTTTTGAATCAATATCACATGTGTAGATAACATTTACTATATACCTCATGTCGTTGAGAAATTTATTTCCTAAATAAAAACTGACACATTATAATTTAGTCCAACATCATTTCCATTTATCATCACATGAATTGAGTATGTATAATAATCATGTATGTCATTGCATTAAAAGTTTATTACTATGGAAGAGTTATAAAGTTATTATTTTATGTGATAATCAAACAATTTTTTTATTGAAAATTTATGAGATAAGAATTTAATTATTAAATGTTGTATGGGACACTTTGAATAATGTGAATTAGAAACCAAGTAAAATGTGTACTGCGAATGATAGGTGATTTAATAAATCAAAGTGGTATATGATCTTTGATTTAGAGTTATGAGGAATGAATTGGACCTAGTATGTTCCAGGGTGGGGACTGGTAAAAGTAATCCCTCCATGTTGGGGTCTGGTTACAGCAGACCCTCTGGGTTTCTGTTTGGTTACAGAGGCACTCCGGGTTGGTGTCTGGTTATTAGAGGGAATCCAGGTTGGAGTCTGATTACAGAGGCTCTCCGAGTTGGGGTCCAATTATAGTTTTCCCCTAGGTCTTTTCATGAGGCCTTGACATGGTCTGGCATATGCACTTCCCTCATTATGACTATGTCATTTAATTATCTAGAAAAATATCCGACTAGTAGAATAGTTTTTTAAAGAGCTTATGGATTTTGGCCGAGGCCTTAGTCATTAGATGTTTTGGCCAAGGTCTTGACTATATGTTTCATCGTGTGTATGTTAATGGATATTTGACTAGTAGAATATCCATGGTTAAGAGCCATTAATTATGAGTGTTAGAAAAGTAAAATCTTATGGCATGACATATGTATAGCACTCATCGATTTTAGTATTTTATGTTTGAAATTGAAGTGATTGCCATTATGTGAAACTCTAAATATTCATTACACTTAGCTGTTTTATTTTTGCTTATATATTCTTATGTCAGACATGTTTAGAGTTTCTTTTATTCAAAATGCCGATATTTGAATCATGTATCCTTGTGATTCTGTTAGAATGTTTTAAATTCAGCACTTTTATGATGTGTACATGTGTTACAGATTTTAATTAAGAAGGCTGTTTTATGAAATGGTTTAAATAATGTTTTCAAAAAATTATATTGGTTTATTTTAAAACCCCTTACTAGGGATTATTATACTCACCCTATTTTTTAAATGAAAAAATTTCAGGTATCAGTCATGTCTTCAATGAAGTTTCAGAATGCAGCTGGTTTCCCAGAACCTGAACCTCATGATCAACTGTAGCATGGGACATGATGTGATATTTTTATAAATGAATGTAATGTAATAATTATGGTACATCATGTCTCATGGGTACCGGCTCCAGGCACTTGGGGGCTGGGGCTGTCACATGTGTTCCATGAATTTTTTATTTAAATAGATCATTTTAGGGATTTGTGAAATTGATATATTCTAATTCATGAACTTTCAAGTTATTTTCATAGTGAAATTAAATTTATAGTTCAAAAAATGAAATTAGTGATATTTTATAAAAATTTAATAATTTATTAAGTGAATTAAATTTATAAATAATATTATCATCATCCAAGTTATTGATATATAGTTTAAAATATTATCCATGATATATTTATTTTAATCTTATCATTTTATATTTTCTATTTTGACCCAAAAGAGTAGAAAACATTGTTATCAGGATGATCATAAAAAAGGTTAACAAAGGGTTTAAATAAAACGATAAAGGAAAAAAATTCAACCAAAATTGTATATCTTTATTATATGAGATAATTTAGACTCATAATAAAATTATATTTTAAATATATCAATTTTGATCCATTTTAATTTGAAAAATAATTTATATTAATTTAATACTTTAAGAAATTCCAAGAATGTCACTCCATCACTTATAAAAGGACTCTTCTATTCTCTCCACACTTCACGATCCTATTATTTTTGAAATGATATGTAAAAATAAATTCCAAAAATACCATAGAACATTCTATATAATTTAATTTAGAAAAAATACAATCCTTAGAGGGATATAGGTGTAAAGCAAAGGAGGTTGTTAGAAGAGGTGGTATGAATTTTAATTGAATGTTTTAGTTTTATTTATTCTTCTAACACATTAAAATATTCATCAAACATTTTGGGAAAATAACAATATTGTATTCCATATAATAATATTTTTTATTTTAATATCATACCCAATATCCATCTTCTCTTCCACTAAATGAGAAAAGAAATCGTCGTTCATGTGTATAGTGGACTACCACCTCACGAACCGATGTAATTTGTTTTCTATCACCGCCTATCACAAATGGTTATAATGATAGATTTTATATTTATATATGGTATTATTGAAGCTTAAAAAATGGTATAAACTATTTATTTTTCATTAGGAAAAATGATATATCATTCTCTTTCTTACCTTTCCATCCATTTAAAAATGATAACGTCATTTGAGCGTACATATTGACTACCACCTCCATGATGTGATGTGAGTGATTTTCCACCACCACAATGAATTGATGATACATATAGGTTTATTTAATGAAATAATATGGTATATATTATATAATTAAAATTATGGAAATTAAAAATAATAATTTTGTTCATTCCATCAAGATCGTCAAAAAAATGGAAATGTTGCTCATGCGTACGTATGACTTACCATCTCCTTGATTATAGCATAGTTCATTTTTCAAAACCATATTTTATTGTCAGTTTTAAAATTATAATTTATGCATAAAGATGATAATTATTTCATTATTCTTATTGTTGAGATGATGAATCATGGACCAATTTTACTATAGCCAACCTACCCAATTCATTTTTGTATAAATGAACTGAATATCATCAAAACATATGATGTCGAATTAATTGAATAGGTAATTAAATATAACATGCTAATAAATAAAATATAAGTAATAATAATATTGAAAAAGTTACCTAATAAAGTAAATAATTAACATAATTTTATTATTCAAGAATATAAAGAATGTATGAAGCAAGTCAGAACTGATGTAATGGTTTTCTTATTTTTATTTCCATTAATTATGTTGTACATTTAATTAATTTAATCTATTATTATATTATTATGTGTGAAATGAAATCTGATTGTATTATATTGTATTTAATCTTATTTTTTTATTTAAAATTTTCTAAAATAACCACTTCATTGATTAATTATCTCTTCAATGATACGATCTTTACAAGGGTTCTCCATCTCAATTTTGTTTCATTGAGACACATTTGAAGTTATGAATAAATTTATGTTTTTGATTTGTATTTACTAAGACTTTTACATGTTATATCTTCTATTTACTTATGTTCATGATATTTAAAGAATTATTATTTTTATTCAATCATCGGTCTTATGAATCAGATCTTACCAAAATAGTAAGGGTTTATTTCACAATCTCAACATTATATAAGATTGATTATCTTTAAGTCTCCAATGGGGAAAATATTTTATATTTACATCTTAAAACTAATATATTTTTTTATACTGCATTTATTTTGTAAATTAAAGTTTTCTTTTAGTTTTTATCTCTTTATGTACTCAAAATACCAAAATAATGTTTTTATGGAAAAATGAAATTGTTTTACTCGATCTGAAATATTTTTCTTCCATATCCATATTTTCCTTAATTTTTTTAATAATTATATTTACTATTATCCAATTATTTACTAAAATAATGTTTTACCCTTGTTTGATTTTTTACAAAATGATTTAAATTTTTTTTTGTTATTGTCTTCTAAATGTGGTTATTTTTTATTTTATTTAATGTGTGAAATGATTTGTTTTTACATATATGACATAAGAAAAAATTACCACCATCATTATAGATAATACTTTGAACCATAATTCTCATGTTTACATGGTTATTTTCAAAGAAAATATTTTTTCTGATATTATTTAAATTATTAGTTTTTACAATTGATCTTCAAAGTGAAAACAATATTTTCCTTAAGAATATTTTAATGATATTTTTATGGAATTTATATTCACCAATAATAATAACCATTAATTTTTATTATTATCCATTGGGGATATGTTTTAATGATACCATCCTTATATTTTATTTGGATGGTTTATAATCAGTTGTATTGGGGAAATTATTGACATTCTGTATGATAGTTCTTCCAATGTGGAAAATTATTGATTTTTAAGGCTTGATTGGTTATTCATATGATGAATGTATTATGCATAGTTAGTGATATGTTGAGCCTGAAATTACATATCATCTAGATGCATTGGTAGTTATGGTAAGATAAAGTAGTTTTATAGTATTATTTAAATTGGTTTTTAGTATATTCTTACCCATTTTTTAAACAATCTTGGTACAAGGACTCAATGGTAGGTGTCAGATGTCTGAAATTATGAATTCTGTCATTATTAAATCAATTATTGTTTTCCATGTGATTATTTAAACAACTATTATATCCATGGATAAGTTTCAAGATCATGTAATCATATATATGGAATTATTTGATCATCAATGTTTCCTGCCATATTAGTCTTGTGATCAGGATATTAATTAAATCGTAGGAATTTTCTATTATTAACCTTTCTATATTGATTATTCCTTATTTAGTTCTTCATGTTTTTTTCTATATGCAAACCCTTATTGAGTTTTACAAACCAAGTCGGAGTACCAACCAACTTGACACCTAACCAGGTATGTGGCATGGCCCAAAGTGTGTTCCCGATCCCTACAGGCTAACAACTAGTGCCTGGGTATCAAAAAAATACTTTGGGAATGATTTTCACTGATTTCATCATTATAATGCACCAAAAATTAAAAATAAAACACAACTGAATAATCTTAACAAAACATGGTACACCAATTTTCAGATTCAAAGATTACAAATTTATACAAAACCCCAAAGGACTACAGTTTAAATGGAACAACAAAACTATCCCAAAAACCTCCATGCAATAAGAGGAGCATCATCCTCATGACCCCACCAAAAACACCTACAAGGAGTGGAACACTATAATCCAGATCCACCTTCATCACCATGATACGTCTTTCCTTTACCAGGTTCATACAAAATAAATCTACACACACCCAAAGGTGAATGTAGGTTATTATCCAAATCCTAGTAGGATGCCACCCAAAAAAGAAAACACTCCATGCCAAAACATTATAAGACACTATAACATGCAAGTTTTATAAAAAGGAAAAATTCACTCTTATTGGAAACAATTTTTACAAAGGAATAAAAACATTCTATGTTTTTCAAGTAATACAAAATGAGCACCGTATAACAACAATAAGTATCATATATCAATATAGAACTAAGTCATTGGAAAACCCCATATGCATGGGCTAAAATGGGACACTAATAACCTTGTATCTTGGTGAAAATTGGTATATAAACCACAACCCACAACATCCCCATGATAAAGCCACTATATAGGAATTCATCCAAATTTCTAGTGTTAACCAATCACAATCATAATTTAGTTAGTGATGTAATCGTCAATCCAACTACATGAATCTGGGCTATTCCACTTCTGATTCTACTAGCATACTAGTCCTAGTTCACCGACCTTGATACCAAAGTTTCCACTTTTGTGCTCAATTTTCATTTATCATGTCATATATATATATATATCACTACATTCACTTCCACACACAAGAAATGTTAATACAGATATAAAACCACTAATTCTCAACCTCTTTCAAATCAACACACACACCAAATCCAATTTAAAACATGTTTCTACCTACTTGAATAATTTATTAAGCCACTTTCCAAATTTATAAAACACATTAAAGAAACACAACAATGGAACACACTTGAAATATAACCATTTTCATTTAGAAAAACCACTTTCAATCTATACGCATATCAAATCCATTTGAAAACACCTTCCACACTACATTCATAAATCATGTAAAACCTTTAGAATTCATAACAAGAATTTCAAAATCATAGAACAATTCTTACGAATGGAACCACTAACCTCAACCTTGGAAACATCTAGAAATTAGTGTGAAAACACAGCAGCACCTCAAGAGAACCCTATAATAGAAATATCAAACCATAAAAATCAATATTGAACCCTAATAATCAATATCTAACACAAGATAGGTCACCCATCTTTCTGAAGATATGAATACCCAAGATAGAGGGATGGGTAACCCTATAAAGAATAATAAATCATGAAATGGGGGACTTACATAGAGTTTC
This sequence comes from Viscum album, assembly GCA_963277665.1. Classification (NCBI taxonomy): domain Eukaryota; kingdom Viridiplantae; phylum Streptophyta; class Magnoliopsida; order Santalales; family Viscaceae; genus Viscum; species Viscum album. The sequence goes on along the minus strand of OY728129.1, from coordinate 388,634,629 downwards.
TTAGAGATTTACCTCCAAATCCATCCAAAAAATCGAGATCCAAGGGAGCAAGGAGGAGAGGGTGAGGAGCCTAGGGCTGGAAATCGTATGGGGGGAAGAAAGCGGTGGAAATGTGGTTAAATTCTACGTGGGAAAATAGGTAGAAACCCAATTTTTAATGATACTAGCAAGTCACATGGTTTCCATGAACAATTTTCCAAATGATAAGAAATTCGTGCTCCCTTCACTATCCAAGGAGGACATGCTGAATGGTTAAACTGCACAGTTTATAAACCATGCTCTAACAGTGTAGTTATCCATTTCCTAAAAGTTATATGTATCTACATGGTTCCCTAGAAAAGTTGCACGATTTGCGCTAACTGTGCAGCACATGATGCCAAGCCCAAAATCTCAATTTTTCAGCAAAAATCAATGTGGAAACCCATGGATAAGAAAGATACTGAAAATAAACAAAGAAATAACTCAAAATGAAAACATATATGTGAAGATTCTCCCCAACATGAAAAATTTCTGCCTTCAAAAAGTCAACCTGAATCTTGATCATAGAAAAAATTGATACTCATTTTTAACCCAAGCTTTCCAATCCCATGTCTCATGTTCATCACAACCATGATTTGAAAGAACAAAAAAGACACATTATACATCCCATAATTTTTTTTGTTCATAATCCACAATCTTTACCGATCTCTTGAACATAGACAAATCAAGCTCCAACTCCAATTCCTCCCAGTTCAAACCATGATAAATATATAGATTATACTTATTCAACTTAGACACATGTAATTAATCATGAAATTAAGTCCAATGAGAATGAAAATATAGTTTGTATGCCACATTACAAACCCAATCAAAAGGTCTAACATACCTCAAGGTTAGCTTCCAATGCTTTCCCAAATGATGATGACCCAAGCAGGGTGCCACTTTTTGGAATAATCGGTCACCAAAAGAGAACTAAAAGGTTCATCAAATATGATTAGAATAATACTTATAGTGAATATGAGCTATCAAAATTCACTACTTGATCAGAATGACTTTATCAGAAATCTCTTACACAAGACTCAATCCCAACAGCAAGGTATCCCCACATTAACCCAACATAGAGGAGACCAACACAATCGTCCATAAAGAACCTCTACAAGATCCACTCAAATTAGGGATTGGTAACTATTATTATATAAATAACCACCCCATCCCAAATGTATATCCTAAAAACATCCAAAATCTAACACAAAATAATGGAGCATGTATTCCAAAATCTGATTCACCCGCTCCATTCGATCATCTATTTGAGGATGAAATGTCGTGCGCAACATGAACTATGACCCCATAATATTCTAAAGACCATCCCAAAACCATGAATTAAAATGGGTATCCATGACCAAAATAATTTCTGATGACACATCATGAAGCCTCAAAACTTCCTGAACAAATAACCGACCAAAATCATCCACTTTGGTTGAATCCATGATCAAAATAAAATGGGATGATTTGGAAAAAGGGTCAATCACTTCCAAAATAGAATTACTATACCCAGGAGTATCTCTTAAGATAAAAATTATGTCAATTTCGATCTCATATTACTTAAAGGTAGGAATGTGTAGCAGTTGAAGCAAACAAGAGGGAGTTTGGTGATCTACTTTGATTTACTAACATGTATAACACCAAGATACGGATTCATCCATATCCTATATTATTACTAGACATTATAACTATTAACATACATAATATAACATCTTATTATCACTAGGATTAATGGACCACTGAGACCTATGGGTATCCTGAATCACCACCTTCCTCATAGATAACAAGACCACAAAGCGACCCTTGAAGCACAAAACTCCCTAAGAAGACAAAGACCAAACACAAGGCATCTCCCCACTATTATGAAACACCATATACTGGTGAAAAAACTCATCACTAGGATTCTAAAAAATAATTAGTTCCATAAGAGAAGAATTCAGTTGAACACTGGACATGAAAGCACCTCCACTGTACTTCTTGGTCTCCAGGTGAAACTGAGAAAAGAGTCTCATCAAGGTCCAATCATCACTAGACTCTCTCAATGCCTGCACTAGAAGTTGTTTTCTCAAAGCTTCCCCCATAACATTACCCTTTCCCAGGGTATACACTATATCAAAATCAAATCCCTCAGGGTACTCAAGACAACAATGCTACCTTAAATTTAGATCATTCTTGGAGAGAATGTAGTCTTAGATCTTATGATAGGAATGAACTAAAAATCTCTTCTAGAAAATATAACAATGACAGGTCTTTAAGAAATGCATCACTACTACCAAATCTAGGTTATGTGTTGGGTAATTATTTTCATCTAGTCAAATTTGATGACAACAATAATCCACTACATGTTCATTCTACATCATCAGACACCCGAGGACCATACTTGAGGCATCACAATAGACCACACAAAACTTTCCAAATTATAGAATTATATACAAATGGTTTTATTCAAACATTTCATTAGATACTTGAAGGATTATTGACACTATGGTCTCTATTAAAACTTCACTCCCTTACATGTGAGCATCATCATGGATGAAGAAAATTGAGAGAAGTATAACAAAACTACCTACAATACCCTGAATAGACAAAAAAGATCTTGAACTAAAATCATTCATCAGTTTTTCCCATGAAATTACTACACTGATCTTATCTGGGTCCACCAAAACCCCTTATTCTGATATCTCATGGCCTAGAAACTTCACTTCCCTAATATAGAAGGTGAACATAGAAAACATGGCATAGAGTTGATGACCTTGAAGGGTTCACACATGATCTTCAAATGAATATCATGCTCATCCTCAGTCCAAGAATGGATCAATATTTCTTCCATGAATACCACAATAATGGAGTCCAGATATTGGTGGAACACCTTGTTCCTAATTTCCATGGAAACCATTGCAATATTCATTAACCCAAAGGCACGACCAAGTACTTGAAATGGATGTACCTACTTCAGAAGGATGTTTTAGGATCTTATATCTCTCTAACTCAAAATTTTTGATAACCAAAATGCATGTAAATTTTGGAAAACCACCTTGAGCCCTTAATTTGATAAAAAATGTCATCAATATATGGGAAATGGTATTTATTCTTGATAGTCACCTTATTCAATTTATAGTAATAAATGAACAAATGGAGAGATCCATTGACCATTTTCTAAAATAGAATTGGGGTGGCCTACTGTGAGATTTTAGAGAGAATGAATCATTTGTATTCCAAATCATCTAGTTGTACCTTTAATTCCCTCAACTCGGTGGGATTCATATGGTATGAGGGGAGCGATATCGGTTGTGTTCCTGGTGCCAAATTGATGAAACTCTACATCCTTCTCTAGAGAAAAACCTAAAAAACATATGGAAAAACATATGGGAACTCATCATCATAGGAGGTAATCCAAACTTAGGAAAAAATCACCATATTCTAATCTGTGTGATGATATATGAAAAATAATAATTCCCAATTTCGGAAGTGGAGGTCCATCACATCCCGACCAAGGATCCTATTCACCATGAAAAACATGGGTACTGCCATCAGGTTCCAAAAAACTCACTCACTATCTTTGTACACATGAGAATGCACCATCTAATCCATACCGAGGATCACGTCAAAGAGTCCCATTTCACAAATGAGAAAATCCCATTCAAATTTTACCCCTGACACGGTGAGTGAACAAGAAATACACCTTAAACCCTACTCTCTCTTCTTACTAAGTGGCACTACTAACTCCATCAATTATGAATTAAGATTATTTGGAAACTTTAACACCTAAATAAGGTGGGTAGAAATCAATAAAGCTGAAGCACTAATATAAAAAAAATGACAGCTAAAGACGATGTAATAAAAATAGCACCTCGAACTATCACAAGTCCCACATTCGATCCAATTGGTGCCTATTACACAACATGAAGATGTATTGTCTCAACCTGAGCCTGAGGATGACCAATAGCTTAAAATTCAATCCTAATCTAACTATTCCTAGATGATGATCTATCCCTACGACCAAAACACCAAACCAAGAACCCATTGACCTAGATGGTTCTAACTAGGATGACATCACCTAGACACCACAGATCTTCCACAACTCTAATAAGAACATCCTCCCCTTCAAAACTACTACAAGTTTCCCATAGATTCACATAGGTGATAGGTTTTGGGAGAATATGTGCTCATAGGTTAGATGTCACCAACCTTCAAGCATCAATGTAACATGACTAGAATAGTTTTAGATGCCATAGATGAAGACATCCAAGAAGGATGACCTCAACTACCACCTCCCTTATTCCCTTGTTTGTTCTGATTCATCTTATTCTTTGATTAACTTCCACATACCATTGATGACACTGATCCATGAAGGATAGGTTGGTCCCTATGATTGATCATACCATCATCGCATAATTGACCACTTTTGTACATGTTTCGAGTGTGAAAAAAAATACTTAAGATCAAATTTCCGATTTCAACCCTCTCTCGAACCTCTTAGCCTTCATATACTATTTAGAAATGAGCTCAAGTGCATACTAAACTAGATATGAAAAACAATTATCATATTGAATCAATGATCTATCCCAATATATAAACTCCATAAACTCATGGGATCTAGCATATTCCATGAACTCAGGATAATAATGCTCATTGAAAACAACCTTGAATCCTTTCTAACCCATTTTCTTGTGCTCTACAACTTACATCACTGAGTCCCACCCATTATGACTCTAACCTTATAATATTAAATAAACACATTTCATATGAATAGTCTTATGAATATCGAGGAACTTGAAACATCCCTCTACCTTCTTAGGAAACTCCTATACTTTTTGAGGTTCCATGCTACCTTAGAAAGAAGGAGTCTTGTTCTTAAGGAACTCATGAGTTTTTTTCCTTACTAGAGCATAATAATTTTCCTTAATCTAGGGCATCCAAAACCATATATTCCAATATTATTTGATCCAATGGTGTGGGAGAAATCTCTCTGGCCTCTTTCCACTACTACATAGGAAGCCCCCTGGGAGGTATTTTTCTAGAAGAAACAACAATTATAAGGAAATACCATCAATATAACCATTATGAAAATATAGATAAATAATAACAAATCTCTAACACTTTAATAACTAAAAACATAACCAAGTACATAATAATAATAATACAAAATAATAAAACTAATCCACCCCACCTAGTGTCCAAATATGGATTGTAGCCTGTATGTCACACCTAGTGAAGATTTCAAATAAAATCCCAACATCCCATTGCATCTCAAGATCTGTCATGAGGTGTGCTGGACAAGCACCCTAATCTCAATTAGAACCTCTAGCCTCAATAATCTTATTTATGTTATATCCATACTCATTCCTAAATAAAATGACCCAAATGTGCGTAACCTCCTTTGATAATATTCTTGTCACAAACCAATCTAGAGCACCAACCAACCCAACACCCTACCTAGTCTGTTGAATGGAAAGAAGGGTGTTCCTGATCCCCATGTACTGGAAACATTTTCTCGGATATCAACAAAATACATTTGTAATGATATCCCCTAATTTATTTATCATAATAAACCAATAATAATAAAAAAACATAACTAAATAATCATAACCAATCATGGTACAACAATTTTTAGATTAAAATTTTACAACATAAAATAAAACCCAAAAGGACTAAAATTGAAAGGTATGAATGACACTATCCCAAAAACCTCCATGCAACAAGAGGGGCCTGATCCCCAAGCCACCACCAACAACACATACATAGAGTGGAACACAAGCATTTAGATCCACCGTCATCAACATGACACATATTTCCTTTACTTGGGTCGTACATAACAAAATATATATACATCCGAAGGTGTATATAGGGTGTGAGACAAAGCCTAGTAGCATTCAACCCAAAAAAGAAAATATTCCATGCCAAAAAATTATAAGACAATATAACATGAATGTTTTTATAAAAAAGAAAAATTAACTTTATAGGAAAAAATTTTTAAAATGAAGAAAAATATGATTTAATTTTCAATTAAAACAAAATGATCACCTTATATTGTTGGTAAGTATCATATATCAAGAGAGCTCTAAGTCATGGGAAAACCCCATAGTCATAGCCAAAATGGAAAACTAGGAACCTCATATCTTGGTGAAATATGGTATAAAAACCACAACCCAAAATATCCCCATGCACGACCCACTAAAGAGGAATCCATATAATGATCTAGTGGTATCCAATCATCATCCCAATTTAGTAAGTGTTATAGTCATCAATCCTTCTAGATGAATATAGGATAATCGACTGCTGAGTTAATTAGCATACTATTCCTAGTTCTCCCATCTAGATACCCAAGATTCCCCTTCAGTGCTCAATTTCCATTTCTCATGTCATATATATTCATATATATATCAAAATAGTCACATGCACTCACAAGAAATGAGAATACATGACTAAATCCACTATATGTCAAGTGAAAAACATATTTTAAATTTACATTCTGACCAAATCCAATTTAAAAAATGTTTTAAACTACTAGAATAATTTTTTAATTCACTTTCCCAATTTATAAAACACATTAAAGAAACACAAAAATAGAGAAAACATGAAATACAACCAATTTACTTTAAAAAAACTACTTTCAATCCATAAATATATCAAATACCTTTTGAAACACATTTATAACCACACACATAAATCATAGAACACCTTTAGTAGTCATAAAAATCATTTTGGAATCGTCAAACAATGATTAAGCAAGGGACCACCCACCTCAATCTTGGAAACTTACGAAAATCTATGTAAAACCACAACCACACCTCAAGAGAATCCTATAAAGGAAATATCTAATACTAAAAATCAATATTGAAATCTAATAATCAAGATTCAACCCAAAATAGGTCACCCAGCTCGCTAGAGATATAAAAACCCAAGATAAAGGGAAGGAAAACCCTAAATAGAAGATGAAATCAAGAAATGATGGATTTAATTTGAGTTTCATAGATATTTCCCACAAAATACACAAAAAATGGAAATATAATGGAGAAAATAGGTTAGGGAAAGGCAGCTAGGGTTGGAAATCCTAAATTGGGGATGAAATGGGTAGAAATGAGGTTAAATTCGAAGAGGGAAGAAAGGTAAAAACTCATTTTATAATGAATAGGACATGTCTTATGGTTATCCCGCACTGTTTTATAAACCGTACAACAATTATGAGACCTTCAATATCCAAGGAGGACTTTCCACATAGTTTAAAAAATTTTCTCTAACTATATGGTTATCAACCACCCAAAAAATAACACTTGGCTGCATGAATTCCTAAGAAAGGTGGACGGTTTCCAATGACCATGCACCACAGGTTGTTAATCCCAAAATCACATTTTTTATCAAAGATCAAGGGGAAACCCCACAGATGAGCACTAGACTGATAATAAACCAAGGAATAACAAAAAATGAAAACATGAATGTGACATTGAGAATATTATCCCACCTTTATTTTTTCATTTCCCCAGTATGCCAAGTAGTGTACTATAATTGATATACATGGATATTCTAGATTGAATAATGATATTATAAAAGAAAATACTTTGTTTTATTTTGTGCTTTTAAATGTATGTGAGATTCTAGAATTCATCTATTTTTCCATGAATACTAAACATTTCGATCCTTTAGTATGTGATTTCTTATATCTAGTTATAGTGTATTTAGGTAACCATTAGCTCAGGGTTACAAGAGTTTGGATGTTTACAGTTTGTAATAGAGGAATCTTAGTAGAAACCTCAAGAAAAAGATTTATTAAAACATTTATTAGGGAACACAAACCTATGACTAACTTTAAGTATATGTCTATGTATAGGATAACATCCTAAAATTCTATTATGTTTGAGATTATGTAGTTTCACACTATGATTTTTGTTTCTTATATTTTGGTTTTTGGTTTTATTCAATCAATAGAACCTGGAAGAATCATGTTAACACTGATTGTCATGGATATGAGAAATTAAATTATATGATAACAAGGATAAAAAATATTTTCATTATTCTAAATTATTAATCATTATATATTATTAACAACATTAAAATGAATGAACTATTAGAATCACAAAACATGAGAATGATTGAGTGTTCTAAGAGCTATTATGGTGGATACCATGGAGAAATGAAAACTCAATTTTCTTCACGTCAAAATTGGGGAAAGATTCACCCTAGATAATGCCACCAATGAATTGAGGGATTTTTTTTATTTGTGGAATATAAGTGAATAAATCAACCAATTTTTAAGAAAAAATTAAGAGTTCAATGGATGAATTTGAATCTCCTCGTAAGGTACCATTTATAGTTTTATTTCTTATGCGTAGAGAATATTGTAATTATCCAATACATGCCCTAATTCACGGGTTAACATCTATAAAAAGAAAGTACATATGTTTTGATAATCATTAAAGTGTGAGTATTAAAGTGTTTTTTAGGTTTTTAGGTTTATTTTTCAGAAGTATTATATCAATGATATTCTAGATATAAGGATCACGAGACATCTAAATTTTTTTCTTGCAATATTGTTTTATGGATTTGAAAATGTATGTTCAATGGTACTGATAACCAAGAAAATTGATTTAGTAGTATTTCAATAATTTTTAGTTGGTATAAAGAGATGATTGGTATTGCTGAAGTAAAGGGGATAGTATTAGTAACATAGGAATTGGTTAGTGATTTTATAAAAAAGTGATTTAGGTCATCTATGCTAAAGATTATTTCATTTTTGGATTTGTTGAAATAGTCTACGATTTTAATTTAGGAATAATGATTGTGTTTGTTTTTGGATGTATATATATTTTCATGCAATACAAACTTATGAATTATGGATACCATCGTGGGTTTATATTTTTAAGATTGATCATAATTTCAAGGGTATATACACCCATTTTGATGTTTTATGTGATATATTTTTAAATTATTAATGAAATTTTGGGATGTGTTTTATTATATTTAGGTATACATAACCCTAAGGTTTTGCGTAAAGGATTATCTTAGCATAATGATATTATATTTTTTCGAATATAAGATTAAAGGTGTGAGGAATCCTTTAATGTTAAAACTATCCTTGATTTTGAGGATATTAAGGTTATTTTTTTGGATATATGTATATTTATTTATGGAATGATCTATATTAAACATTTTTCTTTATTATTTCATTTTAGGTATTAATATATATTTCTTCACATTATGTTTTATTCATTTTGGTAATTATCTTACCTTGTTCTAACCATTTTGATTTGGGTTAATGTCTAAAGATACGAAGAATATTCTGTCATACTTCTATAGATTATGTGATCTATTAAAAGTTTTTTTAGTGTTTTATGATTGAATAATTGATCTTGAATACTCATCATTTGATGAAATTTTTATGTTCTAATTTTATTAAAGGATGATATTATATATTTATTTTTCCGTATTTTCTTAGTCTAGATGGTATATAAATTAATCCACTCTATGGAAAGGGTCATGAAATAAATGTTATTTTATTACTTTAATTTAGGATTAATCAATGGTCCTTTTCACATCTCTTTGTATTATAATATTTTGGCCATTAACTTTATCTTGATCATTCAATTTATTATGATCAATGTTCTCTATCACTCTCCATTATTATTTAGAAATTACTATTCCTCCATATCTATATTTTTACTTCATCTAATGTTATCATATTTGGAAAGCTATTTCTGTGTTATTATATATGACCTTCATATTTCCATTTCCATTTTAAGAGTAATATTTATTAAAATTTTTTACAATGAGGGTTTTCTACAAAGGAATTTTCAAATGGAAAATCCTTGATTACTAAGAACAAGTTTAAATTGTGAGAAAAAAATTTATTTAAGGCGGGAAAATGTGACACCCCAATATTTTAAAATAACACTATGTTCTATAGCCTATAAAACATGAAAAAATGAGTTTAAACGAACCAAAAATTTTATTTTTTAAATATGACTAGTATAACCTAACTGTGGAATTGGATGGTATGAATCTGATTAAATGAATAGTTCTAAAATGACCTTAAGGATATTTTTTAATGAATAATATTTTATTAAAAGATTTAGAATTAAAAAAAAACCTATATTCAATAAATAAATTTATATATGTTTTAAAATATCATCCTTGGACCATTTATATGCACATTTTTCTTTTATAGTAACTATCTTGACCCTAAAGTCTGAAAAACATTGTTATCATGGTAATCATCAAAAAGGTTAAAGAAGGGTTAGAACAAAAATATTTGGGTTAAAACATCACCCAAACGAGTAAATTTTTTATTAGATGAGATAATTTAGACTCATAATAATATTATATTTTTATTATATAAATTTTATTCCATTTTATGGGAAAAATTAAATTATATTAATTTTATACTTCAAAAAATTCCAAGAATTCCCTTCCCTCACATATAAAAGGGAACCCACTATCCTATTTAATACACACTTCAAGAGTATTTTGGATAAAAAAAATCAATCCAAATACCTTCCTAATATCCCTTACCATATTCAATAGGACTTATTTTAGGCATAATTGTAATCTTAGAGGGCTTTAGGTGTAAAGTAAAAGAGGTTGCTTGAACAAGAGGTTTAGATTTTAACCAAATGTTTTAGTTTTATTTGTTATTATACATCTATAAAATCTTATTAAAACATGTTGAAATAAAAAAATAGTATATTAAATATACCAAGATTTTTTAAGTTTATATCATACCCTATATCAATCTCATCTACTATCGAATGGGAAATGAAATCGCCATTTGTGTGTGTGGGGGACTACCGCCTCACAAAATGATGTAATTAATTTCCCATCACCACATTTCAAGGATGATTATAATTATGGATTTAACATTTATATATGATATTAATGAAATATTCATCATTCTGTTAATATAATATATCATTTAATTTATTTTTTCTATACATTCTGAAATGATAATGTCTTTCATTCATATGTGTGGACTACCACCTCTATAAAGCGATGTGATTTTTTTTACAACAAAACATTACATGGATAATATATATAAGATTATTTAAAGAAATTATTTTTTTATATATGATATAATGATAATTATTTAAACATAAAATATTACTTTTACTCATTCCACCATGATCATTTAAAATGTAAATTTTACTCTTGCGTACATACGACTTACCATCTCTATGATTGTAACATAGTTAATTTTTTCATAAAAATATTTCATGGTTAGTTTTACAATATAATTTATGTATAAAAATTATAAATATTTCATGATTATTTTTCTATAGATTATGTAATAATGACCTTTTTTACAATTTTCAACCTATCTAAGTCATTTTGGACATATAAAACTAATATCGTCAAAACATATGACTCAAACTTAAATGATTAAGTAATTAAATATAAAAATTTAATACCTAAAATAAAATTAAAAATAAAATTGAAAAAGGTTCTCAAGAAATTAAATAATTAACATAATTTTATTATTTAGGAAGATAAAGAACATACTAAGCAAGTTTGACCTGAGGTAAGGGGTTTCGTAACTCAACTTTCATTCAGTGGGTTATAATTCAACTTATTTGACTATGTTATTCCTTAATTATTTGTTAAATGACTTGTGATTGTATTATGTTTTATCAAATTTTTTTGTTTTGATTTAAATTTATAAAAAATAATTACTTTCTTGATTAATTATCACTTCAAAGATTTTATAAGGGTTCTTTATCTTAATTTTGTTTTGATGAGACATATTTGATGTTATGCACTAATTTATGTTTATAAGGTGTATATAATAATTATTTGACATGTTATATCAGATATATAATTATTTCATGATTTTAAATGTTTTTTAAGTTATTCAATCATCAATATAATGATTCAAAATATACCAAAGCGTTAAGGGTTTATTTCCCAATCTCATCAATATTTAGGATTGTTTATATATAAGTATCTATTGGAAGAAATTTTTTTTTCTCTCTTAAACCCAACATATTTTATTATCATATGTTTATTTTGGGAAATTTGAAGTGTTCTTCTAAATATCATTCTTTTATGTACTCAAAATATTGGTATAATGTTTTTATATAAAACTGACTTTGTTTTTTCTACTCATTTGGGAATATTTTTCAACCATGCCCATATTTTCATTAAAATATTTTAAAGAATATTTTTTCTATTATATAATTTTTTATTAAATACATTTTTATCTATATTTTAATTGTTACAAAATGTTTTTTAATTAATCATCTTATCATTTTACAAATAAGGTTCTTTTTAATTTGTTTTTAAAAAAGTGTGAATAGATTTTTTTACTTCTATAATTTATTAGAAATTTTCTCCTTCATAAACCCTTAATATTTTACATTTAATTTAAAAGTATACAAGTTTATTTTAAAATAAATTTTTTCCCAAACATTATATAAATTTTTATTTTTTAAAATTGATTTCGAAAGCTGAAAGGGTAACTTCCTGAAGAATGTTTAAATAATACTTTTATAGTATTTCTATTCACCAATGAAAAAATCCTTTATTTTACTTATAATACAATGAGGATATGTTGTACGGGTAATATCCTTATTCATTATCTATATGGTTTATGATAAGTTTGAGCAGGGAAAATATTGACAATCCATGTTCCATTTCATAAAATATAGACATTTATTGATTTTTAAGGAAGGCATGTTAACTCATTTTATGAATACATTGGACTAAGTAAGTGATTGGTGGGTTCTACAATTAAATATATCATTTAAAATCATTAGTTATTTTTAGACGAACTAGTTATCCTTATTTAAATATACTTTTGGTGTATGCCTACCCATTGTTAAAACTATCTTGGAATAAGGCCTCGATGGTATGTTCTATATTTTTAGCATTGTTCATTATATCATTATGATATTTTTTTATATCAATGAGATTATTTTAATAGTTATGATATCCATGGATATGTTTCAATATATTGTGGTTATTTATATATAATTGTTTTATAATCATTTTTTATAACCTTATTACTCTTGTGATCAAGTTATAGATTAAATGACATGTGTTTTTATTTATTTTCAATTCCATATTGATCATAACTCATTTATTCTATATAAGGTCATAACCTTATAAATAATATATTCTATTGTATTTAGAATAGATTTAAATTTATTTTATTTATGTGACTTTTTATGTTTATAGTTTTAGAGAATTGGGTCATAAATCATGCATAAAAACTCATATATTACAAAGTGGATACTTTCACTCAATATCAATTTTTTCAAAATATAAAACTTTTAAAAAGAAAAATGATTTATTTTAATTAAAAACCTTTATGAATTTAAACTATAAATATTCGTTGTTATTACCCATCCTTAAACCGTGTGAAAAAACATGTTAAAACATGGGATAAACATAACGATCTCAATGAAGTACATAAAAGGAAAAAATAAAACAATTTCGTCCTTGAATACATAAAAAAAATCATTTTTAATGTTATATTTGGACTCAAAATAATCATTTTCTTACCCAATAAATCAAATTCTATAAAAAATTATCTTCATAAACAATTTCATAAGAAAACAAAAAGGAAAAATAAATTAAAATAGGTTTCTTTTGAAATCATGAAAACACATGAAAAACTTCTTGAAAAGTTATAATTTTCACCCTAAAAAAGATTCATATAATTTATTTTAAAAAAATTTAATTTCCTACATTTTTTGAAATAATAATATTTCTATAATGAACCATAAAAATAATAAATGATTCATATATGTAAATTGAGGCATCACTTTCATATAACACTTATAAGTGTAATAAACTTATAGTTTACTCATAGAATGACCATCATAATTACACATAAAATAGAATTATTGGTTACACATAAAATAACCATGACTATTTTAATTGGAATGACCATATTATTATATTCCAAAAATATCATTTAGTAAACCTATGAAGTTTACATGATCCCTTTATAAAATTAATTGGAGAGCTATAAGGGATCACCCATCATAGGTTTATAAAGGAACATTATTTAATCATAGATGATTCATGTGAACCATAACATAATATATTAATTATTTCCTTATAAAAACATTCTTTCCTTACATCAGTTATTTTTTATGATATTGATATATTCCTTTAATTTTAAACCCATTTTAAAAAATAAAATCCCTAGATCAAAGTAAATAAAGGGTTTTATTTGAATAATACATGAAATCTTAGAAAGAAATACAATTATCAAATAATAGTTATGGTAGAGGGAAAAGTAATTATCACTGTATAATTTTTAATAGAACATCATTTTTGTCTTATGCATAGAATTTCAAATGTTCTTTATAAAATATTCCACAATATTCCTTTTTAAAACCTTTAAATGAAGGAAAAGAGTCATGATAATTCATTTATAAATATTTTATATCCATATAAATAAAATAATAAAATAATTTCAATAATATTAATATGTAATTAAAATATATTGAAAATATATCTTTAAAACATTTCAAAATTATGTTTTTATAGTAATGTGTATCTTATATAAAGTATTAAAAGATTACTTCATTTTTTGAAGAAATTAAAATCTGGTAAAAAATGAACATTATCATTCATTTAGGAATAAATCATAATTTTCTTGAAACATTTATAATAACATATAAGAAAAATATTTATAAAATAAATCTTTTAAACCCATAAAATAGGGATTTTAGTCAAATAATCCCTTAAGTTGAGTCTAAATCATCTCATACATTATTTATCATCGAGAATAATAAAAATATGCAAATTTTTTACTTTCATGATAACTGTTTAAATGTTTATTATTCCTTTTATTCCATTTACCACCATCTTATATGCAATTAATTAATCAATTAAATTCACGTAAGATGTTTTGATGATATTTGTCATATATGTTCAAAATGACTATGGTGTGTTGCTTATGGTCAAAGAGGTCAATAGTTAATCATATAAAGAATAATAACCATGAAATATTTATAATTTATATGCATAAAATATACTATTTAAACCAATAATTAATGATATTTTATGAAAAGTGAACAATGTTACAATCCTAGAGAAGGTAGGTTATACGTAATAATACGTAACATTTCTATTTTTTAAAGATCATTATTGAAATAATTTAAATATTATTTTATATTTATTTAATTTTAATTATGTCTTAAATAAATATTATTTATTTTAATATAATTTTATATGTTATTCATGTGATGGGATGATGAAAAATGAATCACATCACTTCGTAGAGGTGGTAGTCCACACGTACTCACGAACGACGTTATCATTTTTAGTGAGTTGAATGGTAAAGAGATAAATGATATATTATTATTTAACAATGATAAATATTTCATTCTTTTCATAAATAAAAATTAATTCGATCATTATGAACATATGTGAGTGGTGATGATGGGAAATTAATTACATCAGTTCGTGAGGTGGTAGTCCTTCGTACACATGAACGATTGATTCATTTCTCATTTGATGGAAGAGGAGATGCATTTAGGTTATTACATTATCATAATAATATATCGATATATAGGATATACTGATGTTATTATATAATAATGGTTGAATAATATTTTAAAGATGTTGAAGAAGAAAGATAAAAAATGCTTAGTTAAGAACACCATATCTTCTTTGGAAAACCTTTTTAGGATTATACCTAAAGCCTAGAAAGATTCAATTTATGATGAAAAAATGAATACAGGAAATGGATATGTAAAAAAATATTAATTTACGAAATTCTTGGGGTGACCAAAAGGCATTGAAGGTGCGAATAGGGGAGCAGAGTGGGTGTACTTTAATAAGTAGGGCAGAGAAGAGACTTGAATTTTTTTAAAAGAAAAAGTTATAACCACATTTTAAAAATACAAAGGATGAAAAATGGACCATTATAGATCCTAATATGATAAAATTCTAAAATATGTACAAAAAATATAATTCAGATAAGTTTTTTTTGGAAATTATAACACATATTATTTTAGTTTAACCCCCGGTAAACTCGTTTTCACCTTAACCGCAATTTTTTTACTGTTTTTACTATTAGTTACAAAACAAAACTATGTTTTCTATATTATATAATATGAATTGTTATGATTAAAAATATTTAATACATTTAAAAATTTAAAATAATAGAATTGGTTAACTTAAATTTAAATTAGACTCACAGACATGATGAAAAAGAGATGTTTCAAAAATGTATTCTTCAATTATAAGATGGTTTTATGTTAATTATATGAATAGTAATAATAATTATATGAATTTAAATTAATATTTATAAAAATATAATGTATAAATTTTATTTAAATAATTCTAAATTTGGGGTTTTTAATTAGTTAATTTTTAGAAACATTATAAACTTAAAAATAGTTTTCAGAAAGGTTTTTAACCCAAAAATAAACTTATACTAAAATAGAGTATAAAAATGATTAAAATGTAATTAATTATATTAAATATAACTAAATAATAAATATTTTAATGTAAATAAAATACAATTAAATATTTTACTTTTAAATTACATTATTTTTTGAAATGAAATGACATTTTAAAAAAAAACTGCATTTTTCACTATTAACTCAAAACTAAT
This sequence comes from Viscum album, assembly GCA_963277665.1. Classification (NCBI taxonomy): domain Eukaryota; kingdom Viridiplantae; phylum Streptophyta; class Magnoliopsida; order Santalales; family Viscaceae; genus Viscum; species Viscum album. The sequence goes on along the minus strand of OY728129.1, from coordinate 388,618,044 downwards.
ATTTCCCAAAAAATCAAAAAATTTCAACCTAATTTAATTTTTATATAAGGGTTTCAAACATTAGATTAATTTCATAAAATAAGTTTTTTAAAATTTCTATAAATTAATAATAAAATTTACTCATAAAAAAAATCATTTTTGAAGAAAACATATTTTTGATGAATAGATTTTCATATCTAAAATTTGAGTGATTTTTTAAAAATAATTTATCAAAAAATTTATATTTAGTAAGAAATATATATATATTTCATTAATATGTTAAAATTATTCATACCTACTAATTTAATGACTATATTTCAATTGTCATATATTTCACAGGTTGTTTAAGCTCAGTATTGCGTGCCATATATACTATCAAACATAATTTTTTTTAAAAATATCAGAGTTTTATATGCTCCAAAATTTTAAAATAATAAAATACTTTAAATGTAATCTTTATCTCTATAATCCATGCTTTGAAATTTGAAATACCCTTCCTAAAATGCCACATCATAAAACAGGTTAATAAAAATTAATTTGAAAAGAGGGAAAAAGAAATATAAAGTTCTTTTGGAATAATACATAAGTAGGTTTCTATATAAAAATAAAAATTGGGGGATGTGAAAACATGGATTTTGAAATAATATCCATTTACATGGAAATGCTATACTTTTTTGAGAGAGATAATAGAATATCAATTTATTTAAATGATTAACATTTTTACTCCAAGATATTTTTCATAAAGTTAAATAATTTTATTAAATGTAGAATAAGAACATATGGAGAATATACTAACTTTACAATTATGATTTATTACTTTAATAAACTTCCACCCCAATGTCATCTTCTTCTATAATAAATTAGTATTAAATTCAATTTTTTAGTTCTGAAGTAGTAAACTCTTATTCTAACAAATTATATAATTCAAAAAAAGGATAACAAGATATTCTTACAGTATTTATACATTCACCAAAACCAAAATGGTTAGTATAAGGTAAAGTAATTCCCAAAATGATTAAACCCTCATATGATAAAATAAAGCCTTAATCTATAAAACCTCAACAATAACACCCAAATATTATCTTAGGTAATTCTATAAACAACTATCCTTAAATTTATTCAAAATATTTCCAACCAAGTTAGCAACTCAAAAATAGAAATTATTTTGTCTTATATTATATAGATATTAAATTAACCTTTATCTCCAATCAAAATTATTCACTCATAAAGTTGGGTTCCCAAAAATTCATATTCCATAATCATATAATATCTAAAATTTACTAATTAATTCCATAAATAAATTAAATTACCTCAAAGCCATAAAAAATAATTTATAGTTATAAATTATAATTGAACCTCTATTACTAAATAAATCCCATAATTTTTAGTCCAACATTATCATATAATATTCTTAAATTCATTAACTTCTTCAGATATAAAATTAATCACCTAAACTTCAAACCACTTTTTAATACATTTTTTATCTCTAAGATAAAACATATATTCCCCAAATTTTCCAAATCATTATATATAAAATAATTTGAGTAAAAAATGAAATCATATTGACTAGGACATCACATAGTCTGGTGGAAGGAACAATACTATTTTATTCTTTCGATTGTGGGATTAAGACCCATGACCATTCCAGATGCGATGGTTTGTCACACAGTTGGTGGGTTATCTTTTTCTAAGATCATATAATTCATATAACTTTCCCAAAAATAAATATGAAATCCAACCCTCAAGAAGTTAATCATCAATGATCATGTAAATTATAATTGTTATCCATACATTCATGGCCAAATAGGGCAACAAATCAGATTTACTTAAAAACATTCTTTTAGAATTTTGTGTACTTAGATAGAGGAAAATGAAATTTAAAGTTGTAATTTACTTAAATAATATATGGATAAGATAGTATATTGTGTTTAAGATAAATAATTATATAATTCAACCAATGTAAACATAAACATAAAGAATTCCAAATAAAGAAGAGATTGTGAAATAAAACCTTACCTCATGTATGAATTTCTTTGTAAGTGATTTTAACATAATATAAAATAAATTTTAGTTTATTATAATTATATACCAGAACTATGTGAATACTTATAATATCTTATATGATCTAATTATAATATTTTTACACCCATTTATTAATAACTCTATATTAAAATCAATACTTCTGAGTGTTAACTATTTCTTTTTTCATTTAAGTTTCTGTTTGATTGTTTGAGTAATTGAATTTTTTTTCATGGTTAAATCATATATAGAATGGTAATAATGATATAAATATCTTATATATTCATTACATATATATTTAGAATCATCCTTGAATGGTGGATATGAAAAATGAATCACATCACTTCATGGAGGTGGTGGTCAACATGTATGCATGAGTGACGTTATCATTTTTAACATGTGGAAAGGGTAATATGGTAAATGAAATATAATATTTAAATTATCAAAATTATTTCATAAATATAATATATATTCTTTAGCTATATATTTATAACCATGCATGTAAAATGTTGTTGAAAATTATTTACACCGTTATGTGGAGACAATAGGTCGTAAGTACACACGAGCAATGTCTTTGTTTTCCATACGATAAAAATGATATGAGTAAGGGTGTTGATAAAAGAAAAATAAAATTTCAGCGTATGGAATTTACTTATGTTACTATATTTACGTGTTTATATAATATCTGAAGGATGTATAAGATCAAATAAAATTAAAACACTATGTTAAGAGTTATAAGTCTTCTTTGGAAAACCATATTTAGATTACACATTGAATCTTCTATGTTTGTACTTTGATCCGAACAAATCCTCTATATAATGGGGTGGAATTTTTGGAAGGTATTTGGTCAGATAAATTTCAATATACATGGATATAGATGTTAGAGGAAGAGATGAGCTATGGTTTCTTTATTAAATTGAGGAGAGTGGCACATTTAGAAATATTTAATGTAATAAGTTAATATAAATCAATTTTTAATTATAAGTGGAAAAAAATTATATATTAAAAATATAGGGTGAATAAAATTATAAATAGTCGTATCCAATAACAATTAGAGAGGTTTATATAAATTTTTAACCCTTATCTCTTAGTTTTGACCACTTGTTATCTGTTTTTATTTTTACCACAATATCAATGTTTTTTACTCTTTAAGGGTCAAAAAAGATACTATGAAATGAAAATTGAACCAAAAGTGGAAAATGAATTATATAATAGAGGATATCCCATTAAATTTTCCTATGATAATATTTTTATTAATTTTAATTTATTTAATAAAATATTATTTAACATAAGATACCATTATAGTCATTTTTGGGGCTATTGATACAATTTGCCATTAATGACATCAAGATAGTAATGAAATTAAAATATAAAATTTAATAATTTAAAAAATATTACATATCTATTTTAATTTTTTTCTTACACTATGAATCACCCAAAAAATATTTCTTTTAATGTATTTAAAAATCATTTACTTGATTTTTTAACTACATATAAAAACACTGTGTCGTCGTTGCCTAAGAATTTAATATTATTATTTCATCCCAAAATATTATAAATAAATTACCATAATAAAAAACTATTCCTATTTTTAATAAAAAATTATAAAAATTCATTAATTGTTTATATTCCTCAGAAAACATATTAGAGATATTAAAAATCATAAAATTGACATTTTTAAATTATTCTTTACTTAAAAAAAATAAAAGGTATTAATAAAATCCAAATTTGACCAAAATTAAATATTTTAGAATATATGATTGATATGGTCAATATAAAATCATCTAAAAAATTAAAATCTAGTGTTACAGTAATTTCAATGTCTTTTCGTATTAGTTTTTACCATAATTAAACTAATTTAACCTTTACTCTAGTGATAAATTTTATCATTAATACTTTTCATTTTGATAAAAATAATTTTAAAATATTTACCAAATTTGGAAGTTCCAATTACAAATATGGAATCCAGTTTATCAAAATCAATTACTACATGTGGAAGAAAATAATTTTAATATAAACCTGTTAAACAAAAGGAAACCTGTTTTCCTAGAAAATGAATTTTAAAGTTTCAAAATGTTTTTATTTGAAAATAAAGAATAATGTAGATTATAATGACATTAATTAAATTTTATTTAATAAAAATGAAGTAATTTATTTTTAAAACTGATTTAAAAAATTGTTACATTGTAAAGTCTTGAAAATAAAAGATAAATTTATATAAATTTATTATTTTTCAATATTCATTCAAAAAAATAATATTTTTAGAAAAATATCAAAATATCATCCGAAGATAATTTTGATATAATGGTTTAAAAAATGATAAAATTTTATTTTAACAAAATTAAAAAACAGTGTAAGAAGTTAATTATAATATTTTCTCAAGAAAAAATCAATAAAAACCATTTTTGAAAAAAACATATATTTCAATCCTAAAATGACTTTAATAAAAATTGCGTTCTTATTTCATAAGAATTAATTAGCACAATTTTATTGAGCATGAACTTTATATATATATATCGTCATGTTTCTACTCTTATTTATATTCTCCATTTTAACTACTATGTTATAATAGTCAAATTTAAATAATAACATTTCACAATCATTAATGCTCAGTGCTGTGTGTCATTTTTGCTATTACGCATAATCATCTTTTAAAATCTTAGGGTATTACATATACATAACCCTTAAATAAATTTATTCCTCACAATTTGATCTTGAGATTGAAAAATAAGGGGTTTAATATTATAAAATCTCTTTTTTGAAAGCCCACATCGTAAAAAGGGTTTGTAAAATATTCCACTGAAATGAGTGAAAGAGAAATATGAATACCACCTATATTAACATATAAATATGTTTTGAAATAAGAGAAACATTGTGGTAAGTGAAAATATGGACATGAAGGATAAATTTAATGGACAAATAATGATGTGTGATGATAGGGAATGTGACCAAAACAATGCTAACAACCACAAAGTCATGAATTACTAAGAGATAAAAATTACTATTAATTTATCTAAAATGTTGTTAAAATGATTAATGTATTATTTCAATATCCTTTTACTAGATTTAAGGAATTATTTTTCAATATATATATATAGAACATGAGAAAATATACTTACTTGATTTATTTCCACTCTATATGAAAATGTCTATCCTTTTCTTGTTATTAAAGAAGATTGTACACTTTTACATTATCCCATATTCTAAATGTTAAATGATTATTTTCCATTTATAAGGAACTAAAATTAACTTTCAAAAAAACACAAGATCCAAAAAATTATAAACTAACCCTCCTATTTATATCCATAATTCAAAAATAAAATTTTTCATCACAAATTAGGATAACATATAATATGACTATATCTTTCTTTAAAGAAATAAAAAATTACTCTCCAAATCCCCAATAATTCAACAAATTTCAACTTAAATCATTCTATTCATAATTAAACTAAAAAATCATAAAAAATATATCCGATCAATTTATAAATCAAAAAAATCATAAACATATGATCACATAATCTTTTAAAAAAAATCTAACATTTATCTCTAAGAAAAAATTAACCACTCATAAATTCATATTTCAAAAATGTACATGACCTATCATATAATATCTAAAATACGATAATAGTTCCCTTAAATAACCCAAATCACCAAAAAGACACAATAACATCATATTGGATTTTAAAAAATAAATCAATCATTTTTATTAAAATAAAATTCAATTTTAACCAAAAATATTTCCATTTCCCTAATTTTATAATGTTCCCAAAATATTTAACTTCATCCCAAATAAAATTAATCACTTAGTCACTAAATATCTTTTTAATCCCTTTGTTACCTATATAATATAATATATGTTTCTAAAATATAATAACCCTTTCATTAAATTAACTATAATTACTTTAACTTCATAAACCATATTAATCCTAAATTTTATCAATAAATTTAATCTTATAGAAAAAATATATAAAAAAATTATTCCTTAAATAAAATTTTCACTAAAACACATACTAAACCAAAGGGTTTTATTCCTATAAATACATCCTAAAATATCCTTAATCATCGTAAACTCTCGTCAACTAAGAACATAAAATGGGTGTCTTTTTCTTTACATTTAGGGTCAAACATAGACTTAACAACCCATGAAACTTTAGGTTTATTCCACATAACTATGGAATATCATTAATTTCCTTAGGTTTCGTTATCTCATTCATTATAATGGTTGGTAAAAAAATATTATTTAAACAAAGAATATACCCTTGAAGGGTCTATCTAGGTTTTTAGTCTTAGTCCCACTCATCATACACCTAGGATAATCAAAACAATAAAAACGACACCCCTTTTAGATTTGTTACCCCCTAGATTCAACTATCCCATTTCCATATCAACTTTTCAATATCCATGTAGGGTTTTATTTTCAAGGAAAATGACAAAATATCTACTTTACCAAAGCATTATGATATTAACATATACATAGACTAATCTCTAGAATATATTATAGATTTTTTTCAAATATATGTTTTCTTAATTATAGTTTCCAAGGGTCCTAATAAACTACCATTATTACCAAATATAACACCCTAAATATAGTAACCTAGAGTTGGTAGTTGTTATACTAAATTGGTAGAAGATAAAAGTGTTCACATCCTTAAGGATCTATTAATTTAGTAGTCTTGGAAAACTAGATACATGTTTGAATTTAACATTACATTTGAGATGTAAAATAAAACATATTATTTGTTTGGAGTACATTATTATTACCTCTATGATAACCATGAATATCAATAATAGTAAACTTCTTAATATTCTAGGAAAGTAATCAAATAAAAGTGTGATCGTAAATGCTTAGTTAGTAAATCTATACAACCTATGATATCATAGAATAAGTATGTCATGAATAATATGGTAGGAAGAATTGATGATCCAATAATTCCATATAAATAATTACATGATCTTGAAACTTATCCATGTATATCATTAATATTCCTAAAATTACATGTACTTCAACAACTGATTTAATAATGATGGAATGTAAAATTTTGGACATTATAAAATTACAATCGAGGCCTTATTACAATATATCATACATAAATGGGTAAGGAATATTCCAAGTTCCCAACCAATTTAATCTCATGAGTCGTATTGATGCATATATGTGCTATGTAATTCTAGGGAGCACCCCACTTATTAATTACAATGCATTAATCATATGAACAAACAATAAAACATAATCATCACTCTATAATAATAAATAACATTCCATATCGGTTGAAATATAATTTGGAATGAAAATAATAAGCCTAGTAAAAATGATCAAAATCTATCCTAAGAAACCAGATAGATGGTATCATTATATTATATTCTTAATAAGGCATAAGATTTATAAAAAAGATGCAGACATATATAAAAATACTTTTAAAATATCACTGAAACATTTGTTGAAAAAATTACCATTTTACTTTTGAATGAAAAAATCTAAAATCCAAAATTTTTCAAAAAATAAGAAGAAAAATATCATTGGAAGGAACCATTAAAACATACAAATGAAGCTTAAAATAAAATATTAGTCATTATAGTGGTAAAATCCATTCATGTGGTGTACAGTGAAAAAAATATTTCATTAACACATTCAGTAAAAAGATCCTTGTTTGGAAAAAAATAATATTCATACTAAATGTTTTTATAGAAATTAATTTTTTTAAAAAAATTAAATTAATAAATAATTTTCAAATAGTAAAAACATTCTTGATATTTTTTATGAAAATATAGACATGTAGGAAAATGATTCTGACTGAATACAAAAACAAATTCATGTTTCATTAAATAAATTCTCTTGGACTTTTGAGTACATATAGAGAGTAATGTGAAAGTAAAACATTTAATTTCTATAAATAATCATATTAGAATAAAATATATGCATTTTAAGATATAAATTTAATATAATTTTCACTATGGAAACTCAAGTTTAAATAATATTGAATCTAAATAAGAATGTGAAATAAACCCATACCTCCAGCCCGACTTACTTTGTAAAATATTTTAACTTCCTTTATAATAAATAAAAATTTATTATACTTATATAAAAATCATATAAAAACTTATAATATCTTATATGATCCACTTAATACATTTTTACACCCATTTATTAATAATTCTTCATCAAAATCCTTGTTTCTCATTTTTAACTATTTCATTTTCATATAAGTTTTGATATGGTTGTTTTACTCCTTGAATCTTAATACTTTTCCCATCATATCTAGAATTTTAATCATGATATTAATATCTTATATATTCATTATGTACATATTTAGAATCATCATTGAAATGTGGGCATGAAAATTTAATTACATCCCTATATGGAGGTGGTATTCCACATGTGTGCAAAAGTGACATTATTATTTTTTAATGGGTGGATGAGTAAGAATGTAAAATATATATTATATTTAAAGAATAATAATTATTTCATAAATATAATATTAGTGAATTATTTTCATATTTATAACCATCCATTTAAAATGGTTATGAAAAATGAATTACACCACTACATGGAGTCGATAGGCAGTACGCACGCATGGGCGATGTATTCATTTTCCATAGGTTTGAATGAATATTAATAAGTTATGTGAAGACTAAATAATAACATTTTATTATATGGATGAAATTTATATTAAAATGTGATAATAGTGAAATAATATTTTAAATAGGTAGAATAGAAAATAAATTGAAAACAATTGATTAATACTTATATCATTTCTTCAGAAAAACACCTTTGCCTTACACATTAATATTTATAAGATGATTTGTTGCTGATACAAGAGCCTTTATGTTTTTGGTAGGAATTTTGGTATCTGATTTTTTTATATCATGGTCTAGTTACATGGCTAATGAAGTGTGAGGAAGAGAGGATGGAGGTGTCCTTATATAATACTGGAGAGGGGAACCCTTACAATTACTTAAAGTATTAAATTAATATAAATTATTTTATTATTAAAGTGGAAAATAATTAATATATTTATATTATAGGGTTAATATAAGTTTATATAAACTTATAAAATAAAATCTAGCATAGTTTTGGAGGTGTTGTATTTTATATATCTTAGATGTAACCCCTCGTTATCCCTTTTGACTATTACCGTGATATCAATGTTTTTTACTCTTTCAGGTCAATAAAGTTACTATAAAATTGAAAGATACCCATAAGTGGATTTTTTTGATATTATAAACCATATTCCTCACTATACATGAGATAATATTTTTTTTATAAATTTTAAATCATTTAATAAAATATAATTTCACATAAAATACCATTAAAGTCATTTTCAAGACTATTCAAATAGGTTGACTTTAGGGACATCAAGATAGTAATGGAATTAGAATACAAACTTTTAAAAATATAAAATAAATTTTATTTGTCTAATATATTATAGAAATACCAAAAAATTCCAAAAAAATATTAATTTATACGTTTTTAAAATCATTTTATTGAATTTTCCCTTGATTGTACGAGAACTATGTCAGTAATGTGTAAGAAAATAAGATTGTTATTTTACAATTAAAAATTAAAAATAAGTAATATACATAAATTAATATTCATATTGATAAAATAAATTATAACCATTCATGAATTATTTATCCTTTTTAAAATATATTATAGAAATTAAAATCAAGAAAGTGATATTTTGGAATTATTCTTCATATAAAATAATATAAATGTATTTATGAAATAAAAATGGAACCAAAATGCCAATGTTTTAATATATGAAATTTTTAGTCAAAACAAGAACAAAAAAATATTAAAATAATGTATTATGGGTTTTTTAATGTCTTTTTACATTAGTTTTAATTGCATTTATTCTAATTTACCATTTATTATGGTGATAAATTTTACCTTTGTTGCTATTCATTATGAACTAAATAAATTAAAACAATTTTTAAAATTTTAAATACTAATTAAAATTCTAGAATAAATTTTATCAAATATAATTCTTATAGGTTTTAGGAATTATATTTAACAAAAACATACAAAACACGATGAAAAACTATTTTCTATGAAAATGCATTTTAAGTATAAAAATGTTTTTATACCAAAATTTAAAATAATATAGATTAAAATGAAATTAATTAATTATTTTTAATAAAAATTATCCAATGAAATTGTAAATCCAATTAAAAATAAAATGGGACTTTGTAAATACTTTAAAATAATACAAAGTTTTCTATAAAATCATTATATTTCACTATTCTTTGAAAAATCATATTTTGAGAAAAATATAAAAATTCAATCCTAAGATAATTTTAATAGGATTATTTCAAAATTGATATAATTTTTATAAAATAAAATTTCTCAAATTAAAATAAATTAATTATAATGTTTTCTAAAAAAATAAATAAAACACATTTTATAAAAAACATATATTTAGAGAATTTACTAAAAATTTAGTGGTTATTTATTAAGCATTAATAAATAAATTATTATTGAATATTAAATTCACAAACACACAGATATATATATATATATATATATCATAATTTGGTTACTCCTATTAATATCCTCTAACTCAACGACTGGGTTATAAATGTTATATTTTTATAATAATATGTCACTAGTGTTAAAGTTCGGTGTTGTATGTCATGTACCCTAGGAAACATAATATTATTTTAAACTATCAAATGTATTAAATATGAATAAAGTAATATTAGACATGTTTCATTTTTTTGAGTTTGGCACAATCTAATTCTTATATAGCTTAAATTTTTCTCCATTACTACAAATAAATTTTTTACCATTATTTTATTTTTTGTTACCAAGGATTTCAGTGTAATAATTACCTCCATTAGTAAAGATACTTAAAATATCATTTTGTGATTTTACATCAGCCATTAATTCATTTATATTTTTTGTCATGGACAACATAACTAAAAGTAGGCTCATCTAGTTTTGATTTTTTTTCAAATAATTATTTAGTTAAAACTTATTTCTAATTTACTACAACATCATATTAACTCATTAGAGTATCATTATTTTTCTTTAACAACTCTGAGTAGACATCTAAAATTATAAAATACTTATTTAATTTTTGATAAATTAAGTTTTTAGTTTCAGATTTAGATTCATAAGTAGAATAAAAAAATGGATATACCTCTTATATTTGATACATAAAGAACATATTTTATTTTTTGATTTGATTATACAATATCTAAATAAAAACATGAATTACCACTAGAGTATTCCAAATAAATCTATGTGGCCTTCATGGCCTTTTATGTTTTTTATTTTAATTATAATTATAATGAAACAACTTTTCTAATTTCTTATTCTATTTCAACTGAGGACACTGAGACTTGATATGCTCGAGATTCTTATATTTGTAACATATTTTCTCCTTTGAGTTTCCATAAAACTTCTTATAGTTATTAAATGATTTCCTAAATCCTCTCCTCTTATTGTAATTTCATTTTTTTGAATTTCCTTTAAATTGAGAAAATTCTTCATCAGATTCTGAACTACTTGAGATTCCTTCATCAGATGAGTCTAAAAATTATTTTCTTTTTGACTACCTTCCATAATTAGTTGAATATAACTTTAATGATTTTTCTCTCTTTTTATAAGATTGTGGTCATAAAATTCTTAAAAAATATAAAAATCATATATCAAAAGAGTTTTAATTTGGTATTTTGTAATTAGATCTTTGATAAGAGTATATTATATAATAGTAGCAGATATTCCACTCCACTTGGTTAGTAAAACTATAAGTACTCTCAATGGTTGATCTAGTTTTGGAATAGAAGTTCCCAAAGTAGAAAAATAATTTACTATCTTGGTAATACTTCCATTTATTCAAGGGACATTTTATAATTAATGAATTCATAGAGTATCAAATTTAAGCATAACAATGTGGTACCTTATATATTTTTTATTTTTTGTTCCTTCATGAGATACTGAAATAGTCTTCCACATTTCATAGTTTATTTCACACTGAGAAACATGATTAAAATCATTAGATCCTAATCCCTAAATAATAGAATTTAAAGATTTTTAGTTGAGTCCATATGTTTCTTTATCAATTTCATCCTAAGTCTATGGTTCCAAATTAGGAATTTTATAACTTATAAGATCCTTTTTATAAATATTAAACATAAGGATTTTCAAATAGATAATAATTCTATATTTCTAATAACCATAATTTTCTCCATTGATGTTCAATGATCATATCATATACATTAAAATTTTAGAATTCTATATTGTATCAATATATTAATTTTTTATAATTTAACTAATAAAAGTTTTTAACTTGAATGCCATAATATCTGATACATTGATATCCCAGTAGGTATTGCACAATAACTCAGGGGGGGGGGTGAATTGAGTTCTTGAATCTTCCCCCAAATAAAAGATCCATCCACAAAAATTAAAATAATATATCATTCATTCCAGATTAAATAAAATATGGGATATTAAAGTAGAGGATAATGTAAAGAACTTGGAAGATTTATAGTTTTTCAGGAAACCAGGATCACCTGGTCCACACCAAATAGTTACTCTCATAGTGGGATTAGTGATTTTTACTTTATAGGTCCTTTTTTTGGTGACCATAACAGTTGAGAAAATAAAATATAATTCAATTTTCTTAAAGATATTTCCATAAGATATCACTTTCACAAGTCATATCATTGACTTTACCACACTCAAAATTACATGAGTAAGATTTGAAAGGAAATGAAATATAGAAAAGATAACAGTTTCATCAACCAATTGCAAGAATAAACTAACTGATGATGATGAACATATTGAGAGATAGAATATAAATTCAAGGGGTATCTTTAAAGGGTATTCATATATAGATGATAATATTAAATATATACAAATATATTTCTATTCTTTATTCAAAAGAAAATATTATTGTGCAAAATAGAGCATGTGGTTAGTGTAGGAGTTCTCACATTGGATATAAATAAGTGCTCTAACTATTTTTTGAATTTGAACGCTTTTCCAATTCAATAATTGATATAAGAGTAAAATTATCTAAAAAGAAAAGATCTAAAATTTCATGATTCCTGCTTCTAAAAAATATGGTATGGAAAAATATAACCATTGCTTATAGGTTTGATCACTCTTGTAACTATATGCATTCTTGGTAGTAGAAACAATATTTAAATATCTCATTACTTATTTGATAAAATTTTTAGATAAAATAAAATTTAGGAGTGGACATTTCTTAAAATACTATAATAATAATAAATCCCTCAATAATACAATTAAATAATAGAAAATAAAGGGCTTTTCATCTCATCAGCTTCATAATACACTTCCTCATAAGAGGTTTGCTTGTATGACTTTTCTTTTGATAATAAGACTTTAGTGTCTCGAAAGTTAATAAGAATTATGACTTAGGTAAAAAACATTTCTACTTAATATGATAATTTTCCTTTGATTAATGTTATTATTCTCATAATAATTTTATCCTTTATGATAAATCCTTAGTCTTGTACAATATTTTTCATTATAAGATATCTAAACATCATCAAATAACTAGAAACACTATTCTGTAAGATAATTTGATTGGTTATAAGAATTTTTTTTATAAAAATCATATTTGATCTTAATACGATAAATGAATGCAGAAAAATATAACATATATTAATTTATTATCTCATAGTATATTATTTCGTTAACACATATTGGTTGCATAAGATTTTTTAGCTACATAGGACAATTTTGGTAGGAAGTCTACTTGTTTATGATATATCACCATTTTTCATATATTAATTATATTTCATTATAAGATATTTATTTTATGTGACTCCCATAATATATTTACATTTTTATATTTCTAGAACATCAAGTATACTCATAAGATAATTAAAACAGGTAGGATAAAATACATTGTGATAAATATTAAATTTTGGAAACACATATGATATTTTATTTGATCATAATATATTCATCAAAATCATAAAACATTTTAAATTTAACGAACATCATAGAATACAAAATATGAAACATTGAACTTAAATACCTCCAAATTAATTAATACATTATAAAATACAAATAATTTGATTGAAATCAATTAATATAAATTATTTATCCAAAGAAAGGAATATTTTGGGATCTAGAAAAAAAATATTAGGATATGTTGGAGAAACATTAGTGGCTCTAGGAAAAATATTAAAGGTAGTCTTTTTCAATGATTTTTTCAAACTAATAAAGTCCAACATAGACTACTACAATCATATTTAGTTCAACAACAAACTAGGGGAAAGAAATTAAATTATATTAAAAAATCATCATGAATAAGAATGATGAATTATGAAATTTATTAAATAAATAAAAATAAATAAATACCAATATTTAAATATATATTTTTATATTAAAACTAATTGTTATTTTGATAAAAATTATAAATACAATGTTTACAAAATAAACCATGTTCTTAAAAGTGTTCTAAAAAACCAACAATACTTTTACTTTTAATCTGAAAAATGAATCTATCTGAAGTTAAAATATGTAATATTTAAGTAATGATAACTGATATGTGTTTGATAAATAAAACATAATAAATTTAAAACTAGTTAAAAGGGAAAAGGTTACATTAGTTCATTCAAACCACACCACACACTGAAATAAAATATTTTATTCTTATATATAAAAAATGTTGGTTCTAGGGCATAACGGATGTGATCGACCTGTATCAAAATTTGATTTTTTATTGATTAGATGGATAATATCCAAAGAAATTGGTGATGGTAATAATAAAATATCATATAGATGATATTTCAAATTAGTTTATAATTAATTTAAAATAAAAAATTACATGAAAGCGATAATTATTCTTGATTAAATTTGATGTCATTATCAGTGTTTCATAATTTCATGAAAGAATCCAAGAAATGATTCCTCTAGTTACATACATAATTATTCAATTAATATCTGAACAATGTTCCTAGTATTTTGAGTGCTATCACAAAGGGACCTTGAGCTTTGTGTTGTTCATTGTTGATCAGGATAAAGAATCATATTATTCTTACTTTGTTCTTGAGAGATAGGGAGGAGGGTTTTTCTCTATAGTGATTGAGGTAATTCATTTCATTTTCCTCATTACCCACAACTAAAATCCTATAAAATAATATAATTTTGGATATATAATTAGGGTTAATATTTGACAATTTCACAATGACCCTTTATCAAATATTAATTCTATGTTATTCCACATCTAATAATAATAATAATTCCGATGAAATTATAAAATTTGATTATAATTTTTAAAAAAAATATGTATTTATTTAATTGATATTTAATATATTCTATCATTTCTATTGGATCCTTATCATAGTCCATCAATCTTCCTGTGACATTTATCAAACCATGAATAATAAAATATTTTTTCAAATCAATATTATTGTTTCAATAAGTAAATAAATATAATATCCCATAATCTCTTGAATATATATATATATTTATTTTAATATTCATTCAAATAATTTAAAATTTATGTTAATATATCCACTATAATAATAAATAAATAAATATTAATCTATTACCTTATGAATAAGAAAAAAGATATAAAGTTGAACCATATATTTTAAACTGAAACATCTTGTGACTAAATTGATGTGATCAACAAAACTAGAATAATAATTCTTCAAAAATTGGATAATAATATGTTGGATTTGGTCCCCTAAAACCAACCCACATTGTAATTTTAGTTACTAAAATATTCTACAATTGAATTATTAATTAATATCATATCACATGATGGGTGTTATTATATGTAACACTATTGTGATAATTTCTTTAGAGTGTTTGTTTTATAAAAAAGTAATAT
The DNA here is from genome assembly GCA_963277665.1 of Viscum album. Lineage (NCBI taxonomy): Eukaryota > Viridiplantae > Streptophyta > Magnoliopsida > Santalales > Viscaceae > Viscum > Viscum album. Next base: position 388,602,223 of record OY728129.1, on the reverse strand, counting down.
AATTTATCTATGATAATGAGAAGCTTGAAGTGATATGAAAATATTCTTCAAGAACTTCTTATAGCCAAAAACAATCTGTATAACATGAGACAAATGATTATTTACTATATGGTATTGAAAGATACTAATACATTGATACTTCTTCTGATAAATGATACACATGGTAATATCCAAGAAGGGCAGATATGAGTAAAAACTCGCTAATAATAATTTAATGAATATAGGACTCCATTGTTCCATGAGGTTCATGACATATGACTAACTACCTTACTATCTATATCTCTAGTGTTGTGGTTTGAACTAGTCACCTTGTTACACTAACACCATATGTTCCACATAGGGCGATGGGGAGTTTCATGTGTAAAATATATATCATAAGGGATCTCTCCCCCAACTCGAGGTCTTTTATAGTGATGAGAAGTGATCCCAAGAGAGAAAAAATCATGAGGTAGTGAGTAGAAGATAAATATATAATGATTATAGGTGTAAGAAGATCTTGTATGTTGGTATAAAAGTGTATGGGGAAGATTTAAACCACCCAGGTAAGGTTGAGGGGGTATTATTACAAACATGACGCTAATGATTCATGAGGTTCATGAAATGGGACTAAACACCCTCTTTTCTAGATGTTAAGCATCACTTAATTATAACAGAACACTCCCTCATTACCAAGAATTTTCCAATTGTGGGCTGTGATCCCGATTTGCAAAAACCCAAGTGGAAGTGATCCTTAGTGAACAATATCATGTTTGGAGGTATGGGATGATCTTTTATGTATAAAACTGGAAAAAATGTGATCCATTATTATGAGTGATGTTCTTTTATCTATAAATACATTTCCAAGTTGGTGAAGGAGTTTGAAATCATAAAGAATATACTTTAAAGGAAAGGATTATGTTATATGCTATTAAAAGAGTGTTTAAGATATATGAGGAGTTTAATTATAGTTGGGTTGAGTGTCGCACTAAATTATGTAACCTTTTTCTAGTTCAGTGTTAAGCTATTTAGATGACATCACTACTATGAATTTGGAAATATTATGTGATACACTTTGTCTGATTCAAAAATATCGATCAATAGTATAATTTTGTTACCACTAACTACAATCAAAGATAAATATACCCTTTAGATATTCTAAAAAATAATTGAAAAAACAAATATTTTGTCATCATTTTTTAGTGTTGATAATATGGAAAATATTTTTTATATATATATTTATATAATATTAAATATGATTTATATTACAATAAACATTCAAATTTATAAAAATATAATTTATTTTTATTTTTAATCACTTATACTTTGTTTATAATCTATTTAAATTGAAATTATATAGTTTAAAAAATATAAATATTTATATTCATGTTTAAATTTATATATATATTATATAATTTATAATTAATACAAATATAAATATTTATATTTATATGTTTGTATGCATTCATATATATATATATATCCCTCTATGTATGGGTATAAATATAGTGACACACTAAACACACACACACACATATTTATATTTATGTTTGTGTTTATATATTATGTATATATTTATATTTTTATTTTTATTTAAATGGCGAGGGGTTAATACTTCTATGTGTGTATGTGTGTATGTATTTATATATATTTGACTGTGTGATTATGTATGTATATGTATATGTTTGTGAATGTGTATGCATTTTTATATGTATGTGAATGTATGTGTATGCATCTCTGTATGTGTGTATTCATGTGTATGTGTATGTTTATGTGTGTATGTGAATGTGTGTAGAAAACTAGATACACATAGGTATGTATTGGTCAACCTATATATAATACACATATAGATAAACAATATTTATACATTTATATAAATGATAATTTTTTTTTATCATAAATAAAAAAATCAATAAAGTGAATAATTATTTATATTGAAGTTTCCATGCTTATTTTATTAGAAATTGTATTTCCAGTTAGTCAGGTATACATTAATTAATGTAATATTTTCAAAATATTTATGTATTTATATTATAAATAGTTTTTAATGATAATTAAAAGTACAAACGTATTTAATAATTAATCATAATTATTAATTATAAATATTTATTAATTATTATTATAAAGTAAATTTATAACTTTTTATTTATTATAAGATTAATATAGCAGTTTAAAGTACCCTAAGTTTGTGATGTATTTTTTTCAAAGAGAATCAAAGACATTAAGGGAAGTTGTATGATGCTAATAAGTTAATTAATAGGTGATTGGATGTTTTTTTGGAGTTCATAATAATATTTACGATAAGTCTTAAATTCCCAAGATAATGATGGAGGTTTGGTGGGATTTGTTTTATTATTTTATAAAGGCATATATATGAGAATCCAAAAAATTGTCCATCCATTGTAGGCCACAAGAACATCTCAACCACAGAAAAAGAGTGACCATAGGAGTAATATAAACTTCATAATTACATAGGTGGAATAAGGGAGTAATTATTATTACACCTTTATACTTTTATGATATAATCTCTTTAAATAACATGATTTCTCTGATAGCCTATGTTGCACACAGAACTGAGTTTAGACAAACCACAAAACACTATTAAATTATTTTATGTCTGTTATTGCATAGTCATTAGATTAGAGGGTATAGATAAAAATAATTAAATTATTAAAAATATATGGTCTATAAATTTATAAAATTAATTCATTATTTATCAAATGATTTTAATTAAAAACAATACATTATTTGAAAATAAAAGTGATGTTTTTTTGTCGGGAATTTTTTTATTCCTATAACACATTTTATTTTAAAAAATTAAATTAATCACTATTTTTGAATTTTTTTAATGAAATTGTTATATTATTTAATTTATATAATGTTTTAATATTTATACAAATATTTTTCTAGGAATAAGATAATAATAAATCCAATTTTATGCTTAAAATGTATTTTTGAAAAATATATTTTTATTTTATTTTCCTAACATCAATTAAAATTAATATATTCCATTTATAGGAATTGAATTAGATAAAATTAATTATATATTTATAATTAAGAGGTTCAAAAATGGTAGAAAGGCTCTTTTTAATTTTCTTCAATATGAATACTAACCTTGATAAAATATATCAACTTGGTAAAGAGTAAATAAGATTGATCTAGATTAAAAATATTTGAAGAAGCTGTAATTATATATACCAATTCTTATTAGATGAAGGTAATTATACCCTTAAAAAATTAGATCATAAATTTAGTTTTTAAATAGAATCATTTCAAAGATAATGACTTATATATTTTTTAAATAAAATAAAGTTACAAAATGTCACTCTCTTTGTTTTTAATATCTATTTTGTTTCCATATAGAGAAAAAAAGATTTATGAATGAATATAATTTTCTATTTTGAAACAAAAAAAAATTATTTTAATGGTATAATTTTGTTAATAATTTTTAGTAATAATATAATGACCATAATTACTTATGCATCACCGATGCAATATTTTTCAATTTAATAAAAATATAATAAATGATTTTAAAAATATTAAAAGTTATATAAGTTGAATGAGATTATGTTAGAAACGAATTTAATAGTTCAATATGACATGTTAGTGAGGTTTTAAATAATTATATTCAAATTTCATTTCTGTATTGTTGTATTTAATGTTAAATTAAATGAATACTGTCGAAATTGACAATAATCATATTTTATTGAAACAATATTTAGTTAAATTATTTAAAAATAATTAATTTTTTAAATAATAAATAAAAGATATTATATGATTGAAAATTTCATAAATGATTCATTTATGGGTAAATGGTAAGAATATATGAATAAATTACAACCACATACTATTGAAAAATGCGTTACCGTAGTTAAAATTAAAATTGGTTTGTTAAGGGTTAATCAAACATATAATGAGGAAAATGAAAAAAAACATGAATAGATTATATTAATTGATGGTATTAAAACCAAATCATAGAATATCTATGAATCCATGTCTATTTGGAGGCATATAAATATTGATAATGAATTAATTATAATTTAAACTTCTGAGAAATTCCAAAAGCACCCCTCACACCAATTACAAAAGGGAACTTCCTCTCTCACTATTTTAAACCACATTGAATCTTGTATCCTAAAAAAATATAAATATACATTATAAACTACCCTAGGTAATTTATATAGGTTCTGGTCTTCCTAAAAGACCAACCCTAGAGACCGTTAGAGGTGATCTAAAATATTCTTTCTAAAGAAGAGGTAATCGCCTTATTAGATCAATTTTCTTTTCTTCTCTTCCATAACTCATTTAAATATATGGTATGTAAAATAAAATAAAAATTTCATTATCCTCAATTTGTTTAAATATTATCATCATTAAGAATACACTATTATATACCATCTTCCACATCTAATGATAAGTGAATGTATCACTCGTGCGTACATATGACTTATCATCTCTACGTGGTGATACAATTAAATTTTCATCACAATATTTTATGTATTGGTATTGGAATGAGTTTAATGGTTATATATAATATATATTATATATATGATATACTAATAATAATCTAAAGTTTAATTAATATTTACCTTTCTTTAATTACATCTGTTGGAATATGAAAACAATGTTCTTGTGTTTGTACAACCTACCATCACCATGAATGGTGTAATTAATTTTTCTATCTCTAAATTTTATGGATGACTATAAATATATATATATATATATATTTAATATATACTATATTTATTTCATTATTAATATTCTATATAGACTTAACTTTTATTAATGTATAAGGATTGAAACTACCAAACGAAAACTTACAAGAAAAACCAAGCAATTATCACATGAAACAATGATTTAATAAAGAATTGTTATTAAACCAGTAATAAAAGGTTATAAGTAAATTTAAAAAGGTATGATATATTTTATCATTGTTATAAAATATTATTACAATAAATCTATATTTATTATAAAGGAGGTTCAAACATGCTTGATGTAAGTCATATATAAGGATAGGTATTGTTGTCACAATCTCATTGTTCATCGGATTTGTTAGGACTATGCCTCAAATGATGGAATATTATGATTTAAATATCATAAAACTTATTAATTTTATTATACTATGTTTATTTATTAAAAATATATATTTTTTATTTTCATTTTCATAAACTTATATACTAAGGAGACTGAAAATACATTTATAAGGAAAATTGGCTTAATATCTCTCTTCAATAAAAAAACATTTTTCTTCCATATCCATGCTTTCAAAAAAAAATTAAATAAGGGTTTTATTGTTTTAATACGATTAATTAATATAAATTTTACACATTTAATAATTTTTACAATTTTGTTTGAAAGTAATATTTTTTCATTTTCCAAATGAGGCAGTTTGCGACTTTCCTAAGAAAAGTATGGAAGGGATATTTTAAACTTATACAGTATGAATATAATTTCTTGTTGCAATGAATCCTAAATACATTGAATATTAATTTAATGGTTTATATGTTTATTTTAAAATAAAATGGTCTCTTTAATAAGAGTGAATTTTATTATATTTTAAAAAGTGATTTTCAAAGGTTAAAGGATATTTTCCCGAGGAATGTTTTAATGAACTATAGACTCATCAACAAAAAAACCTTCAAGGTTTCTTATAATTTAATGAAAATATGATTCATGGACACCATTATTATTATTTCTCTAAATATTTTATAATTATAATTAGAATATTTTTAGAAAACCCATTCTTTATCTATGGTTTATACTATGATGAAATGATTAAATGTTTAGGAAAACTATTTCTTTTCCTCGAATTATGCTATGAGGAATTTTTTATGAAACCCATTTCTTTTCATAGGTTATGATATGTTGAATGGTTTATGATTTTATATTAAAAATATTTATGTTTTCAATTATGTTATGGGTGGTACTTATATGTCCCTTCAATGAATTATAAAACAATTTATATCTTATGAGATAAATTAGACTTGAATGAGGAGTGACCATAATTTAGTAAGGAACTTTTTCCACTATGATAGTCTTGTGAGCGAATGTTGAATCCTATTATTTTTTGGGGATTGAAACCTTTACAATTTGTTATTTTTGGAAAATATCCCCGACTTCTAAGGAGATTATTTTCTATGCTTATGTATATGGCACAATTCCATATCTTATGCCTATATTATGCTCTCGTGGATCATGTTCATTGATTCATTTATGATTCCTGTCTTTTGAACTACCAAGATTTATGAAAAAACTCATGATTATGATCTATGGTATCCGGGGTATGGTTTTCAAATGTTTATCTCATGTTCTCATACTATTTTTCACATGTTATGCTTATATGGTAATTGATATCTCCCTTTTTTACCATTATTAAGAATGAGAGCTGAGCCTTTCTTATGATTCCATTCATAAGTTATGAATAATGGTTTTATATATGATATGTATAAGAAGGTAGATAGTTATGGAGATCTAAGTGAGAGATTATATATAACTATTATGTACTAGATATTCATGTTTCCATGTTTCCCAATATAGTAAATGTATAATATTCTAGTTAAGATCATTATATAATGTAAATAATATTGAACTATTTATATGTAATATCATTGTATGAAAAGTATGGGTCACTATAGTTGGTATTAGAGAAAGGATTTGTTAACCTCTAGAAACAAGGATGAGAATACAATAGGAATAACCATAAGGATAAGTCAATGTATATGATAGAAAAATAATGTTTCGATAATGATATTATGTAACCTATGTTAAACCAATGATTTCATAGTACAAGATACCATGAATTATAACTCTTATAAATGATTTTCAAGATTAAATGATTTCCCACCATGATTATAATTTCCCACACTATACCATTTGGTTTTAATAAATGGATGGAACCCAAAGAAATAATGTTTGTGATGAATGAGATGGAACATGGAATGATTTACCTCCTGAGAAACCAAATGTTATGGGAGATAGATTCTAAAATCTTGTTTCTATGCTCACAAAACATTATTAAGATATAAATCACATAGATCATCCAAATGATCAAATTATGGAACAATTTTTTGTTGAGTTTCTTATGAGGAAACATCCACCTAATTTTAGTGGGTTGACATATGTCCTAGTAATTGTGCAATATATTAGTACCATTGAAAATATATTTTATTTTATTTAGTGTTCAGAACATGAGAAAGATATTAAGGTTTTTTATCATTTGGAAGATGGAGCAGATAAATAGTGGAATCTTATTATGAGCATTAGGGAATAAGAATAAATTGAATCTATAGAGTGGGAAGAATTTAAAATATAATTTTTCAATAATTAATTTACTCATATTCTCTATAAATAATGGATAAAAAATTCCTCGAGATAATGTATATGGATGATGTATCTCTGGGTACTTATGAGGCAAATTTGACAGGACTTGTGAGGTATGATTCTAGTATTATCATCTGACCAGAAAGTAAGCTTGATCAATTCTTTAGTGGCATAAAATAAATTCCACTAAGAGTGTTATCTATAAGAGACATTAGTATATATGGTGAAATCATTTTATACACTATCAAGGTGGATATTCATATTGGAGTCACCCATCAATATTATGGTTATGTTAAGAAAATAGAATTTGAATGTAAAGGAAATTATAAAAAACATGGAGGTAAAATGAAGAAATTTACTTTACACATAAAATGTGAATGGAAACATCATAGAAATTATCTCAAAAGAACTGTTAAAAATATCAAGTGTGGAATGGAAGTTCATTGGGAAATAAAATACCAAAGTGATGTAACTAATTTATCTAATGAAAAAACTAGAGAGAAATATCTATAGAATGCACCAACGACACTATAATGTTTTAAATGCATGATGTATGGGAATTATTATAACCAGTGTGAAAATATGAAGGGTAAAGATAATGATCCATATCAATAATATCTTAATCCCATAGGCAAAGGAAAATATCATGGGATCAATATTCCTATTGAGGGGTATAATGATGTGGTGAGAATTACACATACCATCTTATCCAGAAAAACTAATGTCTTATTTGTTTTGGGATACACCCACTCATTTATATATAAATACTTTTCTAAGATCATCATATTACAACATAAATAATTAAATGTTTGATTAAAATTAAAAACCATTAATGGTACAATGATCTTATACAAATTATATGATTGTTCTCTGATTGATGTTTATAGGAATGTGTTTCTTGGAAATCCTTTCATTATTCCTCTCATTGAATTTAATGTTATTTTAGTCATATATTGTCTTTCATTACATAAAACTGATGTTAATTTCTAATTAAGATAAGTTATGTTTGATATTCTGAACCAACTACTGATCTTCTATCAATGGGTAGAAAAAAATGAACATCTGATTGAAATTATCTCCAGCATATTGGTCATTATTCCTATTAAAAAGGTGAGTTTATATAATATGGTTAAGGGGAAACTAAATATAAAAGATATGACTATTTCTTGGGTGATTATTTATGTCTTTATCTAAGAGTTTTCTAATCTCTAACTAAACCATGATGTTGAGTTTTCAATATATCTCAGACCAGGTGCTACATCTATTTCCAAGAATCCATATAGAATTGACCTAATTTAGTTACTAGAATTTAAAAATCAACTCCATAAGAGACTTGAGAATGTATTAATTTGTCCAAGTGTGTCCAATTAGGGTGAATCTGTTCTATTTATTAAGAATAATGATGGATTAATGTGACTTTTCATTGATTATAATGAACTTAACAAGATCACTATCATGACCAAGTAACTTATACCTCATATTGATGAATTATTTGATCAATTATATATAGCTTAATACTTTTATAGGACTAAAATTTGATCCATATTTCATCAATTTAGGGTTAATAAAGATGATATATGATGGAAATCATTACAAACAATGTATAGACACTATGAACATATAGTGATGACATTGGATATTACTAATATCTCTACCATCTTTATAGATTTAATTAATAGAGTCTTTAGAGATTACCTTAGTTAGTTTGTTTAATTCATTATAAATGTTATTCTTGTGTATTAAATGTTAAAGAAAGATCACGAAGATCACTTGAACATTGTTCTGAAGAACTTGATATAAGAGAATCATTATGAGAAAGTAACCAAGTGTGAATTTTTTATTTGAAATGTTTAATTATTAGGTTATAAAATTTCAATTGAGTGTATATCTGTAGAAAATTCAAAAACAGAAGTTATTAAACATTATCCCAGACTAACCACTATGACTAAGATCAATAGTTTCTTATTTTGGATGAATATTTTCAGTTTTTTTATAAATCTTCATGCTTATCAAATCCACTTACATTGCAAACTTGGAAGGGATCCAAGTTCCTTTGTATGATGGAATATAAGGAATGTTTTAAGGAAATAAAGACAAGGATAGTTTTCACAACCATTCTTACACAACCATGTAGTGGAGAAGGGTTTGTAATATATAGTTATATATTAAATAAGGGAATTAGATTCGACCTCATGAGGAATGATATTTCTCAAGCTTATACATCATGGCAATGGAAGGTCCATGAGAAAAATTACTAAACTCGTGATTTAGAGTTATCTGCAGTAATATATGAATTAAATATATGGTCACATGATCTCAATGGAGAAAAGAGCGACATATATACTGATAAAAAATTTTAAATTATATTTTCCCTCAAAAAGAGATGAACATGGGCCAAATAAAATTTTTAAAGCGGATTAAAGATTATTAATTATCAATACATTACCACCCTAGGAAATAAAACATGGTAAAAATGATCTATGTCAAAATAATCATTCATGCTTATCTATGATAAAGATTATGAAAGATTCAATATTTATGTACTTATAAAGGATGGATATTGAAATCAGGAAGGAAGGGGATAAATCTAATCATTCTCATATTTGTATTCAATCATAAATCTATGTGAAGACCAAATAGGTGCATAAGAAAGTTGTAGAGATGGAAAAGAATGTGATAAATGTTGATGAGCTCAACCTAGATTGAGTTGGAATAATTAAGATCATAAAACATTTAAATTTCCCTTTAATACCATATTTGAAGAATGAGATGATGGATAAATCTCATAGTTCTTCATTCTCTATTTATCCTAGATAAATGAAGATGTATATATATTTGAGTGAGTATTTATAGTGACATTTAATAAAGAGATATATTGAGGAATATGTTTCTTGATGCTTGGTAGCTCAGCAAGTTAATTATGGGACACAAAATAGAACCATTACCCAAACTATATTGGAAATGGGGAAACATCACTATGGACATCTTCTTCGGAGCCCCCAAAACTTCTAAAGAGCATAATGCTATTTGGTTTGTATTCAATCACCTTACGAAGCCAACACACTTCATTTCCATGGAAGATGATTTCTCTATTGATCAATATATTAATTTATACATTAATCAAGTGGTAAGATTTTATGGTGTACCATTATAAATTGTATCTAATTGAGATAAAAGGTTTACCTCATTATTTTGGAGAAGTTTTCAACATGATTTAGGTATAGATTTATATTTATCAATTATTATCATCCTCATAAAGATAGTTATTTTGAGAGGACCATTCAAACTCTAGAATATGTTTTGAGAGATTTCTCTATGGATTTCAATGGTGGTTGAGATTAACACCTTCCTTTGGTGGAATTTTCTTACAATAGTATCTTTCAATCTAAGATAAAGATGGATCCTTATAAATACCTTTTTGGTAAGAAGTGGAAAAATTCAACAAGGTGGAATGATTTTGGATAAGAAGAACTATTGGTACTTGATCAATCCAAGGAAATAGAAGAGAAGGTTATATCCATTCAACATAACATATGAGTATCTCAAATTTGACAAAAATTATATATCTACAATCCTAAAACAGATATATATTTTGAAGTTGGTGACAAGGTATTCCTATAAATATCTATATTGAAGAGGTTGGTCTTAATTGTAAAGAAATGAAAGCTAATCCCTAGGTATATTGGCCCTTCTAAAAATATTGATCATATCAGGATGTTAGATTATCTATTATTGCTTCCATCGAATCTCCCTCACGTTCATTATGTGTTCCATTATGTTTCATGAGGAATTACATACTTGATCCATCACATATACTAAACTCATATTCTGTACTAATGGCATAAGATATTGTTTTATAAAGAACAAATAATATTCATTTTTCATTGTAGAAGTAATGTGATATGATGCCAGACCACTCACCTAGTTAATTTTTTGTGGTGATACCACAAATCTGGGTAAGATATGTGGGAACCAATGGATTTGTTGAGACAAAAGTATCCTTATCTTTTTTTATTAGAGTGAAAAATGTAAATTGGGAGACTCCTTTTAAGGTATTAAAATGTAACATCTTGATATTTTTATGAAATATTCTCTTTAAATATTTTTATTTCTTCAATATCTTGCGTTACAGGAAACAATGTGTTTAGATGAAAAAAATAACATTGTTAAATTCTTATGTGTCCATTATCGTATATTCATTGGATTGGAAGATATGAATAGTAAAAACTAAATTATAAAATATATATGGTATAATTTTTTTAAATTAATTCATTAGTTATCTAATGTTTATAATTGAAAAAAAATTATTTTCAAATAAATGTGACGTTATGCACACAAATGTATTTTAAATTAATAAAATAAATTAATCACCATTAGTAAATTATATTAATGAAAATTTCAAAATATTTACTTTATCAAATGTTTTAAACATTAAAAACATATTTTTCTTGGCATAAGATAAGAATAAATCCAATTTTATATTAAATAATATAAAAAAGAAATTTTTGTTCTATTTTGCACAATTAAATTAAAATTATTTCCTTCCATTTATAGGTATTGAATTAGATTAAAATTATTAAATATTTTGATTTAGGAGGATCAAATTTTGGTAAATAGGTCCCATTTATTGTTAATATGAATAGTGACTGTGGTAAAATTTATAACCTCAATAAACAATAATTTCGGTTTAACTAGACTAAAAGGAAGTGATAAGTCCATACATAGTAATAATAATTTTTATTTTCTAAAGGTAATTATACCTATGACACCTTATAGAAAAAGGCTAGTTATTTAATGGACTCTTTTAGATGAAACTTACTTATATATTTTTTAAATGAAAGAAAGTTACAAAATTTCACTCTCTTTGTTTTTAATATCTCTTTTGTGTATATATAGGAAATATCTACAATTATGAATGAATATAATTGTATATTTTAATAATATTAAAATTAATTTCCTTATAAAAATTTATTTAAATGTTTTAGAAATAATATATTATCCTTAATTTCTTATGTAACACCAATGTTGTACTTATCAATTTAATAAAATAGTAGAATAAATGACATTAAAAATAAAATAAGTGATATAATTTTATTGATTTAATATTACCCACTAATTTTTTTATATATATGAAATTTTAGAGACGTTTTAAATCATTATATTCTAATTCACTATTTTTCTTGATGTATTTAAAGTTATATTAAATGAATAGGGTCAAAATTGGAAATAATGATATTTTATAAAAACAATATATTATTAAGTTATTTAAAAATCAAAAACATATTTAAGTTGGACTAGGAGGATATTATATGGTCTAAAATATCATAAATTGTTCATTTATGGTCCAATTGAAACAATATAACTAAAAATTATAACCTTTTAATATTGAAAAATTTAGTACCTTAGTTAAAATTTAAATTGGTTAACTATGGGTTAATCAAAATGATTAGGTCTAAAATGACGCAAAAATATTATATAAATTCAATTTCTTGATGGTATTACAAATCTATCTTACCATACATTCGAATAAATGGCCATTTTGAGGCATATTTGTGTACAATTAATTTATTATAATTTAATCATTTTTGGAAATTCCAAAAAGTGTCCCTGACCTCAATTATAAAAGGGAACTTCATCAATCACTTATTTACACCACATTGAGCCTTATATATCGAGCAAAATATGCCAATTTACCTTCAAACATATTTATATATATTATTTATGTTCTGTTATTCCCAAAGACCATACCTATATCCCTTTATAGGAGATCTAAATGTGTCGTTCCAAAGAATAGACAATCACCTTACTTGATCAATTTCTTTTAATAATTTTACTTAACACCACTAAATATAGGTTATGTATCATAAAATAATAACATCAGTATCATGAATGTTCTTAAATTTTAATATGATTATTGAGACACCATTATACACCCTATTTTATATTAAATGATAAGTGTATGTATCTCTGAAGCGTACGTATGGAGTACCGTATCCACATAGTGGTATAATTCATTTTTCATCACTCTATTTTATGGATGTGTATTATGATAAATTTTATGTTTTTATATGATATATTTGATATAATAATTATACTATAAATGTGAATTAATATTTATCATTATTTCATTCTATCCATTAAAAAATTAAAATAGATTTCATGCATATGTACAACCTACCATCTCTATGAATGAGTTAATTCATTTTTATATCTCTAATTTTCAATGATTGATATAAATATGTATATAAGTAATATATATGATATTCTAATCATGATTAATATTTTTGAGATTATGTAACCTTGATCAAATTACATGGACCAAAACTACTATAAAAAAACATCAATGAAAAACGAAGCAATTGTCAACTAAAATAATGATTGACAAAAGAATTATTAATAAAAGAGTGATAAAAGGTTTCAATTAAATAATTAATGATATAATAAATATTAGTATTTTTATATAATAAATTTATAATAAATTTATATTTATTATACATGATGTTTTAACACATAAGTTTGAAGTTGAACCTAAGATAAATTTTTTATGATACAATCTCATTGTTTATCGGGCTTGATTATGACTATGACTCTGATGAAGAAATAATATGATCAAAAAATAAATAAAATCATTTAATTTATTATCCTTTGGATTTTTTTTTAAAATACATGATTTATTTTTATTTAACCCATCTTATAAACTCCAGTGAACGAATATTTTCTTTTAAGGAAAATTGTCTTCATTTATCTCTTCGGTAGAAAATTCATTTTCTTCTATATATATATATATTTCTAAAAATGTTAAAAATAAGGTTTATAGTATAATAATATGAATAATTAAAGTATTTTTTTACCCATGTTTTATTTTTTACACATTCATGAATTCTTTTTATCATTTTCCAAATAAGGTACTTTGTGACTTTTTTGACAAAAATATTGAAGGGATGTTGTTATTAAACATATATGGAATAAATGGAATTTACTATAATCATGATGCATCAATTATTTAAAGAATAATTTACTAGTTTAAATAGTTATTTTTAAAGAAAATGGTTTCTTTATTATGTGAAATGTTTATTATATTTTAAATAGTGATTTTCAATGTGGGAAGGCTATTTTACTAGAGAATGTTTTAACGATCTATTAATTCATAAAGGAAACAAACATCAATGTTGCTTATGATTTAATATATTTTTAATCCATGGGTACCATTATTATTCTTTATCTAAATGGTTTATGTTTATAATGAAAATATTCTTATTAATCATGTTATTTTTCTCACGGTTATAATATGATGAAATGATGAGATGTTTATGAAACATATTTATTTTCTACAAGTTATGCTATGACGAAATGTTTATGAAATTAATATATTTTCATGGGTTTTGATTTTATGAATGGATTATGATCACGTGGAACATATATATAATATTTTCATTATATGATGGTTGGGACATATATATTTCTTCAATGTATTGGAAAACTATTTATATATCATGAGATAAATAGGAATGGAAAGGGAGTGAACATAGTTTAGTAAGTTTATTTTTCAAATATGATAGTTTTGAGAGTGAACCATAAATACAATGATGGATTGTAGAGTAAACCAATTCCACTATGATATTATTGGAAATTATCCTTGACTAGTATGGAAATGGATTTCTATATTTATGTGTATGCCACAGTTATATGTATTATGCTTATATTATACTCTTGTGGATCATCTTCTGTGATTCCTTTATGATACATGTCTTATGAACCGCCATGATCTATTCCATGAATCAACATTATAAATATGATGTGAAGTGTATTGTTTTTCAAATATTAATCTCATGGTCTCATATCCATTTCTCATGTTATGCTTATATGATTATTTCTAACTCACTTGTTTACCCTTAGTGAGCATCAGAGCCCACCCTTTCTTAGGTTTCCTTTCCCAGGTTATGAATAATATGTTTATGTTTAATATGTCTAAGAAGGGAGATGGTTATGAAGATCTTAGTGGGTGATTATGTAGAACTATTATAAACCAGTGTTTTATGTTCCCTTATTTACAAAGATACAACACCTATACAATTATAGTGAGGATAATTTTGTTATCTAAATAATATTTATCTTTTTGGACATAATATCTATGTATGAAATGTACAAGTTTATATATTGATATAGAAGGGGTGGGTGAAGGTTTGAGTGAACGAGTTCATCAAAAGGAGTGTGGGTGGTTCTTAGTTTCACACATTTAGGTCAACACATGAGTCTAGTAGAGAGCACCGACTCCATTTGTGCTTCATCAGTAAGTATAAGAGGATCTCATTCTTATTAAGTAGTTTAAACAGAAACATAAAATAAAAATGGTATTATATATTAATTAGTCATTGTTTATCTATAATTAACAGATATATATATATATATATATATATATATATATATATATTTCTAAATGATTCTGTAGGGTGTTTTATTCAACCTTATGATTTCATAGATGATATACTTTTTTTTATAACTGATTCAATCATGTAGCAATAATAACTGATCACCATTAATCTGGATATATTTTCATATGGAGAATGATTTAATTATGAGTGAGAATCAATATGTGAAATCTTTTTAATTTTATACAATTTATATGATCAAAAATATAATTATTCAAGGTAAATATGTAACATTGGTTTGACTATAATCCTAATAGAAGAAAAAGGCGATTAAATAAGTAGAATAAATAGAGGTTTCCACATTGAAAATGTTTGATTGAAGAGTAGAAGATGATATCACATCGTGGAAAATTTTATATTTTAATTTTATTCACTATGAAATTGTTATTAAGCAGCTGGAATAAAAGTGCTAAAACAAGAAAACATTGAAACTACACTGTAGGAAAAATAATGTCGATATTTTAGGTTTTAAAAAAGAATGATGATAAACTTAATTCCATAAAAGATACCTTGGTTAAATTGAAGGAAATTATGGTCCAATGAATTTGATTATTTTATTACTTATATAATTAATCATAAGTCTTGGTTCATATATCTTTCTCATTTCATTATATATATTTAAATATGGATAACACGACTTCTGTTGATAATCCTTTTGAAGACTGATGATATCTAAACATGATCATTATTTTCCACACATTTAAATTAAAATGTAACAATTACAACATCTATTTAGTGATTCAAGCTGAATAAAATGAATCAAGATCTATGAGGAAATTTTTAACCTCAAAGAAAAGAGTCTTATAATTTAAATATACATATCTTACATGAAGATGTTGAATTCCATAAAATGGGATTTAAGTATAATTAAAATGGAAAAAAGGAAAAAATATTTCATAATTCCATAGAGAAAATATATTATTAATGTGAGTCTTAAACATGATTTATAGGAGGAATAAAAAAAATAAAAAAATGATTTTGGTATGGGGAAATTTTTTGGAATAATTAAATGATGGCTTTTCGAAACCGTGAGAATAATGGATGTTTAGATATAGAGTCTTACAAGAGTTTAATGATCAAATATTATTAAAAATAAAATTTACATAATTTTTAAATATATATTATATGAATAATAAGAGGAAATTAGGGGTGAGAGTGCTTGACTAATAACTATATATTTTATGAGTCAAGGGAGAATAGAAAAAGTAAAGAAAAAACATGCATACTGCATATATTGAAATTATAATAAAGATAAGAGATAACTAGTATAATAGATGAAAAACTATTTTTATAAATTAAAGAATAATAAAGGAGTTACTGACCTTCATTACAATGGATTGTGATATAGGCTACTGATTTTTGTGATCGAGGAATAATAGGTGTTACTTTATATTTTGGGAGAGACCAAAATCAATTTTTACCTGGGAAAAATAGAGCCTTTACTTCTGATCTTCTTTGAGGTGAAATATGCATATTAATTTTTATAAAATTAAATTTTGTAGATTCTTTCTTCATATCATCTTGGTTTTAGAAAAATGGGTCAATGTCCATGCCCTTGCTCGAGTAATTTATGATAATTAATTGGATGTTGTGAACATGAGATAATTACAATAGTGTTTCAAGGATATATCCATCAATCTTGGAGGAATAACTCATTAAAAAATTATATTTTCCCACTAAGATTTTTTCATGTTTTCATCCACACATAAAAACCAAATAAAA
This sequence comes from Viscum album, assembly GCA_963277665.1. Classification (NCBI taxonomy): domain Eukaryota; kingdom Viridiplantae; phylum Streptophyta; class Magnoliopsida; order Santalales; family Viscaceae; genus Viscum; species Viscum album. The sequence goes on along the minus strand of OY728129.1, from coordinate 388,584,776 downwards.
AATATTGTAATATGGAAAGAGATATTCATTCACTGAATATGTGGGGAAGATGATAAGGGAAAAATATAAATTATATGAAATGTTAACAATAATAATCTACCCATAGTGTTGGGAAGATCCCTTCATGAACCTATTAATTAGTATCTGGGCCACGATTACACCACTTTTGTATTATATTTTAAATTAATGTTTAGGTTTATTTTATTTATCTTCTAATGGAAATGTGGACTGAAAACTTGTTGGAGATATATAAACTATTTATTAGATAGATATTTCTTCCATGAATCAAAAGAATTTAATGAATAAAGAGTCGATAAATTAAAAAACATTCTATTATTTATTAAATTGAAAGAAAATCTAACACGGGCATGATATAATTAGGATAATATTTGACCATGGATGAATTTTAAATAATTAAATGAAAAAAATGTAAAAAAGATGGATGAAATTTATAAATTATTGCATTGAATTTCTTCCATAAAGATGATGTAACTATATTATTACATTATAGTTCATTCAATGAACCAGAGACTAGTAGTGAGGACCATATTTATAAAGATCCATTTGATAAAGAATATTCAGATTCATGTTCTTATATTAAATAAATCCTACAAGGGGCTTCCTAAGATATTTCTACCTTTTTTGGATTTGTTATATAATTGATGGGAGGATTCAACCACCTTTAAAAAAACAAATATAAAGAACAATTCCTTGGCCAAAAAAATATTCAATGAAAAAATATAAAAAAATAGAGGCTCAAAGAAGAAGAAATTTGAGCTTAATATAAAATAATCAAAACATGATATAGAATTTAAAAAAGTAACACATTAGAAATAAGAAATCAAAAAAGATATAGAGGTAAGGTTCCCTTAAATTGGAGAAAAAAAGGAAATCATTGTTTAAAAATACTATACCCTAAGGACCAAATAAAAGATGATTAAAGGGAAGGAACATATACTATATGAAAATAGATACAAATACATGATGAAGTGGTTGAATATATTCCAGAATATTGTGAAGAGAGAGTGATGTTGACATATTATTTTGAGTGCACACTCAATATAATGTTTTTAGAATTGGAAGTTAAACATTTTGTCTACAAGATAACACATATTGGGTCTTCAAAATATAAATTTATAGGATCTTTTATTGTTGAAAATTATTAGGATTAATATGATGTTAAAATTACTCCACTATGTGATAATAAGATAAGAATATCCCCCGATGTTCATTTTGAATCATTCTCGAAGAGGAACATACTACCCATTATAAATTATGATGTTTATTCTAATTTTATTCTTCCAAATGGTATATGTTTAAAATAAATATATGTAAAAAAATAGATAAGTAAGAACGGATAAAGTCCCACCACTCTATCAAGGGTAGATAAAATAATATGTAAAGGATTTTTTATTAAAAACAATCCAAAATAGTGGTGGAGAAGACAAAAAAAAATTTTTTTTTAAAAATTAAGAATTTGTGGACCACTAGAAATAGATGAAAATAAATCAATGTTTGTGGGTATGTGTAGGAAGTGTAGATAGATTGGGAATAAAGCATTGGATGTTTGGTATAATCTATCAATTCCTTAAATCATAAATAAATAACATTTCAATGGGGGATTACTGATATGAAGAAATATCTATAGATTAAGATATATATATTTAATAGGTAGGGGTCTAGCCCAAATTTTACATTATGAAAGAAACTACTCTTTAACTAGGAGAGAGGTAATCCATTACATGTCCTATAGGACTATAAGAACAATGAACTAAGAGAAACAGAAGTTGAAGGCTCATACATGGTCCAAATGACCCATTAGATATAGGGCCTAAAGTGAGCCCCAAGTCACTATCTAGTGAGTATAAGAACAAACCCAAAGGTCCATGGCCTGTCCAATATGAACTTAGCCCCCCTCACTTTCACCCGACCATGGTTGATGCCTATACCCCTATACTAATTCCTATCTGAATCTATCCCACTCTCCCAATGGCCAACCAACCCTATAATGATTCAACTATACCCAGACCTACCTGGGCTCACATCATTGCTTCCCCACATTGAAATCTAGAATATTTCGGCATCCCACATGCAATAATTTTAAAGAAAATCCATATATCCCCAATGTGGATGAAAAGGATATGCGGTTGGGATTTGGACCCCAACTTCCTAGGTATGATTCCATAGTTAAGTTTCATTGATGTTTACAATATTTATGTTTATATAAATGATATATTCTAATTTCATCATCTATATAAATCAGATATTAAATGAATACAATGGTATTGTGTGAAGAATGATTAAATAAACTTTGGAAATAAATTTATAAAATATGAATAATAAAATTAATCCCAATAAGGAATCAATGATTACATGAGATTCATTCTCAAGCAGTAATCGACATAAATAAAATTCTTCTTAAAGAACACCCAAGAATCCAACGAAGTACACCACACTAAGAAGAAGAAATTTCTTCTATAGGTTTAAAATACGGAAAAACATGGTTAAATTCAAGAAATCCATGGAAGTTGAAGATAATATAGGATACTTGAAGAAAAAATTGATATTTAAAGGTTGTATACTTGTTATCCTAGAAATAAAATAAATCTTGAAAAACATGAAATATGCAGAAGGTGATATCTTTTCATTGATGGATAAAGATTAAAATAAATAACCCACGATTCCCAAATAAAAATATGATTTTGAAACTGGTAGTGCTAGCATGAAGAGTCTATCTAGACATAGAGATAAATTGAAAATTGAAAAGTATTTGAGAATAAATTATCAATCCAACTATGAACTTTGATGAACCAGCATGTCCATCTTTTAACCTAAATCAAATTTGTTGTATTTTTTTTCTAACCACATATGTAATTTATGGTGATTAAATTTCTCAAATAAAGAACTATTAGAATTAAATAATATGGAGTAAATATTCCAAACATGAAGAAGTTACCATCATGATAAGATTCATCATTTTATAATTTAAATAATATTTAAAGAAAATGTTTACCTTTAAAAAGTTTAAATAGAGATCATTACTTGAGAGGGAGTTGATTGAGAAAATTCAAGGTTATTGTAGTTAATAAAAATATTAATTCATGTAAGGTTATTGAAATTTTTTCATTAAATATTAATGAATTACCTTTATATCATTATTTTTTTTCATAAATTTATCCTAATATCAAGGGAAGGGGGGACTATTTCAATTAATGATAAGAAAAAAAATGAAAATTTAATAAGATCTCAAAGATGATTTAAAAAAATCACTACTGGTTCGTTAATTATTTTAACATGTGTATTGATATGAGTACACGATTTTGGGTTATTTTTCATAAGAGAGTAATTTTTTTAATTAGAACTATTTGAATTCTGACAGAATACATAAGGATAACCTCAAAATGAGTTGAAGAAATAAATACGAGTAGGTATAAAAATATTGATGTTCTTATGTCATAACACTTTTTAAGATATAAACATTTCATTATATAGTACAACATTTAACAACATATAGGCTCATTTAAGGTTTAGTTTCTTGGAATATAGGAACATAATTTATGAAAAATATAAAAATTATTATAATGTACTTGAAAGGATTTTTCATAGGTTCATCCTAAGTTACTTTTTTCAGTATCTCATATTCTGGGTTCAAGAAAATGGTGAGCTTAATTCCTAGAAGTTAAAAAATAAAGGAGACATTTAGCATATGATTATGAGGCATAAAAAATGTAATGTAAATAAACAGAACATGATAAAAATAATATGAGTATTATCATAATAGAAAGATCTTGATTCATAACATGGAAATGTGCCTAAAATATAGAAAGGTTACATTTATAATCATATCACCAAGGTTTATCACCGAGGTACCATAAGTCATAATTAATAAGGTTATAAACATCATGCAATGCACCCATACGGCTAATAAGACACTGAAAAATACATGGATACATATCCTCCCTGTCATGTAAGAGATAACTAGCTTTTCACCCTCTTTAGTTGAAGGGTTTCAGACATATATAGGTGGTTCTACACTCCCCCTTTGTCTCCAAAGGAAAACATATGTGTTTTCCATGAAATTCTCACGTATCACCACAATACCCTTTGTTGGTCACATGATGAATCACATATGGTGATAAAGAGTCTCTTTAATAACATGTGTGAAAATCATTAGAGCCCCAAGCCTTTTAAAAATAAAGAATGAAATAAATGGAAAATGATGGAAGATAATTGTGAGGGGAAGATACATTGATCTTATGAAAATGGGGTCATACACCCTGAGTGATATCCATTGATCCCAAAAGACCCCTTGGTATGTCAGACTGATCTTGGGAAGACCCATTATATTCCATGATTGTCTTGTGGAAAACCCCATACAAATCACCAGAGATCACTTGAAATCCTTTTAGCATGCATCGTGATCTTGAAAAAGTACCTTTCCATATCATCCTGATGTTGAAAATTCCCCTTTACATGTCATTATGATTAGTAAATACCCCATTAATAAGAGAAATCCCAATTAATGGGCCATTGATTGGATAGACATGCAGTGGCTGAAAATCACGAGACACCCCTAGGATAATGTACAATGAAACCTCGTGAAACGCATGACACAAAAACCCTCCACTAAACCATCCCAGATCTGCACAATATACACTACAAAAAGTGGCATATATTATTGGTGGAAAAGACTATAAATCACCCACCCCAACATGAAAATATGTTTCCTTAAATCCATTCACCAGCAAACCCAGGCATCAAAGCAAAATTCTCGTAGTGGACAATCTAGAGATCGTGAAGGTTTTCTATCAGGTAAAACCCATGGAACAGCCAAAAAGATATCAAAGTATGCATGTGAACTTCATGTGATCAATTAAGATCATGAAAAGGATTTACAATTGGTCATGGAAAGATAATCCCACATATCTACTAAATCACACGATAATTAAACAAGCTGAAACTAAAATATCTAAGGCACATATGCAAGAAAAAATGGAATAAAGACTAAGGATATGAGACTTGTGTGAAGATTAATTTTTAACCCTCATTTGATTCTCATTAACCACCCAAGTAATGGTACAACATTAAGACATGTCACCCATATCACCTGACCTTCCCCTGATATACTATTTGTTCCATTATAAGTCCCTTAGACAAGTTAGAGAATGTCACAGGACATTCCATAGGAATGCCACCCAAGTGTAGTTAATACCTCTAGAATCTCCATACATACCTTTCAACTTCCTCTTGAAATATCTCCCAAATCATACGGTGATACCCATGAAAGTCACCTGAAACTCATGATGGCCCTGAGGCCTGTCAGCTAACTTTCACAACATTATTTGGACAAGTTAACCAGATCTTGTGATTCCCTTTAACTATGTCAGTCTACTTTTTTGATGGCCTCCAGGACAAACCACTTAGATATCTCGACATCCTCCATGTATGTCCGCCATCTCTCACAATTAAACATGGAAATGTTATCCAATATCATGTAATGGCCTTGAGGACAGGTTTGCCTTGTATTGCGATGCACAACAGACAAGTCAGTCTTGATCTTGTGATGGAATTTAGACATTCCATTGAGATTAATTCATTTCACTCAAATATGTCAAATAGAACATAATATTGTCTTTTTATATGTTCATAATATAGTTAATCATTTATAGACATCCTCTGACATGTTAGGTAGACAATCAATACACATCAAAAAGGTAATCAAGGCATGTCAAGCATGTAATCAAGAAGGCTAGGAAAACAATTAGAATAGGTCAAGTTAAATTCCCAGGACATGAAAGCCTTATCTAGCCACCATATGAGGGAAACCTTAGTGTGTAATCCCTGATCAACAATATAACATGACATGTCATGTATATTAGGGAAACCTTAGTGGGTAAGCCCCATTCAGTGGAATAATATGATATATCCTAGAAATTAGAGAAACCTTAGTGTGTAAGCCCCATGAATTGACATAATATAATATGTATCACTTATTATATAAACCTCATTGTGAAATCCTTGATCGGCAACATAATATGATATGTCCCACATATTATGGAAAAATCAGTTTTTAAACCCCGACCAGCGGCATAATATGATATGTCACACATACCAGGGAAACCTTAGTATGTAATCCCCAATCATCTATATAACATAATATGTACCACATATTAGGAAAACCACTATGTGTAAGACCTAACCCAAAGCATAATATGATATGACCCCCATAATAGGGAAAACTTAGTGTGTCATCCTTGGTTAACTAAATTATAAGAACTCTAATTCTTGCTATAACCAGGATATGTAGGATTCATTTCCAAGGACCAAGCTCCATATTAAACATCCTAAGGGTTGTATGAGTATATAAGTCCTGTATCCATATGTATTGAGATTGACTACTAGATATCCCTTGTTTCTCACACCAACCATAGCTCATGTGGGCTTAGGGAGTTTTAATGATCATATCATTCAAATCTTGAGTCTCTACCAGCTAGGTAAACCACATTTGGTAAGCCCTGATAAGTTTCATGACATAAATACTAAAATATAAAGGTATCCACTAGAAGTTAAGTCCTAAGGACCTAATCAAGAAATGATGACTCTGATTCCTATTATAAAAAAGATATGTAGAATTCCTTTCTAAATCCATAGCTCAAATGGGAACCCTCCTTAGTGCATGTTATCCACTATCTCTAAAATTTTTACCCTCAGGACCCAATCTATCCATGGGATGATCCTTATCCCTTATCCACCAGTGGAATAAAAATAAAACTAAACTATGAGAAATCTGATTTTGGCCATAAAAAGGATACATAAGACACCTCTCTATACTTCAAGATCAGTATATGGTTCCCACATTCCCTCATATATGTCTTTTCTGTATGAAAATAAATTGTATAGGTTTAACAAACTACGTGGGTTCTGATTCCTATTACAAAATAGGATATATAGGATTCCTCATTATTTCTCAGTCCCATCCCCGATATATTAACCACCTCCTTGAATACATAAAAATTCATAATTTTGTTGTTATATGACTTTAAACATATAAAGTAGCTACCCATTTTGGGAAATCGAGGAATAAACTCATATAAATATAGATTTATTTTCTAATAAGATCCTCCCGATTGTATATAAAAGGATTTAACCTATGATCAACATGTTTGGGTAACTAAAATCAGATCATGAATAGAAAGGGAATCTCGAACATATCATAAATTTGAAAGAGAGTCCATTAGTAGAAAAAAATTCCACCAAAAAAGTGTGTAATGGGATCAACCTACTATCCTCTCAACCAATGTGGGTTACTATGTTCCACTAGGTTTTAATCCCAAAAGGGCTACCTACCTTTGGAAAGAAGGTTTTCACTTAGTCAGGAATGTGGGAAATGTTGGGAGTTTCTATAGAAGGTGGAAAATGTAATCCTAATGTGAATGATTTTAAAAAACAATGAACCCCCTACAATCAATTTTCAGGCCAAACAGAACTTCCAATTACGTATTTTCCTTCAAAAAATGGTGACCATAATATGAAATAAATTAACTACAATATATCATTTACAATATAAAAAGTATAGATTTTTCGGTTTTCATCAGACCATTTTGTTCTTGTCATGTGGGTTGTTCTTATCCTCTTTTGAATGAGACAGAAATGGAAAACACAATGTGAATATCTCAAATAATAGGATATTTAGTTAGTCATATTTTGGGACATGTTGTCTTGCATAATCTATATAAATAAAAATGGTGAACATGACTTGAATCTCTAAAATAATATGATGATCCGTTAATCATGCATCATTCCATTTTTTCTTAGATATTATACCCAAAAAATACTGAAAAACCTAACATGAATCATATAGTTGATACGCTATAGCCAATTTTCTCATCAAATAAGTCCATAATTTATTTTACAATTCTTTTCGAGTGGAGTGGATAGATTTGGAATAAAAAGACAATTGTGTTACCCCTGAAAATCTGATTGGGCACATATCATGCCTATGATGATTCAATGACCAGAGACCTTGTTCCTTGTTGTCTTCATGACTACAAACACTACTATTAAAAACAACTCCTTGATCTAATATTTCTTTATCCAGTGACCATTTTTTAAAATCATTTGCAACCCCTACAAGCCCTAAAAAGACATTACTAACCCAAAATCTTCAGCGTAGGGTGGAAAATGTGATGGTATGATAATACCATTTACATGATATGATCTGTACCCTTGAGGCTACCTATGAGTGTTTCTATGTTCTGAATTGCATGGTATGATAAAGGATACATTAAATCCAGTGGCCCTCATTAGCACAACTAACCACTTCTGGAACTTATCCCCAGAGTGCGAAAATAACCATAATTAGCATTTAATGAAGGTGGACCAAGGAGTCAACTATAGATCCCATATAAATCATTTCCCACTAAAGAGGGATCATTTCAACCACCATCTCTAGTTCCATCCCACTGGTACCTTTTAGTTTACTATTTAGGGTTCCACCTAACACACTACCTCCTCTAACACCAATGTATAGGAAACAAGGAATACACATCGAGTGAGGAAGCTTATAGATAATCATTAGTGGGTTCATATAACCACTTCTACAAAAAAAAACCTATTGCCATATTCTGATGGGATCCAGTGTAACGCCCCGACTGCAGTTACCCAAAGTCGGTGCATTATTACATAACATTTGCATGATCACAAGGAAATCATGTACTGAAAGACTGATCGATTTGGTATTATTGGAAACAAGATTCATACATAAGTTCAACTTTACAACTTGAAAAGAAATATAACACTAATTCATTCCATTAGAAACATCCAAGCCTCTTAGATTAAGCCTGAAAGTCACTCATAATTAACTTCTTCATATCGTGGGAAAATGAAACATAAGAAATGGGTGAGCTCAAATGATCAATAAGGGTAAGTAATACAACAAAAGATAACATAAATATTAAGCATGGTGAATAATTGAAAAAACATTCCTTTACCATTAATAAACATGATCACTTTTATTGCAGGAATATGAGTTTAGCAAATAATTCCATAATAAAAAATAATCACCGGTATCCTACTAGTCGAATGACCACATGAACAATCACTATTATTTTCATAATGAGGGAATGTATAATGTCGGACATTCTGAGATATTTTTTCAAGGCCTCAGCCAAGATGTCTAAAAATGATTAAGGCCTCAGCCAAAACCATATATCAAATTGGGAAAGGACTCAGACAATTCCACGTCTATTTGTCTCATGATACCTACCGATGCATCGAGGAGCTATAGCAGGCTCCACCCGTCACTTACTAAGTCCAATACATTCAATATATGAAAAGGTTGAAATGTAACAGAAACATTCGTATTAAATCTAGCATACGAAATGACTATACTTTAACCATAATCCATGAATGGTTTAAAAATAACACATCCACAGTCAAACATATCACAAAACCTTCAATAAAATATATAAGAATATTATCATAATGAATTGACTCCAAACAAGTATAAAATCCATCAAAGGATGTTGGCATATATGAAATCAAAACTATTTGAGGGAAATATATCTTTCATTTTTTAAAATCATTTAAAGTTACATTATTATAAAAGAAAACATTTATTTTTAGAGTATTATTATAAGCTTCTAAGGTAAGCTTTGATGATGTTATAACGGTGGAGAATAACCTCACCCACTGTATAAGTTAAAAAATACATTCTTACCTTAATTTTTTCAAAAAGGTCGTAAAGTACCTTGTTTGGAAAACGACTGAAAGATTCATTAAAAAACATATATGTTCAAATTAGGGTATAAATTACATTAAACAATTGTCTAATAAATGGTAAAAATGTTTTGAAATACATTTTTTAGATACATGGATATGGATGATAAATATTTCCCAGTAGATACATACGTAAAAACAACCTTCTAATATTTATTTTTTAATAATATTTTACTATTATCGTCGTTTCGGGTTTTAAATGATTCATTTTCCTTTATATGCTTTGTTACATAAGTATTGTTTGTTATGGATAGGATGTATATTATTCATATTGATAATTATATTAATTCTGTAAACATTATTTTTAATAATAAAATTAAAATCAGTCTTTAATGGATAGGATGGGGAATGAATCTCATCATGTTCGTGGAGGCGGTAATCCATACGTACGCACGAGCGACAATATCATTTTTTATATTAAAATAATATAAAATAGTATGGTATATCATAAATATAGAATCTTTATCATTTTATATTTATTATTTAAATCAATTATACATCATTATTATACCCATCCAAATAATAATTTATTTAATAACAACTACACCATGCCGTGGATAACTGTGGTTTTAATATGCGTAAACAAATGTTTAAGACTAAATGGCTTAATGATGGTGATTATAATAAAAAATTTTATAATTCCTTACAAAGAATCAGAAATTCCAATCATCCTCTCTCTAAAATCATCCACAATGATTTGATTATTGAAACTGAAGAGGCCATCTCGGATCATGTGGTCTCTTACTTCTATAACATTTTCAATGGTCCTGACGTGAACACTAATCTTAAGTCTGGAATAATCCCTTTACTGGTAGATGATATTGATAATAAATATCTCCTCTCCATTCCTTTTGATCATGAAGTCAAAGACACAGTGCTTAGTTTAAATTCTGACAGTGCACCTGGGCCTGATGGTTTCAACAATGGCTTCTACCAAAAACATTGGGACATCATTCACTCTGATGTTTGTAAGCAGATGAAGTCCTTCTTTTCTAATGGCATTCTACCACATGGTTTAAATGCTCAATTTATTACTTTGATTCCTAAAGTTGACAATGCTTCTGAAATTCATCAATTTAGACCCATTGCTTTAATAAATACTATCTATAAGACTATTACTAAAATTATTTCCAATAGACTTGCTCATATTTGTAACAAAATAGTTTCTTGGAATCAGTTTGGTTTTATCAAAGGAAAATTCATTCAAGATTGTATTTGCCTTGCCTCCTAATGTACCAATAGTTTAAATAAAAATACGAGAGGGGGTAGTGTTGCCAATAAATTGGATATTAGAAAAGCTTTTGATACCATTGATTGGGCCTTCACATTCAAAGTGATTGAGAGCTTTGGATTTCATGAAACTTTTATCAGAATAATTAAAGTTCATTTCCAATCCTCTCTTATTTCTATCTTGATCAATGGTATTCCTCATGGTTTCTTCAATTGTACTAAGGGTGTCAGGCAAGGCGACCCTCTCTCGGAAATCCTTTTTTTATTGCTGAAGATTACATCAGCAGATTACTAAATAAGCTGGTTGAACAAAATAAGCTTAAACCCATCCAAGATGCCAGATACGTAAATGTTCCTACTCATCTTCTTTATGCAGATGATATCATCTTGTTTATCAAAGGAGATCAACGAAACATTCAAGTGCTCAAGCAAGCCACTACCCATGATGAGGAAATTTCAGGGAAAGCTGTCTCTTGGAATAAATCCCATATCTTCTTTGGAAAAAACTTCCTTGGTAGAAGAAAAAATATCATCATCAATAACCTGGGAATTAAAGAAGGCCTTCTTCCTTTCAACTATTTGGGTGTCCCTCTATTTTGGGGACGACCGAAAGCCTACTACTTCTTGAATATAATTAATCAAATAACTAGCCAACTCTCTTTGTGTAAAGGGAAATCCCTCTCCATGGCTGGTAGAATTTTCCTTGTTAAATCGAACATTGTTTTTAAAATGGTTTACTCCCTTATGATATACAAATGGCTGACTAGTACCTTCAAGAAAATTAATACCTATATAAAAAATTTCAAATGGACGAGGAGTATTCTCGATAAGAAACTTTTCACTGTCCCATGGAGGAATTGTTGCAAGCCCCTTGACAAAGGCGGGATTGGAATTAAAAACTTAAGATTGTTCAATGAAGCTCTACAAGACAAACTTACTTGGAGGCTTATTAATTGTACTTATAAAGATTCTGATTTCTTAAATAGGAGATTCTTTGATAAACTCTTAAAATGGAATTTGAATTTCATTAACTCCTCAATCTGGACTTCCATTAAGAACTCTTATCAAAAGATAATGGAAAATTCTAGATGGATGGTTAGTGATGATACCTGTATAAACTTCTGGTGTGAAAACTGGTATGGTACACCTTTGATATCTTTGTTGTCCCCGGATAATACTCTTGAAGATATTAGTCTATCCATCAGAGATATTCTTCAGTCTCATAGGCAAGAACTCCCTAGCAGTGTAGCTCAGATTACTGACAATTATCATTTCTCTACTGCTGGAGATTATCTAGCTTGGGATCCTGCCCCCAATGGTATTCTTAATTAGAAAAACTTCTATAAGAATTTTTTCTCAGGTGATGATTCTAGTTTTCAATGGATGAATTCCTTTAACAACTCTTGGATAAAACCCTCTAGACTCACTCTGATTTGGCATCTTTCTCACAACAGATTGCCCACTGATATTGGTCTGCAAACTTTTGGCATACAACTATGCTCCAAATGAAAACTATGTAATCAACATAGGGAGGATGTTGATCATCTCTTCTTGTCCTGTTCCATTTCCACTACTTTATGGAATTATGTTTTTGTTTTATTTGATTGCAGATGGTCCATCCCTGACTCTATTTGCAAGCTTCTTAAAAAATGTGTTAGATATGATGCTTCCTTGCAGGTTAAAAATTTATTCCTTACGGTGGTGGCAGAGCTTATTCATGATATATGGTATGTTAGAAATAATATTTTTCACAATAATAACTCATTCTCTCTAATTGTAGGAAAAAATCGTATACTCATTGCAATTCAAGAAGCCGCTTCTATTCTAAAAGACTGTTGCAGTAACTCTATAGGTGATTTTGAAATCCTTTGACGTATCTGCGTTCTAGGCATCTTTTCGAAGCCCAAGCGTTCCTTCGAAGTCTTCTGGAAGGCCCCAATACCAGGTTGGGTCAAAGTGAATCTGGATGGTGCCTCTAAGGGAAATCCTGGCCCTACCAGCTATGGGGATATTTTTAGAGACTCGGATGGCCAATACAAAGGTTGCTTCTACAGTGGATGTGGTCTTTCCTCATCTCTGGAAGCCGAAATGTTAGGAGTCATTCATGCTGTGGAACTTGATCTACAGAGAGGATGGAGAAAGATTTGGATTGAAAGTGACTCTACCACTATCATTCATGCCATCTAGAATGGTGTTATTCATCTTGCTTGGCCACTTACCAATTGCTGGATGAACTTCCTGAATTCGCTTTGTGGGATTGATTTTATTGCCACACACAGCTTTCGTGAAGCGAATGTGGTTGCTGATGCCATTTCCAATAAAGGAGTGCATCATAACTTGACTTGGCTGGATGCTTTGCCTATTGATTTACTTCCTTATTTCGATAGAGATTGCAGGAAAATTCCATCTTTTAGACATTTGTAATCCCTTTTCTTTTTAATACATTTTGGGGCTTTGGTCTTAAAAAAAAATACACCACGGCGTGGAGACGGTAAGCCCTACGTACACACGTATAGTGACATGTCATTCAAAGGATGGATAGAATAATGAATATGGTTTTACCATATTTATAATGACATCACAATATATAGAAAATACTAGAGTTATTATTTTATAATGTAAACAACAAAGAAAGAGGAAGTGGAATAAGAAAAGAACTTGAAAGAGGTGATGAAATATTTAACTCTTCTTCGGGTTCTTCCTTTTGATTTGATCAAAATTTATCCTCAGGTTGGATTTATAACTAAAGGAAGGACTCTAAGATTAATGGAGGACATCTGGGACAATATTTGGGTAGGTTTTGGCTGAGCGAAATGGCTTTGAAGGTGTAAATTTTAGGGAAGGGGAAGTGCCCTTTTATAAGAGGGGTGAGGGGCACCTTAAGAAAAGATTGAAATATTATTTTATAATAAAATAATTTTTGGTTTATAATGGATATAAAATGAATTATTTAAAGGATAAGGTGGGGATGGGTCGAAAACCACTCAACCAATAGGTTTTAGATAGATTTGGGTCACTATATTAACCATATCTTCTTGATTTAACTCATAGTTAAATAGTTTTACATTTACCATGTCTCTTTGTATTTTCATATTATATGGTTAATAAACAAACTATAAAATTCCAATATAACACAAAGTGGTTCAATAATGTCATATATAATAGTATTTAACCCCTTTTTCCAATCCGTAGATTTTTAGGGAAAGAATACCAATTAATAATATAATATTTATTAAAAAACTCCCGTTTATGTCAATTTTGACACTATTTGGAATTCTGTTTTTACTAAATTTATCACATCATTATTAATTCAAAAATAATTTATTTTATCAACTATAACATGTAATATTATCATTTAAAATTAGTGGAATTCAGAAAAAGTCACAGATTACATTTATTTGGGTATTTATAATATCAATTATTTGAATATTTCATTAATAAGGTAATTACTACATAATCATTGAGTCATAAATAAAATAAATTATATAATGTCTAAAAATTATAAATAAAATATAATTATATAGGAAATCATTTTATATTTCTAATGAACATTTATAATCTAATAGATGACATATATAACACTATGTAAAAATTGTTTTACTAAAAGATATATGCTTATGTCACTTTTGTATTTACTTTATCTTAATTAATATAAATTGTCATTATCACTTAAAAGTGGCTCCATGGGGTCCCAAAATCAACCCAAGGATTGTCATGGTCAAACATGTGTTATCCAAAAGGTTTAGGACATGTGTTAGGGTAATTTAATATTGTTTTTTACCCTTATTTACCAGATTTACCCTTTAACCATGGTAAATAAAATATTTATCAAAGTAATTATTAGAAATGTATAAAAACAAAAGTGGCCTATTTACATAACTTGGAAATCTTGATTCTAAATATAGAATCCATTTTTATAAATTCAAAATACAGAAGTTTCATAAATTAAGTTAAAATTAATTCCTGCTGTCAAAAGGAAAAGCGTGTTTTTAAGAAATAATAACTATCAAAAGAATGACACTTGCTTATGTCCAGTTTAAATGTGAAATAAAGTCTAATGACCAAAATTGGATTAAATGGTTAAAATCTAATCTAATTATAATTAAAACCCACTCAATATTATAATTTTTCACTATAAATTATTCAAATTGAAAAATTTATTTTTAATTAAAATTTAGTATTTTTCACTATTCATTAAAAACTAAATGTTTTCAGAAAAATGCCAAAAATTCTCTGCAAGATAATTTCAATATTCCAAACCCAAAAATGAAGTCCATTTTGAATGATAAAATTGATAAATTTTAAAAAAAGTGTGTATTATTATTCATAACGGCTAGTTCGATTGGTCACGATGTGTTAGAATCTCGACTATGCATACAATGAAAGATATTGCATTATTCAAAGGGAAACATACCATGGAAACTCGGGGTGTTACATTCTGCCCTCCTTCCAATAATTTCATCCTTGAAATTTATAGAATATTACTGCATAAAAAGATTCAGTTTGTTCTTCATCATATGTTCCTTGGGTTCCCACGTTGCCTCTTACATTTTATGGTTTCTCCATATTACTTTTACTAGATGAGTCATCCAGTTTCTCAACAGTTATTCTCTTATATCAAGAATCTTGATAGGATCTTCACAATAAAACGAATCATGTTCCAGTTCTAATTCAGCATAGGTGAGTACATGTGTTGGGTCAAACATGTATTTTATCAACAGTGATACATGGAACACGTCATGAACTTTGGAGAGACTTGATGGCATTGCCAAACGGTAAGCTACAACCCCAATTCGTTCTAGAATTTCGAACGCTCCAATGTACCTGGGACTCAATTTGACCTTCTTACCGAATCGTATAATTTCTTTCCATGGAGATACCTTCAAGAAAACATGCTCTCCTACCTGAAATTCCAAATACTTCGGTTATCAGCATTTCTCTTCTACCTACTTTGAGCTGCTTTGATGTGGGTTTGGATTACCTTCACCTTTTCCATCATTTCCTCAACAAGTTCTGGTCTTACAAGTTTTCTTTCACCAACATCATCCAAACAAGTTGGTGTACAAAATCTCTTTCCATATAACAATTCATATGGTGGATTCGAAATACTTGAATGAAGGATATTGTTATAAGAAAATTATACAAGAGGTAAATATTGATCCCACATACCTTGAAAGTCAATTGATCAAGATATCAACATGTCTTCTAAGGTTTGAATAGTCCATTCTGATTGTATATCAGTTTGATGGTGGTAGGAAGTTCTCAAATGAAGTTCAGTATCAAGGGATATTTGGAGACTTTTGCAGAATCTTGATGTAAAACATGGATCATGATTAGAAACGATCAATAGGGGTACTCCATGAAGTCTTACAACTTCTTTAATATATAGTTTTGCTAAACGTTCAAGTGGTAAATCTTCTCTTATAGAAAGAAAATGAGCTGACTTGGTATGATGATCAACAGTGACCCATATTTCATCGTTCCTTCTAGGAGTCTTTGGTAGTACCATGACAAATTCAATCATAATATTATCTCATTTGTTCTCAAGTATGGGAAGAGGTTTCATAACTCCTCCAGGATGTTGTCTTCCAGCTTTCACTTGTTGACAAACCATACATCTTGACACAAGATCAGAAATATCCCTCTTCATGTTGTCCCACCAAAAATGTTCCTTAAAATCTCTTTACATCTTGGTGCTCCCAGGGCTTATAGAGAAATTAGAGCTATGAGCATCATCTAACAATTCCCTATTCAGATCTAGTATATCTGGAACACAAAGTCTCTTCCCAAATTTTAAAATCCAATCTTTATGTATAAATTCGATCAATCTCCCATCATTCAAAGATTTAATCTTCTTTTGAAATTCCCCATCATCAGCCAGAGAAATTTTTATCCTTTCTAGTAAAGATGGTTTGGAAACCATTAGAAAAAAATTGATGTTTCACCTTCCATGGTAATTCCCATATCCATCGTTACTAGATCCATGAAAATAGGATCCATTTCAACTCTCATATTGTTCAAAACTCCATGATCCTCTGCTCAAAGAATCTGCCACCTTATTTTCATTCCCTAGGTGGTATTGTATCGTGAAATCATAATCCTTGAGTAGTTCAATCCATCTCCTTTTCCTCATGTTGAGTTCCTTCTGAGGGAAAATATACTTAAAACTCTTGTGATCATTATAAATATCACATTTTCCACCATAGAGATAGTGTCTCCAAATCTTCAAAGAAAACATTATAGATTCTAACTCAAGATCATGAGTAGGGTAGTTTTTCTCATGAATTTTTATCTGTCATGATGCATATGGAATAACTCTATCACTGTGCATTAGGAAACAACCAAGTCATTTCTTTGAGAAATCACTATAAATAACAAACCCATCATTCCCAGATGGTAGAGTCACGATAAGAGCATTAAATTATCTTCTCTTCAATTCTACGAAACATTCTTCACACTCTTTTTTCGAAAAAAATTTAACCCCTTTACATGTGAGCTTCGTTAATGGGTTATCCAATGGGGTAAAATTCTGGACGAAACGTCGATAAGAACCTGAAAAACCAATAAAACTGCGTACCTCAGTTATACTTGTCGTTGCTGGAAATTCTTGGATTTCCTTTGTCTTAGAAGGGTCAACAAAGATTCCAACCTTAGAGACAATATAGACAAGAAAAGAAATCTCCTGAAGCCAAAATTCAAACTTTTTAAACTTCCCATATAATTCATTTCTTTTGAGGGTTTTCAGAATGGTGCGCAAGTGATTTTCATGATCTTCATATATTTTGGAGTATACCAAGATATCATCAATAAACACCACTACAAAATCATCAAGATATTCCTTGAAATCCTTGTTCATTAGATCCATGAAAACAGAGGGTGCATTAGTCAACATAAAAGGCATTACTGTAAACTCATAAAACCCGTACTAGGATCAAAATGCTATTTTTTCAATGTATTACTTATTCACACACAAATGATGATATCCATATTGAAGGTCAATATTTGAAAAATATTGAGCTCTATGATGTTGGTCGAATAAATCATCAATACGAGGTAGGGGATACTTGTTCTTTATTATTATAGCACTGATCTCCCTATAGTCAATGCAAAACCTTATAGATCCATGTTTATTCTTAACAAAAAGAACATGGGATCCCCATGGAGAAACACTAGGGCGAATAAATCCCTTATTAATCAATTCCTCTAGTTGTTTCTTTACTTCCACTCATTCCAAAGTGTCTATTCTATAATGGGTCATTGATATGGGCATTGAACCATGAATTAAATCAATGGAAAACTCAATTTCTCCTTCTGGAGGATGTCCCGATAAATCTTCTAGAAACACATAAACATATTCTTTCAAAATAGGTACATCCTATATTTGAACATTCTTTTCCTCACCCACAGTTATTTCATTCTCTTCCTCTCTAATAATTGAATTTAGTTGAGCTACTAGAGGTGAATCAAGATTAGAATGAGGTGGTGATGTTTCTTCTCTAATGATAAGGTGTTCTTTAACATCGTCATCAAAAATCGTAACCTCCTTCTTATTACAATGAATTTTTTCATCATGGTCCGAAAGCTAATCCATACCAAGGATTATATCAAATTCAATCATGGGTATGACGATGAGATCAGTTGATAAAGAACATTTATATGCCCTAATGGGAACTGATTCACAAAATTTTTTAGCAATAATACTTACCTTAAGATTTTTGACAGACAAATGACTTGTTAAATAAAATTGAAAATATCTAATTTTCTTAGAAAACTGGAAAGATATGAAATAATGCGATGATCCAGAATCAAATAAAGCATTGGCTAAACTTGAGGAAACCATTAAATTTCTAGCCACCAATCTTTAGGAGCTTCAACCTCAGTAGTAGTGATCACATAAGCTTGCCCTTAATCCATTGGAATTTTCTGAGGTAAATTTCCATGAAAATTAAGATATTCATTTTCATAATGTCCCATCTCCCTGCAATTGTAGCATTGAACATTGGTAACATCTTTCTTTCCCTTACAATCACCAGCAAGATGGCGTTTCTGTCAAAATTTTTAGTATACTACATTTTTTTAAACAGGCACTAGGGTGCTTCCTTCCACAATTATCACATGGTGTAAATTCAATTCTTCCCTTCTTCCTAGTTTCCTTATTTAAGTGTTCAACATATCTCTTCTTCTCTTTCTTTGCTTAAATGTCATAAGACTTGGAGAATTATTTTTATGTCTTGATAGAACATGAAAAAATATCTTCATACAATGAGAAGGATTCAGATAGTAATGCTCCATGGATAAATGGTTTTAACCCATCAAAGAAATGGCCAATATTACTTATTGGATTACGTATATAATCTTTATCATGCCTTTCTAGCCTTGTAAAGTTAGCTTCATACTTTGCGACATTCTCATCCTCTTTTTACCTCAGACTCAGAAACTCCCATTCCATATTCGCTCGATGGTCATGAGGATAGTATTTTTCTATGAAAAGTTCTTTAAACTCCTTCCATTCCATATTGGAGACTTCTTAATCTTCAACTATGTTGTGAATCAATGACCACCATTGATCAGCATCTCTAGTGAAGTGATAAACTTCCATGACAAATTTTTCCCTTTCGCTACTCCCCAAAGCAGGAAATATTTTCTCTAATGAATTTATCCATTGCTCAAACACTAATGGATTTTTACTCCCATTCAATGTTGGTGGTTGTTTCCTCATGAAGTGCTTTAACATTGATCATCCGAATTGTGGATCATGGTGCTCCATTCGGGTAAGGTTATTATTCATAACCTCTGTGAGTTGTCCTAGTATGGTTATAAGCTAATCAGCACTAGTTGCATCACCAGCTCCACTATAATTATCTTGAGTAGGAGGGAAATCCCTACACGTATTACATGCATTGATACGGTTTCCATTCCTTCCACTAGGCAACATTTCTAAACAATTTCATAAACTAGATTAGTTTATGAATCGAAATAAAAAATTCTAAAATTATAAATCGCTTAACATAAACTGAACATTTTATGGATATAAAACATAATCATAAAAATGTTTTCGTTGAGGAAGTATATACTCAAAAACCCTTCATAATGGGTTTTAAAGAAAATGAGAATTATCCTAAGCATATCCCATGAGAGTGTCGTAACCAAGAGTGCAGCAAGACCCGTTGTCGTGCACTAGTTCCCATTTGAGTCAAGCTCAAAGTAGTGTTCTCGGGTTTTACCCCTATGTACATCTATGCCTGAGCCTCCTTTACCTTCTCGTTTCTAGACAGGGATTTACTTCTTGGAAAACATAAAAAATCTCTACAGTACCAACATTCTAGGATGTTCTTCTATATTATAATCCTTAGAGTCTATCATATGGCTATGTGCTCTAATTAGAGTTCATCTAAATCTAGTTACCACGGTTTTTACTAAACTTCCTCTGATACCAACTATCACGCCCCGACCCTATTTACCCAGAGTCGGTGCATTATTACATAACATTGGAATGATCACAAGGAAATCAGGTCTCGAAAGACCGATCCATTTAGTATTACTGGAAACAATATTCATACATAAGTTCATCATTACAACATGAAAAGAAATACAATACTAATTAATTCTATTAGAAACATCCAAGACTCCTAGATTAATTTTGAAAGTCACTCATAATTAACTTCTTCATATCCTGGGAAAATGTAACATAAGAAATGGGTGAGCTCAAATGATCAGTAAGGGTAAGAAATACCACGGAAGATAACATAAATATTAAGCATGGTGAATAATTGAAAACACATGCCTTTACCAGTAATAATCATGAACACTTTTATGGAAAGAATATGATTTTAGTAAATAATTACATAATAAAACATAATCATGTGTATTCTACTAGTCTAAGGACCACATGAACCATCAACATTATTTTCATAATGAGGGAATGTATAATGCCGGACATTCTGAAACATTTTGTCAATGCCTCAGCCAAGATGTCTAAAAATGATTAAGGCCTTGGCCAAAACCATATATCAAATTGGGAAAGGCCTTAGCCAATTCCATGTCTAGATGTCTCATCAGATCTACCAATGCATCAAGAAGCTATATCAGGCTCCACTTGTCACTTACTAAGTGCAATGCATTCCTCATATGAAAATGTTGAAATATAACATAAACATTCATATTAAAACTAGCATATGAAATTTCAATACTTTGACCATAAACCATGACTAGTATAAAAATAATACATCCATAGTAAAAAAAACCACAAAACCTTCAATATAATATGGAATATTTGTATCATATTGAATCTACTTCAAACAAGTATAAAATACATCAAAGAATGTTGACATAGATGAAATAAAAACAATTTGAGAGAAACATATATTTATTTTTTTTGAAATCATTTAAAGTTACATAATTATAAAAGAAAACATTTATTTTAAAATTATTCTTATAAGATCGTAACATAATCTTTGACTATGTTATAATAATAGAGAATCACCGCACCCACCGTATAAGATAAAAAAGCACCACTACTGGAAAACGGGCCTATACCCACGAGTTCTCAACAAACCGTGGGTATAGGGTACCCCTATACACAAGGTTCTCGAAAACAGTGGGTATAGGGATAATATGGGGACCTATACCCATGATTTTGTCAAAACCGTGGTTATAGTTTAATTTCAAAGACCAATACCCATGGTTTTGTCCAAACCATGGGCATAGAGTTTTTTCGGATGACCGATACCCACGGTTATTCAAAACCGTGGCTATAGGGGTATTTTTTTGAAGACCTATACCCACGGTTTTAGAGAACCGTGGGTATAGCTTTCCCTCCGTAAGGTGGGGAAAACAATTATGTGGGAGAATGAAAAAATTTGGCGGGAATACATTTTTACATGGATAATATTAATATATATACGCAGATGAATGTCTATATATAAATTAAAAAATTTAGCTCGGTTGGTTCCTTAGTGAATAGCGGTGCTGGTTTTCACTGTCAGACCCCAGTTTGAATCCCCGTGCCTACAAATTTTGAATTTAAATACCGCTTATATTAATATATATACAAAGATATATGTTTTTATAACAAATTAAAATAACAAATCTGTTGGTCCGTCCTGGGGTGCGGGCGTGGAGCGCAGCTGGCGGTGCGAGTTTGAAACCCGGTGGATGCGTTTTTTGGAATACGCGACTTTGATTACTTAATATATATGAGAATATATATCTATATATAATAAATAAAAATTGCAACTCGGTTGGTGTGGTGGGGTGGCATGGGCACGAGGCGCAGTGGGAGGTGCAGTTTCAAAACCTGCTGGCCGCATTTTTTTTTGAATTTCAATACCCCAAGGTTTTCAAACCATGGGATTTGTTGTGTACCATGCTGGAACGCGTGGTGTGCCACATTTGACTCACCTATACCAACGGTTCTCCAAAACCGTGGGTATAGGCTGAGACCCCTATACCAACGCCTCACCAGCCCACGGTTCCCGAAACCGTGGGTATAGGCTATACCCACATATTTTTGGGCTATACCCACGGTTTTGAACCGTGGGTATAGGTCATTTTTCCAGTAGTGGACATTCTTACCATAATTTTATCGAAAAGGTCATAAAGTACCTAATTTGGAAAATTACTGAAAGATTCCTTTCAAAAAATATAAGTTCAAATAAGGGTATAAATGAATTTAAACCATTGTCTAGTAAATAGTAAATTTTTTTTGAAATACAATTATACGAAACATGGATGTGGATGATAAAGAGGTTCTAGTAGATACTTACGTACAAACAACCTCGGATAATAAAGAGATTGTAGAATTAAACAATACCTTGAAATTTTACTTGGTCAAGGGTAGGTTAACCTCTTGTATAATGGTGAAATAATTTTTATTAAATTATTCAAGAACTATATACATTATAATGATATCATATATGATCATCTAATATTGCTTTGTTAATAATATTTTAGTATTATCATCTTTTCGGGTGTTAACTGATTCATTTTCCTTTATATGATTTCTTACATAAGTAATGTTTGTTCTGGATAGGATGTGTCATATTCATATTCAAAATGATATTAAGTCTCTATAAATTATTTTTAATCATCAATTTAAAATTAGTCTTGAATGGATGCACTGGGGAATGAATCTAATCGTGTTCTTGGAGACGTTAATCCTTACGTACGCACGAGCGACAATATCATTCTTTTGATATTAAAATAATATATAATTGGATGCTGTATCATATATATATATAATCATTATCATGCTATATTTATTATTTACATTAATTATACATAATTATTATAACCATCCAAATAATAATGTATTGAATAACAACTACACCACGAGGTGGAGACGGTAATCCGTACATACGCACGTATGATGACATGTCATTAAAAGGATGGAAAGAATAAAGAATATGGTTGTACCATATATATAATAACATCCCAGTATATATAAGATACTAGAGTTATTATTTTAGAATGGAAACAACAAAGAAAGAGGAAGTGGAAGAAGAAAGGAACTTGAAAGAGGTGATGAAATATTTACCTCTTCTTCGGGTTCTTCCTTTTGATTTGATAAAAAGGTTTCTGTAGGATGGATTTATGACTAAAGGAAGGACTATAGGATGAAAGGAGGAACGTTGGGAGGATATTTGGGTAGGTTTTGGCTGATCCAAATGGGTTTTATGGTGTGAATTTTAGAGAAGTGGAAGTTCCCTTTTATAAGAGGGGTGAGGGGCACCTTAGGAAAAGATTGAAATATCATTTTATAATAAAATAATTTTCGGGTTCTAATGGCTAAAAAATAAATTATTAAAAGGATAAGGTAGGAATTAGTTGAAAAACACTCAACCAATTGGTTTCAGACAAGTTTGGTTCACTATATTAACCTTATATCCTAGATTTAACTCTTAGTTAAATTGTTTGACGTTTACCATGTGTATTTGTATTATTATATTATATGGTTAATAAACTTACTATAAACTTCCAAGAGAACCCCAAGTGGTTCATTAATGACATATATGATTGTATTTAAGCTCTTTGGTTTAACCTTATATTTTTAAGAATACAATACCGATTAATAATATAATATTTTTTTTAAAAACACTTTTATGTCAATTTTGACACTATTTGGTATTTTGTTTTTTCTAAATTCATTACAATATTATTAATTCAAAAACAATTCATTTATCCAACTCTAACAGGTCATATTAACCTAGAAAAATAGTGGAATTCATAAAAAGTGTCAAATTTCATTTATTTGGGTATTTATAATATCAATTATTTTAATATTTCATTAACAAGGTAATTACTGCATCATAATTGTGTCATAAATAAATTAAATTATATAAAGTATAAAAATTATAAATAAGATACCATTATATAGGAAATATTTTAATATTTCAAAGGAATATTTATAGTCAAAGAGATATCATATATTACCCTATTTAAAAAAAATTACTAAAAGATATATGCTTATCTCATTTTTGTATTTACTTTAACTTAATTAATATAAAGTGTCATTATCACTTACATGTGGCTCCATGGGGTCCCCAAATCGACCCAACGATGACCATGGTTAGACATGTATTATCTAATAGGGTTAAAAGACATGTTAGGGTAATTTAATATTATTATAATATTATTTTTTACCCTTACTTACCGGATTTAACCATTACCGTGGTAAATAAAATATTTACTGAAGTAATTAGTCAAAATTATTTAAAATAAAAGTTTCCTATTTACACAATTTTTACCTCCTGATTATAAATATGGAATCCATTTTTCTAAATTCAAAACACCAAAGTGGCACATAATTTAAAATGAATTCCTGTTGTCAAAACAAAAAGCGTGTTTTTAAGAAATAAAAACTATCAAAAGATTGACACTTGCTTATGTCCAGTTTAATTGTGAAATTACATCCAATGATAAAAATTGAATTAAATAGTAAAAATATAATCTAATTTTATTTAAAACCCACTCAATAGTATAATTTATCACCATAAATTATTTTTATTAAAAAAGTTGTTTTTAATTAAAATTTAGTATTTTTCACTATTCATCAAAAACTGAATGTTTTCATAAAAATACCAAAACTTCACCCTAAGCTAATTTCAATATTCCGAAACCAAAAATAAATTCCATTTTGAAAGATAAAATTGATAAATTTTAAAAACATGGGTATTACTATTCATAACGGCTAGTTTGATTGGCCGTGATGTGTTAGAATCTCTAAGTTGCGTACAACGCCAGCTATTGAATTATTCAAAGGGAAACATATCGTGGAAGCTTGGGGTGTTACAACCAGAAATATGTTTCATATCCTCGCTCACATAGAACAAATCTATGGGCATATTCCAACTGTAGGCATGGGGGAGGCACATATCCCTACCCTCTTTTATTAATCCCATTGACATATTATGATAGAACAACGAGGATATAAGTTGAATCATATCCCTACTTCAATTAAAGATATTTTCTATTATATAGTGGAGATAGAAAATGTGTATGCTTACATTTCTGTACACACTATGATAAAGTGTTACTATGTCTTAAAAATATCTAAAGAACTCCACAAGTATATTATGAAAATGGAACAAATATAGGGGTAGGATATATTCATTTACGTACAACTTGGGAAGCACAACACACTGATCATTATAAATAAATGTTCTATAAACAGAAAGAACACATTCTTGCTTCTGTCCAGGAGGATTATTGATGAAATTTGATTAAGAGGCAGCAAACCAGGTTCATATTCCCATTCCAACCAAGGCTCTTAATGTGAGAGTGAAACATGCCTCAGGATAAGAGAAAAGCATATATAAAAAGAAAAAAACATATTCTAATGGCCCAGGATCAGACTCATATACCCATTTTTCCAGGGATCATCAAGTGAGTGCGTAATATGTCTAGAGATAGGTTCATATTCCTTTCAAAGAAGAATATCGATATTCTCCAAAGGCCTGAGATCAGGCTCATATCTCTATTATGGTTGGGTATCACCGATTTACAGCGGAACATGGATCAGGATAGGTTCATATTCCTGTTAGTGAATCTACTTGGTATAGTAGATTATATCACATAATCCAAACACATATCCTTACTTCCACCGACAAATGACTACACCAACTTCCTTCTGAGGCTATATAAGAGGAGGCTCATATCCCCTATCCTAGTCTGGAGGTCCATTGGCATATTCCAAATGGGAATTCATATTTATACCTAGATAATACTCCCATCCCAACTAGGGCTACCATCTGAGAGTGATATATGCCTCGAGATAGGCTCATAATCATATCAAAAAATGACTTGTGGAATACTTAAAATGCTCACAATCAGTCTCATATCATCATTATGATGAACGTTCAACAATTGAGGGAGGAAAATTCCTCAAGGAATGATCATATTCCTACCAATAATGAATAATATCATTGGAATATTCTAGAAGCTTCTCAGCAGTGAGACCATATTTCCCCTACAGTAGACAATTATCAACATGGACCAAGAGCCTTCATAAAATTGGATCATATCTCAATAAAATTTCAAAAGGAAGGTTGAAATATTCTAGAAATGATGTAGAAAGAGGCCCATATACCTAATTTTCTCAATGAAAGTGTCCTTGAGATTTTTCAAGACACATTCTCAACAACCTAAGGGTATTTTGAGTATTCAATAGAAGAAGAATGTGATCAATAATTTGATATTCCTCCCCACGGTAGTGTGGAGGTGGATATGAGGGACTCTAATTATACAATATATTGTGGTCAACCTCCCCACAGTGATATATTTAGTAGAAAATGAAATTATACCCTTTCCTAGACATCTATATTTTGAGAGGTGTTCAAAACACAGATGTGTTTGTATAGAGAGGTGTTCAAAACATCGGAGTCAACCATATATAGTTCCCCATCAACTACTAAAAGAACTCCACTCTGGTTATAATGAAATCCCAAGAAGAACATTTTATGGTCCAACAAAATTGATACATGTAATTATGATGAAGAGGAATCTGATATTGAAATACAGCGATATTTAGCCATAAAAAATCTCCCAACCATATTTGGCTCCCTTCCTACTTCTAACTATGATATCCTAGATGAGATAGAAAATGAGTTCTTGAATTATCAAAGTCAAAATATTTGGGAAACTCATTAGTGATATAATTATAGACACCTACCTTATCTAAGATACAAGATTCACCTTCAGACCATCATGGTACTCTATTGTATGCTAGACCGGGATGCTATCTCTATAGCCCGTGATCCAAAACTAGAAGAGAAAAATGAAAATCTATAGCATTATTTCTACGATTACATCACTACTCTTCCAAAAATAATTAGTGAAGCCATGTAATGCATCCATATTCAAGGATGGATAAATATGGATCATTACACATCACCAAACCCCTGGAATAGTAGATCCTTTCAGATATGGCATCCTATAATGTTATAATCTCTGATGAAATCATGGGACTTGGTAATGAAAGATCTAGTTGATCACTACAATTAAATTCCACCACTTCAATGATTCCAATACTTTGTGAATGAAGTGTGATGATAGCTATAAAATCTTTGAACTAATCCCCTTGAAGTAATGATAATGAATTTTAGTCACGAAAGATAAAGTTTCAATCATCCAAAAAACTTACCTTAAGGAATGAAACCCATCAAGGGATTCCATTTCCCCAGAATCCTAAATGAGAACGGATCTTACAAATTAAAATTGTCACAACAGTAGCTTCCGTAGAAGTCATCTATGAGTGAACCCAGAACACTAGATAGGTGTAATATCTACTACTCTATACACCCATAAAATCTTTGATCCCAGAAAGGATTCTGGACATATCGGCTAAAATTGCAAACAAACCCCTGTCCACGGATATGGGGTCATTTATACCTCAATCTACATCACCAGGTTCATCATCCCCCAATAAGGTCCCAGTGAAATTAATGGTGGTTCTATATCAACCCTATCCCATTAGTATAGGGAATTTATATCTCAATCCCATCATAGGAATCATCAAATCGACGACCGGAAGCATCTGATCCTCAACAACAGGATCAGTCATTGAAAAATGATTCCCTGGATAGGCACTAACCCATATGGATAAAATATTTTTCACCAACATCATCACTATAGAGTAAATCCATCTTATCTCGGTGGGGATTTAAATATCGACAGTCAACATCCCATTTGTTCCTCCCACTACCAGACAAACCATTGTAATTCAGGGCCATTCGACAACCATGAATGGAAACTCCATCAAGGTCACCACTCATAGGCCTAGATAGGAGGAGCACATGGAAAATAAAATAAAATAAAATAAAATTGGGGTCACAATCTAAAATGGACCAATACAGAAAAGGGTTCAAAAATGTCCCTAATTCAAGCAGTGGAGAAACATATTATTGTGTTGAGAGTAATGGGATAAATAACATTTATTAATACAACTCTCTGATTTTTGTCACTATAAACACAAATGATAATGTTTATCAAGATGAAAATGTATAGGGTCACAACACAGAATATATATCCCGAGAGGAGGGTGACTTGGATGCGCCAACTATGGATGCATACACCCAAAATGATAGGAGGATCGAAAACCCGACTCCTCTAAATACTGAGTTTCCATATCAATGGTGGAATACTATCAAATATTAGTGGAAAGGTGTGGATACTTCTTAATACCCTCCTAGAAGCACAAAAAATATTTCCATGGAGGAATTGTAGTCATGATATGATAATGAGAAAAAACCTCAGAAAACTAAATAAGTATCTACTTAGGGGAATATTCCCAGTAGGTATTGCCTCCAGGATGAGGAAAATATTCCTCCTCTCATTCATTTGGAAAGATATTATGAATCTTCAAGAGTGTAATTTGAGCATCATATTGGATCTAGATCCAATCATTTGGTATACATAAATGTGGAAGTAAGAAATGATAATGAATTCATGCCATTACAGCAACAACCTTTACCTTTATAGGGTGATAATTCAGTATTAGGATGAATTGTGAATCAATAGGAGTTCAAAACATGTCCTAATCACAAAACACCACCTAATCCCTATAAATGGGAGGTGGATCAAAAAACCGTAACTCTGAAATTATTCAACTTCATTGAGTCTCGGGATACTCGAATGGAATCCATGGAAGGGTGATACACAACTGTACATCCTAAGAGAAATACATTTCTTATATGGGTGGATAAAACTTTTCCTCCACCCAATTTTAATAATCTTACCTTATTCAAATTTGTTTGCATGGGATAACCCACAAAACATCTCAATCATTTCTTATCGTGATGCGGTTCAACGATGGTCCCTCAAAATAAGTTAGAGGCATCGATGTTGAGGTGGCTTGTATAGTCTCTAATAGGGCCAAGCTTTCATTGGTACATTAATCTTAGAATAAGATCAGTGGTAGGATGAGAAGACCTTCTTCATTAATTCCTTCACCAGTTCAACTCAACACTAAATAATACTACTATTTTTGACTTAAAAACTATAAGAAACAAAAGAATTAGAGGGTGTATGACTTCATGGAAAAATTTAAAGGTCTAAACTACACACTCAACATCCCTCTCCACAAGGAGAAATTGTGGGAACTCTTTGTTGAGAATATCAATGATGAGTTGTAGATGACTTTAATCCTAATAAAATATCTAGGAAGATTTATTGAGTTTTTAGAAATGAAAAAATGATTGGAAGAATCTTTATAGTGAACCCAATTCAAGTCTTCAATCACGACCTTAGAGTATGGAAAAAATACACAGCAGGGTTGATGCCGCCATTGTTACACTCAAAATAACAATGTCTGTTTAATCCCCTAGGCATGTCCCGAATCACCCAGTGTCTCCTATCAAGTGGAAACAACCACAAAATTTCCCTCGACTAAAAGCAGAGAGAAATCAGGGTCACCCAAGGTTAGAGGAAGGGATGAACAAAGCATAGTTATTATGAAATGAATAATTCCCTAGTTATTTCCTTATAGTAATTGAAATTTCTTAATCCTCCATATCCTAGGAATCCTAATGTGGTCACCCTCACTGATCATCCCCGATTACTACCCTTTCCATAGGTGGCTGGGTCATAACAACCATGATTTATTCATATTCAAAAAATTCCTCCAAATCATGGTCGATTATGGATAGGTGATGTTGGATAACTCTCTAGAGAAACTTTTCTGTATAACCATTCCCAAATCAAAAGAAGAAGGTGATTGTACAAATTTTATAGCTAGGCATGGATATATGTTCAACAACTGGAAGAATCGAAAGATAGTTGACCTATCTCATGCCACACTATGAGAAAAAATTATAAAACCCATTAAAGTCTCATCACCTGGGGAGTTGACATCAAAAATAGCTATCATTAGTGGGTGTATCCATTGGAAATATGAAGAAATAGAAGAGGAAGAGTTATATTATGCTCTGATGAAATATCTCACTCTTGTAGATTTCTTCCCTATAACATCAAAATCATGGGAACCACCCCACAAACAGAACCAACATTGGATGAAGAGATCATATTTGGTTCTATAAATATGATACACTTAGAAGAACCCTTCTAAGATGAAAATTATTCCTCTGAGTATGAGTTCCCCTGACCTAACTGATGACTAGGAGGTCACATGCACATGAACTAAGGATACATTGGACGACATAGAAATGATCAAACTCAATATATTGGCTATTTATCCATAAAGGACATAAATGAATTTGAGACCCGGGCTTTATCACTCCCGTAATACCAAAAAAGATACAAAGGTGTCCCAAAACCTTCTATGGTCAATCCAAGTCCATTCATCCTACATGATCAAATGGAAGGGGATACATTATTTTCTCAACCTAGACAATATAGAAGGCCAAAATGACCTGCACCATTAGAAGTAAATTCTCCCTTGACCTTGGTACAAGAACCATTTCTCTTTACCTTCAATTCCTAAGCTCCTAAACCACATAATATGGAGAAATAATACCCCATGAAGCACCAAAATCTAGAAAAAAGTATGAAATTCTAAAATATATGGTCGTTGTCCAAACCAAGACCTCAATATCAGATGCACTGCATTTTTCAAAATAACTTATGGAGAACTTGTTGAATCCCTCTAGATCCCATAAGAGTTTGAGATAGAAGTATCCATAGTTGAGGTTTATTTAGTGGAGACTATGTCATAAGAATACCATATCAACATCTCATTCATAGAGGATGATCATGAAGATGTCATATAGGGACACATAATGCCTCTATATGTTTCAGAAAAACTCAATAATGTCAACGTCTGAAGGTCTCTAATTGAAAATGGTTTTGGGATCAAACTCATTTTGATTCAAACCATTTAATGTTTGGGATATAGTGAATGAGATCTATCCCCCACAAATCCGACCATTCATGGGTATGATAATCATGACCAATGACCTCTTGTGAAGATCATTTTTCAAGCTTAGTATGGGGATATGATATGTAACACTAAGATTATGGTTATACAGAAAGAAATCACATATAATTTCCTACTCAGAAGACCTTAGATTTGTAGCCACATGGTGGTACCTTTATCATTCCATCACTATCTGAATTACCCCATAAATAGAAATGTCAACATAGTACATGGTGAAAGTTCCCCCCTTTCAGTCTTGTGAAGAAATATATGATAAGGAAGGATTTTACCAAGGGGAAAGAAAAAAATGGTAGATAATGATCTACATGTTTTATCCACCAATGTCTTGGGGTCATCCCCTATAAATCTCTGGAGTATGCTTAATATCAACTATATGGTCCCCATAAATCTACTTGAGGAAATATACCTTATCACAAATGTCCAAGCCCCTTCTTTACTTAGTGATATTGTAATAGAAAATCATCTCTGGAATCTCTATGCAATGACTTAGGCAGTAGGGGGTGATAATATCTTTTCTCATGGCCTCTCTCACCTCGATAGTAACAAAGTTACCCTCATATTTCTGACTTTGTCTGAAAATTACTCCATAGACTCACATGTGGAATAATATCTTAATGACCATAGGAAGACCCCTCAAAAATTCTAGGAATGCATCTACACCACAATTAATGATCTCAAAGAGGTATATCTGGGAATAGAAGAAGAAATTTGACGTACATTTATAAGTTTTTCTACGCATCTCGAGGAGAAAGATATGTACATTGAATTTATAAAGAAACAATGATATTTTTTTCCTAGAACTACTCAAAAATTACCTAAATGAATTCAGATGTAACTATGCACCATATCGGTTTACCTGATGATCATTGAGGCTTTAAGAAGGTATCTAAGAGGACAAACCCATCTCATAATACCAATTTAGAGGGAAAAGTTAACAAATTGAACTAATCCAAATTTTGATGATAAGTGAAATACCCGATATAGTTCTCCAAATCCATCATAGTTAAGAAAAATAATTTGAAAATTATTTCTGCATAAATTTCAGGTACCTTAATCAATATTTCCCAAATGATTATTTCGCATTACTGATCACATGACTCTTGATCAATGCAATTTCTGGATTCCAATCATTTTCTATGGTGTATGTGTATTCGGGGTCAATCATATAAAGATTGATCTTAAAGATGAGAAAGCCACTACCTTCAGAGCACTTCAAGGGATCTTTTACTATCTGTTCATACAATTCATATTATAGAATGAGGATGCTACATAACAATGCGCCCTAAAACATATCATTAATCCCTTCTTGAGGCGAATAATCCAATTTTCTATTGATGAACTGGTGGGAAAATCCCGAAAGAGGTTTAATTACTTCATAAATCATCAAACAATCTCTGAAAATTTGTGACATCATAGTATGAAGTTGAATCTGTTGAGATGAACTTTTAGGGTAACATTAGGGAAGTTCTATGAATTTTTAGTATACTACCCAGGCATTGAGGTTGACCCAAAAAATACTACTGATATTCTAGAAATGTTAGACCCCATAAATCTTAAGGAAATATGGGAGATCCAAGTTAAACTCACCTACATTCAGAATTTCATAGCTAACCTGGTTAGAAAATATATCCCCTTCACCAATATAATGAAGAAGGGGACTGTCTATCAATGGGATGATGACTATGGAGAATCCTTAAAATGTTTCAAGAAGTATCTACTACACCCATTTTTTTTGAAGCCACAAATGGAAGGGATGCCTATAATCTTATATGAGGCTGCTATGGAACACTAAATAGGCGCTATCATCATATAGAAGAATGATGTGGGGAGTGAGAATAGTCTCTAATACCCCAAATTAATGATTCTAGGTACTAAGACCCGCTACTATGATGTCGAGAAGAGCTGACCCACACACATCTTATCAATATAGAATATGAGGTATTATTTACACCACCATGAAGTCCACTTTGTCTCTTAAATTGATCATCTCAAGTACATTCTTGAATATCCAATGTTTATTGAACATTTGGACCAATGGGTAGTCATTCTGCAATAAAATGAAATTCAATTCATGTTATAAAAGTTGGTAAAAGGGTAAGCCATGGATGATTTCCTCACAGAACATCCCACCCAGGAAATTACAATAGTGAACACTGAGCTTCTAGAGGAGAAGGTTTTCTATGATCATAATACTTCCCAAACACAGTAGATGTATTTTTATAGAACCTCCCTAATTACTATCAGTGAAAGGATGGAAAATTTAAAAACTTAATCTATTTAACCTAGGTATCATATTTTTATCTCCAGAAAAAGTAGATTATCCCTAGTCTTTATCATTATCTAATGGTTACTTGAATAATGAGGTAGAAAACCAAGCCCTCGTCACTAGTTAAAAACTGGCCCTATAACCATAGATAGCCTACCTAAACTTCAAAGGGGATTCAGATCCAGGGATAAATTAGATAAATGGTTAATATATCATTAAAATTGAATAACGTGCACCTTTCACTATCTAATTTAGGGGACTAATGTTAGAGTTACAATTTGAGACCATATTATATCATGTCCCTTGATAAAAAAAATGTTCATTTTGATGCATTGGCTAATACAATGATAGTATTATCTGACTATGATTAGGAGGAAAGAGTCTCTTTTATATTTCACTGAAGGATGGTCTTATAGATCACTTTCTGTGACACGTAATAAATCAATTAGATTAACACCTCCCGAGATCATAGAAAACTGGTATCCACCCCGATATGGATATATCCCATAACAAGTTATCTCAAAAATTTTATCCTCCCTATAGATCTTGCCACAAAGGAACAAATTCGGTGGCGAGTGGAAAACATCACCCTACAAGATGGTCCAAATGAGAAAAAATAACTCTATATTTGAGGGTTTGATGAAATATTCCTTATAATCATAGTACAAAATAGACTCTCTTTCCATCATTGAAGAATTCCACATAGGTTTATTTAGTTCTCATTAGTCTAGAACCAGGATCTCCCACCAAATTAGAAGTTTGGGTTACTAATAGAAAACCATGATACGGGACTGTGTGGAGTTCACCAAGAAATGGCATGCATTCCAAATCCACACAAACTTCATCCATCAAACCCCAGAATGGATATATACAGATAAATATTCTTGGATGTTTTCCATTTGGGGAATGGATATTGTGGGGCAATTTACCCCATCCACACTTAAGAAATTCATGTACATCCTTAATACTACAAATTTTTTCTCCAAATGGGTTGAGACAATACCCCTTAAGGAATTATGGATAATAAAAATAATCAAATTTGTAATGTCCTTTATCATCACTTGGTTCGGCATCCCTCACATGATATTGATAGATAATGATACGAACTTTTGTTTTATAGAGTTTAAGAAATTATACCAGGAGTAAAACCTAAAGTTCAATCACTCATACCTCTACCATGATGTAGAAAATAGATAGATAAAGGACTTAAATAATATTCTATCAAATATACTCTATAAGTTGGTAGCTAAAGACAAGAATAATAAGCCGGAAAAACTCCTCCATGATTTATGGGCCTACCGTACTACCACACATACTGTTACACAAGAAACCCCACATTCATTTATGTATGGGAACAAAATAGTTTTTTCCTATAGAATTATAGTTACCTTCAATTTAAATATGAATTTTTGTAAAAGTATTAGATTATTAGCAATCATAAAATATATTGGATGACTTGCATTAGAGAGATGAGATAAGGTTGTGTACATTACACAACATTGAAGTATTTGAGAATCCAATCACTTGAGAATTTGATGAAAAGGTTATCCTCTGTTATTTCCTCCAATGAGAACTGATATTTTCTCACAGAACCCCAATGATAACAAGAAAGAAACATCCAGTGATGGATCCTAAATGGGAAGGTCCTTATATCATATATAATTTCTATCACAATCAAACTTACTCACTAGACACAATGGATGAGGAACGAGTCAGACCCCCCACCAATGCAATATTTCTCAAGGAATAATTTGTATAGTTATCGTCAAGAATCTCTCATCCAGACCACATGAACATAAAATTTAAGGATTTGGTCCTAAAAACTTCGTTAAACTATATAGAGTTTATCCTGACCACACGACGTTAAACTATATAGAGTTTGTCCTAACCACATGACATAAAATTGTATAGAGTTCTTCCAAAACACATGGCATTAAACTATTTGGATCTCATCCATAGCATATGAAATATCATCTTGAGTACAAGATGTTATGTTATATAGAGATCATCCTGGTTTCATGATGTTAAACAGAAAAGAGGTCATCGTAGTTTCATGGTGTTAAACTTCACAATGTCTCTTTTCCTTACATCATGATGTTAAACTTTATGAATAATGTCTTCACTAAATAATGGTAAAATGACTGGAATATTTCATCACTGCATAATAACAAAATTCATGGGAATCATCATCTCAACGATGATTCATCACACTTGAGATAGTCTTGTGAGAAACAAAACACAATTCCCCAATCATCACACAAGGGTAAGATCCACATAAGAAACCTCTTCATTCAAGAACTATATGTAGCTTGATTACAGTCATCACAGGTTACATAATGACACCTAGACCTCCATTATTAGCCACATCTATAATATTATTATTTTTCCACATTATGGGACCCTCGCCCTTACTGCATGACATTAAACTGCATGAATCCGCAACACTCTTATTTTTTTGTCGAGTTTCCCACACCCTTACAACATGATGTTAAACTACACACTAGATGTCCTTGATACATGAATCAAAATAGAAAGGGTTTCTAGAAATACGTATGTATTGATTCTCAAATCAATGAGATACATAGGAATTCATGGATCGTATATCCTAGATCAACCACCCCATGATATAATATGACCCTTTTCCATTCTTTAACTACCTTCATGATGTGAGAATAAACCTTTCCATTCACTGTTTCTCACACCAATCATAGCTCATGTGAGATTGGGAATTTGGGTAAGGGGTCCACCCACATGACCATGTAATGACTTTTCAAGACATGGTTATCATGGTTATATGGTGTGGGACCATGAAAGGAACACCATAATTCTTTACAACATGATGTTAAACTACATGGATGATGTCCTTCCTGCATAACAATAAACTGTATGGGGTTCTAAAACTACATGAAACTTGATTTTTGTTGTCACAAGGTATGTAGTGATGCCTAAATTCCCAATATTAGTCCTAGCCACAAAAATAAGCATAAAAATTCCGGCCTCCAAACATTCGGGTCTGACCTTCAAAGGGATCTTTAATTCAAGAACTACATGAGACTTGATTCATATGATCATAGAATACATAGTGACACCTAGATCTCAGGTATTAGGTTCCATCACAATATTCCCTTTTCACATATAGGATCTTACATCCTTACCATATGTTGTTAAACAACATGGATTGTCTACAAATAAGTGTGCCTTGATTCGTATCATCATAAGATACATAGTGGAACCCAGATCTCCAATCTTGGGCCTAACTTCAAGAATTAGGGAGAACAATTCCCCCTATGTGTAGGGGCAAGACCTACCTAGAGAATTTCCCATTAAAGAACTACATATGGTTGATTCCATTATCACATGACATATAGTGATTCCTAGACCTCCAATCCTAGTTCTAGCTACAAAACCAACAAAAATAAAATCCACCCCAAAAATCATAAGTATGGAGTCATATAATCTCATTTTCCATTGAATGAGTAAGATATTTTTATGGATTTATTTTGAATTCAATACATATTCACATGTTTTAACATTGGTTCCCACATCATTATCTCATAACATTAATCTAGAGGGAAAAAAAAATTTCATTTCCAAATGATGTTAAACTGTGAGGTAAATGTCTCGGTTTCATGAAATTAAAACGGCATGACAAATGCATCACCACTACATGGTGTTAAAATATGCACATCATAACCCATATTTATTCCTCATTTAAGGATTGCAAGAGTGACACCTTGGTCAACTAGATTATTGGATTCTTCTGTCAAATTTTACGCCCCTCATTAGATAAATCACAATTCATATATTGATCACATCAGGTTTTTATGAACCTATCATGGTCCTTTGAAAATAAAAGAGATATATCTTCTTGACCATGCTATCGATTCGTAAGGGCTCCGAGCTACCAACCTAAGACATCTTGGATATGTTAGAAGGTACTTAAATTCCTTATGATCCTAACGTCACCTTGGTGGAACACAAAACCCGAGGGTGTTCTGATCCATCCTCGATAATATTGTCCCTTATAATTACTCATAAACTGAGAACCTTAATTCATTATTGACAACATTTTCATCTCTTTATCAGAAGGTTATTTGAGTAATATTGACCCTCTGTATCCAAATCAGGTTCCTAGGTAAAATTATCCCCATTTAGGTCTAATTGAATCACAACAATAAACTTCATGCACTTTTTTCCAAGAAATAAAACCTTAAATTGTATCCTTTGATGGTCCAAATCACAATACATTAAAATTCTAGTGAAGGAGACACAAAACATGAAATTTAGAAATCCTACAATGGGAAGAATAATAAAATGTCATGTCTTTACTCACTAAAATCATCATCTCCAGAGATTAGGAAAAAACAGTTCCTAAATAAATAAGGTATTAAGCTTATAAGGCCCACTTTTCATCCCTATAAAAATACAATTTATGTTCGTTGGACCTCCTGGACCAATAAAATTTTAGGCTAATATTTTTTGACATCTTTTATATGTGTGAAGATGTTCTCTATGAGGTGAAAAAAGATTTTAGGTTCTTGAAAACATCTAATATATTACACTTTACACAATTCACACTTCATGATTTGAGTGCCTCAAATCACTATAAACCATCCATATCCCTTGAAAAAAGATACCCAGTTTTAAGGGAACCTTTATTTGACTATGATTGTTTACCTATAGCTCTTGAATATATGCCTATGGTTGTCAAAAAAATGTGTCAGTTTGAAAAAAGGACATTCTAATCCTTATGAGCCCTGACATCACCATGACAAAAATCAAAACCTCATTGTGTTCTAGGACATTCCTGTCATAAATTCCCACACCATCCTCATGACTTGATAACTTCAGACCATGATTTATAGTCCACTTAACTATAATATTCATGTAGATTTCACATCCTTAAAGTTATGTCACCATATTTTATACCCTTACTCAAAACAAGAATGTGATACTCCATTTTTGAACATTTTAATATCCCACACCTTGTGACTCAAAACCATATAGAAAAGGGATCATGATTTTCATAAAATATAAATTTCTTTAGGGTGCCAAAACTGTTCCAGGATATAATTTCATTCCATATTGAACTTCATCATCTAGATGCCTGAGTCTTCTAAAATATTTCATGGCCCTTGGAAAAGAGTACTGAAACCTCTTTTTGGCCATTCTATAGATGCATAAGGGATAGAACTAACAACCATAGGCATCCCAACCTTGGATGAAAGGAACTACAATCCTTGTTATACTACATAACCCTCATGGAATAACTCATCACCTCATGGTGTTATGGGTCATTCTGGACACATCTTCCCTATCCCATACTCACTAACTCAATCTTTTGGGTTATGTATTACATCATCCACATTCCAAATGTATAGGTAGACCAAAATCCCATAGTATTACTCCCTCAACAAATATAACCCCCATAAATCTTCCGTGACCCTTGGAAGAAAGTAGAGGCACCTCTGTTTGATAATGTTTCTGATGCATAAGGGCTTCGACCTTCAAAATAGTTGCATCAACTCCTTACAATAAATGAGCTCTAATCCCCATGAGACTTGCAAAACTATGGAAGAACTCATCATTCTTGGGTGTTTTGTGTAATTCATGGAATGTATGCACCATATTACATAATCATTAATAATGTAATGGTAGAAATACTTTAAACTACTCAGTATTAGAAGGTCTGAGCTAAAGTACCCTAAACTTAAATGATAGTTGGTTCAAGAAAAAAGATCCTAAACTACAAAAATTGATGTTCCAAGCTAAAATAACCTATACTAAATCCATACATTGTCTAAGTTAAAAGACCCTAAACAATATTGATAGAAGGCCTAAGATAAAATACTATAAACTACAAATATATAAAGTATGAGTTAAGAGACCCTAAACTACAGTGATAGAAAGTACAAGCTAAATGACCATAAGCTACAACCACATAAAGTCTAAGTTAAAAGACCCTAAACTACATTACTATAAGATCCAAGGAAAAATAACGTAAACTATAGTAATAAAAGGATTGAGCTAAAAGGACCTAAACTAAAACAATAGAAGGTATGAGCTAGAAGAATGTAAGATAAACACAATATCTATTTAGTCTGCATGTATGAAATGTAGCATGCGAGGATCACCATATGGCCTTAGTAAAACATCAATCTCTGCTCTCTATGTCCATAAACATCAGAAAAAGAGATATAATTCTCTCTCCATGACCTATATTAAACCCAAATTATCCTTTTTTGAATAAAGTAATCTAAAGATAGCTATTGTAGATGTATTAGTGATGAAGCTCATGTTGGTGGTCATTCATGACCATTTCCTAAGAATAATATATTATGTATTATAAAATTTAGATAAAAGAATTCAGGTTTACTTGATATTTTAAAAAGGATAGGTATCATTGATGATTAGATAAACGGAATTACATTCACGTCATGAATGAAATAAAAAATTACAATAAAATATAATTTATAGAAGATATGTTCATTGATAAAATGTTAAAGGAGGGATATTCATAGTCTGGAGAATATTATAGCTTTTTTAAGACAACATACATCTATGATCAAACCACAAAAAAGTTGATTTTCCAATCTATCCAAATTAGAAAGAGTCTGACAGGATGCCTCATTGGAGTACTGAAGTGCATTCCGCATTGGATCTTGTACTTATTCCTAAGGATGAAGGGTCTCGATGATAGTAGAAATCACCTTGACTATTTTTGGATTAGCTTCTAACAGGGATAATAATGATGAATGATCAGACCTTATGTGAGCTAATATCACCTCATATCTCCACAACTACATGGTCAAGACATCCATATGGGCATGCCACTCAGATATGAACTAATGGATCTTCTCTAATGCCACTAAAGACTCCTTTATATATTTAGTTAGGGGAGTCCCATACTAAATATTGTGCAATCCCATATCATTGGTGGCCAATTATTTCTACATCAAGAAGATTTGTCTCATGATTTCATATAATGGTTGGAAGTCAAATCCACCCACCCCCAAATCATGAAATAGCTAACCAATACATTCCTCTTGGTCATGAATCATTCCCAAAGGATTATTATTAATTACGGTTTGAATATTATTCCATATCAACCTACATTGTTTCTCATCCTCATATGCGAATTTTTGGAGTGGGTAATTCAAAAGGAAGAACATCTAATTGAGATGAAAATTAAGAATAGAAAGAAACCCCATATATTTTACTTTCAATAGGAAAATCATCCATCATTTTTCATAAAGGGATAGATCCCTCAAATGATTCGGACTCACTAATGGGATAATTGTCACTATGATGAGGACCCTTCCTCTAGGATTCACCCAAGTCTTGAATCAACTCTATTATTGTCACGGATAAAGTGGTTAGTGAGGAAAATGGGTTGTAAACATGGCCAACCTGTAGGTCCACCACATCACTCAGGTATGCTTCTACCTAATTCTAGGCATAATTATGTGATAATAGAAAATAGAGTCATTAAGAGGAAGAATGATCTCTGTATTGGTATCTTGAAAATCTAATATCATCCAAAACTAGTGGATCATCCCAAGATGCCTCTATATCCTCAAACTGGCTGAAATAATAGGAAAACCCATTTGGATG
The DNA here is from genome assembly GCA_963277665.1 of Viscum album. Lineage (NCBI taxonomy): Eukaryota > Viridiplantae > Streptophyta > Magnoliopsida > Santalales > Viscaceae > Viscum > Viscum album. The sequence goes on along the minus strand of OY728129.1, from coordinate 388,543,500 downwards.
TATCTGAATTATAGAGTGAACTGATAAGGTGTATATAGATTTCAAATGATCACCTTGTCCATCATGGATACAATAACCCTCTTCCAAATGAATATTTTGAATGAACAATCAACAAAAGAATTGTCTCCATTTTTGGTAATTGGCATCATCACTATAGGATAAGAGGTGAAGTCAAAGTAATCATATTGGATCAACACATCAGAAACCTCTTCATAGCCTAATGACATGGCCTCAACCCAAGATATGTTTATAATCCTAGGATGAAATAAGGCTTTATAGATCCTAGTGTTTTGTAGTATATGTAGTAGTGAAACTTTTCCCACATATAGCCAAATAAAAATGAGAAAGTAACACTGATCCAATTGGAGAATTTTTCTAACTAAATGTGGACCAGGAGCTAGTAAATCCATGAAAGATTCGGTACATCCAGATTGAGGCACCACCCTATTGCTAGTCACACTGCCATCACTACCCATTCAAGAAGATAACCATGAATCTCTCCATCCCAAGGCTTGGTGATTTTTCAAGATTCACTCAGTATCTTCATGAGGTATGATCCCTGAAATTCATAATGGAACAATATGAACCAATTCTATCATGAACGAATTATTAAGGTCCCGAATACAGAAATATAGTAGTTTTCCTAGCTCTACTGTGAAAAAGAAAATTTTGATCCAATATTTGAATGATATGAGAGAGTACATAATCATATCCTTTCTCAAATTTTTCATCATGATATTGAGCATGTACCTCGCTAAGACTGTAGTTTTAAATGGATCATCCAAGACATTTTGGGTAGGAAGGAACTCATCATACAAATCTACAGGAGGGTGTATCTCAGACATTTGATAGATATTCTAGAGGCTAATTCCTACATTTTTGTGGGATAAATGGAATGATTCGGTTCCAAGACACCAATAACTTACTAGTTCTCGAAGAAGATCTGACTAATGATAAATAATGAACTAGTAATCCCATAAATCTTTATAAATATGGGCAATGTATTGCTGGTTGACAAACTCTAAGAAACTATGATTGATCCAGAATGATCACCCCCATTTTCCAGAAAAGTTTCCACTAGGACATAAATCCAATTTTGAGATCTACCACCACCTTATTTTTTTAAATAATCAAAAAATATGCTTGAGTAGCTTTGATTTATGGGCTAGTGGGTGAAATCAAAGACATCTGGTCCCAAGGGGGTGTTCTACAACAAATAGGATAGCCCCTGGGATCATGCTACAATCATTTTTCTATCCTCAAATTCTATAATTTGAATACAATCAAGCTAATATAACACCCATCAAGATGAAATATTATAATCCAGATAAGGGATAACAACAATATCTAATAGGAAAAAACCATATATGGTAAGTCAGTGTAATAAAGGATAATTATGGATTTAAAATGGAATAATCCTTTTTAGAACTTCATTATTAGACCACACAAGATACCGAGGGTTATAATTACAACTCCTAGAAATCATGGACATCTGGTTAGCTATGGTAGATGAACTATGATGAGATATAGAGTCCATATAAATAAAATTATGCGAAATATGTCAGAAAGATGAAAAATATATTTTCAAAAGAATATCATAACTCCATCACTCTTATGTGTATTGCATGAACCACATGGGATTAATTATCACATAAAAGATTCAAGAATCAGTAGGGTCATAAAGATATAAGGGGCTATGTAAACCCAAGAACATCATGTACCCACTTAGCTATCATGAGACTACTGATCGCATGACCTTGGTATGGTCACAAAATCCTCATAATAGTCAAGTGAACATGCATCCAAGTCAGTGGATCCCATGAAGCCTTTAGATATAACCATACAAGAACTATGTAAAAGGTGTAACTAGTTTTTAATGATAAGTTCATGGTAGATTTGAAAATATTCCAGGGAAAAGCAATTATTTTGAAAAAGTTTTCACAAAATGGTCTAGTGGGTGGGTCTCACAATTAGTTCTTATAGGAATATTCTTTTCAAAAGGTCACATGATTGAGACATAGCCTATGAGATATGAGAGTTGGGTAACTAGTTAATGAGACACCCTCCACTAACTTATTTATATAGTCTTGTAAAGAATAGAAAAGGTCTCTTGGAATACCAAGAGTCACCTAAGACACCAATTATAGATAGTGTTGAATCCTTAAGAGGGCATTTACTTTACTTAGAACTAAGACCATGACCCCATAAACATAACTCATGGGGGAGGGGGGGGGGGTTGACTCCCTAAAAGTGATAATCGGAAAATAAAAAAGGGATGAAATAACTAAATATAGGAATTTTCTTCACCACAAAGAAAAGAAAGAAGATGGTGGGTAAGATCACACGAATCGCATAACTGACAATATGATATGCGAACTACTGACCTACAGAAGGTCATGTGTAGTGCATAACCTACAAGATATCCCCCAAAGACCCTATGACAAAGCCACCTTTCTTTCATTAAGGTTACTAAGACAATTATTCATCATGTGATGACTACCAAATGAGTTTATCCAGATCACACGACTTCTCAATCAATGGATGCATAAAAATCCATCCGAAAATCCTTGGAAAATAAGGGGGATAATATCCAAAATATGGGATACTTTATTGATCACAAAAAACATGATATGTTCCCATTAATTACATGAGATATCACAAAATACCTGGAGACATATCCTCCATGTTGCACAAGATCCCACTGGTATGTCATCCTCTCCACACGAAGGGTTTTAGACATTTAAATGCAGTCCTGCACTCCCCCTTCAGCACCAAATTATAATTAAAGGCTTTTCTATGGAATGATCATTCATAAACACAATACCATTTTTTTCACATCAAATATCACCATTGGGGAGAGTGATTGTCTTTGACCACAATCAAGAAAACTGGTGAGATCCTAGGCCTTTATAAAATAAAGAAGGAAATAAAAGGAAAATGACGAGAACTTATTGGGGGTATAAGATACATTGATCTAATGCAAACAGGGTCATACACCCTAGGTGATCACCATTTATCTAGAGATACCAATTGTTATTTTAGACTGATATTTCAAAGTCCCCCCCAAAAGACACGACTTTCTTGAAGAATAACATAGAAAAAAACTAGAGATGAAATGAAATCCTTTCAATAGGCATCTTGATATCATAAAAGTCCCTAGACATATTGGCATGACCTTGAAAATGAAAACTAACATGTTCAAATGATTAGGAGAGACAACATTAATATGAAAAAACCCAATAAATAGTGCATTGATGGGATGGTATTGGATTCGCTAAAAATCATGTGACTCCCATGGGATGACCTATGACAGAACCTCACAAAACACATTACAACCAGGAACTCCATTAACACCATCCTGGATATGTGAAATATATGTAGTGAAAAACAGCATATAATCATGCTGGTGAGCTCTATAGATCCCCCACACTAGCATAAATAATGCAACCTCAGATCCATGTATCATCGCACCCAGGCATTAGAGAAGACTTCTTGGAGCTTCCAATCTCATGGTCATGAAGGAATTTCATCAGGTAAAATATGGGGACCAACCTAAGAAATCTCTAAATATACACATAAACTTTGTGTGATCACCTAAGATCAGGTGGAGGATTTTTGTCAAGTCATCTGAAGGAAATCCCACATATCTATTGAATCTTGTGAGACATAAACAAGATGACACTAAAAAAATATAAGGAACATATTCAATAAAAACTAGAATATTGACTAAGAACACAAGAATTACTTGAGGAATGAATTTATGACCATCATGTGCTTCAAATGAAACACCCATGACACGTGACAGAACTAGGACATGTATCCCATATCATAGAATGCTCCATTGGTATACAATTTGGATCATGTGTAGTCTGATGGACATGTTAGAGAACGTCACCTGGAATCCCCCAAGCATGCAACCCAAGTCTTGTGAAACCATCCCAGATCACCATCCAGACCTTGAAATATCCTCTAGACAATTCACCCAAATAATAGAGTAGAACCTAGATATGTTAGTTATTTTGTGTGATGGAATAAGGGAATTCCATCTAACTTTCATGATGTCCTTTAGAGAAGTCACCCAGATCATGTGACAGCCTCCAAGCATGTGAACTGTATTTTGTGATGGACTCTAAAACAAACCAAAAAAATCTCACAGCACAATTTATGTATGTTAGAAATATTGAACGATGGTACCAATTCATGTAAGCTGAGATAATGTGATGACCTCCAAGAAAATTCATCCAGGTCTTGCGATGTCCTTTGGATGAACCATCCTTGATCATGTAATGGTCCTTAGACATTCCATTTAGATAATGTGATGTCCTTCAGACAAGAAAACAAGACTATATAATTGTCTTTGGATATGTATCCAATATAGCCGTACATGTCTAGACATCCTATAGAATATTAGGTAGACAATAAAGGAATATTAGGAAGACAATCATATCTTGTTATGAAGTCAATCAAGCATGTATGACAGTCATGCTGGCCAGGCAAACCACTAGACTAGGTAAAGAAGAAATCCAATGACATGATAACCTTGTCCAACCTCCATATTAGTGAAACCTCAATGTGTAATCCCCATTTAGTGACATAATATGATATTTCTCTCATATTAAGGAAACCTCAAGTTATAATAATTGGTTAGAAGCTTAATATTATTTGTCCTACATATTAGGGAAACCATAGTGTGTATGTGACACCCCAAGGTTTTCCAAATAAATTTAATAAAGAATGTATGAAACACTGATCCCCTATGAAAAAAAAACTTTGTTATAGAATATAGTTATAAAATAGCTAATAAACATAATTTTTCTACTTCTGGGATTTGAATTTTGAAAAACTGAATTGAATGGTTACGATCAGTATTATATTTAGAGTCTCATAGGATCAACTTACATTTTTTTGTGAATAGAAACTTACCCTTATGAATATTAACTTATCTATATGAATAGTAATAAACTCTTATGTATAGAAACATCCCCCATGTATGTATAAATAAAATTTAGGCACCATATAATTGAGTGTGAATATTTCAAAAATTAATTATTAAGTGTTGATATTTTTGTGAGTAATAAATATTTAACTACAATTTTAAATTAATAAATTTATTTAAAATAAAATTAATTTTCATAAAATGTATTATTCAATAAATAGTTTTATGACCTATGATTTTAGGATAACTTTATGAGACCTAAGTTAATTTTTGAATGTATTATAAAATGAGTTTTAAATTTTAAATTTGTTTATTTCAAGAAAATAATGATTTTATTTAAAAGTCAAATGACTCTTATTTAGAAAATTATTTTGATAAAATGGATTTATTTTCTGAATTAAAAATGTAAAAAAATTGTTAGGGTGATTTTTTGGGGTTTTTTCTGAAATACATGAATTTTGAGTGAATAGTGAAATTCAATAATTTACAAAATATACTAAATAAATGTATTTCTACATAATGTTAGAGTAATGGATGATGTAAATGGACATTGTTTAGAAATAACATTCCACTATTAATATTTTTGGTAAAAATAACCAAAAACTATTTTTTTCTTGAGAAAAATAATAAAATAATGAATAAGATATTCAACAATCACTCATCTCCTTCACTATAAAAACCACCCCTCACTCCCACTTCTCTTCACTCCACTAAAACATGAAGATTATCAATGTTATGAAAAAATACTATCAACATGTATCTCCCCACTTCTAGGAGGTCTTGGTCTTTAAAAAATAACAAAATACCTTCCCTTAAAGAGGTTTTCAAGGAGGAGTACTCAAGTGGTCAAATCCTCTTCCTTTTCCTTTTAATTTCTTTTAAGTTCCTTCTTTTATTATTATCTCCTAACCTACTACATCCAAATTATCATGGTAACTATAGTATCATATATATATATATATATATATATTTTAATTACATCATGTAAAAAATAAGATCCATCATCAATATTCTTACTCTCTCCCTTTTATTTTAAAAAGAAAATCATCATCCGAGAGGTGCCGATTTACAACCTTCATGGACAATGATGTTTTTTTATTCAATTTATTCTTCAAGGTTTATCATGAAAGCATTTTTATGAAAAAAAAGATTATAAAATATGTATTATATTTTATTTAATTAATTTAGAACCAAAAGTTATACATGATATCATATAATAGAGAAAAACTAGTTCATTGTAATCAAAAAACCGTTGTAAAAATCGAAATGAATATCACTAAATGTTTTACCAAATGATTCATACACATAATATATAACTAAATGATATGTATAACAATTTAAAAAAAATATTTTAATCAATATCATATAAATTTAATTCTAGATAATTATACCCATTCTACATGAACTTCCATTATCATATACAATTATACCGATCATGAAAACCAATGAAATTAACTCTCCCAAGAGATAAATGTTTATCTTATAACTCATAAAAAGGGCCATAAATGAACAAAATGAAATTGTTGAAAAACAAAAAAAAAAATTAAATAAGGTTATTAGTTAAATAATTAATGTATTTAATTTGATTATCTAGTATTATAAGTTCAAGTCTAGAACACATTCAGACACAAGGTAAGGGTTTTCTACCCGAACCTCCATTTTCTTTTAAGTTAATCTCTTAGTATCCTACTCCCAATTAAATTGTTAATTATTCTTATGTACAGATCAAATATCCTGTTTTAATGTTATATATATGTGTATCAAAGATAATCCTTCTTTATTTTGTGGGGATTTAAATGTTTTATAATTATATTTTTCCACTCTTCCCAATAAACAAGCCTGATTCAAGGGAACTTCTCAAATTCTTACCTATTTTCAAGTGCACATTATAATCTATTTAAGCCACAATTTTTTTTATATAACCACTCATTTAATCATGTAAAAAATAACATAGTTCATTACTAGTCTTATGTAAATATTTTTCTAAAATAACTCTTCTTTTCAATGTAAAAGTGTATTTGTCTCAAAATTTCCTCTATGATTTTATTAGAGTATTTTAGTATATTTCAACACCTCTATTGAGTTTTATTTATTATTGAGGTTAATATATTATAATTATCATTTACCATATTGTAATAAATGTTTTATCGTAATTTTTACTATGGATGTTCTATCTTGATACTATTTATCGTACTTCTCAGAATGGTTAGTGTTTGTATGTAAAAATTGGGGATTGTTTTATCATATGTTCATGTTGTTTATGTTTATCCCATTTCATATAAGGGAGAAATTGGATATAGAATGTGATGTGTGGGGAATTATACATCCCTTCAATACATCTTCAAGTCTTGTGAGACAAAAAAGAATTATGTTTTGGTCGAGGCCTTACCCTAGTATTTTCAAACATTCTAGCTGAGGGCCTGACAATATGATTCAGATGTCAAACATTATGTAGTCCCTTATTATGCTATTAATAGTTTATAAAATATGTTATAATTCAACTAGTAGAGTATCTATTGTTATGTTTCATTCTTTTTTGATAATTTATATGGCCATATTTAATCATCTTTCATTCCTTCCATATTATGCTCAAGTTTATTTTTAAAGGCTTCTGTTTTTAGTTGTTCATCATACCTAGTGTTTATTTCTATGATAAGTACTACTATATTACTTACACTTAATGAGCATCTAAAATCACCCATTTATTATATTTTATTTTCCCAAATTTATGAAGATGAATAATATGAACTACATACAAGGATAATCTAGGAGTCATATAGATTTTCAATTATGTGTTTAGTTTCAAGTTATAATGTTGATCTTATGTTTTTATATTGTTTTATAAAATTATTAAACTATTATTTACTTCAAAATAAAACTTTATTTTAATCATGAAAATGTAATAAAATAAGGCACCAGATCTAGGAAATTTTGGGTTGGTTCGTAATAGTTGATATTAGATGAAGTTTAGTAGAAAACATGGAAACTAGATTTAGGAAATATAGATTAAGGAAAAAAACCCTAAGATAAAATTTTGGGATAAAAATACATTAAAATCCCATAATTTTGGTATGGAAGAAATTATTTGTATATAAATATAAAATACATCCTTGTTTGGATACAACAAGTGGACATGGTTCTGTAAAAGATGTACATAAGAGTAACAACTTGGATAAGGTGATTCGGGCTTGACCCATGGTAACCTGGTACACAACAATGGGCCTTACAACACTCCTGGTTTGACACTCTCGAGGGATATTATTAGGATGTTTCATATCTCCATGAAAAGACATTATGAAGGATTTAAAATTAAACCATTCCTCACAAAAACCATGTTTATGAATATAGGATTAACTATGCATACGATTTCAATTTATGTTAAGTATTCTAGAAGTTGAGATTATGCAATATGATTCATAACCAAATCTAGTATACTACATCATTTATAAATGTTTCCTAGTCTAATTTATGGAAACCTCATGAATGTGTGTATCACATATAGGGGTTTTTGCACCTAGGCAAGATAATGATGTTGTTTTTGGAGTTGTGACTAGTGCTGAGAAACATATAACTATATTGGGATAGCTGACTCAGGTTATGAACAATAACCATACCCATATAGAGCACCCTAAACCACAATGTGGAGGAGAAATGTTAAAAAAATTTATGCGATGAAAACATCCATCATTTAATGGGACTAAAAACCCTTTCGTAGAAGAGTAGTGGAGAAGTTTCTTAGAGAAGACATTTCTTGCTTTGGGACGTAACAAAATGGAGAAGGTTTTCATTGCAGTTTATTGTTTATCATGAGAAGATGATCAATGGTAGTCACTAATTCAAAACAAAAATGAGGAGGAAGATATTTAAAATATAGAATGATGTGATTTTAAGGAAATCTTATGAGAAAAAGACATTCCTCGATAGCAACAAAAGGATATGGAAAGGTAGTTTCTAAATATGAGGCAAAAAGAGGATGAGAATATTGAAATTTATGATGCTAACATTACAATGTTATCAAGGCATTCCATAGAATACATAAATAATCCCAGGAGAAATATTGATATATTATTTGATGTTTTAAAACCATTCCTTTTAAAGGAACTGGTTTCCCAAACAGTCTCATTATATGAAAAGATAGCCCCACGTGCAATCAGGATAGAGAAAGTATTATCAAATTATAATGAATTTAATGGAAATTAAGATAAGAAGATGGTGGATAAGGGAATAATGGATAAAGGGAAGAATAAAAATTGGAGTTTTCCAATATGTGGTAGTTGTGAAAGGAAACACTTTGGATCATTCTTAAAAGGAAAAGGATTTTGTTACAAATGCTGATAAAGAGGACAACATAATCAATATTGCAAGGGAAAGAAAGTAGCTACCAATGTTCGATGCTACCATTTTAAAAAGATGGAGAATTATTCAAATGATTTTCCAAATAATAAAAAAAACATTCCCCAATGAAGGCTAATGAATAAAGTCCAAGCTTATGCGATCACAACTGTGGTATTTGAAGTTCCTAACAATGTGGTGGAAAATACTATAATCATTTACTCAAACTTTTCCAATGCTTTATTGGATTTAGGATCATTTCATTCCTTCATATCTTCCATGTTTTCTTGAAAAATTATATATTTACAATTCACCTTAATAAGGGAGTTTTCAATCAAAAACCATAAGGGATGTCTCATTGCAACAAAGATGTATGAGGCATTCCCAATTATAGAATATAAATATGATTTATCTACTGATTTTATCTTCATACCTATGGTCGATGTTGACATAATCCTTGACATCGATTGGATTTTAAAAATATGATTCAAAGATATATTGTAAGAAGAATGAAATTATGATTTGTGAGGAAGGTGTGGAATCCATTATTTTTAGAGTGTAAACATCACCATCTGATTCTTAACTAGATCCAACCCCTGTAGCTCTACTAGATGAAATTATTGTGAAGAATGGAAAATCAGTATCTATGGGTGAGGAAAGAAATATTCAAATTTAGGATGTAACTATTATGAAAGAATACATTGATGTGTTTCCATAGTATTTACCTGGACATCCTATGGAGTGGGAAATTGATTTTTCTATTGATTTAATTCCTAGTGCATGGACTATATCAAACACTCCTCATAGAATGAAAAAAGTGGAATAAGTAGAACTAAAGAAACAAGTAGATTAATTTAGTGATAAAGGATTTATCTTCCCTAGAGTTTATCCATAGGGAGCCTTTGTTCTCTTTGTCTAGAAGAATGATGGATCTATGAGGTTGTACATTGACTATAGGGAAATAAATGCTATTACAATAATGAAAAAATATCCCCTACCTCAGATTGATGATTTATTTGATTAACTTCATGGAGCGAAATATTTTTCTAAGATTTAAATTTGATCTTTATATCATCAGTTGCATGTGAGGAAGGGAAATATTCCAAAGACAACTTTTCGAAGCATGTATGAGCATTACGAGTTTACAGTAATTCTATTTGGACTGAATAAGTCACCCTTTGTTTTCATGGATCTAATAAATAATGTTTTTAAATAATATCTTGATGAATTGGTTGTGGTATTTGTTAATGATATCCTGGTAAAATCTAAAATCTATGAAGATCATGAGAATCACCCGTGAATTATTTTGAAGACTCTTAGAAGAAATGAATTATATGGGAAGTTTAAAAAGTGTGGATTTTGGATTCATTAATTTTAATTTATTCTCCATATTATCAATAAGGATTGAATCTTAGTTGATCCTGCAAAAAAAGACTATCCACAATTGGCCTAGTCCAATGAACATAACTAAGGTACATAGTTTTACTAGTTTGACAACATATTATTGTAATTTCGTCCAGAAATTCACCCATTTATCCAACCCATTGACCAAACATACTCATAAATGGGTTATGTTTGTATGGAAAAAAGAATGTGAATAATGTTTTGATGAAATGATGATGAGATTAGTGAATTCTCTGATCCTGACTCTACCATAGTAAAATGATGGATTTATGATCTACAATAATGCATCAAAGAAAATACCGGTCTATTTTTTATGCAGAATGATATAGTTATCTCCTATGCATCAAGGTAATTAAAAATTGGTGAAAAGAACAATCCAAATCATGATCTTGAGTTAGAAAATATTATATTTCATTTGAATAATTAGATATACAACCTCTTTGGAGAAAGGTGTAAGATATATACAGATCGAAAGAGTTTAAAATATTCATTCGCACATAAATAGATCAACATGAGACAAAGATGATGTTTTCAACTACTTGAGGGTTATAATTTTTCCATAAACTAACACTTTGTAATGGAAATTATGGTAGCTAATGCATTGAAATAGAAGGATCATTGAGTTTTAAACAACATGAGGATTGAAAGGGATCCTGTATTCATAGATCTAGTAATGGTGTATATGGGAATTATTAAAGATATTGAACCATGATTACTTTTTCAATTAGTTTCACAAACATCATTATTTTAAAGAATTAAAACTTCTCATTCAAATGATTAAAATATTCAAAATGAAATTAACGTTGGGAATGGTGGGAAGTTGGATGACATCATGTGTGAAGATGGAATTTTGAAATTTGTGAAGAGGTTATGTATCCCCTCTATACCCAAGCTAAAAAGAGTGTAATTGGATGATTCCCCTTGATCTAATTTCTCTATAAACCTTGGTATCACTAAAATGTATAAAAAAATGAAGAAACATTTTATGTGGGACTGCATGAAGTAGTAAATTCCTGATTGTGTATAAAGATGTTTAATGTGTCAATAATTGAAAGCTGAATGACCGAATCCAAGAGGATTAATGAAACCTCTACCGATTACTACATGTAAATGGGATGACATCACAATGGATTTTGTCACTTTATTACCCAAAAATCCAAGAATAAACGATGAAATATGGGTAATTTTGGACCGACTTACAAAATATGCACATTTCATCGCTATAAGGGGTAATTTTCTACTAAAGAACCCTACACGATTATATATCAATGAAGTTGCGAGACATCATGGATAACCTCTCTCAATTGTGTCTGATAATGATTTATGATTCACATCGAAATTATTGAAAAGTGTTCACATAGATTTGGATACTGAGATTTGATTGAGTACTTCCCATCACCCTCAATCTAACGAGCAATCAGAAAGGATGATCGAGACATTAGAAGACATATTGAGATCATGGTCACTTCTTTTTCAAGGTATGATAGATCAATATTTACCTTTTGTGGTGTTTTAATATAATAATAGTTTCCATTTAAGTATTAAAATGGCACCATATGGAGCATTTTATGGAAGGAGATGTCATACACCAATTTGTGGGGATGAAGTTGGTGAAAGGAATCTTGTTTGTAGAGACCCGAAGCCTGATGTACATGGAAATTACATTACATTTGCGGAATACTTAGTACATAAAAAACACACACACACAAGGATCGTAATAGTTTAGTGTCTTTGGAAACTCGGAACGTAATCTTCTAATCGTGGTGAAAGATCTTCAATATCTCCCATAAAGATCATCCCTTTTTTACCTAAAACCTTTCTTTATATCCTGGGGAAAAGAAAACATAAAAGGGTGAGCTCAAATGCTCAGTAAGGGTAAACAAAAGAAAAATCAATCACATCATATTCATAAGAACATAACTTTTGGAAATCTTAACCTACAAAAGAGAGCATAATTTCATAACATGGGATAAATCATAGGAGTGAAATAAAATCCCAATAATCCTAACTTAAAACATGAAACTTTGTGGCATATACACATAATCATAGAGAATAATTTCATGTTAGTCAAGACTCATTTCCAAGACTATCTTAGTGGACAAAGTCCCTTTCTGAACCGAGTCACCCTCGTTTCAGTCCTGTTTCACTGAACTGGTATAACCTACCATTCCAGCCATGTCTATCTCATGAGATATAAAATCTTTACCCAATGCATTGGTGGGATGTATAGGTCCCACCCATCTCATAATGAAACCATTATTATGTGTGCCACAAAATCATAAACCATACATCATAGCATAACCCATGTAATAAAAATGGGATTCTTAAACAACATGAAATCATAAAACAATTCATATAAGATAAAGGAATTCATAAAAATATTTCCATCACAACATAATCAAATCCATGTAATAATAGGGATAAAAAATAGAACCCTTTATTATCTTATATAGAAAATAATTTTGATAAAACACTTGAACTCCATTCTTGAGGAAAATATCCTTTCTACTTCAAAAACACTTTTCATTTCTTAACATGTCATAAAATTATAACTAAAAGAAGTTGATTAAAAATAAACTTGAAAACTTATAAGGTAAGCTTCTTGTAAATAATGTTTTAAAAATCCATTCATGTCGTATAAGTTAAAAGAAAACATTCTTCTCGTACTTTTGTCGGAAAAGTCAAAAAGTACCTCGTACGAAAAACGACAAAAGATTCCTTTCATATCTTTTACTAAAAACTCACCGAAGGGTAAAATTGGATTTAAACTATTGGAAGTGTATGGAAACAATATTACATATTTAGGGAACATGGATGTGGATGATAAAATACACCCCAGTAAATGCCAAAGTAAAAACAATCTCGGATAAAAATGAGATTGTGATATTTTCCCTTACAATAGGTCCGACTTGCTTTGTAAGTGTCCGAACCTCCTGTATAATGATTTAAATCATGTTATTGACTTATTCCAGAATCATATTAATTGTTATTATATCATATATGGTCCACATATGACTTTATATTACCTGTTCTTTTGTAAATTCATGTTAAAGTAGCGTTTTGGGTAAAATCGTCTCATTTGTCGTTCGTGTTTTTAACTTGTAATTATTCATATGATTAATTAGAGCATGATTACTTAATTCCAGAATATAAAACATGATTTATATATATATATATTCAGAATATACATATATAATAAATCAGTAAATGGAAATAAATACACCGTTCATGGGGACGGTAGTCCATACGTACGCATGAACGCTGTTTTCGTTTCCTTATTGAATTGAATGGAATTAAGTAGATGACATACATATAAATATAAATAATTCCAGTATCATTATTAGGTAATATATTTCATTAGTACTTATTATATATACTTTATAATCATTCATGAATGGTTAATCATTGAGAATGAATCTCAGCGCGTCGTGGAGACGGTAGTCCGTACGTACGCACGAGCGATGATATCGTTCCCATGGTCGTGGAATCATGTTAAAGTGTATGTATACTATTTCAGTATCAATATTAATTTATAATAATCATAAATAGTTACTCATTACACCATTATACCCATCCTTGTAAGGTGATGGTGGAAAATAGATTACACCACGGCGTGGAGACAGTATTCCGTACGTACGCACGCGCGGTGATTTAATTTTTCCGTAGGATGGATAGAAGGTGAATTAGGGTTGTTTCATATTTATAATAAAATATAAGTATGTAAGTAATACTGATGTTATTACTTTATCATGAAACATCTAAAGAAGAAGAAGTTGAAGAAGAAATAAATTGAAATGACCGGTAATGGATATTACCTCTTCTTTGGAACGCCTCTTTGAATCCTCCACTTAAGGAACTAAAATTGGTCTTTGAAGAAGACCAGGACCTCTAGAATTATTCTAGGGAAGTGGATAAGGTATGTTGGCAGGGTTTGGCCGAGCTTGAGTGCTCAAATTGGTGTGAGGAGGAGGGGGAGGAGGTGCCCTTTTATAAGGGAGGAGAGGGACACCTTAGGAATATCTCAAAATATTATTTTATATTAAAGTAAAAATCGGTTTATAATGGTTCCAAAGGGTCTTATTTCGAAGCTAAAGTGGGGATGGGTCAAATTCCTATCAACCAATAGGATTTAGACAAATTTAGGTTATTAGTTTAACCTTATCAATTAGATTTAACTGTAAGTTAAATAATTTAACTTTTACCGTGTCTTTTTGTTTTCTTACACTATATGGTTAATACAGTTACTATAACATGCCAAAAGAACCCCAAATTGTTTATTATTAATATATATATCCTTATCTAAGTCATTTGGCCGATCCTTAGATTTTTAGGAATAAAATAACAATTAATAATATAATATTTTATTTAAAAACTATTTTGTGTCAATTTTGACACTATTTGATATATGATTTTTGTGAAAGTCATAACAGAATTATATGTTCGAAACAAGTTGATTAAATCAACAATAATATATCATAGTAACCAATAAAATTAGTGGGATTCATAAAAAGTCTCAATTTACATTTATGTTGGTGTTTATAACATCAATTATGTCAATATTTCATTAATAAGATAATTACTGCATCATCATTGTGTCATAAATAAATTAAATATTTAAAGTCTAAAAATTATAAATAAAACATAATTATGTAGGAAATCGTTTTATCTTTATAATGAATATTTATAGTCGAATTTATCTTATGTATAACCCTATATTAAAAATGATTTACGTATTAAACTTTGATTTTAATTATTTTAACCCTTCTTTAAATAAATTAATAATAAATGTCCTAATCTAATCGAAGTGGGCCTAAATGATAATATTTTACACTTAAGGTTGTTTTTGGTCGAGATAAACTTGTCCAATAGGATTAGGACATGTGTTAGGGTAATATTAATATCATTTTTACCCTTAATTACCCTATTTACTTTTAACCGTGGTAAATAAAAGTAAAAAGTTACTATTCATCAAAAATTATTTTCATCTCATTGAACCACATTTTACTTACTGACATCATCCGTGTTTCTCGGAATTTTGAAATTCCATTCACAGAAGTGGTAAAATTAAGATTTATGAAAAAATTAATTTTTTTAACTACCACTTAGTAGTTTCACTATTCATCAAAAATTGAACTTTTTCAGAAAAATGCCAAAATTTCACCCTAAGATATAATTGATATTCCGAATTCAAAAATGATTTCTATTTTACAAAATTCCCAACATATAAGTTGCATTAATTAATTTTATAATTAATTTCCACTATCACAACAAATAGCGTGTTTTTAAGAGATAATAACTATCAAAAGATTAACACTTGTTTATGTCTGGTGTAAATGTGAAATTACATCCAATGACCAACATTGTATTTAATTGTAAAAATATATTCTAAATATACTTTAAAACCACTCAAATTAATAATTTATCACTATTAATTATTTCGATTAAAAAAAATTGTTTTTAATTAAAATTTAGTAATTTTCACTATTCATCAGAATATGAAAGTTATCTGAAAAGTACCAAAATTTCACCCTAAGCTAATTTCGATATTAAGAATCCAAAAATAAAGTCAATTTTGAAAAATAAAATTTAAAAAATTTCAAAAAGTGGTTATTACTATTCATAACGGCTAGTTTTAATAATATTTTAATAGCATATTATTGTTTAGTGAAACTCGGTATTGCGTACTACACACGCTATCGAGGAAGGTCACGATTGCGTGTAATACAAGTCAAGTCAAGGATGCGTGTTGTGCAAGATCCTTTTTGTGTAGCGTACAACACAAGGCATTAATGAAATTAGAAAAAATATTTTTCATAAAATCTTGGGCTGTTACATTCTACCCCCCTTAAAATGAATTTCACCCTCGAAATTCGTCGGGGTTATAAATGGTTTACTATTCGAATGTTTCTTTAATAGAAACCCACATCGTAAAAAGGAATACCAAAACTTGGCTTTAAAAACTAAAGTATGAAATGTAATGATTACCCAAATAAACTAATCACTGGGTTTCCACATAGGTGAAAATATGGATATGGAAGAGAAATCTAACCATCATGTTCTGATGGAGAGTGGTAGAGAACATGGCTATGGAAAAGACAGTAATCACAAATCCATAGATTTGTGATGATATAAGGTACCATCTGATTCATCAGGTATAAGATCACTAGGACAACATTTTTGGTTTTCAAGATCATTTCCCTAAAGTTGAAAATTTGAATTAGAATAAATACTTACTTTATTTTGGTACAATCTCACTGTTGTTCATGCCTTGAACAATTTCCACTTCATCTCTTAAATAAATGAAGTTGAATTTTTTATTCGTGAAGTGTTAGCAGATCATGTGATAGAATGACGGGTCATTCCATCTGTCTCAAACAAAAGGTTAGAAAAAATTATATACATAAGTCGATCTATAGTGAGATTAATCATATATGGTTCCTAAAATGGACTTATACTTCATATATCATACTGCTTAATATAATAAAACTAGTTTCTAAAAAACAGGAACTTCCTGTAGGCCAGTGGTAGGCGATAAAGGCCAGTCGCACTTTGATTGTATGTTCGATCTCCACAGCCTTGTCCGACGCGATGGGCTGTCGCCCATCCTGCAGGTTGTCCTGTTTCTAAAACTATATTACTATAACATCCCATCAATAATATCGAAAAAACTTCTATCCTTAAACAATACTAACTTATGTCCAACATAATCCATTCCAATCTTTAGGCTTATCCATAATACTGCAGTCCACTCTCATAACATAGTGAAAACGATTACCAGAGATTTAACACCATCGTTGATCCCCATATAACATAAGATATGTTTTTTTGGTCACATTCCAAACATTCAAACTCCTTAATCATGTATTTTCTTGAATACCCATTGAAACTTAGTGAAAACATGAATGCAGTTAAAAATTAACACTTTCCACATATCAAAATCCTCAAAATTCTATATACTCAAACCATGATATCACTTAGTCCTTATATCAATCATGAGCTCATGAATACTGTTAAAAATATCATTTTCTCATTTTCCCTTCATTATGCGCATAATATCTCAATCACTTTGAATACCACATTAGACCAATACATAAATATTCCAATACTCCATGATACAACATTATTTTTGAATCCCATTACATAAACACTTAATCATTCCACCACATCGTTGTCATATTCAACATCGCCAATAGTGATCGCATGTGACTTCCCTTTGTCCTTTGCCTTAAGTGGTTGCTCATGTTGATCATCACTAACCCTTGGATTAGGGTAATTATTAGCATAATGCCCCATTTCCTTGCACTTGAAGCATTGAAGTGTTGGTGGTGCGTTCTCTGTCGTCTTTGCTTTATTCACATCATTAGAAACCCTTTTTCCATTACTTCGACACTCAGCTGATCGATGACCTTCTTTTCCACACTTAAAAAATTTTCTAGTCCCTTTAAGACAATCTCCACCATGCTTCTTTCCACACTTTGTGCATAAGGAAACATTCATCTTCTTTTCACCATTATTCTGAGATTTCTCCTTGAACTCCATCTTTCGTTTCTTGTCAAAACCATGAGATGGATTTGTAACACCAACTTCCATTTCTACCTTGATAGCACAACGCACAATTTCTTCATAGCTACTGAAGTCTCTTATAGTTAATGCCCTTCGAAGACTTGGTTTTAAGCCACTGAAAAATCGATCATCTTTACTTTCAGGTTGGATGATAATGCCAGATGCATACCCTGCAAGTCTTGTAAAATTTGCTTCGTATATACCAACAGATTCATCATCCTTCTGCTTCAGCACAAGAAACTCCTTTTCCATCTTTGTTCGAAGAATAAGAGGGAAGTAATTACTGAAAAACAAGTTCTTGAACTCGTCCCATTCCATGGACTCAATTTAATCTCTTTGCCTCATATTCTTGATAAGATTCCACCATTGATCAACTTCACCTTCCAAACGATATACTGCAAAGATGAATTTATCATGTTCAGAACATTGAAGAACTGAAAATATCTTTTCAGTGGTACTGATCCATTGTTCAGCAACAAGTGGATCAGAAGACCCACTGAAAGAAGGTGGACGTTGCCTCATGAAGGACTCAATAGAATATTGTTCTATTCTCTGCTCATTTGGAAGTCCAGAATGATTCATAGCTTGTGTAAGTATAGCAATAAGATTTTGCACTCCATCTCCCATAACATTTGTTTGTTCAGGAGGACAATCATTGCATTGTCCATTGCATTGATCAACACGGTTCCTTCGGGTTCTAGCCATCGTCTAAAACCCAAAAAGAATAGTGTGAGAGGAAAAAATCATGCTAGGGAAAACAACATAATAAAGGGGGAGTACCTTCAATATCTAACATCTTAGGTTTAATTCTATGATCGTTAGTGTAGTTCTAGTACTATAACCTATACGTATACTTAACCTTAGGGACATCCCTAGACATGCCTTAGAAATATCTCTAGGGATCTCACTAACGTTTTCGCATCCTAGTTTCCAAAGGTTGACTAAACCTTTCCTCTGATACCAACTGTAGAGACCCGAAGCCTGACGTACATGGACATTACATTACATTTGAGGAATACTTAGTACATAAAAAAAACACACACACAATGATCGTAATAGTTTAGTGTCTTTGGAAACTCGGAACGTAAGCTTCTAATCGTGGTGAAAGATCTTCAATATCTCCCATAAAGATCTTCCCTTTTTTTACCTAAAACCTTTCTTTATATATTGGGGAAAAGAAAACATAAAAGGGTGAGCTCAAATGCTCAGTAAGGGTAAACAAAAGAAAAATAAATCACTTCATATTCATAAGAACATAACTTTTGGAAATCTTAACCTGCAAAAGAGAGCATAATTTCATAACATGGGATAAATCATAGTAGTGAAATAAAATCCCAATAATCATAACTTAAAACATGAAACTTTGTGGCATACACACATAATCATAGAGAATCATTTCTTGTTAGTCAAGACTCATTGCCAAGACTATCTTAGTGGACAAAGTCCCTTTCTGAACCGAGTCACCCTCATTTCAGTCTTGTTTCACTGAACCGGTATAACCTACCATTCCAGCCATGTCTATATCATGAGATATAAAATCTCTACCCAATGCATTGGAGGGAGATATATGTCCCACCCATCAAATAATGAAACCATTCTTATGTGTGCCACAAAATCATAAACCATACATCATAGCATAACCCGTGTAATAAAAATGGGATTCTTAAACA
Source organism: Viscum album (assembly GCA_963277665.1). Classification (NCBI taxonomy): domain Eukaryota; kingdom Viridiplantae; phylum Streptophyta; class Magnoliopsida; order Santalales; family Viscaceae; genus Viscum; species Viscum album. Next base: position 388,523,595 of record OY728129.1, on the reverse strand, counting down.
ACATGACATCATAACACAATTCATATAAGATAAAGAAATTCATAAAAATATTTCCATCCCAACATAATCAAATCCATGTAACAATAGGGATAAAAAACAGAACCCTTTGTTATCTTAGATGGAAAATAATTTTGATAAAACACTTGAACTCCATTATTGAGGAAAATATCCTTTCTACTTCAAAAACACTTTTCATTTCTTAACATGTCATAAAATTATAACTAAAAGAAGTTGATTAAAAATAAACTTGAAAACTTATAAGGTAAGCTTCTTGGAAATAATGTTTTAAAAATCCATTCATTTCGTATAAGTTAAAAGAAAACATTCTTCTCGTACTTTTGTCGGAAAAGTAAAAAAGTACCTCGTACGAAAAACGACAAAAGATTCCTTTCATATATTTTACTAAAAACTCACCGAAGGGTAAAATTGGATTTAAACTATTGGAAGTGGATGGAAAAAATATTACATATTTAGGGAACATGGATGTGGATGATAAAATACAACCCAGTAAATGCCAAAGTAAAAACAATCTCGGATAAAAATGAGATTGTGATATTTTCCCTTACCTTAGGTCCGACTTGCTTTGTAAGTGTCCGAACCTCCTATATATTGATTTAAATCATGTTATTGACTTATTCCAGAATCATATTCATTGTTATTATATCATATATGGTCCACTTATGACTTTCTATTACCCGTTCTTTTGTAAATTCATGTTAAAGTAGTGTTTTGGGTAAAATCGTCTCATTTGTCATTCGTGTTTTTAACATGTAATTATTCATATGATTAAATAGAGAATGATTACTTAATTCAAGAATATAAAACATGATTTATATATATATATATTCAGAATATACATATATAATAAATCAGTAAATGGAAAGAAATACACCGTTCATGGAGACGGTAGTCCGTACGTACGCATGAACGCTGTTTTCGTTTCCTTATTGAATTGAATGGAATTAAGTAGATGACATACATATAAATATAAATAATTCCAGTATAATTATTAGGTAATATATTTCATTAGTACTTATTATATATACTTTATAATAATTCATGAATGGTTAATCATTGAGAATGAATCTCATCGCGTCGTGGAGACGGTAGTCCGTACGTACGCACGAGCGATGATATCGTTCCCATGGTCGTGGAATCGTGTTGAAGTGTATGTATACTATTTCAGTATCAATATTACTTTATAATAATCATAAATAGTTACTCATTACACCATTATACCCGTCCTTGTAAGGTGATGGTGGAAAATAGATTACACCACGGTGTGGAGACGGTATTCCGTACGTACGCACGCACGGTGATTTCATTTTTCCGTAGGATGGATAGAAGGTGAATTAGGATTGTTTCATATTTATAATAACATATTAGTATGTAGTTAATACTGATGTTATTACTTTATCATGAAAAAACTAAAGAAGAAGAAGTTGAAGAAGAAAGAAATTGAAAAGATCGGCAATGGATATTACCTCTTCTTTGGAACGCCTCTTTGAATCCTCCACTTAAGGAACTAAGATTGGTCTTTGAAGAAGACCAGGACCTCTAGGATTATTCTAGGGAAGTGGAGAAGGAATTTTGGCAGGGGTTGGCCGAGCTTGAGTGCTCAAATTGGTGTGAGGAGGAGGGGGAGGAGGTGCCCTTTTATAAGGGAGGAGAGGGGCACCTTAGGAATATCTCAAAATATTATTTTATATTAAAGTCAAAATCCTTTTATAATGGTTACAAAGGGTCTTATTTCGAAGCTAAAGTGGGGATGGGTCGAAGCCTAACAACCAATAGGATTTATACTAGTTTAGGTTATTATTTTAACCTTATCAATTAGATTTAACTCTAAGTTAAATAATTTAACTTTTACCGTGTCTTTTTGTTTTCTTACACTATATGGTTAATACACTTACTATAACATGCCAAAAGAACCACAAATTGTTTATTATTAATATATATATCCTTATCTAAGTCATTTGGCTGAACCTTAGATTTTTAGGAATAAAATAACAATTAATAATATAATATTTTATTTAAAAACTATTTTGTGTCAATTTTGACACTATTTGATATATGATTTTTGTGAAAGTCATAACAGAATTATATGTTCGAACCAAGTTTATTAAATCCACACCAATATATCATAGTAACCTAGAAAATTAGTAGGATTCATAAAAAGTCTCAAATTACATTTATTTTGGTGTTTATAACATCAATTATGTCAATATTTCATTAATAAGATAATTACTGCATCATCATTGTGTCATAAATAAATTAAATTATTTAAAGTCTAAAAATTATAAATAAAATACCGTTATGTATGAACTCTTTTTATCTTTCTAATGAATATTTATAGTTGAATTTATCTTATGTATAACCCCATATTAAAAATGATTTACTTATTAAACTTTGATTTTAACTATTTTAACCCTTCTTTAAATAAATTAATAATAAATGTCCTAATCTAATCCAAGTGGGCCTAAATGATAATATTTTACACTTAAGGTTGTTTTTGGTCGAGATACACTTGTCCAATAGGATTATGACATGTGTTAGGGTAATATTAATATCATTTTTACCCTTAATTACCCTATTTACTTTTAACCGTGGTAAATAAATTTAAAAAGTTACTATTCACCAAAAATTATTTTCATCTCATTGAACCACATTTTACTTACTAAAATCAACCGTGTCTCTCAGATTTTTGAAATTCCATTCACAGAAGTGGTAAAATTAAGATTTATGAAAAAAGTAATTTTTTTAACTACCACTTAGTAGTTTCACTATTCATCAAAAATTGAAGTTTTTCAGAAAAATGCCAAAATTTCACCCTAAGCTATAATTGATATTCCGAATTCAAAAATGATTTCTATTTTAAAAAATTCCCAACATATAAGTTGCATTAATTAATTTTATAATTAATTTCCGCTGTCACAACAAATAGCGTGTTTTTAAGAGATAATAATTATCAAAAGATTAACACTTGTTTATGTCTGGTGTAAATGTGAAATTACATCCAATGACCAACATTGTATTTAATTGTAAAAATATATTCTAAATATACTTTAAAACCACTCAAATTAATAATTTATCACTATTAATTATTTCAATTAAAAAAAGTTGTTTTTAATTAAAATTTAGTAATTTTCACTATTCAACAGAATATGAAAGTTATCCGAAAAGTACCAAAATTTCAATCTAAGCTAATTTAGATATTACAAATCCAAAAATAAAGTCGATTTTGAAAAATAAAATTTACAAAATTTAAAAAAGTGGTTATTACTATTCATAACGGTTAGTTTTAATAATATTTTAATAGCATATTGTTGTTTAGTGAAACTCGGTATTGCGTACTACACACGCTATCGAGGAAGGTCGCGATTGCGTGTAATACAAGGCAAGTCAAGGATGCGTGTTGTGAAATTCATTTTGATGTAGCGTACAACACAAGACATTAATGAAATTAAAAAGAATATTTTTCATAAAATCTTGGGCTGTTACATTCTACCCCCCTTAAAATGAATTTCACCCTCGAAATTCGTCGGGGTTATAAATGGTTTACTATTCGAAAGTTTTTTTAATAGAAACCCACATCGTAAAAAGGAATACCAAAACTTGTCTTTAAAAACTAAAGTATGAAATGTAACGATTACCCAAATAAACTAATCACTGGGTTTCCACATAGGTGAAAATATGGATATGGAAGAGAAATCTAAACATCATGTTCTGATGGAGAGTGGTAGAGAACATGGCTATGGAAAAGACAGTAATCACAAATCCATAGATTTGTGATGATATAAGGTACAATCTGATTCATCAGGTATAAGATCACTAGGACAACATTTTTGGTTTTCAAGTTCATTTCCCTAAAGTTGAAAATTTGAATTAGAATAAATACTTACTTTATTTTTGTACAATCTCACTGTTGTTCGTGCCTTGAACAATTTCCACTTCATCTCTTAAATAAATGAAGTTGAATTTGTTATTCGTGAAGTGTTAGCAGATCATGTGATAGAATGGCGGGTCATTCCATCTGTCTCAAACAAAAGGTTAGCAAAAATTATATACATAAGTCTATCTATAGTGAGATTAATCATATATGGTTCCTAAAATGGACTTATACTTCATATATCATACTGATTAATATAATAAAACTAGTTTCTACTAAACAGGAACTTCCTGTAGGCCAGTGGTAGGCGATAAAGGCCAGTCGCACTTCGATTCTGGGTTCGATTTCCACAGCCTTGTCCGACGCGATGGGCTGTCGCCCATCCTGCAGGTTGTCCTGTTTCTAAAACTATATTACTATAACATCCCATCAATAATATCGAAAAAACTTATATCCTTAAACAATACTAAATTATGTCCAACATAATCCATTACAATCTTTAGGCTTATCCATAATACTGCAGTCCACTCACATAACATAGTGAAAATGATTACCAGAGATTTAACACCATCGTTGATCACCATATAACATAAGATATGTTTTGTTGGTCACATTCTAAACATTAAAACTCCTTAATCATATATTCTCTTGAATACCCATTGAAACTTAGTGAAAACATGAATGCAGTTAAAAGTTAACACTTTCCACATATCAAAATCCTCAAAATTCTATATACTCAAACCATGATATCACTTAGTCCTTATATCAATCATGAGCTCATGAATACTGTTAAACATTTCATTTTCTCGTTTTCCCTTCATTATGCGCACAATATCTCAATCAATTTGAATACCACATTAGACCAATACATAAATATTCCAATACTCCATGATACAACATTATTTTGGAATCCCATTACATAAACACTTAATCATTCCACCACATCGTTGTCATATTCAACATCGCCAATAGTGATCGCATGTGACTTCCCTTTCTCCTTTGCCTTAAGTGGTTTCTCATTTTGATCATCACTAACCCTTGGATTAGGGCAATTATTAGCATAATGCCCCATTTCCTTGCTCTTGAAGCATTGAAGTGTTGGTGGTGCGTTCTCTGCAGTCTTTGCTTTATTCACATCATTAGAAACCCTTTTTCCATTACTTCGACACTCAGCTGCTCGATGACCTTCTTTTCCACAAATAAAACATTTTCTAGTCCCTTTAAGACAATCTCCACCATGCTTCTTTCCACACTTTGTGCATAAAGAAACATTCATCTTCTTTTCACCATTATTCTGAGATTTCTCTTTGAACTCCATCTTTCGTTTCTTGTCAAAACCATGAGATGGATTTGTAACACCAACTTCCATTTCTACCTTGATAGCACAATGCACAATTTCTTCATACCTACTGAAGTCTCTAATAGTTAATTCCCTTTGAAGACTTGGTTTTAATCCACTGAAAAATCGATCAACTTTACTTTCAGGTTGGATAATAATTCCAGATGCATACCTTGCAAGTCTTGTAAAATTTGCTTCGTATATACCAACAGAATCATCATCCTTCTGCTTCAGCTCAAGAAACTCCTTTTCCATCTTTGTTCGAAGAATATGAGGGAAGTGCTTACTGAAAAACAAGTTCTTGAACTCCTCCAATTCCATGGACTCAATTTCATCTCTTTGCCTCGTATTCTTGATAAGATTACACCATTTATCAGCTTCACCTTCCAAATGATATACTGCTAAGATGACTTTATCATGTTCAGAACATTGAAGAACTGAAAATATCTTTTTAGTGGTACTGATCCATTGTTCAGCAACAAGTGGATCAGAAGACCCACTGAAAGAAGGTAGACATTGACTCATGAAGGACTCAATAGAATATTGTTCTCTTCTCTGCTCATTTGGAAGTCCAGAATGATTCATAGCTTGTGTAAGTATAGAAATAAGATTTTGCACTCCATCTCCCATAACATTTGTTTGTTCAGGAGGAAAATCATTGCATTGTCCATTGCATTGATCAACACGGTTCCTTCGGGTTCCAGCCATCGTCTAAAACCCAAAAAGAATAGTGTGAGAGGCAAAAATCATGCTAGGGGAAACAACATAATAAAGGGGGAGTACCTTCAATATCTAACATCTTAGGTTTAATTCTATGATCGTTAGTGTAGTTCTAGTACTATAACCTATACGTATACTTAACCTTAGGGACATCCCTAGACATACCTTAGAAATATCTCTAGGGATCTCACTAATGTTTTCGCATCCTAGTTTCCAAAGGTTGACTAAACCTTTCCTCTGATACCAACTGTAGAGACCCGAAGCCTGACGTACATGGACATTACATTACATTTGCGGAATAATTAGTACATAAAAAAAACACACACACAAGGATCGTAATAGTTTAGTGTCTTTGGAAACTCGGAACGTAATCTTCTAATCGTGGTGATAGATCTTCAATATCTCCCATAAAGATCTTCCATTTTTTTACCTAAAAACTTTCTTTATATCCTGGGTAAAAGAAAACATAAAAGGGTGAGCTCAAATTCTCAGTAAGGGTAAACAAAAGAAAAATCAATCACATCATATTCATAAGAACATAACTTTTGGAAATCTTAACCTGCAAAAGAGAGCATAATTTCATAACATGGGATAAATCATAGTAGTGAAATAAAATCCCAATAATCATAACTTAAAACATGAATCTTGTGGCATACACACATAATCATAGAGAATCATTTCTTGTTAGTCAAGACTCATTGCCAAGAATATCTTAGTGGACAAATTCCCTTTCATAACCGAGTCACCCTCGTTTCAGTCTTGTTTCACTGAACCGGTATAACCTACCATTCCAGCCATGTCTATCTCATGAGATATAAAATCTTTACCCAATGCATTGGAGGTAGATATAGGCCCCACCCATCTCATAATTAAACCATTCTTATGTGTGCCACAAAATCATAAACCATACATCATAGCATAACCCATGTAATTAAAATGGGATTCTTAAACAACGTGACATCATAAAACAATTCATATAAGATAAAAGAATTCAAAACAATATTTCCATCACAACATAATAAAATACATGTAATAATAGGGATAAAAAACAGAACCCTTTATTATCTTAGATGGAAAATAATTTTGATAAAACACTTGAACTCCATTCTTGAGGAAAATATCCTTTCTACTTAAAAAACACTTTTCATTTCTTAACATGTCATAAAATTATAACTAAAAGAAGTTGATTAAAAATAAACTTGAAAACTTATAAGGTAATATTCTTGGAAATAATGTTTTAAAAATCCATTCATGTCGTATAAGTTAAAAGAAAACATTCTTCTCATACTTTTGTCGGAAAAGTCAAAAAGTACCTCGTACGAAAAACGACAAAAGATTCCTTTAATATCTTTTACTAAAAACTCACCAAAGGGTAAAATTGGATTTAAACTATTGTAAGTGGATGGAAACAATATTACATATTTAGGGAACATGGATGTTTATGATAGAATACACCCCAGTAAATGCCAAAGTAAAAACAATCTCGGATAAAAATGAGATTGTGATATTTTCCCTTACCTTAGGTCCGACTTGCTTTGTAAGTGTCCGAACCTCCAGTATAATGATTTAAATCATGTTATTGACTTATTCCAGAGTCATATTCATTGTTATTATATCATATATGGTCCACTTATGACTTTATATTACCCGTTCTTTTGTAAATTCATGTTAAAGTATCGTTTTGGGTAAAATCGTCTCATTTGTCATTCGTGTTTTTAACTTGTAATTATTCATATGATTACTTAGAGCATGATTACTTAATTACAGAATATAAAACATGATTTATATATATATATTCAGAATATACATATATAATAAATCAGTAAATGGAATGAAATACACCGTTCATGGAGATGGTAGTCCGTACGTACGCATGAACGCTGTTTTCGTTTCCTTATTGAATTGAATGGAATTAAGTAGATGAAATACATATAAAAATAAATAATTCCAGTATCATTATTAGGTAATATATTTCATTAGTACTTATTATATATACTTTATAATCATTCATGAATGGTTAATCATTGAGAATGAATCTCATCGCGTCGTGGAGACGGTAGTCCGTACGTACGCACGAGCGATGATATCGTTCCCATGGTCGTGGAATCGTGTTGAAGTGTATGTATACTATTTCAGTATCAATATTACTTTATAATAATCATAAATAGTTATTCATTACACCATTATACCCATCCTTGTAAGGTGATGGTGGAAAATAGATTACACCACGGCGTGGAGACGGTATTCCGTACGTACGCACGCGCGGTGATTTCATTTTTCCGTAGGATGGATAGAAGGTGAATTAGGGTTGTTTCATATTTATAATAACATATCAGTATGTAAGTAATACTGATTTTATTACTTTATCATGAAACAACTAAAGAAGAAGAAGTTTAAGAAGAAAGAAATTGAAAAGATCGGTAATGGATATTACCTCTTCTTTGGAACGCCTCTTTGAATCCTCCATTTAAGGAACTAAGATTGGTCTTTGAAGAAGACCAGGACCTCTAGGATTATTCTAGGGAAGTGGAGAAGGGATTTTGGCAGGGGTTGGACGAGCTTGAGTGCTCAAATTGGTGTGAGGATGAGGGGGAGGAGGTGCCCTTTTATAAGGGAGGAGAGGGGCACCTTAGGAATATCTCAAAATATTATTTTATATTAAAGTCAAAATCGGTTTATAATGGTTCCAAAGGGTCTTATTTTGAAGCTAAAGTGGGTATGGGTCGGAATCCTATTAAACAATAGGATTTAGTCAAGTTTAGGTTATTATTTTAACCTTATCAATTAGATTTAACTCTAAGTTAAATAATTTAACTTTTACTGTGTCTTTTTGTTTTCTTACACTATATGGTTAATACACTTACTATAACATTCCAAACGAACCCCAAATTGTTTATTATTAATATATATATCCTTATCTAAGTCATTATGCTGAACCATAGATTTTTAGGAATAAAATAACAATTAATAATATAATATTTCATTTAAAAACTATTTTGTGTCAATTTTGACACTATTTGATATATGATTTTTGTGAAAGTCATAACAGAATTATATGTTCGAAACAAGTTGATTAAATCAACACTAATATATCATAGTAACCTATAAAATTAGTGGGATTCATAAAAAGTCTCAAATAACATTTATTGTGGTGTTTATAACATCAATTATGTCAATATTTCATTAATAAGATAATTACTACATCATCATTGTGTCATAAATAAATTAAATTATTTAAAGTCTAAAAATTATAAATAAAATACCATTATGTAGGAAATCTTTTTATCTTTCTAATGAATATTTATAGACGAATTTATCTTATGTATAACCCCATATTAAAAATGAGTTACTTATTAAACATTGATTTTAACTATTTTAACCCTTCTTTAAATGAATTAATAATAAATGTCCTAATCTAATCCCAGTGGGCCTAAATGATAATATTTTACACTTAAGGTTGTTTTTGGTCGATATAAACTTGTCCAATAGGATTAGGACATGTGTTAGGGTAATATTAATATCATTTTTACCCTTAATTACCCTATTTACTTTTAACCGTGGTAAATAAATGTAAAAAGTTACTATTCACCAAAAATTATTTTCATCTCATTGAACCACATTTTACTTACTGACATCAACTGGGTCTCTCGGATTTTTGAAATTCCATTCACAGAAGCGGTAAAATTATGATTTATGAAAAAATTAATTTTTTTAACTACCACTTAGTAGTTTCACTATTCATCAAAAATTGATGTTTTTCAGAAAAATGCTAAAATTTAACCCTAAGCTATAATTGATATTCTGAATTCAAAAATGATTTCTATTTTACAAAATTCCCAAAATATAAGTTGCATTAATTAATTTTATAATTAATTTCCGCTGTCACAACAAATAGCGTGTTTTTAAGAGATAATAACTATCAAAAGATTAACACTTGTTTATGTCTGGTGTAAATGTGAAATTACATCCAATGAACAACATTGTATTTAATTGTAAAAATATATTCTAAATATACTTTAAAACCACTAAAATTAATAATTTATCACTATTAATTATTTCGATTAAAAAAGTTGTTTTTAATTAAAATTTAGTAATTTTCACTATTCATCAGAATATGAAAGTTATCCGAAAAGTACCAAAATTTCACCCTAAGCTAATTTCAATATTACGAATCCAAAAATAAAGTCGATTTTGAAAAAAAAATTCAAAAAATTCAAAAAGTGGTTATTACTATTCATAACGGCTAGTTTTAAAAATATTTTAATAGCATATTGTTGTTTAGTGAAACTCGATATTGCGTACTACACACGCTATAGAGGAAGGTCGCGATTGCGTGTAATACAAGGCAAGTCAAGGATGTGTGTTGTGCAAGCTCCTTTTGGTGTAGCGTACAACAGAAGACATTAATGAAATTAAAAAGAATATTTTTCATAAAATCTTGGGCTGTTACATTGTGGGCCAAGATTTGTTAAGGAAACAACAGTAAAGGTAAAGAGTATTCAAACCAATAACAAAGTATATTAAAAAAGAAAAAATAGTTATTCTGATAATTGAAGGAAGGATTTGGAATTTCCAGTGGGATATCTTTTTTTTGAATGTATCTCCATGGAAGGTTGTTATAATATTTGGGTAGAAAGGTTAACTAATCCCTAAGTACATTGGTCATTTTGAAATTATGGAGAGAATTGGGGCCATGTATTATCATTTGGAAATGCCTCCTATCCATCCTAAGGTACACAATGTGTTTCATGTCTCATTGTAGAGAAATTATATGTCAGACCTAATACTTGTACTCACTTCTGAAGGTATAGAATTTGATCTTAATTTATCTTACTCTAAAGAGCATATCCATATTCTAGACACTAAAGAATAGGTGTTGATGGATTGGTTGACTTTTCTGGTAAAGGTGATTTGGAAAAATCATAAAATTAAGGAGGCATCATGGGATCCTGAGGAACTTATGATGAATACCTACACAAATATTTTTTTGAGGAAAAATTATGAAAATTTCGAGGATGAATTTTTTTAAGGGGGGAAGAATGTAACACCACAAGGTTTTACAAATATAATTAATATAGAATTCATTAAACACTGATCCTTTTTAAAACAAGCAGTTTTTTATATGAGATATTTATAACCTATCAACTAAACATAATGTTTTTCTCTTCTATGATTTGAATTTCTAAATATTGACATACACAGTTGTGATCTGTCAGATATTTAGGGTCTGATAGGATTGACATACATTTTTTTTGTGAATATTAACTTACCCTTATAAAAATAAATGTTCCCTTATGAATATAAAACTCACCAATTTATTTATAAATAAAACTTAGGCACCATATAAATCAGAGTGATTTTTTTTAAAATTGATAATTAAGTGTTGATGTTTTTGTGAGTAATAAATATTTAATGATAATTTAAAAGTAATAAATTTATTTAAAATAAAAATAATTTTTATAAAATGTATTATTAAGTAAATATTTTGTTGTCTTATAATTTTAGAATAATTTAATGAGACCTCTGTTAATTTTTGAAAGTATTATAAAATCAATTTTAACATTAAAATATATATTCTTCAAGTAAATAATTATTTTATTTAGAAATAAAATATTTATTATTTAGAAACTTATTTTGATAAAAGGATTTATTTTTTTAATTTTACATGTTTAAAAACAGATACGGAATTTTTTTGAGATTTTTTTGAAATACATGGATTTTTTTGGTGAATAGTGATATTTGATAATTTTTGAAATATGATAAAAAGGAATTTATGCATTATTCTTGGGTTATGGGTGATGTAAATGGTCATATGTTCAAACTAAAATGCACCTATTACTATTTTGGTCACAAGAATCAAACATTATTTCCTATCTTGATAAAAATAATAAAATGATGAATAAGATATTCAAAAATCAGTTTTATCCCCCACTATAAAATCACCCTTCACTCCGTATTATATTTACTTCTATAAGCCTTGATTCTTCTAAAAAGTCTACCCAAATACTCTTCCCTAGTCTATCCCCACATCCCAGATCTCTTGGTCTTTCCAAAAGACCAAAACCACTTCCCTTAAGGTGGTTATCAAGGAGAGCACTCAAGAGGTAAAATCCTCTTCTTCTTTTTTCCTTTTAATTTCATTTAAGTTCCTTATTTTATAATTATATACTCACCTAATCTATCCAAATGGTAATTTTAACTCAATTATAATATATATACTAGAATTTTATCATGTTAATGGAAGATCCTTCATCAATATCATTACTCTCTCATTTTTATTTTAAAAACAAATCATCGTGTCGGAGGTGCCTATTTACAACCTTCATGGACAAAAATGTTTCATTATTAAATTTCTTTTTCAAGGATGGAAATGAAACCATTTTAATGGTTTGACCATATTCTAAAATTTTTATTATATATTATGTAATAATTTTAGAACCATCATTTAAAGATTATATTGAATAATATAACAGAACTAATTTTTGCGATCGAAAAACCACTGTAAAAATCTAAATGATTATTACTAAATGTTTTATCTAATGATTAATACTAATTATATATAAAATAATTATATGTGTAACCATTTAAACTATCAGATTTTTATAAATATCATATAAATTAAATTCAGTATAATTACACTCATTTCACATGAAAATTCATTATCATATACAATTATACCAGTCATTAAAACCACAGAAATGAAAGATCCTGAGCGATAAACTTTTATCTTATAACTCATCAAAAGGACCCATAATGAACTTAATAACATTATAAAAAATAAAAAAACATGTACATAAGTTTCTTAATTAAATAATTAATTAATATAATTTGATTATCTAGGATGCTAAGCTCAAGTACATAACACATTTGGACCCATGGCAAGGGTTTTCTACCTGAATATCCATTTTTTGGGTAGCTATTTATCTCTCCTAATCCAAATTAAATTATTAATTATTATTATGTAATCCTCATAAATTCTGTTTGAATGTTCTATATATTCTTACTAATCATAATCCTACTTTATTTTGTGGTGAGTAATTTATTTATAAATATATTTTTCAATTATTCTCGATAAACAAGCCCAATTCAAGGGAACTACTCCAATTCTTACCTATTTTCAAGTGAAGTCTCTGTTTTAAGCAAAAATTATTTTTATAAAACCACTCATTTCAAAATTTAAAAACTACTATATTTAATTCCTGGTATTATGTAATTATTTTTCCAAAATAACTATTCTTTTTGAAGTAAATGTGTATTTCTCTAAAAAATTCCTTGATGATTTTATTACAGTATTTTTGTCTGTTTCAACATATCTATTGAATTTCATGTCTTATTGAGGTTAATATATTTTTTTATCATCTACTATATTGTATTAAATGGTTTATTATTAGTTTGACTATGTTTGTGATATCTTGATTCCATTCACCATACTAATCTTAATAGTTAGTGTTTATGTGTATAGATTGGGGAGAGTAATTTCATATGTTAATGTCATTTTTTTATCCCCTTTCATATGAGGAATGAATTAGACTTATGAAGTGATGGGTGGGGCCTGATATAGAACCTCTATGAATATTTTGGTTTAAAGAGACAAAACATAATTTAGTTTTGGCTGAGGCCTTACCCTAGTATTTTCAGACATTGGGGTTGAGGCCAAGAAAATATGATTCAGATGTCTCAAATTCGTCTTTTCCTCATTATGGTGTTAGTAGTTTATAAACCATGTGATTATTCGACTAGTATAATATCAATGGTTATGTTTCATTCTCTTATGATCATTTATATGGTCGTATTTAACCCTCTTTCATTCCATCTATATTATGCTCAAGTATATTTTTAAAGGATCATATTTTTAGTTGTTCGTCATGACTATAAGTTTATTTTTATGATAAATTATTCTCTACTTATTAACCATATTGAGTATCTATGATCACCCATTTCTTATGTTTTATTTTCCCTAGGTTTTGAAGATGAATATTATGAATGACTTTCAGGCATAATCTAGGTGTCATATGGAGTTTCTATTTTGTATTTTATTTCTAGTTGTAATGTTAAACTTTTGTTTTTATTTTATTTTCCAAAACTAATAAAATATTTGTCCTATTAGGATACAAATTTATTATAATTAAGCCAATGAAATAAAATAAGGAATTATCTTTGGGATACTGGGGGAAGGTCCTTACAATGTAATCCTTTTTAAGTGGAATAATATGATATGTCCCACATATTAGGGAAACCTCAATATGCAATCCCTGATTAGTAGTATAATACAATATTTACCACATATTAATGGAACCATAGTGTGAAATCCCTATTTAGTGGGGTAATGTGATATTTCACACATATTAGGCAAACCTCGGTGTGTAAGCCCCGATCAGCGACATAATATGATATGTCTATCATATTAGGGAAACCTTAGTGTTTAAGAACTAACCAATTACATAATATGATATATACCCCATAATAGGAAAACCTTAGTGTGTATTCCCTCTTTAATTGAACTACAAGAACTCTAATTTGTGTTATAAATAGAACTATTAGGATGCCTTCCAAAGGCTTAAGATCAATATTAAACAACCAACGGTTTTCCCCATTACATAAGTCTGACATATATATATAGTGAGATTGATTAGTTGTTATCCCTTGTTTCTCATAGAGAGAATAGTTCACATGGACCTAGGGAGTAGAAATGGTCATATAAGTTTCATCATGAGTCTCTAACATCTACAGAAACCTCAGAATGTATGCTCATATTAGTGGCATGATATAACTACTCGTATATAAAGTCATTAACCTTAAGTCAAGTCCTGAGGGAGTAATAAAACTATGATAACTCTGATTCTTTCTATAAATAGGATATATAGGACACCTTTCTAAGGCCTAATCTAAAATGGAAACCCACCTTGGTGTAAGTTCTCCCATGTCTCTGAAATTTTAACCATTATGACCATATCAATCTAATGGGATGCTACTTCTCCCTCATCCTCTAGTAGGTTGAGTATTAAAATGAACTATGATAACTCTAATTTCTAACATAATCAGGATACATAGTATTCCAACCTGTGATTAGAGATCAATATATGTTTCCCAAGTGACCTTATATATTTCATTTATATATGATGATACATTGGATATGTTTAATGAACAATGTGGGTTTTGATTACTATTACAAAATATGACAGTGGGAAGCCTCATAAAGGCTCAATCCCATCCTAGATATATTAACTGCCTACTGTATGGCAGCTAATTTAGAAGTTCTCAGTTATAAAGATTCAAACATATAAATAATCTTACCATTATGGTAAATGGATAAAGAACCTTGGATATATATAGATTTATTATGTTATAATATCCTCTCTATTTCTTATAAAAAGATTTAACCAATGATAACCCTATTAGGGAAGCTGGTCCTGTATCAGGATTATTAAGAGATTCTAGAACATATATTAAATATAAAATATAGTCACAATGTAGAAACAATCCCCCCCAAAGGGTGTGATGAGATTGACCTACCATCCTCTTGACCAATGTGGGTTTCAAAGTGCCATTGGGTCTGAAATTCCGAAAAGAAACCAGCCTTTGGAAAAAAGGTCTGTATATAGTTATGGATGTGGGAACCATTGGGAGTCTCTATGAAAGGTGGAAATAGAGAACTCAACATGAATGATTGCACAAAACATTGAACCCTTTACAATCAATCATTAAGACAAACCAAATTCCAAGCTATGTATTTTCAAATAGAAACAATGGTGAGCCTAATGTGAAATCATTAAACTATGACATCTCTATTGTAATATAAAAAGGGTAGACTCCTAAATTGTCATCAGACCATTTTTTTCCGATCACATTGCTGGCCCTTATCTTCTTTAGAGAAAAACATCATGTCTTCTCTAGAGATTAGTTTTTTTACCCGATGAATTCTAGAACTATAAGTGTGCCCCCTGATTTTTTCTTAATTCATGTGACCCACATTGATCATAATAATTAATTTTATCAATAACCCATAGAGAATAAAGAATGAGTTTTATATGAAATATTTTATAACACAAGTTCTTAATGACTTGAATATTTAACGATTTTTTTACCAATGAGATGGTGATTCATGTTTAATACATGAAAATCATTGATAAATAAATTTTGTTCACATCTAGGTTAATACCCATGTAAAAGGAAGAGGTGTGTGTATTCAAAATAATACAATTTTCCATTAAAAGAGAGAAATTCATTGAAAGAATTCAGCAAAATAATGGGTATAAAATGTGGTGTAAGTAAAGGGTAGAGTAAGGGGGAAAGAAGGCATCCCAATGATAAAACATCATATTGGACATAATATTATGGAAAATGTGCAGTAATAAAAATTATATTAATGTTTATAAGACACACATAATAAGAGGTAATTGAATTGAAAATTAGAAGGGGAGAATTCACTTCATTTGAAGTGTGATTTCTTAAAACATGAATATGGAACCATGGGGGCTTAAAGGAACGTTAAGGTGACTCTTTGGGGGGTAAAATTGCCCAAAATTCAATAATTTTGAATATGGAGTGGAGAGGAATGGGAATTGGTGGGTATTTATATCTAAAGAGAGAGGATTTCTTTTATAATTTCTAAACATAGGTCTTAGACTCAATATAATAAATTAACATAAACCACCAACATTATCATGGGGGTTTCCCATGGGTTCCTCAAAATAGGAGTGTATTTCATTATTTTATATGTTTATAAACAAAAATCATTAGAATAACACACATGGTGTTGTGGAAGTGAGTCAGGTTAATAAAGAATTAATTTTAAAACCAGAAAATATAATATAGGTTTTGTAGGATTCATTAATTGTTTATAAAATTCATAGAATATCATCATAAATAAATTATTTTTTAGTGGGAAACATTATAATATTTAGTACATAACTTTTTTTCTTTTATAATGTCATAATACATACCGTATATTTCTACTGTATTTAATTTTTAGCCAAAAATTCATCCATTTTATAAAATTATGAGAAATTCACAACTGGATAATTTTGGCACAATTATTTCAAAAATAATATTTATTTTATTAGAATAATTCTCTAAATATGATAATTATTATTTTTAAATGTAAAATAGTTATTTATTGAAAATTTTTAGTTTGTACAACAAAATCTTATTTTCGACACTTACAAAAATTTATTAGGAATTTGAAAAATTTATTTTCATTTATATTTAAATAAATAGAATTATAAATGAATATATCATGAAAATAAATTTTATCTTGAATAACTGAGTTTTAAAAAAATGTATATATGTTAAATCTATTTATCAAATTCATCTTATATAATACTAAAATTGGATTGATGAAATAATTAATTCTTTTAAAGAAATTAAAATTAAAAATTTATAACATTAAGGTCTAGATAAAAAACCCATTATTATATCGGAATACACCACAGTGGTATGATGTGTGATGGTGGTAAATTCAAGGGGCAACTTAGCTAACATTGACCTAGTGGTTATCTATACTAACTTAAACTTCTTCAATAATATATTTCACTTAATCCTTAGTTTATAGAGTTCTACTTAGTATTAGCCAAGGGGAAACCCTAGTGATGGTACCTCCCTCCCCATTTTGAAAAAATGGTATTCTAAAGGCAAGACCCAACTAGTTGAAGACATTTCCTCTCATTTTCCCATAAATTATCATTTTTAATTGCATTTTATAAACACTAATTATAATGGTAACATTATCACAAATGGTCAGTCTGTTCAATAGTCATATTAAACAAAATTCATATAATAGAAAAATTCAATTGATAAATTATCCCTTTATACCCTATAAATACTTCACCATTCCTCAAATTTTAATATTTTATTCAGAAAATCCATTATAATTCTTTTGATAATGTCAAATATATTCATAACGACTATTTTTTCTATTAATAGTTTGAAAGGTAGGTTTAATATTATTTTTATATTTTGAACCTATGGAGTATACCATCGCTTGGTAGATATTCTTTGGTTTCAAATTCATGAATTATTCTAAGCTATAGTAACTGGTATTATTACATGACATGTAATATATCTTTTGTAATAGTATTTATATTTACTCCCATTGTGTAAAAATAAAGAAATAACATTATAAAAAAGGTATATTTTATTAATTAATGAAGTAAATTTCAGGTCATTGCATTCCCCCTGAAGAAATTTTATACTTGAAATTTCAACTTATTTTGTTGGTTATGAAAATATGAGGGTATTTTTTCATTGTTTCATCTGTTTCCCACATTTTTCTTCATATTTATGGTTCTTCCATAAAAAATTGAAAGGGTGAGTTTTCTTGTTGCATAGAACATTGTTTCTTTGGTCAATGATTATCATGAAACCGCCTGAATACCCTGGTACAATGATACTCGAGATAACCATAATGTTGAGTCAAAACATATTTCAACATTACCATCAATAATTTCTTTTTGAAATCACAAATCACACAATAGTAATCCCAAATATTGTTAACCATGTATGTTGTTTTAACAATCACAATCTCTCACTTATTTTTTCATGTTTAATGTGTCCTTATCATAGTTGTGTTTGTTGTTTAATTTACTTTGTTCCATATGTAGCTTCAATCATCACCTAATTATGCATTGAATTAAAATCTGAAATCATTATCAGATTATTTTTAGCTTTATAATAAGAAATCATAACCATAATATATACTGCATTATATTCACATGCATTATAATCTCATGAATCGTAACCAATTCATGCACCATAACCATATGTTTTGTAACCAGACTGTGTATTGTATTGTAATCAAAAATCATTACTTGACTTTGTATTGTATTATAATCACGATAAGTATTGTATCGTAACCATGTTGTACTCATACTTTAAAACCGGGTTATGTACTGCATCATATCGATATCGTAACCATGATATATTCTGAATCTTAATCAAGTATCGCAATCACGATATCATAAGCAGAATGGATTTTTAATCGTTATTAAGTATCATAATCACAATATCGAAACCAAACAAGATTTTAAAACATAATCAAGTATTGTAATCATGATATCTTAACTATGATAGATTCTGAATCGTAATCAAGTACCATAATCACGATATCGTAACCAAGATAGATTTAGAATCGTAATCAAGTATCATAATCACGATATTGTAACCAGGTTATGTATCATATTATTATTATGTATTATATCCAATCATCATAACCAAGTTATTAATTGTAACATAGTTTTAATTTTCAATCAATATGCATTGTTATCATGTTAATCTTAGAAAACATGTTATCTATTGCACCTATGAAATACATTACACTCTTATCATAACTTCAATACCGATTGCATGTATCTCAAACTCATTGGTTCATACTAACTAATTTCTAAATTAAATGATGTCGTTGAGTTGGTAATTTACCAATCAAAAAGATGTCATGAAATATTTTTTTTAACATTGTAATGCTAGGTGTCCAAGTCCCTACAAGTTTTTTGGAGAAATATGATCATTGAAGAAAATATGACCATTGGAACCTGAAGCCAATAAATAGGAGGTCATTCAAATAAGAAAACATAACTTTTTCTTCAATCAAGTTATAGAGAGAGATGTTGGGACTTTTCTCTTGCTACGTACGAATGTCTTGAGGATAAAAAAAGGGAACAACTTGTTCCGTGTTCTTGAATTCCTATAAGTGCTTTGTTTCTGCTTTGTGTGACCAATTGTTGTGGTAACAATCGAGGGTTTCGGGGATAAGAAGACGTGAAACTGATCATCGTATTGAGGGACTTCAACTGCTTGATGGATAGAGGTGCCGATTAACTTCTTAATCAAGGACATCCTTGGATAGAAAGATAGCCATACCGATCATTGTATCGAGGGATTATGAAGGTGGTTGTAAGCCATACCTTCTGTGCTAGGTGAAAAGATACCCTTCTCTTTGGGTTAAAATAACTGTAATACTTTTACATTTTTACTGCAATTTTTATTAGAAAGGTAATTGCATTGTTTACCCTTTCTTTTAATATTCAATTAAATTGAAATTGTTTCAATTAAGATTCATATTGTATTGATAAATTCTATACACTATATAGTAGAGTCATTAACAGTTTACTCTCATCATTGTATTCACTTCAAATACAATTGTTTTATAATACTTATAGTATTACATGTTAGTATTTTTATCGGATCAAAGACCTTTATAGTCTATTGTATTTATTGTGAATATTATTATTTTATGTCCTTTTAAACTACATTCTTTCTTAAGTGTTTAATTACAACGTTTTTAAACACACAATTCACCCCCTCTTGTATTGTGTCATCTATATTTCGATCAAACAATTGGCATCAAAGGGGGATTTCACAATTTTTTATTACTTTCTGTATTTAATTTGGTATTAAAATTGTATTTATTTGAAAAATATTTTGATTATGACAACTTAATACACTAATATGTGGAGTGGAAAAATATTGTTTTATTAGATGGCAGGAAAGAATATCAGATCATTTGAAAATCTAAATCCAACTAGACCACCTTTTTTTGATGGAAATGATTATGAGTACAAGAGAGATATAATGAAGACCATTTTTATTAATACTTGAGTGGAAAAATTTATCATGCATACTAGAGGTTATAAAATTCCAGACAAAGAAGTCAATACCCTCCCCAATCTAGAGAAACAAGAATATCAATTGAATTACAAGGTATACAATACTTTGTTGTGTTCCATGACCAGAAATATATATAGTCAGTTATCAACATGTGAAGTAGCCAATTTTATATGGAAGAAATTCAATGTCACACATTTTGGTAAATCTAATGTTATAGAAACAAGAAGATAAATGGTTCAAGAAAAATATTATAGGTTACTTTTTCCATATGGAGAACTGGTATGCAAGGTACAATAGAGGTTTATGAAAATCATCAACAGTGTACAATCTATGGGTGAAAAAAAGGTCTTGATGATGAAGCCCTTATGGACAAGATTATTGATATAATTCCCAAAAAGTGGAAATAAAAAATAATAGCTAATTATGAAAACAAGAAAGTTACTCAAATCACACTTGATGAGTTATTTGGCACCATACTTCAGCACGAGAGTAGAATGAAAAGAGATGCTGATTTAAATAAGAAGAAGAATGGTAATGGGAGCATAGATTTTACTACTTGTAAAGCTAAGACACTAGAAAGGATAACAAGATCCAAATATAAGAAAGCTGTTGTTATATCAGAATCAAGTGATAGTGATTACTCAGATAAAGAGTTAGCCAATCTTTCTTGAAGGATTTATAGGATTGTTAGAAAAAAAGATTTCAATACAGATTTGAAAAGAAAGATATAAAAGAAAATAAATATTCAGATCTCACTAATTATGAATACAATAGAGAATGTCATATTAGACCAGGTTTTTCCTTACTAAAAAGGAAAGACAGAAAGGATAAACATTCTGAAAGAAACAAGAAAAAATATTACAATGAAATGAAAAAAAGTTTGGAATGAAAATGATCCTTAGAGTGCAAGTGGTGGTGATTCATCAGATGAATCCTCAGATTACGAATCTCCTTGTAAAAGAAACATAGGACTCATAGCCACACTACCAATTGAAAATCATTGCTACATGGATATGGTAAAAAATGATGAATCCATAATAAATGTATCTTTAAAAAAAATTACCCTGATGAAAAACATTCTTACTCTTCAGATGAAGAATCTTCCCCTACAGTGGAAAATTTACCTCCTTTGGAGATGTTTTCTGATTTTTCAAATTAATTGAGAATGAAAATTCAAAAATAAAGAAAAATATTTATAAGTAAAGTTCTAAATATATTTTTTTTACAAAAAAAGTATCAGATCTATCAAAAGATACTAATCATAAAACTCTTTATTTTGAAAATAATTCAATGTATCTTAAGGAAGTATGTTCTGTGAAGGGTAAGCTTTCTAAAGACCTTGAAAACTTGTTTTTTAAGAAGAGTGTTTTTGAATCAAAAAATAATTCCAAAACCTTTTTTATAAGAATGATAATATAGTCATTAGACTAAAATATGAAATCTATTCTTTTAAGAAAATTTTATCAAACATTATCAGTGGTAAGGAAAACTTTGATAAGATGTATTCTCAAATTCATTCTTTAAGGAATACTTCTGTATTTGGATACACTCACTACCAACCCTTTTTTAGTAAGAACTATTTTGTTCCTCAAAGTGCCCCATTTTTTGTATGAAATGTCAATGTGGTTGATATTGGTAAATATTTTGTTCTCTTTATAAAACTCAATCTTTAGGATTCCACAAATCCTATTTTTCAAAAAAAAATGTGGATTCCAAAAATTATTTTATCTAACATTTTCGAATCCAAAAAATTTTGGGTTTCGATTTTTTTACTTTTTAAGGAAAATAAGAAGTGTACCAACAACAAGAACATTTGGTACATGGAAAGTGGTTGTCCTCGACACATGATGGGTAAAAAATATTACTTTTAAAATATTATTTAAATGAAAGGTGGAAGAGTGACATTCAGAGATAATGCTCAGAGAAAAACCATTGGTATAAGTAATATTGTTCTTTTAGGAAATATTAAAATTTAAATGTTTTATTTTTCAAAGGTCTTAAGAACATCCTTATAAGAATAAGTTAATTATGTGATGAAGGTTACCTAGTTAATTTTAGTAATGATAAATGTTTATTTTACAATTACATGGATGAATTCATTCTTTCTTCATATATACATGTGAATTTATACATAATCAACTTAAAAGACCTTATAAGACAAAACATACCTTGGTTAAGTGTAATGGAAGACCAATCTTCGATATGGCATGGAAGGTTAGGACACTCCAACCTAAGGAACCATTCTAAACATTCAAAGAAAAGACTTATTAAGGATCTACCAGATCTTTGGTATGATTCTTCAAATTTTTTTGATCCTTGTCAATATGGAAAGCAACATAAAAGTAGAATTAAATCAACCAATGAAGTTTCAACATCTAATACATTATAGTTGGTGCACATAGATCTTTTCAGTCCCACCCAAACTGGAAGCATTGGAGGCAAATACTATGTATTTTTTTAGTTGATGATTGTACTAGATTTACATGGATTTATTTTCTAGCAAAGAAATCTGAAGCCTTTTTCAATTTCAATACTTTTAGAGCCCAAGTTAAAAATGTGAAAAACCTACCATTGATAACTATTTTTAGGGACTATGGTGGAGAATTTTAAAATTTGGATTTTGAAACCTTTTGTAGTAAGAAATTTATTACACACAATTTGTCAGCTCAATGAATCCCTTAACAAATGGTGTTCTTGAAAGAAGAAATCCTATTCTTCAGGATATAACAAGAACCATGTTGAGTGAATATTTAATTGCTAAGCATTTCTCAGATGAAGCTATTAATACGGCATGTTATACTATAAATCGTGTTTTTACTAGAAAGTTTCTTAATAAAAAACTTTTTGAATTGTGGACTGGTCAAAATATAAAGTTTCATACTTTATATTGTTTGGATGAAAAGTATTCATATTGAATAAAAATGAAAATTTACACTTTTCCCCCCCAAATACAATGAAGGAATATTTCGGGGTTATTCTACAACTTCATAGGCTTATAGGGTTTTTAATAAAAGCTCTTGTACTATTGAAGAAACAGTGCATGTTAAATTTGTTGAAACTAAACACTTTGTTTTTAAACAATCCTTACCTATATCAACTGATGTATTTTCAAAAACTAATTATCAACCTATGATTGAAATCCCTTATGATAAGGGGAATATTCCTGAAAATGTCTCTGAAACATTTACCCTAGAATATTTTCTATCTAATGTTGATGAATAAGTTTTATAAAACCCAAATCAATTGTTTCGTAAAAATAATCCTAGTGATAATATCATTGGTGATATAAATCAACCTGTAAGGACTAGAAATTTCTTGAGAAATGAAATTGAACATCTTTCTTTTCTATCTCAATTTGAACCTAAACTCTAAGTGAGGCCTTAGGTGATTATGATTGGATTAAAGAAATTCACGATGAACTAATTTTTTTGAAAGGAATCTAGTCTGAGCTTTGGTTGAAAGACCTAAAAAAACAACTATAATTTGTTTAAAATGGGTTTTCAGAAAAAAAAAATGTTATGAAAATGGATTTATTATAAGAAATAAATAAAGGATTGTTGCTAAAGCCTATAATTAACAAGAGGTAATAGACTATGAAGAAACCTATACACAAGTAGCTAGACTTAAATCTATTCTAATTCTACTAGCCTTTGTAGCACACATTAATTTCAATGTTAAATGTTCTTTTCTAAATGGTTTTGTTCAAGAAGAAGTTTTTGTTGATTATCATCCTGGGTTTTTAGGTCCAAAACATCCTGATCGTGTTTTTAAACTTACCAAATCTTTTTATGGCCTTAAACAATCCCCAAGAGCACGGTATGATAGACTCACAAGATTTATTTTACAAAAAAATAGTCAAAAGGTACTGCTGACCCATGTCTTTTTATAAAAATGGAAAAAAATGTTTTAATAGTTCAAATTTATGTTGAAATCATTATATTTTACTCAACTCAGTAATATTTAATTGATTCCTTTGTGAATCTTATGAAATCTGATTTTGAAATGAGAATAATGGATGAGTTATCATTTTTTTATAGTTTCAAATATCTCAAAACTAGAAGGAACATATATATCCCAACACAAGTATATCAAATACTTACTCAAAAAGTATGGATATGAAAACACTAAAAGTATTAGAACTCCAATCTGTACCACAAATACACCTGATCTTGATGAAGCTAGGAAACTAGTGGATCAAACAACTTTTAGAGGTATGATTGGATGTCTATTATACTTGATGGCTAGTTGTCCAGAATTGATGTTTTTGGTATGATTATGTGAAAGATACCAATCTAATCCAAAAGAATCTCATATAAAAGCTGTGAAAATAATTTTTCGCTACTTAAAGGGAACTATGGATTTAGGACTATTCTATTCTTCTGGAAATGATTTTGTCTTGAAAATTCTTTCAGATGCGGAATTTGGTGACTGTAGAATGAATAGAAAGTGTACATACTAAACATGTCATTTTAAATAGATTCTTTGGTTTCTTGGTCATGCAAGAAACAACATTCAATAGAAATAACCTCTACTGAAGCAGAATATATAGCAGTTGGAAGTTGTTTGCTCTGGTGTTGTGGATGCAACACACACTCACTGACTATTTCATGAGTTTCTCAAAAACTCAAATAATATGTGACAATAATAGTGTCATTTCTCTTAGTAAAAACCATACACATCACTCATGTGAAAAAACATAGACATTATACATTACTTTCTTAGGTATCACACACAAAATGAAGATAATGTTTTATAATTCAGTGTAATGCAAGAACAAATTTCCGAATTTTTTTTTACAAAACCATTATCTTCTGAATGATTTGAATAAATTAAACAGAAAATAGAAATGACCACCATAAAGTAATCATTCACATATATTTATTATTTAATACTTCTCCTTATATTGAGTTACTCTTCTTCAAAGGGGGAGTATAAATATTTTATTGGCTTTATTCTTTATTCTTTAAGTTATAAAAGTTTTACTCTTTTCACTTTTTGTTTTACAGTCTATCGTTTTCAATTTTTGTTTTACAGTTTATCTGCTTCACTTTTTTTTACAGTTTATTGGTTTTACTTTCTTTTTTAGTTTTATTTTTTTCATTTTCTTAAGAACGATATATTGAAACCAAAATATCTATCATATTACTCTAATAGGTACATTTTCTAAAACCTTAATTTTATTGTTTTAATGGTTATTTCCTATTTCTTTATTTTAATTCCTAAATTATTTCACTCTGAATATGATTTTATTTTAAAAGAAAACCTCAAGAGTTCAAAATAATTCTTGACCATCTCTTAGATCTAATATTGACCGTCAATTATCGTTAATAAAATTTACCCCACATCGATTTATTCATTGTTCTATTCGATGACAAGCTACTCTATAAAAAGTCAACAAAGTTCTTCCAATTTTCACCCCATTTTTCATAAACAAAGAACTTCTCAACATTAATAATTAGCATATTCTTCTGGGTGAGAGTTACTGTTTCATGTAGGAGTCTTCCATTTCTTCTTTGAAAGAAATTCAGCCAAATAATATCTCTTCAATGACTTTACATGGTCAATGGTTGGTCTCCCAAGATTTTTATGACTCTTTGTATTCTTCTTTGAAAAGGATTATTAGTTTTAAAGGATGGAAATAGATTTGTATAGAAAGACAAGGTTCTGATCCAGATCATGTTTATCTTGGTGATGTGTTAAAATTTTATGAATTAGTAGATATAGATAAGGACCTCTAGATATCCTTTATGTTGTATGAAAAGAAATATAAAACCTATTCAAATTAGGCTATTATGTTTCTAGATGTTCCTTTTGAGGGACATGCATTATTTCCTTGTTATAAGTTACCTGAAGCTGATGGAACCTTTGATAAGTATAAATCCAAAGAAATTTTTTTTGAGATTCATGATGAAAAAAGAAAAATAAGACATTTATCAAGAGATAATAGACTCACAGCCCTTTGGATGCAAGGGTTTTTTGTGCCGAGAAAAGGTAATAATGAAACATTAAAATTTTTAGATGTGTGTGTGCTTGACTACTTGGTCAGCATGAGGAAGTTTAACCTTATGGGGTTTATTTTACAAAAAATTTAGAAACTCAAATATGGTGGTATAAAATCACTGTTGATCATGTTTCCATTGATTATTAGTATGTTTCTGAAAGAGTGCTTGGGTTTTTTTAATATTTCAATTAAGTCAGATCTGAATTTCTTCAAGTAGCTCTTAATTATCAAGGATATGGTAAGATGGATCGAATTACGTTTCACTTCTTAGTTGAAAATGTTTGAGAGCGATCCAAATGTTGTGAATGAAAAGGATGATGTTGAATGTATTGAGAAACCTTCTAAGATATCCAAGTCAACTTCTAAAAAGATAATAGAAGTTAAGTCTATATCTCAAAAACCCTCAAAGAAACAATAGGTTGTATCTGATGAGGTTGCTGTTGAGTGGGGAATGCAAAAGCCAGAAAGGAAAAAAGGGGATCCTTAGTTTGGATTGGATCCGGATGATGCTTTGGCTTTAAATGTAAGGTCTGAAGAGACTTTGAAAGAAGAAGATATAAAGAATATATTGAAGAAAAGAAAGGATTATTCTATTGATATTGATAGTATTCTAATAATTTCTGGGGAATTGAAATTCAGAATTGAAATAATGGAGGCATTTAGTAAAAATAAATCAGTTCTAGTAGGGAAAGGAAAGGGGAAACAAGTCTCTCAATAATTGGATACTCATACATTGGTAGAAGAACTAGAATAATAAGGTCAAGAGGAACATGATCAAGAAGAACAAAAATAGTTGGATATTTAAGTTGAAGAAAAACAAGATACAAACAAGAGAAGTCATACTGTATAGTCATCAGAAGTATCATCTTTTGTTTATCTGTCTCTAGATCCTCATCCCTCCAAGATAGTATCTAAAAAGTTTTCCTCCAAGAGAGTCATTTAGATTTCTGATAAATATGATGAATAAGAAGAATAAGAAGAATAAGAAGAATAAGAAGAATAAGAAGAATAAGAAGAAGAGTAATCTTATAGAAATCAAAATCAGCAAGCTCAAGTTATCAGCATTGGTACTCATTTTGGTGATCTCTCACAATTTTCTGAGGACACAGATTTTGCGAGAACAATCACTATGAACGGATTTTAATATATTGAAAATTATTTGAATAGATTAGAGAAACTAGTACCTCTTATTCCAAAAGTTGAAGTCAGGTTGGAAATTCCTTCAAATGCCCATAATGATAGAACATATTCTATCAAGGTTTTGATGGACATGTTTCTATGTCTTGAAGCTGATTTTAAGATTTTTAAGGAAAGTTCTACTAAGAATAATAATGATTTCAATAAAGTTTTGAAGTGGTCTTATAAATTTTTTGAAATCCTAAAGAACCATCTAGACAATTAGGAAGAATTGGTAAATCGGGTAAAAAAACTCAACTCTTTCTATCTAAAGTTGACTATTGATTTGGATGAAAAGTTTGAAGAATTTCAAAGACCCAATACCTCAAATGAAGTAGCCTCAAAAGAGATTGAGTGTTTAAAGAAAAAATTTGAAGACTAGAGTAACGAGTTAGTTTTAATCCCGAATAGAGTATCTATATTAGAAAAAGTATGTCATCTCAGAATGGATTATTTTATAACTAGGAAGAAAGACTTAATGCTTAGGAAGCTATTAATCAACTACATGAAGATTGGCTCCAGATGTAAGAAAAGAATATTTCCGAACATGATGAGAAGCTGAAGGCTCATTGAGAAGCCCTTAAAAAGGTCATGGAGGATAGAAAAGAGTTCAAGAAGATGAAACTCTTGTTGTTTAATGTTTCGTAAAAACAAAAGGGAAAAGAATGATGTTTGAACACTTGCTGTAATAAAATTTTACTTCAAGTAACATTTATTGTTTCTTACTCTGTTTCTTAAACTTTTTACAAGAAATAAATTCTTTCCCTTATTCTTTTTGAAAATCAAAAGGGGGAGAATTGCTTTGAAAATAAGGATTGTTATGAATGTCTGATTAAGGTGAAGAATTCACTAGTAATAGTAAAGAGAATACGATCCCTTGTGAGTTGTTTAAACCAACGATTGGATTAGTCATATTCACTAGAGCTATTAAACTCAGGGGGAGATAATTCATTATTGTTTTTTATCTTTTTTTTTATTGTTTTGTGCTTTCTAAATATGGGGAGATTATTGAGTCAAAACATGTTTTAACATTCCCATCAATCATTTGTTCTTGGAAATCAAAAATCCAACAATCATAATCACAAATATTGGTAACCATTAATTTTTTTTAACAATCTTTATCACTCTCTTTATTTTTCATGATTGATGTATCTTTATCATAGTTGTGTTTCAAGATTAATTTTGTTTGTTCCATATGCAGTT
Source organism: Viscum album (assembly GCA_963277665.1). NCBI lineage: Eukaryota > Viridiplantae > Streptophyta > Magnoliopsida > Santalales > Viscaceae > Viscum > Viscum album. Next base: position 388,494,666 of record OY728129.1, on the reverse strand, counting down.
TCAATAATAACCTGATTAAGAATTGAATTAAAAGAAAAAATCATAATCAGATTATTTAATTCTTTATAAGTAGAAATCGTAACTAGATTATATATTTCATTATATTCATATGCATTGTAATATCATGAATCGTAACCAGGTCATGCACTGATAAAATGAGTTTTGTAACCTGACTGCATATTTTATTGTAATCAGGAATCGTAACATGATTGGGTATTGTATTATAATCAAAATAAGTATAGTATCGTAACCACATTGTTCTCATACTTTATAACCAGGTTATGTACCACATCATATCGATATCATAACCAGGATAGATTATGAATCGTAATCAAGTATCGTAATCATGATATCGAAACTAGAATATATTCTGAATTGTAATCAAGTATCATAATCACAATATCATAAGAAGAATAGATTCTGAATCATAATTAAGTATCGTAATCGCGATATAGTAACTAGGATAGATTCTGAATCATTATCAAGTATCATAATAATGATATTATAACCATGATAGATTATGAATTGTAATCAAGTATCAAAACCAGGATATCATAACTAGTTTATGGATCATATTATTATTAGGTATCATATCCATGCATCGTAACCAATTTAATAATCATAACCAGGTTTTAATTTTCAATCGACATGCATTGTTATCATGTTAATCCTACAAAAAAAGTTATGTACTACTCTTATGAAATTCATTACACTCTTATCATAAATTCAATATTGATTAAATGTATCTCATACTCATTGTTTCATACTTACTACTTTATAACTTAAATGATGTCATTGATTTTTTTATTTTCCAATCAAAATGATGTCATGTATTCTATTTTGTTTTGACCATTGTAAGGCCACATATCCAAGTCCCTCCAAGTTTTTCAGAGAAATATGACCATTGGAGAAAATATGACTATTTGGTTCTGAAGCCAATAAATAAGAGGCCATTCTTATCAAAATACATAACTTTTTCTTCTATCAAGTTCTAGAGAGATTTTTTGTGACTTCTCTCTTTGTGCGAAATCCTTGAAGATACAAGAAGTGAACAACTTGTTCCATTTTCTTGTGTTCCCATAAGTTCTTTGTTTCAGCTTTGTGCAACCTATCATTGTGGTAATGATCGAGGGTTTCCGTGGATAGGAAGATGTGTAATCCATCATTGTATCAATGAACTTCAATTTCTTGAAGGATAGAGGAGTCGATGACCTTCTTAATCGAGGACTTCGGTGGATAGAAATATAGCCATACCGATATTTGTATTGAGGGATAACCATGGTGGTGGTAAGACAGACCTTCTATCCTAGGATAAAGGATACCCTTCTATTTGGGTTAAAAATAATTGTAATACTTTTACATTTTCACTTCTATTTGAATTTGAAAGGGAATTGTATTGTTTCACCTTTCTTTTCATATTCAATTCAATTGTAATTTTTTTAATTACGATTCATATTGCATTGTGAAATTCTATAAATTATATGGTAGAGTCATTAACATTTTACTCTGATCAATGTATTCACTTAAAATACAATTGTTCACAATAATTAATGTATTACATCTTTGTATTTCCATCAGATCCAAGACCTTTAAAGTCTATTATATTGATTGTGAATTGTATTAGTTTAAGTCCTCTTAAACTAAGTTATTTCTTAACTGTTTAAATACAAAGTTTTTAAACATAAAATTCACCCCCTCTTGTATTGTTTCATCTATATTTTGATACAACACCTAACATATCCAAAAAATCATTCCCAATCCCCACTAGATACTGAATAGGATTTCGAATTATATAAGAAGGAAATGGGAATTATTTTTGTAACCAAATAGCTGAAGAAAGAAAAGTTATCATTATCAATATTCTTTAAAGAGAAAGTACTAGAACCAAAAAGGTATAAAAAAACTAAAAAATAGTACATCATCAATGTACCCAAAATATATAAATATAAATCTTAAAAAAACTGATGAAACAAGTGGATAACATCTTCATTGGAGAACTCCATCACTCAAATTCGTAGGGTTCAATAATATCCACCACCTCCAAGTGGAATTTTCTCTTTACTCGGACATGGAAAAAGATAATCAACAAATGTTTAAAGGAAAAGGAAGGGTGTGATATAAACAGCCCAAAAGGGTCTCCCCATGTTTTCTATAAAAAATACCTTATCAATAAACAAATTATTTAATCAATTTAATTAAAAAAAGGTATGATATTTGGTTTACAAATTCTTATCCAAAAAATACTTTCAAATTAATGATAGAAAATATTTCAAAATTATATTGAATAAAAATTTTATATAAAAGAGTATATATAATGTATTTCAAATGAATAAAAAAGGTTTATAATCAATGGAGTGTATAATAAAATCAATTACATCAAAGTAAATACCATATACAAATGCCCTATAATATTTTAGTTTGTTGTTATATAATCCTCACACTACTCAAATGTGATCATTGGTCAATATATATGTGTGCACATTGATATCAATGCAAAATTAGGGGATAACATTGTGGGAAATAAATATACACCACATTAGGGGAGTCATTGAGATATATATCTCAACACACCCTCTGGGGAGAACATTACATTAAATTACGATGAATTTGGTTTAGTTAGTGTTATAATCATCAATCCACTGACAGGGGTTCATATCATAGCGTTCTTGTCCAAAAATCCTTCTAACTATGCTTTCTCCCATGTTATTTAATCAATCGATCAATATATTTTTGGGAAAATCAATCACTTCAAATAAATTTAATATAAATTTTTTTAGTTTTTATTTTCAACATGCCGTTCTCATTTCAAAACCAAAACATAAGCTCTCATCAATTCATTCTATTTTCAAAATCATCATTCAATTTAATAAAAGTTTACCATGAATTAACACTCATTATTTTCATAATATCAATTTCTAAATCAATCCACAATTTTTATAAATTCACCCAACAATTTCAATTCCATTGAAAATGAGGAAATTTTAAAAATTCCATGCCAATATAAAAATAAAACATTCATAAAAAATGTGGGGTTTTAAACCATTTTAATATTCATTTCAAGTAAATAAAGAAATACAGGGTTTCAATTGAATGTAAAATTATTATTGAACCAACTTCATTTAATCATGATATCAAATGAAAAGACACCCACAACAAGATCACTAATGAGAATAGAGGTGAAGATTATCAAAGAATTGAACATAGAATCAAGATGCAAAGAAATCAGGATTAGATCCATTAATAACCTGATGATATATCAATATATCTAGAATATAGAAGAATGTATCAGAATAAACCATATGAGAGGTGATTTAAATACCAGGAGAAGATCAAATGTGATCAATGGGGCTTTGATCCACAAATAAAGGAGGTTTCAGGATCCCCATGTGCTTCTTGGAAGATTTCAAGAGAAAATAGTTCGATTTATAGTTGAATGAGGTTGATTTTTTGTTAAACTATTGCTCCTGATATTTTTAATTTAATTTTTAGGGAGTTGAAATTCCATGCACCTTGCCTAGGATTCTTTTTTTTTTGAATGGATTTGATGCATGGTTATATTAATCATTCTCCAACCATGGAATTCATTACCATCCAAGGGTGAATGATTCGGAGGGGTGGTCTCATGGTTTTGAAAAGTCATGCACCCCCTACCATTGGCTTATGGTTTACTTCACAGTTTACTTGGACAACGTATATGGTTTTACCTAACAATGTTCTAATTATTCATAGCCCCGTGGGCTTACATATTTTTCCCAAATTCACCCAAAATAATATATAACATTCCCCAACCAAAGGGAGATCAAAAAATTGGAGAAGAAGTACTTCCATGTAAGAAATAGAATGTTACCAATATCATCACTAACTATTCCAAATAAGTGATTTCATTCTCTAGTTTTACCAGCTCTTCATTCAATAAATGTAAGGGATTAGTTATATAATTCATCAAGAGTGATACTTGGAATACATCACAATCATTAGAAATGTTTGGTGGAAGTTCAATGTAATAGGCCAATGCCCATAAGTGATCAAGGATCTCAAAGTGACTAATATTCCAAGGGATAAGCTTTCATTTATTTCCATTCAACATGAGTCTCTTACATGGTGATATTCAAAGAAAAAAATTGTCCCCAAAATCAATATCCTTATTCCTTCAAAGATTTTCAAAATATATATTATAACGACTCTATGAAGGCTTTTTATATTTTTTTATAGATTGAAACCTTCTGTCATCTCTTTCATAAGACTAGGTCATAATATATTTTATTCACCACCTAACAAAACAAGTATAAGTTCTATATCACTTCCCATATAGAGATTGTAACGCCCCGACCCGAGAAGCCGGGAGCTGGGGAATTATTTTAATATATTATCATGATTACAAGGAATCATGTCCTGATGGACGGATCACTTTAGCAGTCTTGTAAAATAGATTACTTACATGAACGTTACATTACACATTACAAAAATAAAACACAAGTTAAATTATCCCTTGAGAATGCCATTAATCCCCTAGATTAACCATACTTATCAATCATAATAGACTTCTTGTAATCCTGGGAAAATAAAACATAATAAATGGGTGATCTCAAACACTCTGTAAGGGTAAGGAATACATTAGAAGATTACATAAACATTGGGCATGGTGAATAATTTAAAATACATGCCTTTACAAATAATAATCATAAAAAAATTATGGCAGGAATATGAGATAATTAAAGAATGCCATAATAAATCATAGACATGGGTATTCTACTAGTCAAATAACCACATGAACCATTAATGATATTTTCATAACGAGGGAAGGTATAATGTCGGACATTCTGAAACATTTTGTCAAGGCCTCGACCGAGACATCTAAAAATGATTAATACCTCTGCCAAAACCATATATCAAATATTGGAAATGTATTGGACAATTCCATGTCTAATTGTCTCATGAGACCTATTGATGCATTGATGAGCTATAGAAGGTTCCACCCATCACTTACTAAGTCGAATTAATCCCTCATATGAAAAGGTTAAAACATAACATAAACATTCGTATTAAAACTAGCGTACGAAATGTCAATACTTTTTCCATAAACCATAAATGGTATAAAAATAACACATCCAGAGTCAAACATATCAAAAAACCTTCAATAAAGTATGAAATATTTGTATCCTAATAATTCAACCTAAATCAAGAATAATATCCCATAAAGGATGTTGACATAGTTGAAAATGATCAGAAAAAGTCATTGAGAGAAATATCCCTTTTTAATGAAATCATTTAAAAGTCACATAATTTATAAAGGAAGTCATTTAAAAGATATTTTTGAATCAGACTATACCATACCAATTTGAAACTTCTAAAATGAAATAACATTTTAAAACATTCATGTCCATATAAATAAATCCTTAAAACCTTTTTGAAAACATGGACATTAATGAGAAATGATTAGAAGAATAAATCTTGAAAACATTTAAATGTTGTTTTAGTAAAAATGCCCATTAAAAAGAATACCTTTGAAAACACCTTAATGAAACATGGACATGGATAATAAATATTTCCCATTAGATACTTATGTAAAAACAACCTCAGATAATAAAGAGATTGTGAAATTAACCCTTAACTTGCACTTTCCTTTGGTTGAGGGTACGTTTAACCTCCTATATAATGACCATATTATGTTATTAAATTACACCAGAACCAGAAAAATATTCATATTTATTATATCATAAATGAATCATCTATGACTTTAAACAACCCATTTAGTAATGATTTCCATGTTAAATTAATATTTTGGGTAATAATCACTTTCTTTATCGTACATGTTTTAACAAGTTATTCTTGATCGTATCATTTAGATCATGATTTAAATACTTCCAAAATATAATACTTGGTTTATATATCATATATATTTATAATATAAATATTTATAATATATATATATATATATATATATATATATATATATGAAATGGAAGGCACCGTTTATGGAGATGGTAGGCCGTACATACACATAAACGCTGTTTCCGTTTTCATAACATATTAAACAGAAGTAAGTGAATAAGATATATGTAAGTACATACATACATACATATATATATATATATATATATATATATTTCTAGTAGCATTATTATGTCATATATTACATAATTATTAATGATACATATTTTTATAATCATTTTTTAATGGTGAACGTGGAAATGAATCTCATCGCATCATGGAAACGGTAATCCGTACGTACACACAAGAAAAAATATCCTTATATTGGTGGTGAAATCATATGTAACTAGATGGTATATCATATATAAAGTATAATTAACATGTTATATTCATTATTTACATCAGTGATACTCATAATTATACCCATTTAAATAATGAAGTGTATGAATAGAAAACTACACCATGACATGGAGACGGTAATCCGTACTTACATACGTATCATGAATTTGTCATTTATTTGATGAATAGAGTAATGAAAATGGTTGTAAATTTTTTATAATAATATCACAGTATATAGAATATACTGGAGTTATTATCTTAGAATAGAAACAATAAAGAAAGAGGACGTGTAAGATGAAAAGAACTTGAAAGAGGTGATGAAATATTTATCTCTTCTTCGGGTTCTTCATTTTTATTTCATCAAAAGGGATCCATAGGTTGGATTTATTACCAAATAAAGGCCACTAGGATGATGTAAAAAAGGTTAAAGGATATTTGGATAGTGGTGGGCTGATCCAAAAGGCATTGGAGGTGTGAAATTATGAGAAGGGGATGTGCCCTCTTAAAAGAGAGGTGAGAGTCACTTTAGGAAAAGCTTGAAATATTATTTTATAATAAAATATTTTTCGGTTTCTAATGGCTCCAAAATGATTTATTTATAGGATAAGGTGGGTATTGGTCTCAAACCTCTCAAAAAATAGGTTTTAGACAGGTTTAGGTCACCATATTAATCTTATGTTTTAGATTTTACTCTTAGTTAAATAGTTTGACATTTACCATGTCTCTTTGTATTTTTATATTATATGGTTAATAAACTTAATATAACAAACCAAGATAGCCACATGTAGATTATTATTAATATATATAACCTTATCTAAGTCTTTTGGCCAAAATTTATATTTTTAGAAATATTATATCAATTAATAAAATAATATTTGTTTTAAACACTCAATTATGTCAATTTTGACAGTATTTAGTATTTCATTTATTTGAAAGCCATAAGAACTTTATCAATTAGAATAAAATTTATTTAACCAAATATAACATGTCATATTAACCTATAAAATTAGTGTAATTTATTAGAAGTCTCAATTTACATTTATTTGGATATTTATAATATCAATTATTTTAATATTTCATTAATATGGTAATTACTACATCATCATTGTTTCATAAATAAATTAAATTATTTAATATCTAAAAATGATAAATAAAATACAATTATGTAGGAATTTATTTATATTTATACTTAATATTTATAGTCAAATTTATATTGTGTGTAACCCTATAATAAAAATAGTTTATTTATTAAACATTGAATTTAACTCTTTTAACTCTTCTTTAAATAATATAAAAATTAATGTTTTAATCTAATATCAGTGGATAAAAGAGGATCATATTTTATTCCTAAGGTTGTTTTTGGTCGAATTACACTTATCCAATATAATTAGGACATGTTTTAGGGTAATTACAATATCATTTTTACCCTTAATTACTCTATTTATTTTTAACCGTGGTAAAGAAAAGTCAAAAGTTACGATTCATAAAATAATATTTTCATCTTATTGAACCACATTTTACATAAAAATGTCAACCAGGTCTCTCAGATTATTGAAATTCAACTCACAGAAGCGGTAAAATTATGTTTTATGAAAATTTTCAAATGCCCCTAGAGGTGGGTAAAAAACATTAAAAAGTTCAATAAAATTTTATACATCTATTTTTTTATAAAACGACTTCAATGAATTACATTGAACTTATAGAGGTATTATTTATATATTTTTAACTAAAATAAATCTAAATAAAATAAATAATTATTTAAAAAAATCTGTTTTAAAAAATAATGCAGTGTTTTCCCTATTCATCAAAAATTGAAGGTTTTCAGAAAAATACCAATAATTCACCCTAAGATAATTTTGAGATTATGAATTCAAAAATGAAGTCCATTTTACCAAATTAAAAACATAGCAGTAGAATTTTTTAATTTAGAATTAATTCCCATTCTCAAAATCAAAAAGCGGGTTTTTAAAAAGTAAAACCTATCAAAAAATGACATGTGTTTATGTCAAATTTAAAAGTGAAATTACTTATAATGACCTAAAATGTATTAAATTATAAAAATATAATCTAATTATACTTCAAAACCATTCAAATGCAAAATTTTATATTATAAATCATTTCGATTAAAAAAAGTTGTTTTCAATTAAAACATAGTATTTTTCACTATTCATCAAAATATGAAAGTTATTAAAAAAGTTCCAAAAATTTATCCAAACTAAATTTTTATGACCCAATTTTAAAGAATAATTTAGTTTCATTAAATTGAAGATATAAAAGTGTCAAATATTTGTTTTAAAAAGGATTCTCCAATAAATAGGTGGCAAATTTGCATTTTTTTAAAAATACTTCTTTTATCTGAAAATTGAATTTGTTCTTATATTATGTCTAAGAAACAAAAAATATGAATGTTCAAACTATATATAATATATACACAATTCAAAATACAGTTAATACTATTTATAACCTCCTTTTGAACAGCTAGTTTGGTAAGTCATGGTGTGCTCGAACTCATTGTTGCATGTAGCATAAGTCATTGAATTACATACATAATATGAAATATTGGGGTGTTATAGTGCTTCCTACGGAGTCATTTGAATACTCAAGTGGAAGGTTTTTTTATTTGGAGCTAAAAAATTGAGAGATATTGATCCCATACACATATAAATTGCATTGACCCATCCTTCAATATAAATTTATTTTTCTGAATGCTTACTTCAGATTTGACCTCAGTTTGTGGGTAATAGGCCATAATGAAATTCAACTCAATATTCAAATACATCCATCCAACGGCCCGAAGGCCTTAAATTTTTTTTATTATATTACAAATCCCCATTTTAAGGGATTAAGGGGGGAAACCCAAGAAGACTTCAAGAACATATGACAAATCACACTCAAAAGGAGAAAGAGTAAAACCAAAATGACAACATAGATCTACTCCTCCCTAGCATTTGTCCATGATGAAGCTTTCCACCATTACAAGATTTTTCTGCAAGCAAGTGTCCCATGTCAAAGCATGATCCCGATCCAATGGCTGACACCATACCCTCTCAAACATCCAAATCCAAAAAAAACTCTGCAAAGATGAAATGTTGGCTCTGGATCCTCCGTTGGAGCCTACTATATGATATCAAGTCCAATTCCACATACTTCCCACCTCTTAAAAAGAAACCATCCAAACCACTTCGAACATTCAAAAATAAAAACTCAATTCATGAGATTCAATACTAAAAAAAACCTTCAAACAAGCAGATTGCAACAAAACCATGCATCTAACCCAATTTTTCTCCATCGCCACCATCAAATCAGCTTGTAGGGACCACAAATCTCCAACCAAGAGACCCATACCAGAGCACGACACAGATGAAGGAACACAGTTCCTTACCACAGATCTGAACCACAGCCCCCATGTATTGGAAAAAAATGCCTTTGAACCTACAGAAGAAAAAGGAAAAAAACCCCGAAGGAAGAACAGAGCACAACCCCAACGCCTCAGAAGGAAGGGCTGGACCTAGACGCCGCTCCAAAACTCAACACCGCGCCGCACTAAACTGTGACCCTAGAACCGCACCAGAGAACGCCCCCAATGCTACAGATAACGAATCTTTACCTCAAAACATCATATCGAAATCCTCTTTTCCATAGAGAATAGGACCGAGACCCTGACGCACCATATTTGGACCACTTCACCACAAGAAACATAAACAAAACCTTGACATGCCAGAACTAAACCCCAACGTCGTAAAGAAGGACCACACTTCACTGATCCACTAGAAGACCAGTGACAAAGTCCATGGTGATGTTCTCCCATTTAAAAACGGGTATGGGTAATTATTTCTTCATCACCTTGGGATTCTATCACTATTATTTGCCTTTCTAGAATACGAAGCACCATATGGTATGGTCTATGACATTCGTCATCATGCTATCCCATATGAAGTGCTTTAGTAGGTCACAATACAACTTTGTACTTCGAACATGGATAGAGAAATATAAGGTATGTGCATCATCTAAAATATCATTATTCATCTCTGGTGATGAAGGAACAGAAATTCTACTTCCAAACCAATAGAAAAAATCTTAATCAATGTGTAAATCATAGATATTCCCATCCTTTACTAATTTCACCTTATTTTGATGATCCAAAAGATCACATTGTGCCACTTTGATCCTCTCCTTGTTAGATTTTTGGGAAATAATTTGTGAAACATAGAATGTACTCCCTATCATTATGATTTTCATATCCATACTTTTCATATCGACTAGAATATGATATTTCTCAATCCACATTAGGGATAGAGTTGTGGGTTATTTTCTTCTAAGAAAATCACTTACCTTATTCACCATTATAGGATTGCAGTGAATAGAAAAATAATATGCCTTCATTATAACTAACCATATTTTTTTTTGACACAATTTAATCATTTTTTTGTGAATATGTAATTCAAACTTAGGTGTTCTGTATATATATCTAATTTTTTTTCCTATAAAGATTTTTCATCAATATCTTCATAGAATGTATGACTACATCTAACTACAAGTCATGAGTAGGATAGTTTTGTTCATGAGACTTTACCTACCATGATGCACTATTTATCACACTGTTATTTTATATAAGGACATTCCCAAGACCCTTCAGAGATATATCACTATAGATACTAAATCCTTCTTAGATAGATGGTAGAGTTAACACTGATGCACTAACCTAAATATTATTTATCTCCTGAAATGTTTATTCTCATTCCTTTTCCCATATAAAATTAAATATATTATAATATGACTTGGTTATTTGATTATAAAACCATGAAAATATTTTCACAAACCATTTATAATATCACACTAAACCAAGGAAACATTTAATTTAAGCTACTATTGTATGATGAGGCCACTCCTCTACAACATTTATCATTACATAATCAACTGATTTCTCTTCACCGTTTACAACATGGAATAAGAATTTGAATTATAGTTTCGATAATTAACATTTTCTTAATTTATCTAATAGATTATCCTTTATCAATGTTTGTAAAGTGACCCATAGATGATCCTCATGCTACTAAAAAAATTTGGAATATATCAGAATATCATCCATAAAGACCACCGTGAATTAATGAAGGAAATATTAATAGACACTATTCATAAAATTAATTAATATGATAGGAGGATTCATCATGATAAAGGTCATAACAACACACTCATAAGGCCCATATATTTTTTAGAAAGTATTTCTTTGGATATCATCATTTTTTACCCTTAATTGAAGATACCATGATCATAGATCAATCTTGAAAAATAATTGAGCCCCATGAAGTTGGTAAAATAAACAATAAATACATAGATTAGGGTATTTATTTATCACCATTATCTTATTAGGTTCTCTACATTCAATGTACAACTACATTGATCCATTCTTGTTGTTTATAAAGAGATCAGGTTCCCCTAATGAGAAAGACTTGGTCAAATGAATCCATTTTAAAAAATAACTTTATGTATCTTATTTAATTCCTTTAAATCCCCATGTAACTTTCTATAATGGGTCTTCAATATTACATTAGATCTATGTTTGAGTTCAATTGATTTCTGCAACTCACTTTATGGAGGGAGGTATAGGTAATTATTTAGGAAATAAATCAATGTATTCTACAATAATGGGTTCATTTTATATCTTCATAACTTCATTTTTTCTCCCTCATTACCAATCAACTACATACAGAGATATAGGGGCGATTCTAGATAAATACTGGGATGTGGTATCTCCCTTTTGAAAATAACTCTATTTTTTTGATTCATGGCTACAATAATTTAATTTATTCTCTATTTGATCATAACATTATACATTGGTATCCCATCTTTCTATAGAATATCATCAAATTCCACCAAAGGAATTATTACCAGATTTGTGATGAGATTGTACTCACCAATGTTGATACAAGATTTTATATGACCATATTATTCTGGGAAACTTCCACCAGGAGTTTTAAATGAAAAATATAATTTTTGTAGTTTAGGGTTTTATTCTACATTTTTTTTGCAAACATCGATGAAATAATAGAACATGTAGAACTAGAATCAAACAAAGTACTTTCTATATTTCTAAGTAAAAAGATTGTACCTCCTACCACATCATTTTGGGAATCCACTTCAGCCATTGTGATTGAAAAATCATGACCTTACTATCATGGCCTATGATAAAGTTTATGATGGTTTTTGTCTATTATCTTATAATTTTAAAATTTATTTTCAAAGTGACCATGTTTTCCACACATGATGAAATGCAAATTAGGTTGTTCTTGCACCATATTCTATTTATCATTTTAATTGAGATGTTGAGGCTTTACCTTACTATGAAGTTTCTATGTTATATATCCATATCTTTCACACCTTAGACTTCACACTCCCAAGAAATTAGTACCATATTTTTTTCACAAATTTGTTTTATGTGGGAAGTTGTAATTTTTTTCCTCCTCATCCAAGTAAAAAATTCATCCTTTGTTTTGGATCTATTTATATCTTATTTTCATTTAGTCTATATGACCCCTAAATGTCTCCAAACTATATTTTAACATTCATATAACTACTTAAAAACACCACCTAGATTTCACAGTCTCATTTTTAAAGATTCCTCACTAGATGAGGACTCAGTCTGCTGAGAAACCAATTATCATTTCTCATAGGATCCATTAAAAATATAGAGGTGTATCGAGAAAGTCTGGTAATGTTCATTTCATAGCTTCCCATATATTTATATTCTTTCTACTTAAAATTCAATAATTCCTTCGGCATTTTTGTTCTCATCAAATGGGGAAAAATATATACTAATAAATATACCCTTGAACTCTTCAAAATGCATATAATTAATCTCTCATCTTTTCATCATGTTCTTAATTAGTTTCCATAACATATTATTTTCTTCTTATAAGAAGTAAAATGCCAAGGTGACTTTATTTAGCTCTAAATAATAGCATATATATTATACCATTAATATAGACTAAATTCATTGATTAAATATTAATTGATCTATAGATCTACTAAATAAGTAGTTCATTGATGAAAGGACTCATAAATATGTTTTTTCCTTCGAGGTGAATTTGTACTCTAAACATTGATTAGGTTATTATTTATAACCTGAGATATCTAATTCATCATGCTCAGATTTTTTCTATTTCCTCTTCTATTATGTTAGGAAAACCATTATTGCATCATCTTTTCCACTCATAATTCATGTGGTTATTCATATTTCCCCCGATTATTATTAAATAAAGGAAACATAGTGAGAAACATGTTACTTTTAATAATATTTTAATTATAAAGTAATTTTTTATCCTAAAACAACATACTTAAATATTTTTTTCTTTTAATATTATCTTATAATAATTAAATTTTCTATATATCTTTCATTATGTTTTATAAAATAATGTGATTATCCAAAAACATATCCTAGGAGTGTCAACCCAGGTGTTAAGTATGGCCCATTTTCTGACCCAGTTAATGATTGAGTATAGATCAATGCACCGTTTATGAGTTTATTACCCCCAGGTACATCTAGTTCAGTGCCACATCCACTTATAGTATCAATATAGAGATTTATTTTCCAGGAAACCACTTGATTAATAGCTCACAAAAACTCTAGGATGTATTATTATAGAGACCCAACCCCAGTTTCCCAGAGCCGATGCACCACTTCATTACATAGGTTTAATAAACAAGGATGTCACATCCCGAAAGAATCAATAGTTTAGTAGTTTTGAAAAAAAAAAACATAAGTTTTACATTACAACATGAAATGGAAAATGATATATAAATTTCATTTAAAATATCAATAACTCCAAAAATATCCTTATAAGTCATTAATAATATTCATCTTCACATCATAGGGAAAAATAAAACATAAGAATGTGATGAGATATGATGATCAGTAAGGGAAAGTAATATATTTGAAGCTAATATAAACAATAAGGTATGGAGAGTGAATGAAAACACATGTCATTGGAAAATGAACTTAATCATAATATAGAAATAATAAAAGTGGAATAAATAATAGCATAAAAATAATCACATAAGAATGAAGGTTAACCCTATACATTATAATATTAAAATATTCACATGGATTATAAATCACTAATATCATAAATAGAGAATGAATAATGTCAAACATCTAAAAAATATTATTATGGCTTATACCAAGACATCTAAAAATAAATAGTTAAGGCCTTGGCCAAAACTATATCTAAAAATGGGAAGGCCTCGTTCATGCCCATATCTATTTTTCCCCATGATACCTACTAATTTATCGATGGATATAAAAAGACCCAACCATCACATGCTATATAAAATTCATTCCTTATATTAACAGGGTTAAGAAAAAACATCATATATATATGAAATATAAATAACATTCCCCAATTTTTAAACATAATCACGGACCATTCTGAGTAGTATGGTAAAAAAAAATCAATGTAGCACGTTATAGATTCCGAAAATTCTGTAATTACTCAATGAAGTTTTGAAATGAAAAAGAAAAGTTCCATTCGGACCTGGAGGCTTGGTCAGGAGGGTCTGGAAGTGTTGCATGGAAAAAAGCGGAATACACGCCACCAGGAATTCCATTTCGGGGTTGCATAATTTGAACGATCTCTCATGCATGAAATCAAACATCTGCATGTGCAAGATGGCCTTCAGGTACTTAATCTTTTCGTGCCACCTCGCCCCGATATCTTCCTTTGCGCACAATCCCTCTGGCTTAAATAGAATTACAAACCCTTCAGGGTTCCTCCCTTGCACGCAAATCCTTCTATTGCATGCAAAATGGTCCAATTGCGTGCAATCCTCTTCACTAGGTGCGGCGTTAACTTTGGGTGATGCCTTTTCCACTTGCAAGCAATTCATATCCCTTGTGCATGATCCTACTAGCCGCGCGCAAGCCCTCTGCCCCGATTACATGCCATCCCGGTGTTTTGTGCGCTAACCATTTATTTGCGTGTAACCCCCAGGACCCCTCACCTTGATGCTCCAGGGGTGCCTCCCTATGTTGGCGCTCGATGTGATCCTTCTAGATGCCCCAAGCACACTCACCAGACATACACACCATGCGCTATTTTCCCATACGACCTTCTAGGCTCATATGAAGTAACCTCAAGGTCCCTTGGGTGGTTATTCCTATTGTGTTGCTTTGTCTCAAGCTGCTTTACATAGGCAGGCTAACGGCTATTGGTTCTTCGCATAGCCACACTAACATGGACTCCTAGATGGTTCGCTCTGCGACCCCCCTTCACTACGGCCTTGCCGATACCTTCCCTCCTATAAGGTGTAGAGGGTACCGATCATGTAATTCCTAGGGTGCAGAGTAAACCAACTCATTTGAGCTACAAGATATTAAACTGCCATGCACCTCGTCCTCAACACATGACGTTAAACTGTGATCTGGCCTCGTTCCTCGCACGCAGGGTCCCCCCATCTCAAGCATTCTTTATGCCCATTGGTCATTGTGTGGATGGGATCACCCCTCATAGGGGATGATATCCTTTTTGTGGGGGTGGCTTCTGTCCACGGGGGAAGGGAAGCCACCTTGGTGTAAGCCCATATCCCCTCATGCAGAAGGTAGCACCCATGCACCTCTGTACTTCCCCAGCTCCAGGGCCAGTGGGGAGAATGATGGGAGGTGGGACTCCTCCTTTCTTTTGTCCCAAATCACTCTCCCTCTGCACTTTTCCCCCCTCGGGCCTCCATCCAGGAGTAAGTCCCGATAGCATGGGCTGCCCAACTCATAAGCCCCTCTTCGCTTCCCACTTACGCATCCTTCACGACATGATCATCAGGTCTCTGCCACCTCTTGTTTCTCACACCGAGCATGACTCATATGGGCTTAGAGTAGGAATCGAACATGAACATACCCCATCCAACATGACATTAAACTGTATGCCCCCATCCCGCATGACGTTAAACTACACCACCCGAACTATGTGGACTTTGATTCCCTGCTACGGGGATATATAGGAAGCCTCCACGAGGTTCAAGCCCACCACCTGGTCGTTCCGACCTCCTCACGTCGGTTCACCAACCATTGTGGGCCACCTCAGAGCATAAGCCCCATCCATCCATCACCATGGGCCGCCTGAGAGTGTAAGCCCCATCCATCCCAAACTATGGGGACATTGATCCATGCTAATGCATGGTACGTAGGAAGCCTCCTCGAGGTTTAAGCCCCACCACTACGGCCCATCTCAGAGCTTAAGCCCCATCCATCCCGAACTATGGGGACTTTGATACGTTCTAAGGCATGGTACATAGGAATCCTTCATGAGGTTCAATCCCCACCACTATGGGCCGTCTCAGATCATAATCCCCATATATCTAGACCCCAGGCCCCTCTTCACGTCGGTTCTCCGACCCCATATCCTTGGGACATCTCAGAATGTATGCCCCAAATGCCCCGTCCCGCATGACATTAATGTAATTCCCCGACCATAGTTACCCAAAGTAGGTGCATTATTTTAATACATTGGAACGATTACAAGGAATCAAGTCCCGAAGGACCGATCATTTTAGCAGTCTTGGATAATAGATTACATACATGAACTTTACATTACAATTTCAAACATAAAACACTGCATAAATAGTTCTTTGAGAATGTCATTATTACCTTTAGCTTAACCCGGCATATCAATCATAATACACTTATCAGAATCCTGGGAAAAATAAAACATAGAAAGGGGCAATCTCAAATGCTCAGTAAGGGTAATAAATACTGTAGAAAATGACATAAATATTAATCATGGTGAATAGTTGAAACCACATGCCTTTACCAATAATAAAAATGAATACTTTTATGGAAAGAATATGAGTTGAGTAAATAATTCCATAATAAAACATAATCATGGGTATTATACTAGTCGAATAACCACATGAACCATCAATATTATTTCCAAAATGAGGGAATGTATAATACCAGACATTCTGAAACATTTTGTCAAGGCCTCGGCCAAGAAGTCTAAAATGATTAAGGCCCCGTCCAAAATCATAAATCGAATTGGGAAAGGGCCTTAGCCAATTACAGGTCTAGTTGTCTCCTGATACCTACCGATGCATCGAGGAGCTATAGTGGGATCCACCCGTCACTTACTATGTCCAATACATTCCTCATATGAAAAGGATGAAACTTAACATAAACATTTGTATAAGAACTAGGATAAAATATGTCAATACTTTAACCATAAACCTTGAATGGTATAAAAATAACACATCCATAGTCAAACATATCATAACTCATTCAATACAATAATAAATATTGTATTATAATAAATCAACCTCAATCCAAAATAATATCCAGTAGATGATGCTGACATAGTTGAAAATGATGAGTAAATTTTTTTGAGAGAAATATCCTTTTTGTAAAATCATTTAAAAGTCACACATTTATAAAAGAAGTAATTTAGAAGATATTTTTTAATCAAAGTGTCCCATAAAACTTTGAATCTTTTGAAAATAATTATCATTTCAAAACATTCATGTCCATATAAATAAATCCTTAAAATCATTTTGAAAACATGGGAATTAAAAGGATTTAGAAAGATAAATCTTTAAATCATTTGAAATTATGATCTTGAAAAAGTGTACCTTTCAAAATCCTTAAAATCTTCATTTTGAAATCATTTTTATGAAAAATGGACATGGATGATAAAAATGTCCCAGTAAATACTTACACATAAACAATCTCGGATAATAATGAGATTGAGGAATCAACCCTTACCAATTTGGTAACTTACGAAACATACAACCCATGAAAGAGGTATCACAATGAATATGTAAATACACCTAAATTAAATTGTATTGCACAAAGAATACAATTATGGACAGTACATACACCACACAAAAGGTAACAGTGTCAATATGGCATGAGTCTCATTGGAATAAGGAGTGAGATGAAAACCCCTTACCTTGTATTTTTCCTTGGTTGATGGTAGGTTAACCTCTTGTATAATGGTGAAATAATTGTTATTAAATTATTAAATAATCGTATATATTAATATGATATCATATATGATCTTTTAACATTTCTTTGTTAATAAAATCTTAGTACTATCGTCGTTTTGGGTGTTAACTTACTCATTTTATTTTATATGTTTTGTTACATAAGCCATGTTTGTTATGGATAGGATATATCTTATACAAATCCAGAATTCTATCAAGTCCTTAAACATTATTTTTAATAAAAAAATGAGAATTAGACTTTAATGGATACGATGGGGAATGAATCTCATCACGTTCGTGGAGATGGTAGTCCGTACGTACGCACGAATGCTACTTCCAATTCATTTTTAATTTTAAAAAGAATCAAAACCAAATAATACATAGGTATATTATTATTACAGTATAATATAATATCTTATATGTGTTAATTATGTTCATTAATACCATCCTTTATATGTTACATGAATGGTATAAACGAGTCATATCACTTTGAGGGGGCGGTAGTCCGCACTTCCTCAAATGAAATTATCGTATACATATAAAACATGAAACGAATAATGGTATGACATAAAATGGAATTAAATAAGCTTATATATAAAATAAATATCATAAATATCATATTTAATTATATTTCCATCATAATGGCCACCACGAGAGGTGGTAGGGGATAATTGAACTATCATCGTTTCGTGAGGTGTTTGGTTTCCATCCACAGAAACATTATGTTATTCACCCATTAGATAGAGGTGTGTGTAAGTGTAGTTAGAATAATTCTCATAAAAATATCCTAGAATATTTAGGATACTGGGTTTTCTACAAAATAAAATAATGAGAAGAGTTTAGGGGTTGGAGAAGTAAAATAAAAGAAAAGAAGACTAAGAGAAATCGTTACCTTTTATTGGGGTAACTCCATTTGGTTTGAACCAAAAAGGACTCTTGAAGTGCCTTCTGCCTAGGTTGAAGCTTCCAGGAGTAGTATAGGGATGTAGGGAGATTAATTGTGCAGAGTTAGGACAAGCCAAAAGTCTTGAGAGGTGTGGGTAAGTGGTTAGAAGTGGTGTCCTTTTATAAGGAGGAGGAGGGGCTCTTTAGAAAAAACTTAAAGTATTAATTTATAATAAATTCATATTCAGTTTCTAATGGCTCAAAAGTGAATTATTCAATGACTAAGGTGGGTATGTGTCGATATAATTTCAACCGATAGATTTTAGATAGGTTTGGGTCATTATATTACCCTTATCTTTTAGTTTTAACTCTTGGTTAATTAGTTTAAGTCATACCATGTCACTTTGTATTTTTATAATATATAGTTAATAAACGTAATATATACATCCAAGTGACCCCAAAGTGGTCCATTAATTATACACCAATAATTATATAAGTCATTTGGCTGAACCTTATATTTTTATGAATAGAATATAAATTAATAATATAATATTTGTTTTAAAAACTCATTTATCTCAATTTTGACACTACTCAATAATTGATTTTTTAAAGTCTTAACAACTTTATTAATTCGAAAAGAATTTATTTAAGCAATAATAACATGTTATATTAACCAATAAAATTAATTTATGTCATAAAAACTTTCAAATTATATTTATTTTAACATTTATAATACCGATTATTTGATTTTTTCATTAATAAGGAAAATACTTCATCGTTAGTGTGTCATATATATTTTTACTTTTTCAATGTCTAAAAATTATAAATAAAATATCATTATTTAGGAAATCTATCTATATTTATAATTAATATTTATAATTGAAAATATAACTTATATAACCCTGTGTAAAAACTTTTTTGATAAAAGATATAAGCTTATGTCATTTTTGTATTTACTTTATCTTAATTAAAATAAAGTGTCCCTATCACATACAACTGGCTCCATGGGGTCCAAAAAATCGACCCAAAAATGACTATGGTAGAACATGTATCCACCAATAATGTTAGGACACATTTTAGGATAATTAATTATTATTATAATATTATTTTTTAACCCTTATTTACCAGATTTACCCTTTAACCATGGTAAATACATATTTACCGAAGTAATTATTCAAAATGTCTAAAAATAAAAGTTACATATTTACACAATTTGGACATCCTGATTCCCAATATGGAATCCATTTTTCCAAATTCAAAACACATAAGTGGCAGAATTCAATTTAAAATTAATTCCCACTGTAAAAACAAAACGCGTGTTTTTAAGATATAATAACTATCAAAAGATTGACACTTGTTTATGTCCGATTTAATTGTGAAATAATGTCAAATGATAAATATTTTATTAAATGGTAAAAATATATTCTAAATATACTTTAAAACCACTAATATTCATAATTTATCACTATTAATTATTTTGATTAAAAAAGTTGTTTTTAATTAAAATTTAGTAAATTTCACTATTCATCAAAATATAAAAGTTATCCAAAAAGTACCCAAATTTCACGCTAGGATAAATTCGATATTACGAATCCAAAAATGAAGTCCATTTTGAGTGATAAAATTTATAAAATTTCAAAAATTAGGTATTACTATTCATAAGAGCCAGTTTGGTTTGTTGTGGTGTGTGTTAGAACTTGAAGTTGCGTACAACACACGCTACTGTTTTATTCAAAGAGAAGCATACCCTAGAATCATGGGGTGTTTCATTGTAAATTTTTGATGTCCTCATTCTAAAGAATAAATTTATTTAGTCAAATTGAATATATAAAAGTTTAAAATATTGGATTTAAAAAGGGTTCACTATTAAAAGTTGGTAAAAGTGCATTTTTGAAAAATACTCCTTTTATTTGAAAAAAAATGAATTTTTTCTTACATTATGTATAAGAAACTCATAATATGGATTCTAAAATTATAAGGAGTATATAAAGTTAAAAATTTAGTTAATACTATTCATAACCTCTTTTGAACGGCTTTTTTGGTAAGTCATGGTGTGCTTGAACTCGGTGTTGCATGTAGTGCAAGTTATTGAATTATTTTGAAGAAGTAACACACTATGAAATATTGGGGTGTTACAATTAAACTGTATTTCATCGAACTACACAAACTTTGATTCCCTGCTACGAGGATACTTAGGAATCCTATATAAGGTCAAAGCCCAACACCCATATCTCATCCTTACCAATCCCTCGAGCCCACGGGCCTCGGGAAGCTCATGACCTAACCCGGAGGTATTACTCCCTCTAGGTCCCATCCATGCGTTCATTCTCACGGGTCTCCCGTTCAGGTGTCCCACCCTATCATCCCGAAATACGTGGACTTTGATTCCCTCCCACAGGGATATCTAGGAAGCCTCCACAAGGTTCAAGCCCTTTCACTTCATCACCCATACCGATTCTTACCCAGGCCCCCACATCCCGGTGGGATCATTCCACCTCATTCCACTCCACAACATTCGGGAAGCCGCCCACGTGTTAGCCCCAACATCGGTGTTCCCTCCAGAGGGTTCTTCAATCTAATCCACTCTAGCCAGTGTTCCGATCAGTTTGATCCATCTTCACTGGATGTTAAACTCACAGCATACCCTGTGTTAAACATGGTAAGATGAGGAAAACCTTAGATAAATGCCTATGGCATAGAATTCCCCACGTTCGATGTGGGATGCCTTGAGATTTCGCGCCCTCGAGAAGCCCTATAATAAGAGACAGAAGACAGACATGCCAATTCCCATGCTTCAAGACCCACCACCGATGCCTCAGTGGGACCACTCCCCTAACCAAAGGTTTCTACCCTGGCCAAACCCATTGGAGCATCTCAACAGAAGCAGCATAATTAACTAGTGTCCATGAAGATATGGCACTAGGAAGAGTTTCACAAACATGTCTTAAATCTATAAGGGAGACTCGGACTAGGTGACGAGTTCTGAGGATGAATCCACGGAAGGAGGAACTGACATCCCATCATCCCGGTTTCGATCAAGGAAAAGACATCCCTGAACAAGGAGCGAATGCTTCCCACCTTTGGAAAGCGGGAATGCGGGGCGAAAAGCCATGCGTCCTTTGTGTGATGGATGCGTGCACATGCATGCCATGTTGGAAAGTGTCAGAAACATAAAATGGTGAACCCGATGTGAATCTCTTCTCCTCAATACAGAGACTGGTAGTGTTTGGGGCATCGGAAGAATATCATGTCACCAGGACCGGGCACCCAGCACTAGGACGTGAAACCCACTAGGGGTTGTGGCATTCAGGACGTTGAGAACTTCGTTCTGTGATGTTGTCAGCGTGGATCCCTCTTACTAACCATGGAAGACGGAATGACGATGTGCTATTGGTTTTCTATTTCTTTTCCTATCATTGTTAAAGGGTTCATCTCCCTGCTTTTAGGAATCAGATCGCTCTAGCTGGAGCGCGATCACCACCTGCCCACCGGCGCAGGGGCAGGGGCAGTACCGACAGGGCCACCTCGGGTGGTTCCGCCTCTTCCACAACTGATATGACTGCCACGACTGCTGGGTGCTCACGCCCCCTCTCCCCAACAAAGATTATCCAACATAGGGTGATTAACAACCTTGTGCATAGGTATGAGGACAAGGGGGTCATCCCCACCAGGGACATGGCCCGTTTGGACCTCAAGGAAGCTGCACCTCACCGCCAACGTCACCCCTGAGGACTGCGCAGGGATCTGTTGCTCCCCACCCCAAAATTCAACTGTTTTTTAGGGCTTATCCCCGGAACACCTTGACACCTCCCTCCCCTATGCCGACGAGGTAGGGGATGTCTCAGTTGGCCCAATCGGAGACCCTCTTCAAGGGATCACGACAAGGGCCCCCGCCAGGTCGCGTTGGCACCACCGCCCGACTCCCTGAGCCGAGGAGCAGGCAATCAATGTGCCCGCACCACCGGCTCCAACCCATCTGACCCGACTCCAGTGTTAGGCATGAGCGGAAGAGGACGCTCACCCCGGGGCATCAATGTCAGCGACCACTATGGCCCGAGCCACTGCTGACTCCTATCATCAAACCCCCGCACACATTGAGCAGGGGTAGTTATATTACTGATCTGGATCGAGGCCCCAATAGCCCCATGGGTTGGTTTGGTCGACTCTCCCGGTCACTGGCACATGCAACGGCTGCTACAGACCAATTCATTGTAGTGCCATCCAGCGTGAATTCCTACTCTATGCCACCGTTCTGGAAGGTGTGGGCCCTCTCTCCTTCCAACCTCGGCCTGGAGGCCTACCTGGCACCACCCTCACCTCAGGTAAGGGGCTTCCCCATGACAACAACACTTTGAGTGGGGCTCTCTCTAGCGCTCACTACACTGGGTATGGGGTCACTTCCCCTACCACAGACCACGAGTATGGAGCCGTTGTATATCCAGTCACTCACCCACATGGAAGTCCTCCCCATGTCCCTTTCGACATTTTCCCTGGTGCTCCCGCACCCCAGCCTTCAATCCTCTCCTCCCTAGCACTAGTGCGGCCAAAGGACTCCATGACGGAAATCATCCCTACCCCGAGGAGCCACCTAGGAGCAGGAATGTGGGACATCGTCGCCGTAAGAGAAATTCCACGGAGGGTCGAATGGAAAACAAACCAGTCCATTTATCAGACACCGAGGCGGAGTATGACTCAGCTATGGAGCCCTCTCCTCTATCCTAGGAGTCAATTTCTAGGCGGACCCCTAGGGATCAAACTTGTAGTCACCATCGACATCTCCAGAATCACCTTCCACCTCATCTAGAGACGGCAGAGACATTTTTTGGGGGTACATGGTGGAAGAGCCGCGACATAGAACACCCACAACAAGCACCTAAACTATGGCAGTAGGACTATTCACCGGCCCATCTAATCGTGACATGGAGGCCAGGTCACTACAACCCTTGGAGGACGAACTAGGATTCGATGCCCAATCGGCCTGCTCGCTGTATTCTCCACCGGCCAGCCCACTGGCCCAGCGGCCTACCTCGACACCGCTGCCAGTTTCCCAGCCACTCACAGTTGATGATCGGGGCCATCATGGGGCAGATCCGGAACTTGAGTCATGGAGCTTATGGACTATCCTCGTAGTATGCCACTTCCCCGAGAAGTTTTGGCTAGTCTTAGGGTCGGATTTGGATACACCAGAATCGCTCACCCCAAGAGATTTTGAATGTTTCCGCTAGAACCTTCAGGCGACTCACTCCCATCTTCGCCACCAGAAACTGCCTTATCCTGGGAGCCAAGTACACCTCAAGGGTATTGTCAAGAAATGTCGTCGGGTCAACCCGGCCACGCTCCCCATGGTCCGGCACCCTGAGTCACTTTTCCACCATAGATCCCTCCAACAACAATAAGTTCAGAGTTTTCAAGTACTATGGAAAGTTATCGAGGGGCCCACCCCCCATGCGTAGGTCCATGGATGGGGGCAGTATGCTGCCCTCCTCTTTAGTGCGATTCGCCGGCATCCTGACTCACTGGGCGGCTCTGAGGACATGCCCCCGAGGGCAGCGGCGGTCAACATGGATGATCTATCGGGAGAGGGGAACGGTCTGAAACATCATGATGAGGACTTACCCCTTGAGGAAAATCCTCCACTGGACCCATTAGGGAGGATTACTCGTTAGAAGAGGGAACTCCTAGGTCTCCCCGCACCTACTGAGGCATTAATACTGAGCTGGAATATCGACAGGGGTAAAAAGCATGTTGGGGCTGTCAAGCTCTCTGACCCGTCTGCCTCAGTGCAGAAGGCAGAGGAAGATCCTGAGAAGGCCACGCTGCGCTAACATCTTGATGAGTAGAAGAGCTTGGTCGATGAGCTTATGGATGAACGAATTGCATAGCGGCGACCCGACTATGGTGATCCTAGGCCGGGACAGTAGGGGCAAGAACAACTACCCCTTGGATAGATTCTCCCAGGAAACCTCGATCATGTCGTGTTCACTGATAGAGGAGAGGCTGGAGCTCATGGAAAGAGGGTGTGATATGTTTGGACCAACCCTCTTGAGCGGTGTGACCACCCAAGAGACCCCGCTTGGGTTCCTCAAGCTACCCCAAGAGTCGCTCCACCAACCGTCCCACGAGCTCATGAGATTTTCTACCATGATGAGGAGACCGGTAATGAGCTCGTGGTTAGGGATCCCCGTCAGGACAGGGACCCATGTCCAGACGATCTGATACCGGCACTCATTGCCCGCCTGGAAGCTTTGGAAACGCGACATGTGGTTATCCCACCAGACAGAAAGTCATACCCAGCATGGGTGGATGATATTCCAGCACCTCCAGGATTTAAGAACCCCACTTTATCCCCATTCAATGGGACAAGAGACCCGCCACAGCACCTGACCCACTTCAACTCAAGGTGTGGGACTATGTCAGGGACTATGGAGCAGCAGGAGGCCTCCAAGCTCTATTGCTTTGTTCAGACATAAGAGAGGCTGACGTTTGTCTGGTAAAGCCAGCTCCCTGTCAGATCCGTGAGTAGCTGGGAGGGCCTTCATAGGAAATTCCTCTACCAGTTCAGGTCCACAACCCAGAAGATGAACATCGCAGACCTCTTCAGGTGCAAGAAAAGGCCCGATGAGTGACTCGTGGACTTCATCACCCGGTGGATGGGGCTCACATACTCCCTTGACATGCCACTAACTCAAGATAAATTACTAAAAATGTGTGAAGGTAATGTCAAGGAAGAGCTGGTTCGTTCTCTGATCACTCAGAATTACCCTGGAGGGTTCTGAGACTTCTCAGAAAAGGACCAGTGCCTCAAAGAAGCCCTGAAATAGGCCAGTCAGGCACGACCGCTGCCACCTTTAATCCCAGCAAGGAGAGATTCCAGAGCCGAGCCCGCTATTGTGGCCCAGATAGAGGCCCCCAGGCAGCTAGAATTGCTACCAGTGGCACCAGCTCTGCATCCCCATAGGGGTCCGCCCTCACAGGCACAGCTTCCAGCCCAGCAGCAGCTACCTCAAAATCGTCAAGTGCCTCCGCGTAACGCGCCGCCACCGCCTAGAAGAGATAATAAATTTCCACATCCTTGGCATGATCCTCCAAACCCCATTAGGGTTAGCCTTCTAGAGCTCCCCTTTCGAATAGAAGGAACCAGACCTACTCATTTGATGAGGCTCAGGTCCTGGGTTACTTCCGTAGTGCCTTGGAGGAGAGAATCGTGCGGCTGCCCGAGTTCCAGAAGCCAGAAGAGGTTCATCTCAATGATCACCCAAACTACTATCCTTATTATCGGATCCTAGGTCACACCATCAAGCTATGATATATGTTCAAGGAATTGATCCAAGACCAGATTGACAATAATATAGTCAGGTTGGGCCCAGCCCTGACACAAGTGGCATGTGTCTTTGTGAGATCGGATGGAAGTAGCAGTGATGAAGGTGAATGGAAACATGTTTCTAACCAAAGGTCCCAAAGGTATAATGACTGGATAGCCCGCAAGGTGGTCTCCTGTGCCCACGACATCATTTGTGCACGCCTGAATCAGCCAGAGCCCTCAGAAGCTGCAGTTACTACTCCGACATCATCGTCTCAGCCAGTCTCTTCCCAGAAGAGCAAGTAGCGGCAGTGCAAGAAGAAACAACGCACACTGCTAATGCTATCGTCAACCCGCACTCTTAGTGACTTTATGCCCCCAGAAATGGGGTTCCCTCCAAGACTCAGCCAGATGACTCCTCAAGTGACAGTCCGGGGTATGCTTCGGTTAACACCGTAGAGTTAGTAAATCCCTATTTGACTCTCAACGATGGGGAACGCCAGGTAGATCATCCCAATGTCTCCAGCCGTTGCCAACATCGTTAGAGCCGCGGATACATGAATCACCGGGGAATGAAATTTTTCACTTTCATCCAAGTTGTGCAGGCCACTGAGACCAGATAGTATGCCCAGTGCAGAGCACAGCACATGCGACCCCTTCATCCGGTGTCGATAGGTCCGCCTCCACCACTGTTTGTGTTACTGGATCAGGAGGAACCACATAGACCCTGCCATGACCTACTTCTCCCTACTAACAGCAGACCCCAGCCTTCTGGTCCTCATCCGGAAGACAATCTCTAGGCTTTGACTTGGGAACAGTGAGATATGCCTAGTACCAGTCAACCTTCGGTCCTGCCGGTAGGGCCCGCCATGCCTCCAGACATAGAGCGGCCTTATGTAAGTAGAGGTTCATGCCTCACATGGAAGTACGATGTTCTTAAGCACCTTTATGGAATCCCATCAAAGATTTCCATTCATGAATCCCTTCTTCTAACACTAGATTTGTGTGAGGAACTCGTAGAGGCTTTATGAAGCCCCCTCTAGTTTGAGACAGAGATAGGAGCCGCAGAGGCTTTTAACACTAAAGTGTTTGAGGATGCCGAATTTAAATCCATCATTTAATTATTCGGGGAGGATGAGGGATCCCCCATACAGGGGAATATCTGCCCATTGTATATTACTGTACAGTTCAATGGCGTGGAAGTCCACCGCTGTCTTGTTGACACGGTTTTTTGGATTAACATAATCCTAACACGGACACTACGGAAGCTTGGGTTATTCGAGGATGACCTGACTCCCTCTGATTTAAGAATCTAGGGATATGACACGAGAGATCTGACTCTAGTTGGCAAGATCCTCTTGAATACTCAGTTTGGCGGCCTGGTTGCTAGCACTGAATTCATGGTTGTCTCCCAAGACACCACGTACAACACATTGATGGGTAGTCCATGGCTCCACCTGCATGCAGCGGTCCCTTCTTTGTGTCACCAATGCCTCAAATACTCCCTAAATGGTCGATTAGGCATTCTCTAAGGAGATACGTCTCCTTTTGCCTCTTGTGAAGCCTATTATCTGGACACCGAGTATTACAAGAGCAAGGATAAGTTGATTTGGGCAAGTGAGATTGAGCTCGCAAGTGTCAAAAGTGATCCCTGGGCAGGTCTGGATGATGCCTACATCTTCCCCGTCCATCGGTTGGAGGCCACGACCCCTAACATGGGGCAATGCTTTGTCGTTTCGGATATAAGAGGAAGGAAAATTCCCAGGTCCAAGAGATGGTGGAAAATCACCTAATACACCTACACCAACCAGGCTCAGGTGATCCCGGAACCTCCTACCCCTGTACGGTATTGGGATGTTAGGCTCATGGAAACGGTGGTATGTCATACGTGTCTATTTCTCCAGGCTAGAATTAACCGGCTCAAGCCGACGCGCCACTACTACTTTGATGTTATCAAGCGTGGCCCCATGGGCCGAAGACCAGATGGGATTGGATCAACTGCCTTCGTCGTTATGATCTCAGCGGCGCCAGAGTGCCCCGATGCAATAACCACTGCCGACCAAGCTAGTACCAGCCTTCTATCAGGGTCTGTTAACTCAGAAGTAACCCCCTGTAGAGGATCCCTCCATGAATACAGAAGTGGATCTAGAGTATGCTCCTCCCCCTTTTGAGGAAGGTGTTTCAGTCACAGTTGACAAGTTGGTATAGGTGAACCTTGGTAGAAAGGTAGATCTGAGAACCACCGTGATCAGTGCCTCCATGCCCCTCGGGGAGCAGCATTAATACATAGACTTCCTTAAATAGCACTATGATGTGTTTTCCTATAGTTACGATGAGATTCCAGGATTGGATCCTAAGGTAGCTATTCACTGTGACGTGTTTGTCTCGAGTTACGACAGATTCAAGTAGCCTCCTAGAAAGATGCATCATTCTCATGGTGCCATGGTCGAGGCTGAAGTTGATAAGATCATCAAATCCAAATTCATTAAGGAAGTCTAGTATCCCAAGTGGCTAGCCAACATTGTGCCAGTTATGAATAAGAATGGACAAATCAGGGTCTGTATTAACTTCCGTGACCTCAATCGTCACTGTCTGAAGGATGATTTTCCCCTTCCAGTGACAGAGTTGTTGATTGATGCCATGGCTGGGTTCCAAGCCCTCTCCTTCATGTATGAGTACTCTGGGTATGACTAGATCTAGATGGACCCGAGGATGAAGAATCCATAGCTTTCAAGGCACCCCATGGTACTTTATGCAACCAGGTTATGCCCTTCGGCCTATAGAATGTAGGTGCCACCTATCAGCGGGCCATGCATCGCATATTCAAGACAATTCTGAGAACATTGGTGGAATGCTACGTGGATGATCTGGTAGTCAAATCTCACCAGCACCAGGACTATATCAAGGACATTGAGAAAGTGTTGAGTTTCCTCCGTTCCCACCACCTGAAGATAAACCTGTTGAATTGTGCTTTCAGGGTCACCTCCGGCAAGTTCCTTGGATCTGTTGTCAAGTATCAAGGCATTTATATAGACCTAGAAAATATCGAGGCCATCATCTAGATGTCTCCCCCGAGCAATATTCAGAAGCTTCAAGGTTTCCAAGGCCACTTATCCTACATACGCCGATTCATTACGAATCTGTCTAGAAAGTGTAAGACCTTTTCCCAGCTCATGAAGAAAGGCACCACCTATGAATGGGATGAGACGTGCCAGGACACCTTTGAGGAAATCATGCAATATCTTCTCCAGCCTCCGATCTTGCTGCCACCTGTCTCCAGGATTCTAGTGGTCCTTTATGTTACCGCCCTGGAATGATCCTCGGGTGCCCTTCTTGCCAAGATGAACAATGATGTAATAGAGAACAACCTCAACTACCTCAGTCACATGCTCTTTGATACGGAGACCAGATACCCCCCCCCCATCAAGAAAATATGCCTTGTGCTTGTGTTTTCTGTGCAGAAACTGTGGAATTACATGTAGCACCATGAGGTATAGATGGTCTCTCGGTTAGACCCGTTGAAGTACATTCTGAACCGCCCCATGTTGACTGGCCAACTTGCATGGTGGGCGGTAATCCTCCAGCAATTCGACATTAGGCTTTTGCCTCAAAAGGCTGTCAAAAGACATGCATAGGTAGACTTTCTAGCTGCCCATCCAACCTCCAAAGATCAATCCCTGGACTGAGTCTTTCTTGATGAGGCAATCCTCTCAGTCGGTCATGCCATCCCATGTTGGCAAATGTAATTTGATGGCGCCTCCCAGAGCCCCATTGGGAGGAGACTCAATAACCCTAGGATCGACAAAGTAGGCCTGGGTGTCGTCTTCTTTACTCTTGTGCAATCTATCTTTCCATATTCATTTCTGTTGTCGGAAGGTTGCACCAACAATGAGGCAGAGTATCATGCCCTCATTACTGGCCTCGAGCTGGCCCTCGAGGTCTACGTGCTCCATATTCATGTGAAAGAGGACTCCAATTTTGTAATCAAGTAGGTCAATGGTGACCATGTCATCAAAAAACCAGAGCTCGTTCCATTGTTAGAGCATACTCTCTGGACAATGGCTTATCTCCCTTCTCGGCCAGAGGTTACTTATGTTCCTCAGTAGCAGAATGGTCGGCCAGATGCATTGGCCAGTTTAGCTGCATCACTCCAAAGCCCGAACAGGATGAGTTAATTATACATGTGTCCCACCAGAGAGTCATATCTCATGTTACCCCAGATGATGACGATGGACCACGGGTAATCCTTCTCACCGCTGGAGCCTCTATGTCAGAACCCTGGGGTCCCTCGGGTGTTGTGGTTGAGATGATTCCTGATTGGAGGACACCCTTGGTTGAATACCTCCAACACAACAATCTTTCGTCAGACCGGGCAGAGCGCGAGCGAATCCGACGCCGTGCATCACAGTTTACTCTTTATAGTGGTCCCGAATTTGGGAAGATTTTCTATAAACATGGGTTTGATGGTATTCTCCTCCATTGTATTTAGGGAGTTGAGATCCCACAAGTCATTATAGAGGTCCACGCTGGTTCCTGCGGCACTCACCAGGCTGGGCCGAAACAGTCTCACCAAATTCTAAGGTTAGGTTATTTTTTTCTCTCCGTGATCCATGAATGCATTGAGTTCCCCAAGAAGTTCCATGAATTCCAAGTTCATGCTAACTTTGTGCATCGACCACTGGAGCATCTCCACACTACCACGTATTCTTGGCCCTTTGTAGTATGGGGGTTGGATGGCATAGGACCTTACCCACTGGCAACAGATCGCCAATGCCGATTCATCCTCACTTTTATGGACTTCTTTTCAAAGTGGGCAGAGGAAATTCCACTCAAGGAAGTCAAGGCCCATTCTATCGTCGATTTTGTGAGTTCCAATATAATATATTGATTTTGAGTACCTCACACTATCCTCACTGATAACAACACCAATTTCCGAGCAGCCGAGCTGAAGAAATTGTACACCAAGTAAAACATTTTCTCTAACCATACATCTCGCTGTCATGTGAAGGTGAATGGATAGATCGAGGAATTTAACAAAACCCTTTCTAAAATTCTGCAAAATATGGTTGGTCATAACAAGAAGAGTTGGCTGGATAAGCTCCCCAACGCCCTATGGGATTATCGGACGACGACTTGTAATTCCACCCAGGTGACCCCGTATTCCCTGGTGTACAGAACAGAGGTCGTCCTGCCCATTGAGATTTAGTTTCCCTCATTGCACACAACTGTCTATGGCCATTAAGTGCCGAATAGAGTTTTCGAAATCCATCTAGCTGAATTGGAAGCCCTGGACGAGAATAGGATTCGTGCTTTGCACAACCTAGAAAGGCATCAGAGCAGGATTGCTCGAGCCTTCAACCAGAAGGTTCGCCTATGCTCTTTCCTGCAAGGTGATTTGGTCTTGGACCTCAAGGTGCCAATGATCCCTGGCAGAAAACCACCCAAGTTGGAGCCCAAATGGGAGGGACCTTTCATTGTTTATAAGGTGTACCCCAATGGAGCATACTCCCTGGTGACCATGGATGGTGAGCCTATAACTCCTCCCACCAATGCTAGGTTCCTCAAATAGTATTTTTTCTGAACTCTTTGGTTCAACATGACCCTAAATTTTTGGGTCCTCCATGAACTTAAACTGCAATACGGTCCCGCATGACCTTAAATGACATGCTCGTCTTACATGATGTTAAACTGTAAACCAATCAGGCCTCCCTGACCGAGGCCCAGCCTTGGGCCCCCGACCCAGTCTTACTGCTATGGGATTGTATGGTGTGGTGTGGGATTATGTCCTCATTCACGTTGGGTTACTCTCTATGCCATACACATTCTTGAATGAAATTCCTTTCATCGTCCTACATGACTTTAAACTATTCTTCTAGAACTACGTGTGGCTTGATTCCCATTATTATGGGATACGTAGGACCTCCTAAATCACTAGGTTTGAGGTCCAGCTCCATATCATAAGAGATCGTACAATCTATCGGTCACCTTGGCCTTTTGGCATATACCTCTCCACGAGGGGATATATAGATGTGGTACAGAGTTTTTGGTGCCATGCCCCCTTCTCCTGGGAATCCGCCGTCTTTTGGACGCTCTCAAACTCTGCCCTTCGACCCTTTTCAATGGTCCACCATAACCGTAAACAGGATGGTCCTGCATGAACCTGAAACTACCCAATGGTCCACCATGACCTTAAACTAGATTTAGGTCCACCATGACCTTAAACTGGACACCAGTCCAGCACGACCTTAAACTGTCAGTTCAGCACGACCTTAAACTGCATGCTTTTCACGCATGACGTTAAACTGCATCTTCAAGAACTACGTGTGGCTTGATTACCATCCTCAGGGGATACGTAGGACCACAAGAATATTTAGAATTCAGGTCCATCCCCTTTCAGGTTGATCCCCTCGACTCTTTACAGTGATTCGCTCATGTGTTCAAGGGTACTTTGGTCTAGGACCTGGATTCTCGGGTTTAACTTGGGCAAGTTTCCATCCATTTTTCAAGCTACATGTTCCCCTTCATTTGGCCCCCATTATCATTCATGCATGAAGGGACCCCCAAAATGGCATGGATACCACGCCTAAGGTCTCTCCTACCATTGTGGGCCAACTCCCCTGAGGGTTTCAGATCATAAATTGATACAAGTCCCATGTTGCGAACATGATCAGCGGTCGACGCTCATTTGATTGTCCCCATTTCAGGCTAACACGACAACATGTTGTGTTGCGACCATGGTCAGCAGTAGTTTTCCGTTATCACGCCAGATCTTTCAGGCCACCAATGATGGTTTCATGATTCAAATCATGTCCCACTTTATCACATCCAGGTAGAATTTCAGCACTCCTTGCACTATCTCTCAGTGCACCGTCTCACTTCAGGGGGGACAAGTTGTGATACATCGTTCTTTGGGGCTCCCGTGGTCTGAGCTCTAAGACCATAAACTAAGATCTTCTCTAAAGGATGATGTATCGCTCGATTCTCATCCCCTTGGGATTGGTAGAATAGCCTGGACATCACACTTTTGGGTCCAGTTCAATTGGGAGTTAGCTCTTCCTGCCCATTGTTCTCCAGCACTCACCAGCCTCTCGGCCTGAGGCTCCATGCCCGGATTTGTGCACCATGATGATACAAACCTCGTTATCATTTACGTCTGGTATGCTTAATCACGTCATTCTCACTCCTTTACGTCCATGCCATATGACTTTAAATTGTGATGTCTGGTCCAATCATATGACCCTAAACTGATAGTATCATCCTGGCCGCACAACGAAAAACGACACTGCATTGTGGTAATATCATTATTAGGGACATCACATTGGGTATCATTCATTTTCCATACCATTTTTCAACTCATATATATGGCTTGATTATTGTGGCGATGCCAAGAATTTCCACCCAAGTCTTGTTTCTTCACAAAGAAAAATCCCATTCACCTTCAAGGACAAACAAGAAACATCAAATGCCTCTTCTTTTAGTACGAGGGTTAGACCCACACACCTCTTTCATTTCTTGCACTGGTACCATACCGTGCTACCTCCTCATGGAACACATGGGAACCAGGCTCATGTACTCATTCACGTCAAGTTTCATGATCACATTGGCGTGTGCTTCCCGCCTTCCTTGCAGGTCCCTGGTTCGAGTTCTAAGACCTTAAAATAAGATTATTTTTAGAACTACAAGTGCCATGATTCTGATCCTTATGGGATACATAGGAATGCCCGAATAGTTTTTCTCGGGTCCAGCCTAGGGAGTCGCAATTCCCATCCATTCCTCACCTGACACACTGGTGAGTTGCGTAAGTGCAACATTTGCCCTGAACAAATTCAGGATGCCCTATAATGATGTGGGAAGAAATGGTTCCCTCACTTGAGAGGTCTTGTCTCAGAGTAGGAATGGTCCATGACTAGATTAATGCACCCGCTTAATGTGATTTCGTTGTGGTGGCATAGTTTCAAGAGTGTTGGATTCTATTCGAACAAACCACCACTTTGCTTTCCATGATTTGCATGCCCCTTTATTCAGATCCTCATCCTATTTCACGTTTGAAGGGACCCCCTAACAGTATGGATACTCAACTTATGGTCCGCCTGCTGTCCTGGGACAGCATTCAGGAAGACTGATAGACGATATTTGAGTTAGGTCCCGTGTTGCAAATATGGTCAGCAGTCAGACCTCATTTGTTGTCCCCATTTCAGGCTAACACAACATGGGTGCTATGTTTCGAACATGGTTAGTAGTTATTCCTCATTGCCACTCCACCCTCACCATGTTCAGAATTTGGGGCAACATGATTCACATTTTCTATTCCCCTCTATTCGGATTTATTTCAATGCCCCTAGAATTGCCCTGCTCATGTGTTATAGCACATCGAGGAGACGATACATCGATCGGTCTGAGGTCCCCTCCCTTCGGCTAGGCCTCCCTCTTCTCCTTGGAAATCCATGCTCGATTTCGATTTCCTGGAGCTTGGTTGATGCCCCCATGGTCGAACGAAATGATAATACCAGCATCCTTCATTTCTCACATTTGGTATGACCCACATGAACTTAGGGATGAACTGTTATTTATTTTGGGATTATGGTTGAGAGTATTAAACCAAAGGTATTGATAAATAGATTTTTCCATACATTGGTTCGAAATGATCAGCAGTAAAAGAAAAAATTTCATGAGCTGTCCAAAACAGGGCCCCAAAGGGTCATCTTCTTGGAGAAATATTTCCAACACCACTACCCTTTGGCTAGTGGCCTCTAGGACTACTTCCCACCTCTTGAAGACTCTCTCTTCTTTAGCAGATAAAGAGAGAAGTTCGCCAACCTTAGCTTGTGCCTGTGCCTGTTCAGTTTGAAGCACGGTCATTTGGTGACTCTCCTCCATTATTTGTTCATGGGATTCATCCAATTGGGTTGTTAGTTGCTCCAAGAGCTTATAGAATGTTGCAATGATGGCCTCCTTCTCTTTCGCCTACTCTTTGAGGCGTCAGACTTCCTGCTCTGCCCTTAGGAATGCTCGGGTGCTCACCGATTCTTCCCAACACTGGGCAACATCGGTGCACCAGCTGCTCTCACGTATCTACTCGGCCATGTAATCATGGACCGTGAGATGAAGGCGTTGAGCGTCAGCCCCTTCGGCACACAGGAAACACTTCCAGGTATAGAGCGATTCCATCTGCCTCAGCCAATCCGTCGAAGGCTACATGAGAAAATGCTGGATGCAATTCCACCATTTAGGCCCTCTCATCCGACTCTCCTCTGCCGCTTCTGAATCTGAATCATCTATTTCTTCAAGATAAGATGGCCGATATACAGCGAAGACAACCAGGTGGTTAGTAGCAGGGTTTGCCTAAGCGATTCCTTCCTAAGGAATAGGATCCTCGATGTTTGGGCGACCTTCCTCTCTCGCCTCGACAGCGGCGGTGCCTTCGTCAGCTTCCGTCCTCGCACCAATGATATCACCACTGATGTCCGCTACCCCCTGATGACTAATTGCTGGGGATGACTCAATTTGGGAAGTATGTTCTGGAGGAGGCAGTACATCCACCACTAATTCACTCATGGATGGCCCAGGCTCAGCATCCTGATGATACTCCAACCATGAGATCACTGTACAGGACCATCCTGATTTGTTGAGTTCTCTGACAGTAAGCACCAGTAGCGAAGCAAGGGATTTATAGGAACCCAGAGCGTCAGCATCTAGTGTTCTGGCTGCTACAGTAGCTATTGTGGCAGGAGACCCCTCAACTCTTGTCAATTTGATAATGGGCGTCTGAGCCCCACCCTATCCCACCGACGCCTCTTCTCCTTCTTCTATTGGGGATGCCTGATCAGCGCCTATATGCTCCTGAGTGAGATAGAGAAATTGATTAGAAATTGAAGAAGAGTATGGATAAAGAAAGAGGATAAATAAGGATAGAGACAGACCTCAACCAGCTCGGTTATGTCTATGTCGGAGCCAACGATATCGCCACTCTCATACAGGCTCCCTTGGTGAGACCCTCCCTGAGATCCTTCGTCTTCTCTTGTCTCCTCCTGTCCATCTGACTTGTCACCACCGTCATCATCCTTTGATGACATCTGTTCAGGATCATGCCCCTGACCGAGAATCACTTTCACTAAGAGATACGGATCCACGTTCCGACCTTGTTGGCGCGCGTAGATGTCCATGGACATCAGGTAAGAATGTCATCGATGAAATTTTACCTGGTCGATAACCTGAATGAGCCCGACATCT
Source organism: Viscum album (assembly GCA_963277665.1). Lineage (NCBI taxonomy): Eukaryota > Viridiplantae > Streptophyta > Magnoliopsida > Santalales > Viscaceae > Viscum > Viscum album. Next base: position 388,458,017 of record OY728129.1, on the reverse strand, counting down.
AGCAGCTGGACCCCATCCTACAATTTCTTCTTCCAGAGGGCTTCAGTGCTCATCGACTACCGAAGGGTCATGCAGGCCGACCACAATGTCGGGAAGATTGCATCGTGGGAAGGTTGGAGCAGGTATCTTATCCGCTTCCCGGGCAGTTCTCTAGATGCCTCATGTGACCCTCCTCTGGGCAACGAGGTCGCAGCAACACCATGTGATGTCCTCACTACTAAGGTCCCGGCCTGCGTAGGCCTCGCTACCTTGCGCGCCCCTGTTCCCCCCTTCTAGAGGATCCTTTCCTGCTCTCTCGTCACCCGGTTTCCATGTGGGTAGTCTTGATTTTCCAAACTCGCTTGCGCAAAATCCCCCAGGGGTCTACGATGGCCTAGTGTTCGGCATACTTAGTTGATAGGCCAGCGTCGGCCCATGTGGGAGGAAGGGTGACTATGCTGCCAGAGCCATAAGTTGTGAACATTAACCATATCTGGATAAGGAAGCATGGATTCCTCTCCTCACAGACATCCGTGAATACCCTCTTCGGCATTCACTGGAGGCACCCGAACTGTCTGGCGAATCGAGATGGCACGTAAGGTTCACAGATGATCTTCGCATCAATCCGAGCCACAAGCACCCCACCTCGGATGCTCAGGAAATATTCCTACTGCTCCAGAAAGACTTCTCGTTGTCTACCAGTTGGCCGGTCGGGGTAGGAAATGTGCTGAAGTTGAAGTTGTCATGGTTACCAATTCTGATCCTTACTCCCTTCTCATTGAGCGTCATCAGCGCGACCTCGAAAATGTTTAGAATAGATGGTCACAGTCCGTTTCCTGGAGGACGAATGGCATTTGGGAAAGTGTATCCGCCAAGATGAGCCACCACCCAACCATGGAAGATATAGAAGGGACCAAACACCCTCTGAGGTGACCCCCCTCTTGAGATGTGTCCCAGAATGGCATACAACCTAGCCAGCATGAGGACCCCCAGATTAAACCTTTTGTTGGTGGCCATGGTGCCCACCATCACCAAGGTTGCTGGATGGAAGCCCATCCTTGTGTCCTACACTAGAAGGAGCCACCCGCTCAAGAAGGTGGCGGGGAACCCGACATATAGAACATTCAGGTCCCGATCCTCATTAACATGGTAGCCCCATGATTGGTATTTCCCTGCCTCCAAGATTCTAAAGTACGATCCATTCTTTCTCCTTTGAGCCGTAGTTGGGCACTATTTTCCTTGTCCTGAAATCTTGACTGCCGGATCCTTCTCCAAGAATAGGTTGAAGCAGTCCTTGTATGTGATGTCCTTTAGGAAGTCCTTGACCTCCAACCTCTCTTTGACCATCTCCAGCAGATTCCATGTCTGCATGGGGGACTGTGATCTATCCTCCCATGTGTTCATTGGGGGAAGGAACTCGTCATATTGATAGCCCTATAGTGGGATACCGCGAATGCAGTGGATGTCCCAGAGACTGATACCAACTTCCCAATGGTGAAGATGGAATGTGTTGGTGTCAGGGGACCACTGGGTGAATAGCTCCGGCCCGAGATCAGGCTAGCGGTAGAAGTGGAACTACGACATCCACACTGCCTCGAATAGACCAATGTGCAGCAGCTCGGTCCCTAATTGGTCACACATATGGAGAACCCAGTACGCCCAGGCCCAATCGCTAGTGAAATTGCCTCCGGACTGCAAATCCCAATCTTTCAGCCAACCCTTAGTATAGTCTGTGATGCTCTGACAGAACTTGATTGCGTAGAGGGCTGGAGAACTCTCCGCAATAGGATCACCCCCAACAATGGGCCTAGTCCTCGGGTTCAAGACATATACATCCATGTGCCTGGTTTCTCTGGCAGTACGACCATTGTTGGGGATATTGTATCGGGGAAGGTCATCCTCACAGGTCACCCATGACCGCAGTGTATCGACCTCGAATCCCAGAAGCGGAACCTTTTCCAAAATGCCGAAGTTCTATAGTGGAAGGTTGTTGGAAAAGGGTACTCCTTATGGGAATGGGTTAGTAGATTGAACAGAGTGTGATTATCAGAGATAACCACCATGGCACTGTAAACCTCCTCGTTTGCCTCCATTTCAGCTCTGTGAGCGGTGGATTCCCCCTCATCTACTTGGTTTGCGGCCATTTTCTTCCAGCTAAGTGCTTCAAGAGTGTTGCGTGGAATCTCGATGTGTTGCGCGAAATTCGGAAGTTGGGCGTGAAATCAGAAAAGTCAGCGTAGAAAATCCCAGGTTTTCATGTAAATACAGCCAAAACTTGGTGGAATTATGCGCTGACAAAGAGGGTTTTACGTGCAGGTGTAGAGGCAATTTCATGCACGAGAGCTCTGAGCCTATCACGTGAGAAAATTGAATACGGATCATGGGACCCATGGCCCCTTTTATAGGTGAAGCTGGGATACCATGCCGTGCATAAATCTGATTCTGCACCAGCCATCGTTTTGTGCGCCACACCATTTTTGAGCGCAGGGGACCCACGAAGCCCAACACTTCAGCATTTCGGTGTTTCCCTCATAATTTGATCGTTGTGACCCATCACCGATCCAATCCTAAGAGGGGGGGGGCATTTGTAGATGCCAAAAAGTCCGTAATTACTGAAGGAGGTTTTGAAATGACAAAGCGAATTCATATTCGGACCCGAAGGCTCGGTCCGGAGGGCCCAAGAGTGTTGCAAGGAAAAAAGGTGAATGTGCGTGAAAAAATTGTGCTGTGCGAAAGGGGTCTGAGATTCACGAAGGGTCCCCGGCATAGGCGCACAATAATTTTTCACTCGCACCAGCACTTTTAACATTCCGCACTGCCATCTCTGGCGTGCATGTTTTGCACACCACCCTGAATTTTGTGCTGCCGGATGCCTATAAATAGAGGGAGACCCCTTCCATTTCAGGGTTGCGGAATTCGAACCGTCTCTCATGCGTGAAATAGGAGTTCCACACACGCAATATGGCCTTTAGGTACTGATCCTTTTCGCACCACCTCACATTGGGATCTGCCTTTGCGCGCATTCCCTCTGGATTAAACAGAATTCCAAACCCTTCAGGGTTCCTCCCTTGCGCGCAATTCCTTCCATTGCATGCAAAACTGTCCAATTGCATGCAATCCTTTTCGCTGTGTGCGGCCTTACCGTTGGGTGCGGCCTTTGCCACTCGCACACAATTCCTATCCCTTGTGTGCGATCCTACTAGCCGCGCGCAAGCCCTCTGCCCCGATTACGCGCCATCCCTGTGTTTTGTGTGCCAACCATTTCATTGTGCGCAACCCCCTGGACCCCTCACCTTGTTTCTCCCCAGATACCTCCCTACGTAGGCACCCGATGTGCTCTTTCTAGATGACCCGGGCACACACACCGGGCATACACACCATATGATGTTTTCTCGTACGGCCTTCTAGCCTCGTAAGAAGTAACCTCAAGGTCCCTAGGGAGGTTTTTCCCATTATTTGTCTTTTCCTCATGCTTCTTCGCATATGAACGCTAACAACAATTGATTCTTCGCATAGCCACGCTAACGTGGACACCTCGACGGTTCACTATGCGACCCCCCTTCACTACGGCCTTGTCGATACCTTCCCTCCCACAAGGAGTAGAGGGTACCGGTCATGTAAGTCCTAGGGGTGCAGAGTAAACCCAACTCGTCCGAGCTATAGGAAATTAAACTACCAAGCACCTCATTCTCAACACATGACGTTAAACTGTGATCCAGCCTCATGCCTTGCAAGCAGGGTCCCCCAAGCTCAGACATTATTTACACCCATTGTTCTCCACGGGGATGAGATCACCCCTCACACGGGATGATATCCTCTCTTTTGGGGTGGCGTATGTCCACAGGGGAAGGGAAACCACCTTGGGGTAAGCCCATATCCCCTCTTGAGGAAGGTAGCACGCATGCGCCTTCGTACTTCCCCGGCACCAGGGCCAGTGGGGATAATGGTGGGAAGTGGGACTCCTCCTTTCTTTGTTCCCAAATCCCTCTCCCTCTGCGCTTTGTTGCCCTCGGGCCTCTATCATGGAGTAAGTCCTGGCACCATGGGCCACCCAACGTGTAAGCCCCTCTCCGCTTCCCACGGACGCATCCTTAGCGACGTGATCATCAGGTCTCTGCCACCTCTTGTTTCTCACACCGAGCACGACTCACGTGGGCTTAGAGAAGGCATTGACCATGACCATTCCCAGTCCAACATGACGTTAAACTGTAAGCCCTCATCCCCCATGACGTTAAACTACACCACCTGAACTACACAGACTTTGATTCCCTGCTATGGGGATATGTAGGAAGCATCCATGAGGTTCAAGCCCACCACCTGATCATTACGATCTCTTCACGTTGGTTCACCAACCATTATGGGATGCCTCATAGCATAAGCCCCATCCACCCACCACCATGGGCCACCTCAGAGTGTAAGCCCCATCCACCCCGACTACAAGGACTTTGAACCGTACTAAGGCATGGTACATATGAAGACTCCTCGAGGCTCAAGCCCCACCACTATGGGCCCTCTCAGAGCATAAGCCCCATCCATCCCGAACTATAGGGACTTTGATCCGTGATAAGGCATGGTACGTAGGAAGCCTTCACGAGGTTCAAGCCCCACCATTATGGGCCATCTCAGAGCGTAATCCCCATCCATCTGGACCCTAGGTCCCTCTTCACGTCGGTTTGCTGACCCCATATCCTTGGGCCATCTCAGAATGTAAGCCCCAAATTCCCCGTCCCACACAACATTAAACTGTATTTCATCGAACTATGCGGACATTGATTCCCTACTATGGGGATACATAGGAATCCTCCACGAGGTCCAAGACCAACACCCATGTCTCATCCTGACCTATCCCTCGAGCCCACATGACTCGGGAAGCTCATTCCCTAACTCGGAGGTCTTACTCCCTCTGGGTCCCATCCATGCATTCATTCTCACAGGTCTCCCTTTCAGGTGTCCCACCATATCATCCCGAACAATACGGACATTGATTCCCTGCCTTGGGGATACATAGGAAGCATCCACAAGGTTCAAGCCCTGTCAATTCATCACCCATCTTGATTCTTACCTGGGCCACCACATCTCGGTGGGATCATTCCACCTCAATCCACTCCACAACATTTGGGAAGCCACCCATGTGTCGACCCCAACATCGGAGTTCCCTCCAGGGAGTTCTTCAATCTGATCCACTCTAACCAATGTTCCTATTAGTCCAATCTGTCTCCGCTAGACATTAAACTCACAGCATACCCTGTGTTAAACATGGGATGTTGAGAAAAACATTAGATACATTTCTATGGTATACAATTCCCCATGTTTGATTTGGGATGCCTCGGGCTTCCACGCCCTCAAGAAGCCCTATAATATGGGACATAAGACAAACATGCCAATTCTTCAGTGTCAAGACAAGCCAATGATGTCTCAGTGTGACCACTCCCATAACCAGAGATTGCTGCCCCAACCAGACCCCTTGGAGCATCTCAATAGATGCAACGTAATTAACTACTGTCCATGAAGATATGGCATGGGGAAGAGTTTCACCAACATGTATTAAATATATGAGGGAGACCCTGACTAGGTGACGAGTTCCGAGGAGGAATCCACAAAAGGAGGAACCGACATCCCATTATCCCAGTTTTGATCAAGGAAAAGATGTCCCTGAACAAAGAGAGAATGCCACATGCCTTTGGAAAACGGTAATGCGGGGTGACAAGCCGCACGTCCTCTGCATGACAAACGCGCGTGTGCACCCCCCCCAGCGAAAAGCGTCGGAAACACATGTGTATAGTAAAACTAATCATAAACCATTTAATAAATTATGTGAGATTATAATCATAATATATCAATATCAATAAATCATAAAATTCAATAGATATGTTAAAATATATGAAAATTATCTAGTAAAATAATCAAGAAATCCTCGAGATAAATACCATTTTTACTTTTCAAAGAAGAGTTCTTTTGAAAATAACAACGGTATTTTCCATAATTGATTGTATAAAAACAGAAATTAAAAAATATTTTTTTAATGAAAAAATTTGTGATTTTATAAAAATAATAGTGTCTTAAAAAATATTGTGGATGTTACTTAAAAATGGGTTATAAATTGAGATGTCCCACTTAAACGGGATTGTGTATTGATAAGGATGGAGAATGGTACCCTATAAAACATGTAATTTCATTAAAAGAAAGATGAAATGATCTTGATAAGTATTCTTGGAATGTATAAATAAAATTTATAATAATTTTATATAAATAACAAAAAAAGTTATTGGTGTATAGGGGAAGAAACCATAAACCAAATGAAAATGGAGGTTCCAGAAGAAACCCTCAAATTATGTCTGAATGTGTTTTTCACATGACCTTAATGTCTTGGAAAATCAAATTAAATCAATCATTTAATTAATTTAGAACGCTTTATACTTTTATATTATATATTATATTATTATTAAGTTCATTTATGGATTTATTTATTAGTTATATATTTTAATTTCATCATTCAAGATCATTTTTTTCTTGGTTTTCATGATCGATGTTCTTGATTATAATTAATGAAATTCATGTAAAATGGGCTTAATTATCCAAAATTAGATTTATATATTATTAATGAATACAAATAAGTTTAACTGGTTTTATAATTTGTTTTTACAAGATATTAGGATGAATCATTAGATAACATGTTAATAATAATCCTTTAGATTAATTATAGCAGTTTAAAATAACAATGAACTCGTTTTGTTTTATCATTTTGTATTATGTAATTATGTTACATAGAGAACATAAAAAAGGTTTTCATATAAGTTTTAAAATCTACTTCAACTATTAAAATGGTTTTATGAATATCTATGAATTAGGTGAAGAAAAATGAAAACTTTTCATCCTTGAAGGCGATGAAACAACACCTGAGGAATGACATTTCACTTTTTAGAATGAAAGGGAGAGTAGAAAGGGATTGATGAGGGATTATTCCATTAAAATTATCAAATAATATTATATAAATTATACTGGAGTTATCAAGTCTCTTTTTATAGTGGATTTTAGGGTATAATAAGTGGATAGAATATATTTATAAGAATATTAACGAAAAAAAGTCATTTTTTACATCTTGAAATATTTTTTTTGAGAACCCCCTTAAAGGGGATTGGTTTTGGTTTTTGATGAGACCAAAAACTCATGGAAATTCTTGAGGGTATTAGGTTGAGTTTTAGGTAGAAAATTTTAAACCCTAAAAGCTTTCAAGGAGTGTAGAGATGCGGTGGTGAGCGGTTGTTTTTTTAGTGGAGGAGAGTAGTGTTTTTTTGAATATTTTATTTATTTGATTAACATTTTGGATCAAGAATATGAATAGTTGGAGAATCATCACCAAATATATTAAAATAATGAATGGGGTGTTTGATATTATAGGCTTAAATCATCCATATATCACTTATGACTCAATAATTCATGAATTTAACATTTATAGTTAATTATCATATTTTACTATTCACAAAAATTCTAGTATTTTAGAAAAATACAAAAAATTAACCCCAACCATTTTTATATGTTTATAATTAATAAATGGAATCCATTTTATGAAAATATTTTTCTAAATATGATAAATTTAATTCTTAATTAAAACCATCATTTACTCAAAAATATATATTTAAAGTTTATAACTAATTTTATACTACTATGAAAAATTAACTAAGGTCTCATAAAATTATCTAAAAATCATAAGAAAACAAAATGTTAATTTATTAATATATGGTAGGAAAATAAATGTTCTTTTAAACAATTTTATTAATTAAAAAATGGTAACTAAAAATTTCTAATTTATAAATATACCAAAAATTAATTAATAAATTTTGAAATATTCATTTACCTATACGATGATATAATTATATCATACTTTCATTTATAAGATAAATAAATTTTATTTATACTTTCACGGGTTAGTATACTATTAATTTTTCCTATTTATAGTTCATAAGTTTCATATTACTATTCGTAAGGTTAAGTAACTATTTCATAGGTATAATTTCTTTAACATCTACAAATTCGAATAATTTCATTCATTCTTCATTTATAAGGTTTTTATTGTGTTCTCAAAGATATTTTAGATGATTTATACTATATGAAATAATAATAAGAAGGGAAATTTCATTGATAGAGTTATTTGGGCATTACATTATCCCTCATTATTAAAACCGTTGTCCTCAAAATTTATAAAATATTACCTCATGAAAAGATTATTGTAGTTATTCATCATATGTTCCTCAGGTTACCACATCACCTCTTTAATTTTATGATTTTCCAAACTACCTTTTTCATATGAGTCATCTAATTTCTCAACACCTATTCTTTAGTGTCTAGAATCCGAATTGGCTCCTCAAATTAAGATAAATCAAGTTCTAATTCTATTAATTTAGATGTAAAGAAATGCACTGGGTCTGGCATATACTTACTTAATGAAGAAATGTGGAACACATTGTTTACTTTATAAAGGATAGGTGGAATTGCCAAATGATAAGACACTGATCTAATACTCTTTATAATTTGAAATGGTCCAATATACCTAGGGATCAGTTTCCCTTTCTTCCCAAATCTTATAACACCCTTCCATAAAGATGCATTCAAGAAAAAATGATCTCCCACTAGAAATTAAAAATCCTTCCTTAGATTATTGGCATAACACTTTTTCCTACATTGAAATTCTTTGACATAGGTTTGAATATCCTTTACCTTCGCTGTTGTTTCCTCTATAAGATCTATACCTATAATCGTCCTTTCACCAACATGATGCCAACAAGTTGGGGTATTACATCTCTATCCATACAATGATTAATATGGTGGAATTTTAATACTTGACTGAAAACTGTTATTTATATAAAACACTGCCAATGGTAAATAATGATCCCACATAGCTTCATATTCAAGTGAACATGATCTCAACATGTCATATAATGTTTGGATAATCCTTTAAGACTTCCCATCAGTTTGAGGGTGATAGGAAATACTATAATGAATCTCAGTATCCAATGCTTTTTGAAGCAGTTTCTAGAAATTCGATGTAAATCATGGATCACAATCAGAAACAATTGAGAGTAGTTCTTCATGAAGTCTTACAACTTCATTGATAAAAAGATAAATAAGGTTCTCCAGTTTAAAATATTTTCTTATTTTGAGTAAATGTGTAGATTTTGTAAATCGATCAATAATCACCCATATTGCATCATTCTGTGTTCGATTTTTTGGTAATCCAGTGAAAAAATCCATGGCGATATCATCTAATTTCCATGATGAAATAGGTAGTGGTTTCATGAATCATCTGGGATTTTGTATTTATGATTTAACTTACTAAAATACTAAACATATTGATATATAATCATTAATTTACTAATTCATGTTATCCCAATAGATATTTCCATTTAAATATATATAAATATTAGTGCTACTATTGTGTATAAAGAAAATAAAGTAATGTGAATCATCCAATAACTCCCTTTTTATCTCAGGTATAAAGGGTACATAAAGAATCTTCCCAAATTTCATAAATCCATCTTCATACATGAAGTCTACTAACATCCCATCATTCAGAGCTTTAATTTTCATTTGAAGACTCACATAATCAGACTAAGAACTTTCAATAATTTCTAATAAAGATGGTTGGGAATCCAATTATAAAAGTAATGACGGTTCACCTTCCTTGATAATTCTCACATACATATTTTCTGATCTATATACACATGGTCCTTATGAATCCTCTGGATGTTCAGAACTCCATGATCCTTCTTAATCAATGCATCTGCTACCTTATTATCCTTCCCTTGGTGGCAATGTATTGGAAAATAAGAATCCATGAGTAGATCAAACCATTTCCTTTTCTTGATGATGAGTTATTTATGTGAAAAGATATATCTCATGCTCTTGTGATCTATATATATCTCATATATTTCTCCATAGAGACAGTGTCTCCATATTTTCAGAGATAACATGATATATTCAAAATCAAGATCTTGAGTAAAATAGTTTTATTATTGAGTTTTTTTATCTATCTTGATAAATAGGTAATAACTCTATCATTCTGTATAGAGACACAAATGATTCCTTTTTTATAAACCACCGTAAATCAAAAATCGACCATTTTTCGATGGTAGATTAAATATAAGAGTATTCACTATTATCCACTTCAATTATTCAAAACATTCTTCACATTATTTTTCCCATATGAACTTAACCCCTTGATGAGTATGCTTTGTTAAATGGTCAGCTAATCAAGAAATGTTTGGAATAAAACACAAACAATAACCTACTAAACTAGTAAAACTATGTACCTCATTTATATTAATTGGTATAGGTTGTTCCTAAGCTAACTTTGCCTTTTCTAGATCAACATATATTCCATCCTTGGAGACAATATGGCCAAGAAAAAAAACTGTTTGAACCTAGAATTCACAATTTTTAAACATCTCATATAACTATTTTCTTCTAAGAATCCCCATAACAACCAGAAAGTTATTCTCATGGTCCTCATAGATTTTGGAATATATCAAGATATCATAAATAAATACCACAAAAAATCATCAAGAAATTACTTGACCACTTTATTCATTAGATCCATTAAAAATAGAGGGTACATTTCTTAGTCAAAATGGAATTACAATAAACTCATAATTTTCGTACTTATTTCAAAATGCTATATTTTGGAAATCTTCCTTCCTCACATGCAATTGATGATATCCAAATCAAAGTTCAATCATTGAAAAATATTGATCTTTGTGAAGTTGATCAAATAAATCGTCAATGCGAGGTAGATGATACTTGTTCTTTATTGTAATATAATTGATTTATCTATAGTCAATGCACATTCTCATGGATAAATATTTCTTTTTGAAAAAGATAATATGTCCTCTTTATGGGGAAGCACTAGGGGAATAAATCCTTCTTCACTCAATTCCTCTAGTTGGTTCATCAAATCTACTAATTATACAATGTTAAATCTATAAGGATACTCTGATATAGATCTTGAACCATGAATTAAATCAATATATAACTAAAATTTCCATTCTAGAGGATGTCCATGTAAATCATTTAGAAATACATCAACATATTCTCGCACAATAAGAAAATATTCAATTTGATGATTTATTTCCCCATCCATAGATGATGTTTTCTTTTACTCTATATTAATTTTATTCTGTAGAGATAATAGGGGTGGATCCAAACAATAATTAGATAATGAGGTATCTACCTAGAGATATGGGATTCCACATCTTCCTCACCAATCATAATTTTCTTCTTTGTGAAATAGATTTTTTCATTGTTTTTTGAAATCCAGTCCATACTAAGGATTATATCAAATATAATCATAGGTATCATGAAAACGTAAAAAACTAAAGCATGTTTATGTGTCATGAAGGGGACTAACCAACATATATTTATTACAATGATACTTCCTTTAGGTGTTTTAATTAAAAACTCCATTATTAAATCAAAAGGGAAATATCTAATTTTCCTGGAAAACTAGGAATATATAAATGAATGTGATGATTTGAAATCAAATAAATAATTGGATAAGATTGATGAAATTATTAATATACCTACCACCACATCATTAAGAATATTAACCACTGTATTTGGTATTTTATAAGCTTAGACTTTCTCCCTTGGCCTTTTCTGAGGCATGTTTCCATGATGATTTAGAGAATGATTAGTACAGTGTCCCATATACCAAAAATTATAGCACTGAAAATTGATATCTTATTTCTATCCCTTTAAATCATTAGCATGATGGCCTTTCTATCTACACTTGTGGAATACTCCATTTACATTTAAGATTACACCATCATGTTTCCTTTAATAAGTATCACATGTTGGAAAATTCCCCTTTTATTATTCACATTTATCCATTATTTTCCCCACCACCATCTTTTTCTCTTATTTTCCATAAAAGTCATAACACGTAGGGAATTATTTCTTTGTCTTGATAGCAAATGAGACTATATGTTCCTATGATGGAAAATTTTGGGAGATCAGTTCACATAAGAGGAATAGTTAGAAATCATCAAATAATTGATCGATATTATTCCTTGGATTATATATCTAATATGTGGCATGCCTTTATAGAATTGTAAAGTTTGCTTTATACTTTGTAAAATTTTAATCCTCTTTCTTTTGTTTCATACTCAAGAATTTCCTCTCCATAACCAGTCACTATTTGTGAGGAAAATATTTTTCTATAAAAAATTCTTTAAAATCCATCCATTCTATATCTTACTCTGATTTTTTGTTTTCAATTAATGACCACAATTGATCTATATCTCCCAATAGATGATAAACTACCCAGACAACCTTATCCCTTTTGTTACTTCCAAAAGCAAGAAATGTCTTTTCTAAGGAACTTATCCACTGCTTTTCTTTAAATGGGGTTGTTGTCCCATTGAATAATGGAGGATGTTGTCTCAAAAAGTGTTCTAACATTTATACTCCACATTGGGTATTAGGATGCTCCAAATTGATAAGTTTATTATTCATAAACCAAGTCATCTATCCTAGTATACTTATAAGTTGTTCAACAGTAGTCACAACTCCAGTACCGACATCATTATCTAGTATACGAGGTTAATCCATACATGGGATACGTGTATTGACACAGTTTCCATTCCATCCACTATGTTCCATTTCTAAATAATGGCATACAATAAAATAGGTCATAAATTATAATGTAAAATTTAAATCTAGAAAAAAACTTAACATTAATTGAAATTTATGGAAGAGCTAATATTATAATCCTAAATATGGTCTCATTAGGGACATATTTTCTTATAAATCCTTCATAATGGTTTATAAATAAAATGTCAATTATCCCAGGAATATCCCCCAGGAGTGTCAAACCAGGTGCATAATTAAGCCAATTTTCATGTACTAGGTTACCATAAGTTCAGCCCGAGACACCTTTTTGGAGTTGTTACCCCTAAGTACATATATTGAAGATCCACATCCACTTGTAGTATCTGTACATATATGTGTTGCTAGTAAGATGAATATAATATCTACCTTACCAAAATTTTAGTATTTTTCTCAATGCTTATCCTCAGAGTCAATATTAGGGTTATATTCCATAATTTAGTTTTTCCAAATCTAGATTCCAAGGTTTCTAATAAACTTAATTTGATACCAAAAGCAGAGTCCCTGAACTCAGTTTCCTGGAGGCAGTGCCTTACATCATTACATTGGTTTAATAAATATGGAAGTTTTATCCTGAAGGAATGAATAGTTTAGAAGTTTTGGAAAAATAGATACAAAAATATGTTATAAATTACAACTTCAATGGAAAAAATATATTGAAATTCCCTTGGAAACATTCATAAATAAAATATTATCTCTATAAGTCATTCCTAAAAATCATCTTCACGTCCTTAGGAAAAATAAAACATAAGAAAGTGGTGAGATATGATGCTCAGTAAAGTTAAGTAATACAATAATAAATAATATAAATAGTAAATCTTGGTAAATGAATAAAAAACATCTATTAGAACATGAACCTGATCATAATAGTGCAGGAATAAAAAGATGAATAAATAATTCAACAAAAATAATCACATAAGAATGATGCTTAACCATGTATATTTTACTAGTCTAAAATTCACATGGGTTATCAATTATTAATATCATAATGGGAGAATGAATAATTTTAGATATCTAAAACATACCTTTGAGGCCTCAACCAAGACATATGAAAATAAATGGTTAATGGGTCAGCCCAAACAATATCTGAAAATGGGAAAGGCCTCAACCAAGTCTATATTTTTTGTCTCACGAGACCTACTAATGAATTGAGTGTCTATAGAGGTCCCCAACTATCACAATATAAGTACAATTAATTTATCAGACGAATGGGGTTAAACCTAAAAATCTTATACATATGAAATGTAAATAAATATCCCCAATCTATAGACATAATTACTAACTACTCTGAGTAGTTGGGTGAATGGTATCAAGATAGAACATCCAGAGTAAAACTAATCATAAACCATTTAATAAAATATGAAATATGATAATCATAAGATATCAATATCAATAAAGTAAAAAATTATATAGAGGCGTTGAAATAAATGAAAATACCCTAGTAAAATATTCAAGGAATTCTCGGGAGAAATTTTCTTTTTACATTTAAAAGAAGAGTTATTTTGAAAAAAATAATTTGTATTAGTAATAATTATATGTACAAAACTAGAAATAAAAAATATTGTTGTTCATAAAAAAAGGAATTAAAAAAATTCTTAAAATCGAATATGGATGGTACTTGAAAATGGGTAACAAATAGATATGTTCCCCTTAATCTGGAATGGGTATCAGGAATGATTGAGAAGGGAACCTCGTAAAACATATAATTCACATAAATGAAAGATGAAATGATCTGAATAAATAATTTTGAAACGTATAAATAATATTTAGAATAATTATATGAAAATAATGAAAAAGTACATTGGTTTATAGAGGAATAAAGCATAACCTGAATGAAAATAGAGGTTCTAAAAAACTCTTACCTTATGTCTGAATAAGTTCTGCACTTGACCTTAATGTCATAGATAATAAAATTTAATCCATTAATTAATTAATTAATAATTTTTTCTTACATGTATTTGATTCATTATAGTTTTATTATGTTCATTTATGGACTTATTGATAATTTATTGAGTTTTATTTCATTGTTAAAGATTATTTATTTTCCTAGTTTTCATGATCAATTTTCTTTTTTATTAGTAATGAAATTCATGTAAAATGGGAATAATTATCTATAATTGGTAATATATGTTATTAATGAACCTAAATTTGTGTAATTAGTTTTATATATTCTTTAGTTTCTAGATATTAGGATGAATCATTACATAAAATTTTAATGATAGTCATTTAGATTAATTTTATCAATTTTGATCACAAAAAGGTTGTTTTAATTTATCATTTAGTATTATATAAATATATTACATAAAGAACATAAAAAGGGTTAAAATATAAATTTTAAAATCTATTTCAACAATTAAAATGGTTTTATAAACATTCTTGAAGATGATGAAGTAAAATGAAAACTTTTCATCCTTGATGGCGATGAAAGAACACCTCACAGACAACGTTTCCATTTTTAGAATAAAATGAAGAGTAGAAGAATATTCATGATGGATTATTCCATTAACATTATATAATTATAGTATACAAATGATACTATATTTTTCATATCTATTTTAACATGGTAAGTGAGGGAATTATAATAAAATAAAAATAAATGGAAAATAAAATAGAAGAAAAAGAATGGGGATTTTTACCTCTTGATTTCTCCTTCTTGAGAACATCCTTAAGGTGACTAGTTTTAGTCTTTTTATGAGGAAAAGAGATCATAAAAGTGGGGGAGGTTCTTGTAAATAATATTTTGAAAAAATGTGACAAGTTGAAATGATTTTATGCTATGAGGAGAAGGTGTGGTGAGGGGTTGTATTTATAGTGGAGGAGAGGGGGTTTTTTTGTATATTTCATTAATTTGTTTAATATTTTGGATCAAGACTATGAATAATATTAGAATTGTCTTTAAATATATTAAAATATTAATGTTATTTTGAGATTATTGGATTACATAATCTATACATCACTTATGTCTCAATAATTCTCGTATTAAACATTTACCGTAAATTATTATATTGTAACATTCAACATTAATCTAAGTATTTTAGAAAAATCCAAAAAATTCACCCTAAAATTTTTCTATATTTATAAATAATAAATGGACTTAATTTAATAAAAATAATTTTATAAATATAAAAATTTATTTTTTAATTAAACACATCATTTGCTAAAAAAACAGATTTTAAATTTAGAAGTGATTTTATAACAATCTGAAAAATTAAATAAGGTCATATAAAATTACCCTCAAATAATAAGAGAAATAAATTATATATTCTGAATTATTTTTAGGAAAAAAATTTATTTTAAATCATTTTATTAATGAAAAAATTTCAATTAAATGTTTATAAATAAAAAAAATACCAAAAAAAATTAATAATTTTTTTAAAAATAATTTGCGTGTAATATGATATAATTATATCATTATTTAATTTATATGATTTCAAAATTTTATTTATACTTTCACGGGTTATGTTACTATTCATTTGGTTGACTTCCTATTCATAATGGATATATTACTATTCCCAAGGTGAAGTTAATATTTCATTGGTATAAGTTCTTTAACTTCTAGAAATAACTCTTATTGCATTAATTCTTTATTTATAATTTTTTTATTGTGTTATCTAAGTGATTTTATGTGATTTATACTATATAAAATTATCATATGATGGGAATTTTTATTGATAGTGCTTTGGGTCGTTACAATTCGTA
The DNA here is from genome assembly GCA_963277665.1 of Viscum album. NCBI lineage: Eukaryota > Viridiplantae > Streptophyta > Magnoliopsida > Santalales > Viscaceae > Viscum > Viscum album. The sequence goes on along the minus strand of OY728129.1, from coordinate 388,441,679 downwards.
TATTTATAGTAATTTGTAGGTATCATACATAATATTTATAATCATAATTTACAAAAAATAACTAAACTATCCTTTGATACAAACTATGAAATCCCATATTTTAAATACAAAAAAAAATTCATTACGTGGTATAATATATAACAACATAGAGGATCATTTGTGGTCTAGTTTCGTGGAAAATATGAATATAATACATGAAAAACATAAAACTATTCTAATCCACTTGAAATTATTCTTCATAAGTTTATCCTTAACTAATTTTACGACATATCATACCCTAGGTACATATATCAAAGGAAATACGTGAGAACAAAGTCCATTAATGGAATAAATAAAATATACATTTAACATATGATTGTGACAAATAACAAAAAAAGAGGCATAATAATAGACTATGATCATAAGAACATGAGGAATATCACAATAGAAATATCCTGATTCATAACACAGAAATGTTTCTCCCATAGAAAAATGTGACATTCATAATCATATCCCCAATTTTTATCACCAATGTATCATAAATCATAATTACAAAGGTTATTAGCCAAGGTATCATAAAACATGGCATCTCTAGAGATTAAATTTTTTACCCACTGAATTGGTTCACTATTAAGGGAAAACATTTATATTTCATAATTCATGTTAGACACATTTATAATAATAATCCTTTTCATCAATAAACCTTGTATAATAAAGAATAGGTTTCATATAAAATCATTCAGTATATATGTTCTTAAAGATTTAAATATTTCCACAAATATTTAACCCACCAGAAGGGAATATGGGTTTAAAATGTGTAAACCTGAAATAAATAAATCATGTTCACATATAGGTAAATATTTATTTAAAAGGTTAAAAATATGATAATTTCTCATAAAATAGAGATAAATTCATGAAAATAATTCTATAGCGTGAAGGGTATAAACCTTAGTTTAAGTAAAGGGTAAAATGATTGGAAAATAAGTCCTATAATTAATAAAAACCCATTTTGTATGTTATAGTAAGATAAAAAGTGTAATAAAATAAATTTATTTATTGTTTATAATATATACACTATATGAGATATTTGAATGAAAATGGAGAAGTGGAGAATTTACTTACCATGAAGAGTTTATTCCTAAAACATGAGGATGGAACATTGAGGGAATAATGACATCTTTGGGGACTATATGGGTGGGAAAAGTACCATAATATCTTGTATTATGAATTTTTAGTTGATAGAAATGATAATTGGTTGGTATTTATAGTAAAATAGATAGGAATTATAAAATAATTTCTAAAAATATGTTTTCAAATCAATAAAAATTTAACAAAACCACAAACCATCCCATGTATTTCCCATGATTTATCCCACACTATATTGGATTTCATTATTTTATTAAGTTAAGAACTAAAACAAAGAAAATAATTTCCTTGTTTTCATATAAGTGATTCCCATTCATAAAGAATTACTTTTAAAAGCATAAAAAATTATATCACATTTGGATATTTCATTATGGGTTTATAAGATTAATAATATAACTTCCAAAATACATTATTCTAAATGAGAAACATAATTTGTGTCATATATAAAATTTAAAAATTTTATTATATCTCATTTAGGATTTTATAATGTCATAATACAAAATATATTTTTATACTATATTTAATTTTTAGCCAAAAAAATAATTGTCTCAAATAATAATGAAAAAGAAACCATTGTATAATTTTGATATTCAATTGTTAAAAATAATATTTTATTTATCAAAATAATTCTCTATGTATGAAAATTCACACTTTTAAATAAAAAATCCTTATTTATAGAAAATTTTCAATTTTTACAACCTAATCAAATTTCTATAACTTATAAAAAATTACTATAAAATTATAAAATTATATTATCCTTTATATTTAAAAAATATCATTTTAGAAGAATATATCATTAAATAAACATTATTTAGGATTCATTATTTTATTAAATAAGTGTATATTTTTAATCTATTTATCAAATTTAACTTACATAATACTAAAATTGGGATTGATGAAATAATTGCTTCATCTACTGAATGTGAAATTAAACTTTTATGACACTAAGGTATAGATACAAAATCACTTATTACCCAAGAATAATCATGAAGGGTAAGGTGTGTGATGGTGGTAGATTTATGAGGTCGATCAACTAACATTGACCTAGTGGTGATGTCTTCTAACTTGAACTTCTCCCACAAGCAATTTTGTTCAAGCCTTAGTTGTCAGATCTTTGATTGGGCTTAGCAACCTCCCTCACCATTTCTCACAAATGGGATTCAAAAGGCATGAACCTACATGTTGAATCCATTATTTCTCCTTTTTATATATGTTAAATTTTTTAATTACCTATTATAATGATTAATTCTAATTATAGCATAAAAACCAATGATCATATAATGGTCAAATCACAAGAAACTTTTCACTTAATGCCTTAGAGATACTTCACCATTTATAAACATTTACTAATTCATTCTGAATTTTTATTACAATTCCTTTCACAATGTAAATTATATTATGAACACTGTTTTTCCTTAATCGCTTTCCTAGGATGTTTAATATTACTTTCAAGGTTTAAACCTATGGAGTATAACATTTCAAGGTCTATGTAATTTATTTTTTATATTATTTTACTATTCATAGTTATACTAATTGGTATCATTAATTGATATGTAGTATATATTTTCTAATTGTATTTCTATATACTTATGGTGTTCAAAAATAAATTAATATAAATTACGAAAAAAGATATACTTTATTAATCATAGAGGGAAATTTCAGGACGTTATTGTTATGGATTTTTTTTGTCTAATTGAAACCATCAGGTTTTCTACACTAATCATGACTCATGTAGACTTTTAGTGGAATAATTAATTGGACATTGTTTAATAATTAATTGACAATACCCTCATGAAAGTACTTTGTATTTGGTATCACTAAAGGAGCGAGAAGAGAACAATTGAAGGAAAATAAAGAACAAATTTCCATACTATTTTTTTAGCATTGTTATTGAAAAAAACAAAAAGGGGGAAGATTATTGAACCTAAAATATGTTTTTTTATTTATTTTCAATGAGGAAAAAAGGAATTAAGGGAAGTTATATTATTTCCATATGAAATTTAAGAGAATCTTGGAATTTGTTTTGGAGTTCCCAAGCATGTTGATGGTAAGATTGAAGTTCCAAAGATGGATATGGATGTTTGGTTGGATATTTAATTATTATTTGAAAAAGGAATATATATTTTATAATCCAAAAAAAATCCAACCATTATAATTTACATGAACCAATAAACCATAGTCATAGGGTGAAAACAAGAGAATGAAAAACTACAGGCCTGCCAAGGTAGTATAAGGGATCATTTATCATGGATGAGTCGATGCAGGTGTGAGTGAATAAGTATATGTTGGATGTAGGGTTAGTGGTGCTTAGAGTCACACATTTGGGTTTATATGTGAGGTCAATAGAGAGCACCATATCCATGTATGCTTCATTAGTAGGCATGAGAGGTGCACAAGATTATTAAGTGGCACAAACCCAAAGTTAAAATCAATGTTTGACTTTGTTTTAAGTGGTAAATAATAATCCACTATTAAAAAATATGTAAAATTATAAATGATTCCATTATTAGTTCTTTGAACCTATATATTTCCAATGTGATACACTTGGGTTTCAAATGATTCAGTCACGCTACATGCATAACTGATTAAGAAGAACAATTTGACTAGAAACCATGACAATATATAGAGTTTTATGTGGAGAATGATTTAATTATGAGTGTGTAGGTATATGTAAACTATTACGATGTTCATAAAACCCAAATGATATAAATGTTAATCATTTGAGGTAACTATATCACTTAAATTTTTTTTTGATTCCAACATGAGAATGAAGTGATTAAATGAGAAGAATAAATGGAGGTTTCCATTCTAAAAACGTGTGATGAAAACGAAGAACAAGAGACTAGAATTTGGATAATTTTATGTGGTAATTTTAGTTATTGTTGAAGATTTATGAAGTATATTGAATTTAAAATTTGAAAAGGGAATTTAATTGAGACCACACAATATGAAAAACCATAATGATATTTTTTATTGAAAAAATAAACGATTATAAAATACATAACATAGAAGATCCCACAGTGGTGGAAAATGAAAATAACATCATACGAAATTGATGGTCAAATGAAATATGAGAATCATCACATAAATTTGATTGTATGGATTTGATAAAATATCTTTACATCATAAGTGTTTAAGGATAGAAAACATGAATTCATTTTGTAGTAATTTTAATGGCATACAATATTCATATATGAATATTCATTTTCATGAACTAAAATTAAAATATCCACATTTTGTGATCTATTCTATAATTCAGGATAATGAAAAGGAAGGAAGATCCAAAGAAAATTTATTCACCTTGAATAAAAGAGTCCAAAAAACTGAAATATGTATATTTTTATGCATACATGTAATTTGATGAAGTAGTTTTTAGGATAATAGAAATGTATATAAGGAAACAATATATACTAATTTTCTAATGGAAAGAATATATGAATGTGTGTGTTAAATATAATTAAAAAAAATACATGTGTACATAGAAGAGAAATGAAACTAATTTTGATATGGTGATATTTTAAGAAATATTTAAATGATAAATTTTAGAAACCATAAAAATATATGATCTAGAGATATTGTTCCTTTCAAGAGTTTGAAGATTAAATATTTTTGAAAATAATATTCACATATTCTATGAATATAATATTTTTGGGGATGAATATGAATTAATGGATAAGATTTGATAAACTTAAAAACCCCATTTTATACAAGTTGAATCAAATAAAAGAAAGAGATAACTGAATTCAAGCATAATACATATAATGGAATTCAATGAAAGATAATTTATAACTAGTTTTTCACACAATATAGTATTTTATTCATTGAAAAATAATAAATCAGTTGTCGTCCTTCACTAACAATGACTGGGAGGCAACCTGCTAATTTTTGAGATTGAGGCAGCCCTGAGATTATTATATATTAAAGGAAAGATCAAAATAATTATATATTGGGGTGACATATATCTTTTATTAAAAGTCGTATTTTTGGGGATAAAATCCCATTCACTTTTATATGTGACTAGAATGTCGATGATTTCTCTATGTGAGGTTGGTGCCCAAAAACAGGGCACAAGGCCAGTCCCTTGCCTAATATTCTTGTGATAATTAATAGAAATCCATGTATGTGGGATAATGAAAATGATGTACCAAGGATGTAGTCTTCCATCTTGGGGGTGAACCTCAATAGCATACAAGGGTGCCTAACAATGTCCTTTACTTTTTACTATTCATGCATGCAAACCATATAACAAATAAGGTGAGATTGGAGGAATGATTCATTAACTAAATAAGTGAGGAGGTGAAAAGGGGAAAAAGTTTTAAATTGGTAGAAAAGGTACCAATACTGATCACCTCTTTAGTGTTGGGAAGATGAGATCACGATCATATCAAATTTTATTCTAAATATGTATTAAAATATTATTAAAATTAAAAAGAATACATTTATTTTCATATTAATAAATTTACCAGAATATTAATACATTAATTATAATAAAATACTATTATCATGATTTTATAACATTAATTAATAAATTTATTATAAATAAAATATTTATTTATTTTTTAAATTTACTTATTTTATTTATTAATAATATTTATTATTTTTTATTATAAAGTAATTTTTAATAATCATTTTTTTATAATTTAATTTTTTTTAATTTTTTAATTTAATTTTTTTCTCACTTGTATTTATTAGTGGTATATTATGAATTAATATAATTTGATTGATTAGAACCTATAAAGGTAAGATTTGAGAGTTTTTTTTAGTGCTGAAAAATCCAAGTATTTATCAGAACTAATAAGTGCTGATAAATCCTAAATTTGTTAGTGCTTTCTATATTAGTACTAATAATGGTATCATTTAGAAACAGTTTTTACTAGCACTTCTAAAAACCCTTCCCATCTTTAAAAAAACCCTAATAGAGATGACCATCGCTCGTTCTATTCAAGTTCTCTTGAAGCCGATGATTATTTCTAGCTTCTTCTAATCTTTCAAATTAATTGATCCATAAAATTTAATGTATATTATTTGTTTCTCAATTTTAATTGAACATGCGTTGTTTTTCATTATTTTTGTTTTTTCATCTTATCTGCTCAATTTGTTTGTACATGTTTTCACAATTTTTTGTTTTTCTTCTTGTTCCCTTGATGTTTTTCTCCATCCACAATATATTTTTTGTTGTTAATATGTAGATTGTTCATCTAATTCAAGGAAGGTGGAATATTTCCATATTTCAATAGTTAGATTATTATTATATATGATTTTTTGTGTAAGTGATTTATTTAATTATTAATTTTTATTGACATGGAAAATTATTTAAAATAGTATAGATTAATTTTTATGGATTTTTTATTTGTGGATATTTAATTATGAGGATTCAAGGATGAATTTGAAGATTGTTTTGTGTAAATTGGTAACCTAATGGGAATTGAGACATAATTATTGGTTGAGGTATTATAAACCAAAAGTATTGAATTATTGTAAAATAAATATGTTTTAAATTTATTATTCTATGTTTAATTATGTGTGATTTTCAGGATTCACCACAACATTAACCCTTTATATTATCATATGAGTTTTATTAAATTGTTGTTGTGTCTATATTAAAAATATGTTGGTTTAAATAGATGGATCTATATTTTAAATAATGTTTATTTAGTTAATATATCCTTTTTATAATTTTCTATACATTCTGAGAGAGTTAGAATAATTTCTTTATTGTTTTGGTATACTTTTTATAAAAAAACATGTGTGAAAGAGGTGTATGATCATGATAGAAATTACTTTTAATGTAAATGATATGTGAAGTAAGTAAATATTACATAATAATTATTCTAAAATTGATTTGTTAAATCTTATTAAAATGGTGAATATTTGTATTGAATTATGTACTAGAAATAGTGTTTAAATGGGAAAAGTTTAAAGTAAAAATGAGAAATGTGTATCTAAGGGTGTTTAGATAAAAAATTAATTATAAGGCTAAGAAAATGATTTTTATGTTTTTTAAATTTTCATTTTTTATACACCAAAAAATGTTTTGATAAACTAAGATGCGATTTATGGTCTTATCATAAAAGATACTTTAGATTTTCATTTTTATAGCTTGAAACATTGATTCAGAAAGACATTTTGATAACAAAATTGTTTATATAATATGAAGAAGATAAATTATTTCATAAAAAAAAGTTTATTTTAATTAGAAAAATTATAAGTAATATATAAAAATCTAATCATATATAAAATTAATAATTGAAAAATATTCCAAGAATTATTTTAAACAAAATTCAACACATCTCGAGGATGAGTATAAAATATGAATATAAGAAATCCCTTTGTGGGGATTCTAGTTTATGGTTGAAATATGATACATTTAATAAATTTAGAAACATAAAGACCATAATAAATTTGACTACTTCTTTTAACACTATAAAAACAATGAGGAAAATAAGTTAATTTTTATATATTTTTTTATAAATAAATTGTATTATATATTCCCTAATACATATTTTTTTAAATATATATGTTTTTTGTGTAAATAATCTATGGAAGGGATGCATTATCATCCTTAATGAATCTATTTTAAAAAATATAGTAATTTTATTATTTATTAACTCTTAGAACAAAAAATTAAGTATTATTATACATTATATTCATATAATTATTCAAATTTATATTTTCTCAAATGTTATTGATGAAATGAATATTTAAATTGATTATGATGAATATATGTTTTTATATATAAAAAATATCCTTTTAGGATTAAATGATCATAATTTTTTAATATTTAATTTTATAATTACTAATAAGATTTAATCAAACAAGATAAATATAAATTAAAAATTGATATATTCTAATTATATGAATAAAAAAATATGTGGATGGGGTTCGAGGTTTCCTCATGTTTGAAACAATATTAATAACATAACCCCTTTAAAATCCTTTATACATGTTTAAATTGTTGTTATCCATGACTAATTATTCTAGATGAGTTAGAAGAACACTTCCACATTCACAAAATATAATAATTGTATAAATATTGAACAAACAATTGGGATGAATTGAATGTATCCAGTGATTGGGATAAGAATGCGGAATATGGATTATTTGATATGATTATAATTTGGAATGATGATAAAGATAATATTGTTCATATTATTAATAGAGTAAATAAGGATGAAGATCATGTTGGAGAAATAATAATTGTAGTTGGAAATGAACTTCATGATTGTCTAAATCTATTTGAGAAGTTAATGAAATATTGAAAGACTCTATTATATAGTTTTTTTATAAGATATAAAACATTATAATACATAATAAAGATATATAATTTGAATGATTAAATTTGATGGAGTGACATAAGCTTTACAAAAAAACGTGATCTCTTTAATTATATGACACAAGAGTATAATAATTCTCCTTACTAAAATATGACTCTAAATGATTTCAGTATTGAATGGATATGATATATGAAAGAATAATCTCATGTATTAATGACTATATATTGTTTCTGAAGGACCATTAATCACTTAAAAAGTTCCCAATGTGTGGCATGTGTTGATAAAAGAAATATTAATCAAGTCCTTAAAATCTTTTATGGTACTTTCTTATCATTTGAATGTTTACATTCTTACATGGAATTGAGGAGACTTCATGGAAATTGATGTAGTTTACATATATAGGAAATAAATGTGGGAAACTTTTTCACCTAATTGAGTGTCCTCAATTGAAGAGAATTGATCATGAGTATCCTAAATTTGGAAACGATCCATGAAATTTCAATCTTGCACAATCAATAGATGGAATGAATTATTTTTTGGGTAAAAACAAAACTCACAATAAAATTCAAATCTTCTTATAAATAATAACTTTCAACCACAATTATGCTTGAATAATAAAATAATCTATTATTTCCATACTTTTAGAGAGACTAAAACAATAGTGTAATGATATTGATTTTTATCCAGCTCCATTGATTGGGGATTTGAAATTAATATTGGATTCTTGTGTTATGTTTATAATTCGTATAGAAATGAAAATTTGATGTTGAGATCCTTGTTATATGGGAAAATAAAAGACCATCCTTTTTAAAAAAATTTGTTAGAATATAACATTAATTGAATTCTAGGGTGTCCCATTTTTTGAATATTGTACACACTATGTTAGGTTGAAACATTCCTAAATGATCGTGTTTCTAATACATCACAAATAACTAGATCGATGATATAAATACTGATATTTGATTATATTCTTAGATTAGATTTTATAATTAGGTACTACATCATATCCACAATTAGGTTATCAATAGTTTGAGAAATTAATGGATATGGTGATCATTTTGGGTAAAAGTTTTCCAAAAACCCTATGATAATTAGAAGGAAAAACTTATTTTTTATGAATTATAATACTAATATTGTTTTTACCTCAGACATATTTTTATACCACACAAAAAAAATGTATGTGATAGTGTAATTGTAACATTACTTAATACACCTAAAAAAATAAAGAATTTAATTAAATCTAGGTTGGATATTTTTTACATGGTAATAAGGGAAGAGTTTCTTCCAATAGACTATGAAAGGTAGAATCTTCTTCTACTAGAATCTTACACTCTTTCTAGTCAATAGAGATATCAATTTTACTTCTTCTTGAATGATTTAATATTTCCAAATGGGTATTCATTAAATACAAATAATATCTTTTCAAGGATTTATTGAATGTTAAAGGGCCTAAAATCATATAACTATCATGTTTTGATGCATATTTTAATATATGTATCATTATAATACATTATTATTAAAAATTTGGGAAACAGATTAACCAAGATTTATTTCATTTTCAAATCTAAATTCACTAATTGTATAGTCTTAGTAATTTTTTCAACTATAGAAAAGGTAATTTATATGGTAAAGTGAATTTGATATTATATTCCCTTTTATATTATTTTATATAATGGTTCACTTGGTTAGAGAGATCTAAATATGATATTGTGAACATATTATATTTATGTAACCGATTGATTCATGTATGAATATTTTAGAAGGATAAGTTAAAAATTGATGTTTTTTAGAAGTTTATATTTTAGAGTGATATATTTTCAATGTAACACCCCAAGATTTTATGAGAAATATTATTTTTAATTTCTTTGATGTCTTGTGTTTCACGCTACACCAATATTAGAGTGCGCTATATACAACACCATTTTATCTTGTATTATATGCAAATACTATTCTTGTCTTGTTTTGCATGCAAGAGAGACCTTCCTTGGTAGCGTGTGTTGTACACAATACCAAGTTTCACTAAACAATGATATATTATTATAATATTATGAACCAGATGTTATGAATAGTATTAACTTAATTTTTAATTTTATAACATTATAACTCATCTTACACATTTTCTATAATAATATATGAAAACAAAATCAATTTTTCGATAAAAGAAGTATTTTTAAAAAAATGCAATTTTACCGCCTTTTGATGGACCACCCATTTTAAATATAATTTTTGACAAGTTAATAATCTCAATTTTACAAAATAAACTTCTTCTTTTGAATCAGGATATAAAAATTTACATTGGATAAAGTTTTGATCCTTTTCTGATAACTTTCATATTTTGATGAATAGTAAAAATATGCTAAATTTTAATTAAAAACAAATTTTTTCATCAATATAATGTATATGGTTAAATTATAGTAATAAATTGTTTTATAGTATAAATAGAATATATTTTTAACATTTAATATAATGAATTTCATTAGCATTAATTTTACATTGAGTTAATAGGTAAAAACATTTCAATCTTTGACAATGTTTTAACTTTTAAAACCCATTTTTTTAACAATGGTATTAATTTTAAATTAGTTAATGCAACTTATGTGCTTTGAATTTTGAAAAATTTATTCCATATTTGTGTTAATTGTATCGAAATTATGCTAATAGGGTACTTTTTTTTGATATTACGAATGACAACTACGGTAATTTTTATTTACTATAGTTAAAGGTAAATCAGGTAATTAAGGGTAAAAATAATATTATATAATTACCCTAGGACCTACCAAAATTTTATTGGATGAATAAAAGTCGACTTATATCACTTTAGGGTCATAATAGATTCATTTCATGGACTTTTGACCATGAAAATGATATAATTATTAATAAAACCAAAGAAAGTGACAACATGTCAGTCTCTTATATCTTATAAGGGTAAGAATTTTCATTTAGTGATAAACTTCATAAAACATAGAAAATAAATAGTCCCCAGAAATCTAGAAAAATTATCTACATCATTTAAATTTATTTTTAATTTTTAGGTATTAAATAATTACTATTAATAGTGACACAACAGTGATGCATAAATTGTTTATTTAGTGAAAAAATTAATAATACAGTTTTTATTAAACTAATAGTCACCCTAAAAGGCACCAAAACCAAAAAAAACTTGTTATCCATGTACATGTAATCCATAATCATCCAATGGTTGAATATGTGACCGTTTAGAGCATTATAAAATCTATTATGACACTTGTATTATTTTATTTTAAATGATGTCAAAGTTGTCACCTTCATGATTTAATAAATATATCAATTTAAATTTTTTGATTTTAAGCTGTAAAATTCGAGTAAAAGTATTATTATGAGATATATTAGATTTATTTGCATAAAAGTACTTTATTTTTAATTTTTTTTCAACAAATAAGTATATTAAATAATTATAAAAAATGTTGTAGTAATTATTTTATTAAGGGAAATATAAAATAAATGGTTTTAAATATATTAAAATAAATGTTACATGAACAAATTAATGTGATTAATGAATATTTAGATGCATATGACTTGTTATAAATCTATTAAATATTTCGGTTCGAATATATCCTCTGTGTGGGTTTTATTTAAATTCAAATAAATGAATAGTGTCAAAATTGACACTATTGTTATTTCGTAAAAATAACATATTATTAAATTTTTAAAAAATAAAAAAATATTTAAAAATTAAAAATTGAAATTTATATGGTCTAAAATTTCATAAAGTATCCAATTATTGAAAAATCACAACACATAAGTAATTATTTATAACAATTAAGAATTTAGAATATTATTACCACAAAAAAATAGATTAAAGAAGGATAAATCAAGTTGATAAGGTTTAAAATAAATTCCCAATATGTCTAAATTTTATTGTCTAATGAGATTACAACCATTTCTAATCTCATATTCATATTTGAGTCATTTTTGGAGGTTTTTAAGTGGGTTTTTAGTTTATTATAAATTAATATTTTGGAGGTTTCCAAAAGTGACCCTTTATTCCCTTATAAAAGGGAACCTCCTCCCTCTCCTCTTCACAAAATTTTGAGCCTTCAAGCTCAGCCAACCCCTGAAAATTACTCTTATCAACATCTCTTGTTATATCATAAAGGTTCTGGTCTTCTCAAAAGACCAACTCTAGTGCCCTAAGAGGAGGTTTAAAAGAGGCACGTCGAGGAAGAGGTAATCGCTTCTACCAATTATTTCAAGTTTCTTTCTTCTTCTACTTAATCTTATTTATTTGTTTCATTATAAAGTAATAAAATCTGTATCACTCATATACTGATATGTTATTATAAATCTGAAACAACCCTATTTCACCTTCTATCCATCCAACGAAAAAAAATCACCGTGCGTATGTAAGTACAGCTTACCAACTCCACGCCGTGGTGTAATCTATTTTTCCACCACTGTAGAGACCCAAAGCTTAATGTACATGGACATTAAATTAATTTTGTGTAATACTTAATACATTACAAAAACAGACACTAAAGGACCATAATAGTTTAGTGTCTTTGGAAACTCAGAATATAATCTTCTAATCGTGGGGAAGGATCTTCAATATCTCTCATAAAGATCTTCCCCTTTTTATTTCCTTACCTAAAACCATTCTTTATTTCCTGGGGAAAAGAAAACATATAAAGGGTGAGATCAAATGCTCAGTAAGGGTAAGCTTGGAGAAAATAAAATAGACCATATACATTTGAACATAAAAACATGAACATAATGTTTAAACATCGAAATTTTGAGTAGTGACATAAAACATGGCAGTACGTAAGGCATAGATCATAATGGGATATCAATCATGATAAAATAGCTTGGAAATAAAACTTGTAATTGTGGAAAAACATTAATCACATGATATGATTTCCATAGTAGCCAAGGCATTGCTCCCAAGACCATCTTAGTGGACAAAGTCCCCTAATGAATTGGGTTTACTTTCCATTCTAGCCCTGTATTACTGAACCAGATTTACTTTCCGTTTCAGCCATGTCTATCTCATGAGATATAAATCTTTACCCAATGCATTGGAGGGAGATATAGGTCTCACCCTTCTCATAATGAAATCATTATTTCGTGTGCCACAAAATAAACATACATCATTCATAATAACCCAACGTATAAAATGGGTTTCATAAACATCATTCCATCATAACATAATCCATATAAAACATGTGGATATCATTTCATCATAAGAGAAGTTGAATCATGTAAATCACAGTGACATTATACTTGAAACATACACATATGAAATAATGTCATCTTAGATGGAAAATGGTTTTGATAAAGCACTTGAAATGAATTCTTGAGGAAAATATCCTTTCTTCTTGAAAATCATTTTCTTTTCACAAAATTACATTCAATTTTAAAAGAAAATTATTTTGTTGAAAATAGTCATGAAATATTTTGGAGGAATCTTAATGAAAATAAGGCTTTAGAAAACCGTATAAATCCTTTCATGCCGTATAAGTTAAAAAAACATTCTTCTCGTACTTTTGTCGGAAAAGTCAAAAAGTACCTCGTAACGTAAACAAAAGAAATATTTATTACATACCATGTAGTAAAAGTAAAAAATGGGTAAAAATGACTTTAAGAATACATGAAAACATTTTTAGAAAACATGGGTATGGATGATAACAATAACCCCAGAAAATACTTACGAATAACAATCTCAGATAAGAACGAGATTGGAAAAGTTAACCCTTACCTTATGTCTGATATGCTTCGTATGTTTCCGAACCTCCTGTATAATGATTTCAATAATGTCATTGACTTATTATAGAATCATATTCATTGTTATGATATCATATATTTTTCACTTATGACTTCATATTACCCGTTCTATTGTAAATTCCTTGTTAAAGAACCATTTTGGGTAAAATCGTTTCATTTATCATACAAGTTTCGACTTGTTGTTCTTGATATTATTACTTTTATCCTGATTTAAATAAATACAGAATGTAAAAAATTATTTATATATAATATATATTAATCATATGAATATATATGATAGATTGATAAATGGAATGAAATACACCGTTCATAGAGACGGTAGGCCGTACGTACACATGAACACTGTTTTCGTTTCCTTGTTGAATTGAATGGAATTAAGTGTATGTCATACATATATATATACATAAATACAGTATCATTATTAGGTCATATATTTCATTATTATTCATTAAATATACTTTATAATCATTCATGAATGGTTAACATGGAGAATGAATCTCATCGTGTTGTGGAGACGGTAGTCCGTACGTACGAACGAGCGATGAAATCATTCCCATGATCATGGAATTGTATTGAAGTGTATGTATACTATTTAAGAATAAATATCAATTTAAAATAATCATATATAGTTATTATCTACACCATTATACCCATCCAATTAAGGTGGTGGTGGAAAACAGATTACACCATGGCGTGGAGACGGTATTCCGTACGTACGCACGCGGTGTGATTTTATTTTCCGTAGGATGGATAGATGGTGAAATAGGTTTGTTTCATATTTATAATAATATATCAGTATATAATTAATACCAATGTTATTACTTCATAATTATAAAACTATGGAAGAATAAGTATAAGAAGAAATAATCTTGAGAAAATCGGAAGAAGAGATTACCTATTCTTCAACCCACCTCCTTTAAGCTTCCTCTTAAAGAAGTAGATTTGGTATTTTGAGAAAACCAGAACTTCAAGATTATTGATAGGGAAGTGGAGAAGAGAAATGGGCAGGGTTTGGCCGATATTGAAGGCTCAAAGTTGTGTAAAGATGAGATCGAGGAGGTTCCCTTTTATAAGGGAGGAGAGGGGCACCATTGGAATCCTAAAAAATATTAGTTTAATATAAATTCAAACCCCACATAAAAACATCCATAAATTACACAATTATAATATTAGATGAGATAGGGTTGTAATATAATCATCCAATCAGATTTAGACATGTTTTTATCTTATTTTAAACCTTATCATTTTTATTTATCCTTATTTAATCTATTAATTTTGATTTGTGGTAATAAAATTATAAATTATAAATGGTTATAAATAACCACGTATGTCTTGTTCATTTTCCATAATTGGATAATTTATGATATTTTAGACTATATAAATTTTAATTTATAATTTTTAAATCTTTTGGTGATTTTTAAACAATTTAATAATATGTTATTTTTATAAACTAACATTAGTGTCAATTTTGACGCTATTCATTTATTTGAATTTAAATAAAACCAAAACAGAAGATATATTCAAAATAAAATATTTAATAGGTTCCTAACATGTAATATTAGTCTATAAAATTAGTTTAGAAGATTAAATAGTTCATATAATATTTATTTTACTATTTTTAAAACCATTTATTTGACACTTCTCTTAATAAAATAATTTCTACAACATTTTTCTATAATTATTAAATATACTTATATGTTGCATAAAAACTAAAACTAAAATACTAGGATAAAGATAAATATTATATATTTTATAATAATACTTTTATCCGGTTTTATAGTCTGAAAAACCTATCTTTTAAAATGTTATATTTATTAAATTATGAAGATGACAACTTTGGCATCATTAAAAATAAAATAATATAAGTGTCATAATAACTTTTATATGACTCCAAATGGTCATATATTCGGTCATTGGATGCTTATTGTGTATATATAAACTAAAAATAAGTTTTGGTTAGGTTTTTGAGCCTCTCAATGGGTATTATTATATCAATAAAAACTATATTACTTATTTTTCACTAAATAAATAATTTCTGCATCATTAATGTATAAGATATTAAAGTAATTAAATATCTATTAAAAATTATAAATAAATTACCATGATGAATAAAAACATTTTTTATTTCAAATTAATATTTATAAAAGTATTTATATTCTGTATAAACTTATATTAAAAATACTTTGATTATTAGAGTTGAGTGAGACATATTTCACTTTCCTTTAAATAAAATAAACTAAAGGTCTTAATCACCTCCAAGTGGGTTCCAATGGATTCCATTTCGACCCAGATATGCCTTAGGACGAAATATAAGCATCAAATTATATTAATAAAGTGTTAGGGTAATTTTATAATATTATATTTACCCTTAATTACCCGATTTTCCTTTTACTATGGTAAATAAAATTTACCGTAGTTACTATTCATAATGCCCAAAAATAAAAAGTAGCCTATTAACGTAATTTGGACCCACTTATTCCAAATATTGAATCCATTTTTCTAAATTCAATAGACAAAATTTACAGAAATTAATTTAAAAATAATCCCATTATTAAGAAAATGAGTTTTAAAAGTTAAAACATTGCAAAAGATTGAAATGATTTTACCTATGAATTCAATGTAAAATAAATGCTAATGATATATATTATATTAAATGGTAAACATATTTTCTATTTATACTTTAAGACCATTCAATATTATAATTTAATCATACAAATTATTACGATGAAAAAAGTTGTTTTTAATTAAAATATTGCGTGTTTTTAGTATTCATTAAAATATTAAAGTTATCAGAAAAATATAAAAACTTCATCCAATGTAAATATTTATATCCTTATTCAAAAGAACAATTTTATATTGTCAAATTTAACTTATAAACATGTCCAAAACTAGATTTAAAGTTGGTGTGCCATCAAAAGGCGACAAAACTGAATTTTTTGAGAAATACTTATTTTACCCAATAATTTTATTTTGTTCTTATACCATGTTCTAGAAAATGTTTAAAATGAATAATAATGTTATAAAATTAAAAATTTAGTTACTACTATTCATAATGGCTACTTCATAATAATATTATAATAATATATCATTGTTTAGTGAAACCCGGTATTGCGTACAACACACGCTATCGAGGAAGGTCGCGATTGCGTGTAATGCAAGCCAAGTCAGGGTTGCATGTAGTGAACGAATACTTTGTTGTTGCATATAAAAAAATCCAACCATATTTCATTAATACATTGAATATATATATATATACTCAATGTTGTGTAGAATAACTATTATCAAACAAACTTGAAATTGTGTGTAACACGATCCAAGATTAGTGTTTCATATAATGCAAGCTAATACGGTGTTGCGTATAGCGCAAGACAATCTTGGGGTATCATATAACATAAGACATCAAATAAATTAAAAAGAATACTTCTCATAAAATCTCAGTTTGTTACATTCTACCCCCTTAAAATGAATTTCTCCATCGAAATTCGTCCGGGTTATAAATGGTTTAATAATTGAAAGTTTCTTTCATAGAAACCCACATCGTAAAACGGAATACTAAAACTGAACTTTAAAAACTAAATTATGAAATCTAATGGTTACCCAAATTAACTAATCACTGAGTTTCCACATATGAGAACATAGGTGAAAATATGGATATGGAAGAAAAATCTAACCATCATTTTCTGATGGAGAGTGGTAGAGAACATGGCTATGAAAAAGCCAATAATCACAAAGCCATAGATTTGTGATGATCTAAGGTACCACCTAATTCATTGGATATAAGGGCACTAAGACAACATTTTTGGTGTTCAATATCATTTCCCTAAAGTTGAAGAAATTGGAATTAGAATAAATACTTTCTTGATTTTGGTACATTCTCACTGTTGGTCGTTCCTCGGACAATTTCCACTTTATCTCTTAAAGAAATTAAGTTGAATTTGTCATTCGTGAAGTGTTAGCAGATCATGTAATAGAATGATGGGTCATTCCATCAGTCTTAAACAAAAGGTTATAAAAGGTTATCAAAAATACATAAGTCCATTTATAGTGAGATTAATCATATATAGTTCCTAAAATGGACTTATACTTCATATATCATACTACTTAATATAATTAAACTGGTTTCTACTAAACAAGGACTTCCTATAGGCTAGTGGTACGTGATAAAGGCTTGTCGCACTTAGGTTGTGGGTTTGATTCCCACAGCCTTGTCCGATGCGACGTGTTGTCACCCGTTCTGCAGGTTGTCCCTTTTTCTAAAACTATATTATAATAAAATTCCTTCAATAAAATAGAAAAAAGTTCTAGCCTTAAACAATACTATCAGATGTCTAACTTAATTAATTCCAATATTTAGGCTTATCCAAAATACTTCGGTCCAAGCTTATAGTATAAAGAAAATGATTACTTGAAAAGTCACATAACAAGGATGTGAATACCATCATTTATCCCCCATATATCATACAAAATATCTTGTTGGTCACATTCCAAACACGTGAATACCTTAATCATGTATTCTCTTAAAAAATGGATACCCATTGAACCTTAGTGAAAACATGAATGCTGTCAAAAGTTAACTCTTTCCACATACCAAAATCCCAAAATTTCTATATACTCAAACCATGATATCACTTAGTCCTTATATCAATCATGAGCTCATGAATACTATCAAACATATTATATTCTCCTTATCCATTCATTATGCGCATATCATCTGCTTTCCAAAATATTTGAATCACTTTTCATGGTTACCGGTACCATATAATTATTGAAAACCTTAATAAACCAATACAAAGATATTACAATATTCCACAGTACTATAAATTAGATTCCACAACACTATTTTGGAATCTCCTTACTTAAACACATAATCATTCCACTACATCGTTGTCATACTCAACATTGCCAATAGTGATCACCTGTGACTATCCTTTATCCTTTGCCTTATGTGGTTCCTCACGTTGATCATCATTAACCCTTGGATTAGGGCATTGATTAGAATAATGCCCCATTTCTTTGAACTTGAAACATTGAAGTGTTGGTGGTGCGTTCTCTGCAGTCTTTTCATTATTCATATCATTAAAAACCCTTTTTCCATTACTTCGACACTCCACTGCTCTATGACCTTCTTTTCCACACTTGAAACATTTTCTACTACCTTTTAGACAATCTCCACCATGCTTCTTTCCACACTTTGAGCATAAAGTAACATTCATCTTCTTTTCACCATTGTTCAGAGATTTTTCCTTGAACTCCATCTTTCATTTCTTGTCAAAACCATGAGATGGATATGAAACACCAATTTCTAGTTCTACCTTGATAGCACAATGCACAATTTCTTCATAGCTACTGAAGTCTCTTATAGCTAATTCCTTTCAAAGACTTGGTTTTAATCCAGTGAAGAATCGGTCAACTTTACTTTCAAGTTGAATGATAAATCCAGATGCATATCGTGCAAGCCTTCAAAAATTAGCCTCGTATATACCAAAAAATTCATCATCATTTTTATTAAGTTCAAGAAACTCCTTCTCCAACTTTCTTCGAAGAATATGAGGGCAGTACTTATTGAAAAATAAGTTCTTGAACTCTTCCCATTCCATGGACTCAATTTCTTCTCTTTGCCTCGTATTCTTGATAAGATTCCACCATTGATCAGCATCACCTTCCAAACGATATACTGCTAAGATGAATTTATCATGCTCATAACATTGTAGAAATGAAAATATCTTTTCAGTGGCACTGATCCACTATTCATCCACTAATGGATCAGAAAAACCGCTGAATTATGGTGGACGCTACCTCATGAAGGAATCAATAGAATGTTACTCCTTTCTCTGCTCATTTGGAAGTCCAGAATGATTCATATCTTGTGTAAGTATAGAAATAAGATTGTGCACTCCATCTCCCATAACATTTGTTTATTTATGAGGACAATCATTGTATCATCCATTACATTAATCAACATAGTTCCTTCGGGTTCCAGCTGTCATCTAAAACCCAAAAAAATAGCGTGAGGCAAACACCATGATAGGGAAAACAACATAATAAAGGGGGAGTACCTTCTATATCTTATATCCTAGGTTTAATTCTAATATTGTTACCATAATTCAAGGACTATAAGCTATACTTATACTTATCCTTAGGGACATCCCTAGACATACATTAGAAATATCTCTAGGGATCTCACTAAAGTTCTTGCATCTTAGTTTCCAAAGGTTGACTAAACCTTTCCTCTGATACCAACTGTAGAGAACCAAAGCTTAACATACATGGAAATTACATTACTTTTGTGGAATACTTAATACATAACAAAAATAGACACTAAAAGACCGTAATAGTTTAGTGTCTTTGGAAACTTGGAACATAATCTTCTAATCATTGTGAAAGATCTTCAATATCTCCCATAAAGATCTTCCCCTTTTTTTTCCTTACCTAAAACCTTTCTTTATATCCTAGGGAAAATAAAACATATAAAGGGTGATATAAAATTCTCAGTAATGGTAAGCATGGAGAAAATAAAACAAACCATATACATTTGAACATAAAAACATGAACATAATGTTTAAACATCGAAATTTTGAGCAGTGACATAAAACATGGTAGTACGTAAGGCATAGATCATAATGTAACATCAATCATGACAAAATAGCTTATAAATTAAACTTTTAATTATGGAAAAACATTAATCACATGATATGATTTCCATAGTATCCAAGGAATTGCTTCCAAGACCATCTTAGTGGACCAAGTCCCTTACCGAATCGAGTTTACTTGTCGTTCCAGCCCTGTATTACGGAACCAGATTTACTTTCCGTTTCAGACATGTCTATCTCGTGAGATATAAATCTTTACCCAGTTTATTGGAGGGAGATATATATCCCACCCATCTCATAATGAAATCATTCTTTCATATGCCACAAAATAAACATACATCATTCATAATAACCCAACGAATAA
The DNA here is from genome assembly GCA_963277665.1 of Viscum album. Taxonomy (NCBI): domain Eukaryota; kingdom Viridiplantae; phylum Streptophyta; class Magnoliopsida; order Santalales; family Viscaceae; genus Viscum; species Viscum album. The sequence goes on along the minus strand of OY728129.1, from coordinate 388,420,569 downwards.
AATGGGTTTCATAAACATCATTCCATCATAACATAATCCATATAAAACAAATGGATATCATTTCATCATAAGAGAAGTGAAATCATGTAAATCATAGAGACATTATACTTGAAACATACACATATGAAATAATGTCATCTTAGATGGAAAATGGTTTTGATAAAGAACTTGAAATGAATTTAGAGGAAAATATCCTTTCTTCTTGAAAATCATTTTATTTTCACAAAATGCCATTAAAATTTAAAAGAAAAGTATTTTGTTGAAAATAGTCATGAAATATTTTGGAGTAAGCTTCATGGAAATAAGGCTTTATAAAATCGAATAAATCCTTTCATGCCGTATAAGTTAAAAAAACATTCTTCTTGTACTTTTGTCAAAAAAGTCAAAAAGTACCTCGTAACATAAAAAAAAAGAAAGATTCTTTACATACCATGTAGTAAAAGTCAAAAATGGGTAAAAATGACTTTAAAAATACATGAAAACATTTTTATAAAACATGGTCATGGATGATAACAATAACCCCAGTAAATACCTACGAATAACAATCTCGGATAAGAAAGAGATTGGAAAAGTTATCCCTTACCTTATGTCTGATATGCTTCGTATGTTGCCGAACCTCCTATATAATGATTTAAATAATATCATTGATTTATTAAAAAATCATATGCATTGTTTTGATATCATATATGGTTCACTTATGACTTTATATTACGCGTTCTTTTGTAAATTCCATGTTAAAGCACCGTTTTGGGTAAAATAGTTTCATTTATCATTCGAGTTTTGACTTTTTATTCTTGATATTATTACTTGGGTCCTGATTTACATAATTACAGAATTTAAAACATGATTTATATATAATATATATTTAGAATATGAATATATATGATATATTGATAAATGGAATGAAATACACCGTTCATGGAGACGGTAGGCCGTACGTACACATGAACGTTGTTTTCGTTTCCTTATTAAACTGAAAGGAATTAAGTAGATGCCATAAATATATATATAAATAAATCCAGTATCATTATTATGTCATATATTTCATTATTATTCATTATATATACTTTATAATAATTCATGAATGGTTAACATGGAGAATGAATCTCATCGCATTGTGGAGACGGTAGTCTGTACGTACGCACGAGCGATGAAATCACTCCCATGGTCATGGAATTGTATTGAAGTGTATGTATAATATTTCAGAATCAATATCACTTTAAAATAATAATATATAGTTATTCTCTACACCATTATACCGATCCAAGTAAGGTGGTGGTGGAAAACAGATTACAACAAGGTGTGGAGACGGTATTCCGTACGTACGCACGCGCGGTGATTTTGTTTTCCGTAGGATGGATAGAAGGTGAAATAGGGTTTTTTCATATTTATAATAACATATCCGTATATAAGTAATAGTGATGTTTTTACTTTATAATGATACCACTAAATAAAAATAAGTAGAAGAAGAAAGAAACATGAGAAAATCGGAAGAAGGGATTACCTCTTCTTTGACGCACCTCCTTTAAGCTTCTTTTTAAGGAAGTAGAGTTGGTCTTTTGAGAAGACCAGAACCTCCAGAATGTTTCTAGGGAAGCGGAGAAGAGAAATGGGCATGTTTTGGCTGAGATTTAAGGCTCAAAGTTGTGTAAATAAGAGAGGGAGGAGGTGCCCTTTTATAATGGAGGAGAGGGGCACCTTTGGAATCCTAAAAAATATTAGTATAATATAAATTCAAAACCCACATAAAATCCTCAAAAAATAACTCAATTGAAAGATTAGACGAGATAGGGTGGTAATATAATCAACCAATCAGATTTAGATATTTTTAGATATTATTTTGAACCTTCTCATTTTGATTTATCCGTATTTAATCTATTTAAGTTTATTTGTGGTAATAAAATTATAAATTTTAAATAGTTATAAAAAATCACTTATGTTTTGTTAATTTTGCATAATTGGATAATTTATTATATTTTAGACTATATAAATTTGAATTTATAATTGTTAAATATTTTTGTGATTTTTAAACAGTTTAATAATATGTTATTTTTATAAAATAACAATAGTGTCAATTTTGACGCTATTCATTTATTTGAATTTAAATAAAATCCAAACAGAGGATATATTCAAACTAAAAGATTTAATATGTTCCTAACATGTCATAATTTTATAGAAATTAGTGGAGAACCTTAAATAGTTCATATAATATTTATTTGAATATCTGTAAAACCGTTTATTTGATACTTCTCTTAATAAAATAATTTCTACAACATTTTTCTATAATTATTAAATATAATTATTTGTTTCATAAAAATTAAAAATAAAATACTAGGATGAATATAATGCTTATATATTTTATAAGAATACTTTTAGATGGATTTATATTCTGAAAAACCCAAATTTTAAAATGTTATATTTATTAAATTATGAAGGTGACAACTTTGACATCATTAAAAATAAAATAATATAAGTGTCATAATCACTTTTATAAGACTCCAAACGGTCATATATTCAGTAATTGTATGATTATTGTGTATATATACACTACCAATAAGTTTGGGTCTGGTTTGTGAGCCTTTTAATGGGTATTATTATTTAAATAAAAAATATATTACTTATTTTTCACTAAATAAATAATTTCTGCATCATTAATGTATTAACAATTAAGGTAATTAAATATCTCTTAAAAATTATGAAAAAATTACCATGATAAAGAAAAAAAATTTATCTTTCAAATTAGTATTAATAACCTAATTTATATTCTGTACAAACTTATATTAAAAATACTTTGATTATTAGAGTTGAGTGAGACATATATCGCTTTCCTTTAAATAAAATAAACTGAAGTTCTTAATCAACTCCAAGTGGGTTCTAATGGATTCCATTTCGACCCAAATATGCCTTAAGAAGAAATATAAGCATCAAATTATATTAATACAAGTGTTAGGGTAATTTTATAATAATATATTTACCCTTAATTACCCAATTTACCTTTTACTATGGTAAATAAAATTTACCGTAGTTACTATTCATAATCCCCAAAAATAAAAATTAGCCAATTAACATAATATGGACCGACTTATTCCAAATATGGAATCAATTTTTCTAAATTCAATACATAAAAGTTGTAGAAATTAATTTAAAATTAATCTCATTGTTAAGAAAATGAGTTTTAAAAGTTAAAACATTGCAAAAGATTGAAATGATTTTACCTATGAATTTAATGTAAAATTAATGCTAATGACATACATTATATTAAATGCTAAAAATATATTCTATTTATACTTTAAAACCATTCAATATTATAATTTAACCATATAAATTATTATGATGAAAAAAGTTGTTTTTAATTAAAATATAGTGTGTTTTTACTATTCATTAAAATATGAAAGTTATTAGAAAAATATCAAAACATTATCCAATGTAAATTTTTATATCCTGATTCAAAAGAAGAATTTTATTTTGTCAAATTGAACTTATAAACATTTCAAAAATTATATTTAAAGTGGGTGCACCACCAAAAGGCGGTAAAACTGCATTTTTTTTTGAAAAATACCTATTTTACCCAAAAAATATATTTTGTTCTTATACCATAATCTAGAAAATGTGTAAGTTGAATAATAATTTGTAAAATTCAAAATTTATTTAATACTATTCATAATGGATACTTTATAATAATATTATAATAATATATCGTTGTTTAGTGAAACCGGGTATTGCGTAAAACACACACTATCGAGGAAGGTCGCGATTGCGTGTAATGCAAGCCAAGTCAGGGTTTCTTGTAGTGCACGACTCCTTTGTTGTTGCGTATAAAAAAATCCAACCATATTTAATGAATACATTGAATATATATATATACTCAATATTGCATAGAATAACTACTATCAAACAAACTTGAAATTGTGTGTAACACGATCCAAGATTAGTGTTGTATATACTACAAGATAATACGGTGTTTCATATAGCACAAGATAATCTTGGGGTATCATATAACACAAGACATCAAATAAATTAAAAAGAATACTTCTCATAAAATCTTGGGTTGTTACAACCACCACCTTACTTTGATGGGTATAATGGTAGAAATAATTACTATATATGATTATTATAACATCATACTAATTCTGAGATATTATATCATTAACTCCAATTCCATTTAATAATGATGGGAATGATATCATCGCTCATGAGTATGTGAAGATTACCGTCTCTACGACCCGATGGGATTCATTCTCCAAGATAACTTTTCAAGAATTATTATAAAGTTTATATAATAAATAATCCTGAAATATATGACATATTAATGATACTAAATATATTTATATGTTATTTACTTACATCCATTCAATTTAATAAGAAAACGAAAATAGCGTTCATGCATACGCCCGGCCTACCTTCTCCATGAATGGTGTATTTCTTTCCATTTATCAATCTATTATATATATGTATATCCTGAATATATGTTATATATAAATCATGTTTTACATTCTAGAAGTAAGTAATAATGATCTAAGTAATCATATAAATAATTATAACTCAAAACATAGATGATAAATGAAACTATTTTTCCAAAAACGATGCTTTATCATGGAATTGACAAATTAGTGGGTAATATAAAGTTGTATGTGAATCATATATGATATCATAAATATTATTTTGGTTCTGTTACAAGTTAAAAATATATTTAAACCCACTATACAGAAGTCTCGGACACATATGGAAGAAATTGGACATAAGATAAGGGATAATTAATCCTATCCTATTCTTATTGGAGATTGTTTATTCGTAAGTATTTTCTAGGGTTGTATTTTTCATCCTTGTCTATAAAAATGTTCCTCATAAAGTGTTTAATATTATTCCATGTATGTTTAAATTCATGTTTACCCCTATTTGACTTTTACATTGTGTTATGGAAGGAATCATTCTTTTGTTTACCATATGAGGTACTTTTTGACTTTTCCGGCAAAAGTATGAGGAGAATGTTTTTTTAACTTATACGGCATAAACGTATTTTTACGGTTTCATAATGCATAATTTTTTTGAAGATTCCTCTACAAGATTTCATTATTATTTTAGAAAAAATCTATTTATTTTAACATTTCCTGGAATTTTGTGAAAAGAAAATTATTTTGAAGAAGAAAGGATATTTTCCTCAAGAATTCATTTCAAGTGTTTTGTCCAAACTATTTTCCATCTTAGATGACATTATATAGTATGATAATGTTTCAAGTATAATTTCTCTATTATTTACATGGTTTTATTCTTCATATAATGAAATGATATCCATTTGTTTTATATGTATTATTTTATGATGGGATGATGTTTATGAAACCCATTTTATTCTTTGGGTTATGATGAATGACTTAAGTTTATTTTGTGGGACAAGTAAGAATGATTTCCCTATGAGATGGTTGGGACCTATATCTCCCTCCAATGCTTTGGGTAAAGATTTATATCTCATGTGATAGACATGGATGGAACTGAAAGTGAATCTGGTTCAGTAATACAGGGTTGGAACGACAAGTAATCCCGGTTCAGTAATAGACATTGTCCTCTATGATGGTATTGGCAGCAATGCCTTGGATACTATGGAAATAATAACATGTACTTAATGGATGTGAAAATTACATGTTTTATTCCCATTCTATTTTATCATGATTAATGTTCCTTTATGATCTATGCCTTATGTACTGCCAAGATTTATGTCATTACTCATGATTTTGATGTTTTATGTTCATGGTTTTACGTTCAAATGTTTATGGGATGTTTTATGTTCTCTATGTTTTCCCTTAAGAGGCATTCGAGCTCATATTTTATATATTTTCTTTCCCAAGGATTTAAAGAAAGGTTTTAGGTTGGAAATCAAAAGGGGGAGATTTTTATGGGAGATGTTGAAGATCTTTCAACATGATTAGAAAATTATGTTCCGAGTTTCCAAAGACACTAAAACTAATACGGTCATTGGGAGTCTGTTTTTGTTATGTATTAAGCATTTTTCAAAAGTAATGTAATGTCTATGTACATCAAGATTTGGGTTTCTATAGTTGGTATCAGAGTGAAGGTTTAGTTAACCATTGGAAACTAGGATGCAAAAACATTAGTGAAATACCAAGATATATTTCTAAGGTATGTCTAGGGAAGACTCTAAGGTAACGTATAATAATAGGTTATAGTCCTATAATTACTGTAACGATATTAGAATTAAACCTAAGATGTTATATATTGATGGTACTCCCCCTTTATTATGTATCTTTCCTAGCATGATTTTTCCCCTCACACTATTCTTTTTGGGTTTTAGACGATAGATGGAACCCGAAGGAACCATGTTGATCAATGTAATGGACAATGCAATGACTGTCCTCCTGAACAAACCAATTTTATGGGAGATGGAGTGAAAAATTTTATTGCTATAATTACACAAGCTATGAATCATTCTAGACTTCCAAATGAGTAGAAAAGGGAACAATATTCTATTGAGTCCTTCATGAGGCAACGTCCACCATCTTTCACTGGGTATTCTGATCCACTTGTTACTGAACAATGGATCAGTACCATTGAAAATATATTTTCCATACATCACTGTTTGGAACATGAAAAATTCATTCTAGATATTTACCGTTTAAAAGGAGAAGAAGAACAGTGATGGACTCTAATTAAGAATACGAGGTCCCAAGAAGAAATTGAATCCATGGAATGGGATGAGTTTAAGAACATATTTTTCAATAAGTACTTCCCTTGTATTCTTTGAAAAAAGATGGAAAAGGAGTTCCTTGAGCTTAAGCAAAAGGATGATAAATCTGTTAGTATATACGAGGAAAATATTTCAAGGATTGCATGGTATGCATCTAGATTTATCATCAAATGTTAAAGTAAAGCTAATCGATTCTTCAGTGGCTTAAAACCAAGTATTCGAAGGTAATTAGCTGTAATAGACTTCATTAGCTATGAAGAAATTGTGTGTTGTGCTATCAAGGTAGAACTGGAAGTTGGTGTTACGTATCCATCTCATGGTTTCGACAAAAAACGAAAGATTGAGTTCAAGGAAAAATCTCAGAACAATGGTGAGAAGAAGGTGAATGTTTCTTTATGCTCAATGTGTGGAAAGAAGCATGGTGGAGATTGTCTAAAAGGTACTAGAAAATGTTTCAAGTGTGGAATAGAAGGTCATCGAGCAGGTGAATGCCGAAGTAATGGGAAAAGGGTTTCTATTGACCTGAATAGAGAAAATACTACAGAGAATGCTCCACCAACACATCAATGCTTAAAGTGCAAGGAAATGTGGAATTATGCTAATCAATGCACTAATCCAAGGGTTAATGATGATTGACGTGAGCATCCTCTTAATTAAAAGTACAAAGGAAAGTCACATTCCATCACTATTTGTGATTTTGAGTATGACAATGATGTTGTGAAATGATTAAGTTTTTATGTAATGGGATTTCAAAATAGTATCATGGAATCTCATTTATAGTATCGTGGAATTTTGGAATATTTATGTATTGGTTTTCAATAATTTTATGGTACTGGTAACCATGAGAAGTGATTGAAATATTTTTTTAAAGTATATGATATGCGCATAATGAAGGGATAAAGATATAATGAAATGTTTGATAGTATTAATGAGCTCATGACTGATATAAGGACAAACTGATATTATGGTTTGAGTATATAAAAATTTTGGGATTTTGGTATGTGGAAAGAGTTTAGTTTTTATAGAATTCATGTTTTCACAAATATTCTATGTTAATTCATTTATCATGAGAATACATGATTAAGGTATTCACATTTTGGGAATGTGACCAACAAGATATATCTTATGATATACGAGGGATAAATGATGGTCTTCACATGCTTGGTTGATGACATTTCTAGTAATTGTTTTCTTTATACTATGAGATTGGATAGAAGTATTTAGGATAAGTCTAAAGATTTTAAATGGATTATGTTGGACATAAGATAATATTGTTTAATGATAGAACATTTTTTCCATATTATTTCGGTAATGTTATAATAGAGTAGTTTTAGAAAAAAGACAACAAACGGGACGTGCAACAACCCGTCGCGTCGAACATGGTTGTAGGAATCGAACCCACAACCAAAGTATGACATGCCTTTATCACCTACCAATGGCCTAAAGGAAGTCCCTGGTTAGATTGACCTATCATTCTATTGCATGATCTGCAAACACTTCATAAAAGAAAAATTCAACTTAATTTCTCTAAGTGATGAAATGGAAATTATTCAAGGCACAAACAACAGTGAGATTATACCAAAATCAAGTAAGTATTTCTTTTAATTCAAAAATTCTTCAACATTAAGGAAATGATCTTGAAAATCAAAAATGTTGTCCTAGTGACCTAATATCTAATTAATCAGATGGTACCATAGATCATCACAAATTTATGGCTTTTTGATTTTTGGATTTTTCATAGCCATGTCCTATACCACTCTTCATCTGAAATTGATGGTTATATTTCTCTTCCATATCTATATTTTCACCTATATTCTCCTATGTGGAAACCCAGTGATGAGTTACTTTGGGTATCCTTTTTGATTCCACCGTTCCTTTTTAAAATGATGTTTTATTATTCCTTTTTACAATGTGGGTTTCTATGAAGGAAACTTTAAAGTAGAAAACCATTTATAACCCCAATGAATTTCGATGGTGAAATTCATTTTAAGGGAGGTAGAATGTAACACCCCGAGATTTTATGAGAAATATTATTTTTAATTTCTTTGATGTCTTGTGTTGTATGCTACAACAAGATTAGATTTTTCTATATGAAACATCGTATTAGATTGTAGTATACACAAACACTATTCTTGGCTTGTGATGCACGCAAGAGCGACCTTCCTCGATAGCATGTGTTGTACGCAATATCACATTTCACTAAACAATGATATAATATTATAATATTATGAACTATCTGTTATGAATAGTTTTAACTGAATTTTTAATTTTATAAAATTATAATTCATCTTACACATTTTCTATAATGAGATATGAAAACAAAATCAATTTTTCGATAAAAGAATTATTTTTAAAAAAAATCAGTTTTACCGCCTTTTAATGGGGCACTCATTTTAAATATATTTTTTTCAATTTTATAAGTTAAATTTTACAAAATAAACTTCTTGGTTTTAATCGGGATATAAAAAATTACATTTGATAAATTTTTGATACTTTTTTGATAACTTTCATATTTTGATGAATAGTAAAAATATGCTAAATTTTAATTAAAAACAAATTTTTTCATCATGATAATGTATATGGTAAAATTATAATAGTAATTTTTTTTAAAGTATAAATAGAATATAATTTTACCATTTAACATAATGTATGTCATTATAATTAATTTTACATTGAATTCATAGTTAAAAACATTTCAATCTTTGACAATGTTTTAACTTTTAAATCATGTTTTCTTAACAACATGATTAATTTTCAATTAATTACTGAAACTTCTGTGTTTTGAATTTTAAAAAATGAAATCCATATTTGGATTCAGTGGGTCCAAATTATTTTAATAGGTTACTTTTATTTTTTTGATATTATGAAAAATAACTACGATAATTTTTATTTACTACAGTTAAAGGTACATCGGGTAATTAAGGGTAGAAATAAGATTATAAAATTATCATAAGACCTGAAAAAATTCCATTTTATGAATACAAGTCAGCCCATATCACATAAGGGTCGGAATAGATTAATTTCAAGGACTTTTGACAATGAAAATGATATAATTCTCATTAAAACCAAATAAAGTGACAACATGTCACTCTCTTATATCTTATAAGTGTAATAATTTTAATTTAGTGATAAAATTCATAAAACATCAAACATAAATAGTACCCAGAAATAAAATAAAATTATCTACATCATGTGAATTTATTTCTAATTTTTAGGGATTAAATAAGTATCATTAATATTGACAAAATAGTGATGCAGAAATTGTTTATTTAGTGAAAAAATCAATAATACAGTTTTTATTAAACTAATAGTCACCATAAAAGGCACAAAAACCAGACCAAAACTTATTGGATGTGTACATGTAAACCTTAATCATCAAATTGAATAATATTTGACCATTTGGAGCCTTATAAAATAGATTATGACACTTATATTATTTTATTTTAAATGATGTCAAAGTTGTCACCTACATGATTTAATAATTATAACAATTTAAATGTTGTGATTTTAAGATGATAAATTCGAGTAAAAGTATTATTATGAAACAAATTATATTTATATGAATCAAAGTATTTTATTTTTAATTTTTATGCCACAAATAAGTATATTAAAAAATTATACAATAATGTTGTAGTAATTATTTTATTAAGGGAAATGTCAAATAAATGGTTTTAAAAATATTCAAATAAATGTTATATGAACAAATTAATGTTCTTAATTAGTTTTTATATGAATATGACATGTTAAAAATATGTTAAAAATTTTATTTCAAATATATCTTTTGTGTGGATTTTATTTAAATTCAAATAATTGAATAGTGTCAGAATTGACACTATTGTTATTTTATAAAAATAACGTATTATTAAATTCATTAAAAATCACAAAAATATTTTAAAATTATAGATTGAAATCTATATGGTATAAAATGTCATTAATTATTCAATTATGAAAAAATCACAACACATAAGTAATTATTTATAACAATTTAAAATTAAGAATATTATTACCACATATAAAATTAAATAGATTAAATAAGGATAAATCACGTTGATAAAGTCTAAAATAAATTCCCAAAATGTATGAATTTTATTTTCTGATTATATTACAACCCTATCACATCTATTATTCGGATTTGAGTCATTTTTTGAAGGTTTTTAAGTGGGGTTTGAGTTTATTACAAATTAATATTTTAGAGACTTCCAAAAGTGCCCCTTTCTTCCCTTATAAAAGGGCACCTCCTCCCTCTCCACATCACAACATTTTGAGCCTTAAATCTTAGAAAAACCCTAAAAATTAATCTCCTCAACATCTCTAGTTATATCATAAAGGTTCTAGTATTCTGAAAAGACCAACTCTAGTGCCCTAAGAGGAGGTTTAAAAGAGGCACGTTGAGGAAAAGGCAATCTCTTCTACCGATTATTTCAAGTTTCTTTCTTCTTATACTTAATATTCATTATTTGTTTCATTATAAAGTAATAACATCAGTATAATTCATATCCTTATATGTTATTATAAATATTAAACAACCCTCTTTCACCTTCTATCCATCTTATGAAAAACAAAATCACCGCGTGT